>CM010619.1:1222303-1865894 GCA_003430845.1 Xanthoceras sorbifolium
TATTTTCGGAAACGATTTTGTAATTTGCTTGTATATGTATATTGATGCGATTCGGATTCTGGAATTATGTTTATAGATGTGGATATGATTTGGATTTAATTCTATAAATTGTATTGTTTTCAAAAAGTGATTTGGCTCTGATATATATAAATATATATGTGGATATAGGAGATTGACATGTCAATTGGGTTCTCTGAGTAGCACTACGCCTATATGTATGGTAGAGGTACCACCCTTTAAGGGTTGGAAAATTTGATTTGGGATACGCAGCGGGTCCTCCGTTGGTATCCATCTCTGTTCTGTATAACCCGTAATCCAGTTCGAAAAGTATGTTTAGTATATCAGGAGCCTAAAATGGAAATAGAAATGAAATATAATTTGTTATATGATTTGATTTGGTATTAATAAGTTTAATATGATATTTTATTCTGATTTCGGAAGATGTTGTTGATAATTGCTTTGATATGATATTTGTTATCGTTTTTCCAAGGGATAAATAAATATATATATATATATATATGAAATATTTAATTTAATTGTGCCCCATATGTTGGTTTTATATGTTATTTGCGTTATTGAGATATTATATTATGTTTATACAACTGGATTTTGGGTACACCCACTAAGTGTTATGCTTAGCGTGTTGAGTTTATCACACGCAGGTAAGAGAGCTCAGGAAGAAGATAAGGCTGGAAAGAGTTGAGTCTGCACTGATTGAGTCCTAAGTCACATTGCTCCCGCATTTTTTTGATAGCCCATTATATCTTTGATGTTTCATATGTATTATATCGGCATGCATGGACAAGAATGTTTTTGTAAATATTTGAAACGGTATTTAGTTTTTATGTACGTTTTGTAATATTTTGGCCCACAGAATTTAATGTTTTTGAAGTTGAATATTTATAAGTATTTTGATATAATTTGTTTTGGTAAGTCGCACCGGATATGGAAGGGTGTGCAATTTGATTTGAGATTATATAAGTGTGGATTTTATGAATTGTGAAAACAAGTTTTGGAAAGTCAGAAAAACAGAGGAAACTCTAGCGAAATTTTCAGAAAATCTTTTTGAACCATAATTTTAAATATTTATTCGGATCATTACTTAAAGTTCATGTTTTGAAATTTGTTTTCCGTATACGGTAGCGCTCCCCAATTCGGTCCGAGCGGATTCGGGTCGGGGGGTGTTACAGTTTTTGGTATCAGAGCCATGCTTTAGGCGTTCCTAGACCAGAACGAAATATTCTGTAAATGTAAACTGTTTTGTACATGCATGCATTTTAGAAAAGAAAATAGGAGAATGTGACTCTAATATGCAATATTCCTCTTCTGTCTTATATAGGAAAATGGAAAGTGGAGGAGATAGAGATAGACCTGGGAGCCCCGCCAGTGTGGCTGGGTGAGCAGCGGAAGAATCAGTGAGTCCGAGAATGGTTGGACCGGAGATCCAGGATAAGCTAGTTAATGTGCGACAGATGACTGAGATTCTGCGGACAGTAACTAGAGCCCCACCTCAGAGATCAGGAGTTGAGAGGTTGGCTAAACACCGACCTACAGATTTCCGGGGTAAGAGTGATGATGATGCTACAGCCGCTGAATACTGGTTTGAGCGGACAGAGTGCATATTACAACAAATGCACTGTACCCCAGAGAAGAGTCTGGAGTGTGCTGTTTCCTTGTTGCAGGAGGATGCTTACCATTGGTGAACAGCCATTACCCAGACAGTTCGGCCAGCGGAACGAACTTGGGAATTTTTCCAGAGGGAGTTCCAAAAAAAGTATGTGAGTCGTATTTACACAGAGAACATGAAGAGAGATTTTGTGAATCTGAAACAGAGACAGATGTCCGTTACTGAGTACGAACGAGAGTTTAACCAATTGAGTAAGTACGCCAGTGACATGCTGTTGACAGAGGAGAGCAGGTGCAGGAGATTTGAGGATGGTCTGAATAATTATATCCGTCTTCAGGTTACTGCATTGGAGATAGTTGATTTTACTAGGCTTGTATCTGCAGCCCTTAATGTTGAAAGGGTACAAACAGATGAACAGGCCAGGAAGAGCTGGAGTCAGCAGCGGAGAGGTCAGGGACAGTCCAGTTCGTCTCAGCCGCCCAGCAAAAGGTACAGGGAACCATAGAGCAGTGGCCCGAAGCAATTCCAGAGACCTCCAACATCCGCCAAACCAGGTCAGTCTACATTATCTGGGCTGCTGCTCCTGGTAGTACAGCTAGGGGACTAGCCTTAGCACCTTGTAACCATTGTGGGACGAGTCATCCGGGTGAATGTCAAAAATTGACCGGAGCCTGCTTCAGATATGGGTCCCGCGATCATTTTCTGAGAGATTGTCCGAGGGTTTAGGCTATGTCTGAGATGCCATCAGTGAGGTCAGCTCCCACCGTTCCTAGGGGGAGGAGACCTAGTCAGGCAGGGACGGAAGTTAGTAGGCCCGGAGGGGCAACAGGAGAGTCGGGCACCAGCTCAAGCCTATGTTATTAGGGCTCAGGAGGACAGGGATGCACCAGATGTGATTACTGGTATGGTTTCTATTTTTGACCTTATTGTAACTGCATTGATAGACCTTGGATCTACACATTCGTATATTTGTGATGCCATGATTAGAGACAGATATCTGAAAACTGAGTCTACTGAGTTTGATGTGATAGTGAGTAGTCCCTTAGGTCACAGTGTGATCGTGAATAGGGTTTCTAGAGATTTTCCTATCAGAATACAGGAGTATGAATTTCCAGGTGATTTGATAGAGTTGTCATTCCATGACTTCGATATAATTTTGGGCATGGATTGGTTATCCAGACACCGGATTATAATTGATTGTAGTCTAAAGCAAGTAACGCTTAGGACAGCAAATGGTGCAGAGGTATTAATGGTGGGCGATAGAAGGGATTTTCTCTCTAATGTTATTTCGACCAATACTGCTATGAAATTGATCAGAAAGGGGTGTGAAGCCTATTTAGCACATGTGGTCGATTCACGGAAGGTTGATTTCAGTTTACAAAATATACCTATCGTATGTGATTTTCCGAATGTGTTTCCAGAAGAACTTCCTGATCTACCACCGGTGAGAGAGGTGGAATTTGTAATTGATGTGATATCGGGAACTGTACTAGTATCAATTGCTCCGTATAGAATGGCACCTGCAGAATTAAAAGAGCTGAAGTTGCAGCTGCAAGAGTTGTTAGATAAGGGATTCATTCGACCAAGTGTTTCCCCGTGGGGAGCACCGGTACTGTTTGTGAAGAAGAAAGATGGGTCGATGAGATTGTGCATAGATTACAGGCAATTGAATAAGTTCACAATCAAGAATAAATATCCATTGCCTAGGATCGATAACTTGTTTGATCAGTTGAGAGGAGCCACTGTCTTCTCGAAGATTGATCTCATATCAGGATATCACCAGTTGAGGGTGAAAGATTCTGATATTCAGAAAACAGCTTTTCGGACACGGTACGGACACTGAATTTGTGGTGATGCCATTTGGGTTGACTAATGCACCAGCAGCCTTTATGGATCTGATGAACCGTATCTTCCGTCCGTATCTGGATCTGTGTGTTGTAGTATTCATCGATGATATTCTGATATACTCTCAGACTGCAGCAGAACATGATTGGCATCTCCGAATAGTGTTACAAATTCTGAGAGAAAAGAAGTTGTATGCCAAGCTCAGCAAATGTGAATTCTGGCTGAATGAAATTGCTTTTCTGGGACATGTAATATCGTCAGATGGTATTAAAGCAGATCCTAAGAAAATTGAAGCAGTTATGGAGTGGAAGCCTCCTAGAAATGTTTCGGAGATCCGGAGTTTTTTGGGTTTCGCCGGATATTACAGACGGTTTGTAAAGGGGTTTTCATCCATAGCTACTCCTCTGACTAAACTGCTGCACAATAATGTCAGGTTCGAATGGAATGAGAAATGCCAGACGGCTTTTGAGAAATTGAAAGCGATGTTGATTGAAGCACCAATTCTTATACAGCCAGTATCTGGAAAAGATTTTGTGGTTTACAGTGATGCTTTACACAATGGCCTGGGATGTGTATTGATGCAGGATGGGAAGATAGTTGCATATGCTTCCAGACAGCTGAAAACGCATGAACAGAATTAATCGACGCATGATCTGAAACTTGTAGCCATAGTGTTTACTCTGAAAATATGGCGGCATTATCTGTATGGAGAGAAATGCTATATTTACACTGATCACAAGCGTCTTAAGTATCTGCCTACCCAGAAAGAACTTAATTTGAGGCAGAGGCGATGGATGGAGTTGATTAAAGATTATGATTATGTGATTGACTACCATCCAGAGAAAGCGAATGTTGTCACTGATGCTCTAAGCAGGAAATCTCTGTATGCACTAAGAGCTATGAATGCTCAATTGAGACTGACATTAGATGATGCTATCTTGGCTGAGTTGAAACTCAAGCCAAATTTGATTCAGCAGATACAGGATCAGCAACAACAGGATGAGAAACTTTTAGCCATCCGTGGTCAAGTCCAAGAGGGGAAGCAGACTGACTTTGTAATCAAGGATGATGGAATTCTGTACTTCAAGGACAGGGTTTGTGTTCCAAATGATGATGAGTTGAGAAAGACCATTCTGACAGAGGCACACAGTAGTCCGTATTCGATGCACCCTGGTAGTACAAAAATGTATCGAGATCTGAGGACTCAGTATTGGTGGTCAGGTTTGAAAAGAGATATAACTGAATTTGTGAACATATGTATGACATGTCAGCGGGTAAAAGCGGAACACCAGGTTCCATCAGGTTTGCTACAGCCAATATCCATACCTGAATGGAAATGAGACCACATTACCATGGATTTTGTTATCGGATTACCCCTTACGCGAAGCAAGCAAGATTCGATTTGGGTAATCGTGGATCGACTAACGAAATCAGCGCACTTCTTACATGTCAGGACATATTATTATTTGGACAGGTTAGCAGAGCTGTATATTAAAGAGATCGTTCGACTACATGGTGTACCAGCTTCGATAATTTCTGACAGAGATCCGAGGTTTACATCCAGATTCTGGAAGAAATTTCAGGAAGCTTTGGGTATACGATTGAACTTCAGTACAGCTTTCCATCCGCAGACAGACGGGCAATCAGAGCGAGTCATTCAGGTGCTAGAAGATATGCTCAGGAGTTGTATCATTGATTTTGAAGGGAGTTGGGTTGATCATCTTCCATTGATTGAATTTGCATATAACAACAGTTTTCAGACGAGCATAGCTATGGCACCATACGAGGCATTATATGGCAGGAAATGCAGGACACCCTTATGCTGGACAAAGTTGGGTGAAGACAAGTTGGTTGGACCTGATGTGATTAGACAGACGGAAGATAAAGTTAAGATTATAAAAGACAGATTGAAAGCTGCTTCCGATCGTTAGAAATCGTATACGGATCTGAAACGAAAAGACATTGAGTATGTAGTCGGAGACAGGGTAGTTTTGAAAGTATCACCATGGAACAAGATATTGAGATTCAGAAAGAAAGGGAAGTTAAGTCCGAGGTTTATTGGTCCATACGAGATCATTGAACGTGTGGGACCGATAGCTTATCGACTGGCTTTACCTTTGGAAATGGAAAAGATCCATGATGTATTTCATGTATCCATGTTGAGACGATACAGATCTGACCCGTCACACAGAGTTCAGACTGAAGCTATTGAGATCCAACCTGATCTGACATATGAGGAAGAACTAGTGGAGATTCTGGACAGAGAAATAAAAGAACTCCGGAATAAGAAAATACCGCTAGTGAAGATACTCTGGAGGAACCATAATGTGGAAGAAGCTACATGGGAGAGCGAAGAAGTGACGCGACAGCAATATCCACAACTATTTGAATGAGGTAAATTTCGCGAACGAAATTTCTTAAGGGGGGAAGAATTGTAACGCCCCTAATTTTTCGTAATTACGAAAAGTATTATTAATAATTATTATTAAGCATGCAACAGTCAAGTATGTGATTTATATTAGTGGAAAGTATATATATTCGGTATATGGTTGAAAAATAAATAGTAATTTTAACCGAGTTAAATCCAATTAGAGATATTAATTTCATGGTGCATTTGGATGATAATGGGTACAATTGAATATTGGTGAAGTCGATTTAGTAATTGGATAGGTGTGGGATATTTTTTTTGAAATAATTATCGAGATGGGATGTGATTAATTATAAATTGTTTGTCATTTGGTGATTTATAAAAGTCAAGGGAGTAAATTGTAATTATGAGATATTTTTATATATTATAATGTTAGTGGAGATTGCCATGATCTTAAGAATATATATATATATATATATTAAAACATGACAAGTGGAATGTGGCATTCCACCTGTCTAAACAAAGAAACAAAAGCAAGGCAGAAGTTAAGTCAAACAAGAAACAAGCTTGAAAACATGCAATCTAGCAAAGTTGGCGTGAAAGAGTGAGTTATAGAGAGAGAAAGGGGGAGAGTTTAGAGAGAGAAGGTGATAGAAGAAGAAAAATGAGAGTGATAGAGAAGTTGAAGAAGAAGAAGTCTAGGTGGAGAAGAGCATTTCAGGTTTGGTGATACCGTTTTCGTATTTTTCAGATTTTTCAAAAATTTTCGGAATCGTTATATTATATTGTTTTTAGTTTGTTTGAGATATATGAATTATGATATGTTGTTTGAAATTGATTTTGGGATAATTTGGTATATATATTGTTTGTAATAAATTAATTTTGAATATATATATATATATATTGTGGTAATAAATTAAATTTTGAATATATATATATATATATATATATTGTTACTGATTTGAATTACATATATTTGGAATATATTCTGGATCCGTAATATTGTTTACGAAAAATATTCTGAATTGATTTTTGATATGTTTTTTATTATAGTAATATTACAGATAATATTATTAAAATATATATTATTTTGCGATTTGTTTCGAAAAGTGATTCGGGGCATTTGGATTTACTATGGATTTACGATATATAATTGCATGAGATTTTAAATGGATTTGAAGCATTTCTGGATTCATAAAATATTTTCGGAAACGATTTTGTAATTTGCTTGTATATGTATATTGATGCGATTCGGATTCTGTTGTGGTAATAAATTAAATTTTGAATATATATATATATATATATATATATATATATATATATATATATTGTTACTGATTTGGATTACATGTATTTGGAATATATTCTGGATCCGTAATATTGTTTACGAAAAATATTCTGAATTGATTTTTGATATGTTTTTTATTATAGTAATATTACAGATAATATTATTAAAATATATATTATTTTGCGATTTGTTTCGAAAAGTGATTCGGGGCATTTGGATTTACTATGGATTTACGATATATAATTGCATGAGATTTTAAATGGATTTGAAGCATTTCTGGATTCATAAAATATTTTCGGAAACGATTTTGTAATTTGCTTGTATATGTATATTGATGCGATTCGGATTCTGTTGTGGTAATAAATTAAATTTTGAATATATATATATATATATATATATATATATATATATATATATATATATTGTTACTGATTTGGATTACATGTATTTGGAATATATTCTGGATCCGTAATATTGTTTACGAAAAATATTCTGAATTGATTTTTGATATGTTTTTTATTATAGTAATATTACAGATAATATTATTAAAATATATATTATTTTGCGATTTGTTTCGAAAAGTGATTCGGGGCATTTGGATTTACTATGGATTTACGATATATAATTGCATGAGATTTTAAATGGATTTGAAGCATTTCTGGATTCATAAAATATTTTCGGAAACGATTTTGTAATTTGCTTGTATATGTATATTGATGCGATTCGGATTCTGTTGTGGTAATAAATTAAATTTTGAATATATATATATATATATATATATATATATATATATATTGTTACTGATTTGGATTACATGTATTTGGAATATATTCTGGATCCGTAATATTGTTTACGAAAAATATTCTGAATTGATTTTTGATATGTTTTTTATTATAGTAATATTACAGATAATATTATTAAAATATATATTATTTTGCGATTTGTTTCGAAAAGTGATTCGGGGCATTTGGATTTACTATGGATTTACGATATATAATTGCATGAGATTTTAAATGGATTTGAAGCATTTCTGGATTCATAAAATATTTTCGGAAACGATTTTGTAATTTGCTTGTATATGTATATTGATGCGATTCGGATTCTGTTGTGGTAATAAATTAAATTTTGAATATATATATATATATATATATATATATATATATATATATATATTGTTACTGATTTGGATTACATGTATTTGGAATATATTCTGGATCCGTAATATTGTTTACGAAAAATATTCTGAATTGATTTTTGATATGTTTTTTATTATAGTAATATTACAGATAATATTATTAAAATATATATTATTTTGCGATTTGTTTCGAAAAGTGATTCGGGGCATTTGGATTTACTATGGATTTACGATATATAATTGCATGAGATTTTAAATGGATTTGAAGCATTTCTGGATTCATAAAATATTTTCGGAAACGATTTTGTAATTTGCTTGTATATGTATATTGATGCGATTCGGATTCTGGAATTATGTTTATAGATATGGATATGATTTGGATTTAATTCTATAAATTGTATTGTTTTTAAAAAGTGATTTGGCTCTGTTATATGTAAATATATATGTGGATATAGGAGATTGACATGTCAATTGGGTTATCTGAGTAGTACTACGCCTATATGTATGATAGAGGTACCACCCTTTAAGGGTTGGGAAATTTGATCTGGGATACGCAGCGGGTCCTCCGTTGGTATTCAACTCTGTTATGATATATCTGGGATACGCAGCGGGTCCTCCGTTGGTATCCATCTCTGTTCTGTATAGCCCGTAATCCAGTCCGAAAAGTAGAGTTTAAAGCTCCAAAATCAAACCAAAATCTGATCTCTTCTGGAGAAGAATCTTGAAGAAAATTAATTCTAGGATAAATCCCAGAATAATCAATATATCTATTATCAGTGTTTGAAAGACTATAAAGCCTTTTCATAATCGTTAATTGTTCCATAACTGGTTCAATCAAATCTGTAACTTTGGGAATATTGAGTTGAACTCTTTTCCCCTTATCTTTTTGTGGTCTTAATTCAACATCCATGGAAGAAGAAGATGATGAATCAGTAACCTTATCTGTAGTCTCCTGTTTTGTGGAGGTCTCTGTGGTTGATGGAGAGGCTTTTTGTCGTACCTCAATCTTTTCAAATAATTGAAAAACTCTATTGTTCAATAATTCATATTTCCCAATATGTCTTTCAATCATTTGACTCTCTGAAAGGAGAATATCTGCAACTTCCTTTGCATTACCAGGAAGCTTGGCAATATCAATCAGATCAGAGATATTTTCTCTTATCGAGAGAACTTCTTGTTCCATATCTTTCAATTGATTTATAATCTCATTCATTGTCTGCGCCATCTCTTGTGAGAAAATCTGCTAATACATTTTTCTCAGATTTAATGACTTCAATATCAAATTTATATTCTGCTAATATCATTTGCCATCTAATTAATCTTTTAGCTTCAGGCCTACTTGGTAATAAATTTCTAATAAATGCTTTAACTTGAGTGTTATCTGTTCGTAGTAAAAATCTTGTTGGTAATAAGAAGTAATACAATTTTTTACAGCTTTTTACAACAGCTAGTAATTCTTTTTCGTTTATATGATATCTTGATTCTATATCTGAAAAAGTTCCAGAGCAATATTTGCATACTGTTTCACTTATTTTTTCATAATTCTCATTAAAATCTTCTTTCTTTAATACTCCACTCCAATATCTTTCTGAAGCATCTGTTTCTAAAATTAACTTATCATTTTCTTTTGGTAATTGTAATTTTGGTAATGATTTACACATTTCTTTTATTTGTCTAACTTGTTGTTCTAGTAAGAAATCAAACTGAAATACTCTATCTTTTTTTATTAAATCTTGAAATGGTTTTCTTAAACTTGCAAGATTTGCTATGAAATCTGATGCATAATTTAATATTCCTAAAAAACTTTGAACTTGTTTTTTATCAGTTAATCTATCTGGAAAACTTGTAATTTTTTCTAATATATGTTTTTGTAATTGTATACCTTTATTATCTATATTCATGCCTAAAAATTCAATCTGATGTTGGCATATCTTGGATTTTTTCTCAGATAAAGCTAATCCATTTTGTAAACAAAGATTAATAAAAATATCTAAATGTTTTAAATGTTCGGTCATATTATCAGAAAGTACTAAAATATCATCAACATACACAAATATAAAATCATAAGGTTTAAAAATATTATCCATCTTTCTTTGAAATATTTGAGGAGCATTTTTTAATCCAAATGGTAAAACTAACCATTCATATTGACCTTGAGGGGTCGAAAAGGCTGTATATGCTATACTATCTGGATGCATTTTAATTTGCCAAAATCCACTTTTACAATCAAATTTAGAAAATATCTGTTTATTTCTTGTTTCATTTATTAAACTTTCTTTATGTGGTAGAAAATATCCATCAAAGACTGTATTATTATTTAATCTTTTATAATTTATCACCATTCTAGCTTTCCCTCTAACTATCTCAGCATGTTTTCGAACAATAAATGCTGGTGAGCTATGAGCTGATAAGCTTGGTCTAATAAATTTTAATTTTAATAATTCATTAATTACAGAAAAACAAGATAAAGAACGTCATAAATCTCAAATTACAGATCCAATAGCCTTACATTTATTAAAAATGAAAATACCAGAAAATTATAGAAAATGAGTTCTTCAGAAGAAAATTCAGATATTGATAATTTGATAACAAAAATAGGTGAAATGGATATTAATACAGGTCATAATTTTATAAATCTAAAATCAGATATAAAACAAGAAGTAAATCCAAATATTACAGATATTCCTAGCAGTTCAAGAAGACCACCATTTCCTCCATTAAGAAGAACATATACAGGAACAGCACAAACAAGAAATCCATTAGGATATGCTGGATTAACATCTATACCACCACCAGATAATTATACACCATTAGAAAAAATGAGAAATGAACATATAAACCCTTTTGGATTATTCTTAAATGTAGATTGTGTAACTGATGTAGAAGAAGCAATAGATAAATGGGAAACCTCTCTCAGGATAGCTGTAGAAATTAATAAAATGGATTTAGAAGTAACAAAGAAATTCCTTGAAAAAACACTAATAAATAGTGTTGCTAGATATTGGCAACATTTGCCAACAGAAACAAAAGATATTATATTTGCAGCAACTACATCTTCTGATTTTATAACTGCTGCTGCAGAAGCATTTCAATTAGAATTTCATGGTGAAGGAAGATTAATTAAAGATCCAACAACAATTAATAAATACTGTGTAGCTTTACAAAGATTACAATTATGTGATATGTGTGAAATAGAACGATATATTTGTGTGTTTCAAGATTATTATTATCATATATATAATCAAATTGATACAGGTTATAGTTATTATTTACCTTTATTCTTTTCTAAGATTCCTGACCCTTGGGGACAAAAATTGATAGATACATACCAACCTATGACTGCAGATACTTTAGGAAAAAGAATAGCACATCTAAGAAATAAACTTAGTTTATGGTGTAGTGATGCAATTTTAGCTAAAGCAACAAAAGGATTAAGAAAAAGAATCTCTTTATGTTGTGATTCACCTAAAATGCCATTAATGATAGGATGTGATAGTCAATATTATTATGGAAAGATTAAAAGAAAATATAAAAAACGAAAACAATATAAGAAAAGAAAATATTTTAAACAAAGAAAAACAAATTATTATAAGAAAAAAGGATATAGGAAAACTCCTAAACCTACATACAAAAGAAATAAAAAACCTTTTACAAAGGAATGTAGATGTTATTTTTGTAATCAATTAGGCCATTATGCAAACAAATGTCCTAAGAAATTTGATAAAAATAAAAAGAAAATAGAAATTGATGAAGAAATTGAACAAATGATAAATAATGAAGAATTTATACAAATCAATGATCTTGAAGAAATAACAGATTCTGATGAAAGTATTTTTATTCTAACAGAAACAGAGTATAGTGATTTTAGTGAAACTGAATAATGGATATAGCTACAAGTTCTCAAACTAATGAAGATATTGATAATCAAATAGAACATTTAGGAGAATATAAACAAGAAATTTTAATAGATAAGAAAAAATTAAAACAAATACAAAAAGAAAAGTTTAATTTATCCAATTATTCAGGATTTCAAACAAGTATGTTAACAAAATTTGGAATAAAATCCAGAAAACATCATTTATATTATGGATTAAACATAAGAGAAAAAGCATTAGATATTTCATTAACATCAAATAAAGTCATGATATCTTTATTAAATAAAAAAGATATACAAGAAAAATTAAAACAAATAAAACCAGAAATACAAAATACTCTTGGCTGGATACATATTGGTGCAATACAGATAATTCTGAAATCAACATTTAAAGAAGGACTAGATACTCCAATAGAATTAGCTGTTATGGATAATAGAATAGTAAATAGAGAAGAAGCTTGTTTAGGTATTCTTAAAGGAAATTTAAGATATGGAAAATTAAAATTTAATATATACCCACGTATAGCTTACCATATTAATGATAAAGATTTTGATAAAACATTAAGTTTAATACAAGATTTTAAAAGAAAAGATTTCTTTAAACAAAACAATAGACCATATTCTATAACATATGTAATTTCATATGCAATATCTAATACACATCATTCTGATTGTTTTGTTGTTAAAGACATAATAGATTTTCCTTATTTATTCAATGAAGTTTGTCAGATAGAAATGCCTAGTTTACCTGAAATAGAAGAAATAGAGTCTAGACCAATAAATTTAGATTTACAGGATAAACCTTTACTCTTAACAGATAATATACCATCTAGATTATCCTTTACTACCTCTCATGTAAGGAGTCATCCTTTATTAAAATCTTTTGGCTCACAAAAGAATAATAATATAATAATAGCAAAAAATGATAACTTAAAAAATTATACTTTAACTGGTGAATATTATAATGGAATAGAATTCCAACCAATAAAGATTCTCATAGATACAGGAGCTAATGGAAATTATATTAGTTCTAATTTATGCAATAATTTACAAAAATATAAATTAGAAAATCCTCATCAATATACAAACTTTAATGGAGATTTCCATGAAATAGATGAAGCCATAGAAACGTTAATCCGATTTGGAAATGAAATAATTCCAATTAGATTACTCATAGAAGAAGAAGGATTAAATACTAACTTAGAAATAATGTTAGGATTAACATTCTTAGAAATGGTAAAACCATATCAGATAACATCTTATGGATTAAAGATAAATTATAATGGAAAATTAATATATATACCAAAATGACAAGTCCATATAGTATTTACATACCAATAGGAGTAACCTATAAAGATTACAAAGCAGAATTTATGATATATCTGGGATACGCAGCGGGTCCTCCGTTGGTATCCATCTCTGTTCTGTATAGCCCGTAATCCAGTCCGAAAAGTATGTTTAGTATATCAGAAGCCTAAAATGGAAATAGAAATGAAATATAATTTGTTATATGATTTGATTTGGTATTAATAAGTTTGATACGATATTTTATTCTGATTTCGGAAGATGTTGTTGATAATTGCTTTGATATGATATTTGTTATCGTTTTTCCAAGGGATAAATATATATATATATATATATATATATATATTTATATGAAATATTTGATTTAATTGTGCCCCATATGTTGGTTTTATATGTTATTTGCGTTATTGAGATATTATATTATGTTTATACAACTGGATTTTGGGTACACCCACTAAGCGTTATGCTTAGCGTGTTGAGTTTCTCACACGCAGGTAAGAAAGCTCAAGAAGAAGATAAGGCTGGAAAGAGTTGAGTCTGCACTGATTGAGTCCTGAGTCACATCGCTCCCGCATTTTTTTGGTAGCCCATTATATCTTTGATGTTTCATATGTACTATATCGGCATGCATGGACAAGAATGTTTTTATAAATATTTGAAACGGTATTTAGTTTTTATGTACGTTTTGTAAAGTTTTGTAATATTTGGGCCCATGGAATTTAATATTTTTAAAGTTGAATATTTATAAGTATTTTGATATAATTTGTTTAGGTAAGTCGCACCGGATATGGAAGGGTGTGCAATTTGATTTGAGATTATAGAAGTGTGGATTTTATGAATTGTGAAAACAGGTTTTGGAAAGTCAGAAAAACAGAGGAAACTCTGGTGAAATTTTCAGAAAATCTTTTTGGCCCATAATTTTAAATATTTATTCGGATCATTACTTAAAGTTCCTGTTTTGAAATTTATTTTCCGTATACGGTAGCGCTCCCCAATTCGGTCCGAGCAGATTCGTGTCGTGGGGTGTTACAGTCACAGGGTGACTAACTGCCACCGTCCACTGTGATATCTGATAAGGGTCACGAGGCGACTAACTGACGCCGCTCAATGTGACATCTGATAATCTGATAAAAGACACCTCACTGGCTATGTGCGGAATGCTGCGTCGCAACATATAGTGAAACAACACCCCAATGTGTGGGCGACTGACAGACTCGACAGACTCAACCCTCCCGGAGTTAGCAGTCTGTCCCCCTTTAACTGGCCACACACAATTGGGATGTACCGACCGGGTCTAACTGCTGATAACTGATATAATAATCCATAGGGTAATCCATGGGTTTGAAAACTATTTTCTTTACTTTGAAACTAGTTTTTAATTAAAAACCATGGAATATACGTAAAACATATTTATTAAATGAATATAAATTCTAAATTTCTGAGATATAAAATACTTTAATTAAAACACATTTAAATAAACGATTATATACGAAATCACAAAATACTAAATCAAACTTAAAGAAAATAAATTAAATGTAATTCAACTGAAAACCTGATTTTTGCACTAACATAAATAAAGATATTAGCTTGCTAAACTTTAAATAAAAATATTGCTAAAATAAAATATATTTTGCTTTAAAAATAAATTTACACTCACTGATTTCTAGTTTTCTCTAAGCTTGACGCTCTGATTCCTTCGTCTCAATACATTTCTTGTCTTTCCATAACATTTCCTCCCATACTATTTAGATTTCTCCCTAAAGTAATATATTTCCAAACAATCATTAATATAAATACTACAACTAATACAAAAACTCAATTAACACGTTCTACGCTTTATTTTTATTTTTTTCAATTTCTTCTATTCTAATAGAATCGATTACATTTAATTCACTAAAAATTACGTCACTATACAATAACATAGAACTATATATACATTGACTCATTCAATTTCTCTTAAATCGAATATCATATATCACAACTCAACATATTTACTTTATTTTCTAAACACCAATTTGTATCACAATCATACAAAAACAATTTCTAGTATCTTAAGTATACACAAATTAAAATCTCTACACTTTCAACTTTAATTTCTACACAATTTCTCGTACTAATCTTCATCAATTTAACATAAATGAATTTCCTTCACTTAACAACATCAAATTCAATCTCATTAAACTTGATTAAACTGATTATAACTTCAATTTCAATTTTAATTTCAAAAATTCCAAAATTAGTGATTCAATTTTATTCTAAACAAGTTCTACAACTCTTATCAACCACCAAACACAACATTACAACAAAACTCATAATACAAGTCACTAATTTAACGATTCTAAATTCACACTATCAAGTAACTCACAAACATTCAATTTACTCAAATAATATCTCAATTAACTAATTTAAACTTGAAATCATAAAATCCCCAAAATTTAACTTACTAATTTTCTTGATTTTCATTTTAATCAATTCCAATTAAACTAATTTCAAATAAAAACATCATCAAACTCAATAAATTTCTAAAATCAACAAAACCCACAATTTTCTTTACTTCCATCAATCTAATTTCAATTTATACTCAACAATCAATTTCAAGAATAATTCAATACTCAATCAATCTCAAAAATCAATTCAATTTCATCAAATATTAACTACCAATTCTACAACACAAACAATTTTATCAAAATTCAAACCAATCAAACAATCCCAAGGCAACCCACTTCATTTTTTCACTTGAAACCACTAAATCAGCACTAAAAAAAATAAAACTTTATAACAATTTAACCAACAATTAAAAATCAACTTCATCAACACTTACCCAAAGTCCACTTCTTCTTCTTGGCTTGACCGAACCCCTTCTCTTCTTCTTCTTCTTCTTCTTTCTTTCTCCCCTTGGCCGGCTGCTTCTTCTTTCTTTCTTCCTTCTCCTTTCTTCTTTTCTTTTCTTCTTCTTTCTTCTCTCTCCCTCGGCCAGCTATCTCTTCTCTTCTCTCTTTTCTTCTTTTTCTTTCCTTTCTCCTCTCTTTCTCTCTTTCACGATCTACTCTGTTTTTGTTTATGTTTGCGAGTGGAAATTTCCACTCAAACATTGTTTATATATATTCTAATATTTTATCCTTTGTAAGTCAAGGTTGAATAAAGAAAATTCTAAATTTTTTTTTTCTTTCTTTGTTTTGGTTTGATTTGGCCGGCCACCTCACTTCATTTATCTGTAATTGTTTTTTTCTTCATTTGTTCTTTTTGTGAACCAAATCACACCACTTGTCACCCATATAAATTTTAGTAATTACACCATGCCCCTTAATTTTTATAATTCATAAAATAACAACAAATTGACAATTAATCACATAAATTTGGTTAACAATTTCTTAATTTATAATTTAATCCATAACAATCCATCAACTCTTTTCCACAAAAATTCATTTTAATTTACTTTTCCATCCAGTAATTAAATTATAATCTCATATCATAAAAATATATTTTAATTTCTAATAAATATTCTTAATACTCCAATTTATGGAAATCATTACTATGTTCTCCAAAACTTATAATTTATATTTCTTATATACTTTATGGAACCTTATTAATCATCTGAAACCATTTCAGATATTTTCCAAGTCTCTGATACCCTTTTTCGAAAATCTCCGGATCCATCCAATAGATTCCATTGTAGCACCCTTAATACTTTAAATATTCGATTTACTCATACTAAAGGCTCATTTATTTACTTGGGTACTATACAATAAATTCTGAAAGAATATATTACAATATCTGTACATGTACTGTAACATCCCGAATTTCGAGTCATTAATTTTGAATATGTGGATAAAAATATTTGAGAGTTGAAGGGTATAAATGTAATTATAAATGTAATTAAAAGTAATTAAAACGATGCACGAAGAGAGAGTGAAAAACTGAGACAGTGAGTATCGCGACCACAGATCGCGATGAGCTGCTCGCGATGAAGAATGGTGATTCTTGGCAGTGAGCACCGCGACCAGTCACTGCGACCACAAATCGCGATGACTGGCTCGCGATGAAAAAGTGAAAATCTTGGCAGTGAGCATCGCGACCACCAGCGCAACCAGGGTACCGCGATGAGTGATCGCAATGAAGGCGGTGGAGTTGCTCCAGAGAGCAACGCGACCTGGTCACCGCGACCACAGGTCACGACGACGGTCGTGACGACCAAAATTTTATAAAAAAAAATTGAGAGACGTGAAGTCTCTAGAAAAACAGAAGGGAGGAAAAACATAGAGAAAACAGACCGAGAGAGAGACCGAGAAAGAAAAAGAAAAGAGAGAGAAGAAGAAGAAGAGGAAGAGAAGAATAAGAGAAAAGAAAGAAGAAAAAAAAGAAGAAGAAAGAAAGAAAAGAGAAAAAGGAAAGAGAAAGGGGAAAAGGAAATTCAGAAGAGAAACTGTGCGAAAAACAGAAACCAGGTTGGTGTACACTAATTTCTGACTTTGTCATAATTTTCGTTATATATTTTCATTTAAATTTTTCCATATTTCGTCAAATTGAGTACTAAATTTATTTATGGGTTTTGTATAATTATGTTTTGTTTACGAAAATTGTTAGAAATTGTCTGAAAAATAATTAGGGAATATGATAGTATAATGAAATTTCTATGTTTTCAAATAAATTGTTTTGCGAGTAATGTATTGAAAACGATTTTGGAAATATCGTATATAAGTATTGTTTCATAAATACTATGCGAAAAGAATTTTCGAATATATTGATATGAGAATAAATGAAAGTTTTGGCTTTGTGAAATTTATTGTTAATTTCGAAAGAAATAAAATGTTTTGTTATGAACTTTAAGAATTCTGTATTACGAATACTGTTTGAAACATTTGATTCTTGAATTTAATTTCGATTTGTGAGAAATTATGTTGCTTAAAATTGAAAAAAAAAAGAATATAATGAATGGATGACTGTTATATCTCGCGGGGCAAACCTGGCATAGTCCAGTTTAGGTGAATCCCGGAGATAGATATTGATATTGTATTGATATTCCTGACAGCTGCATTTTGCGAGGCAAACCTGGCATAGTCCAGTTTAGGCGAATCCCGGAGATAGATATTGCATTGATGATATTGATGACTGTTGCATCTCGCGGGGCAAACCTGGTAAGTCCAGTTTAGGCGAATCCCGGAGATAGCCATTTCACTGTATCTATGACTATTACATCTCGCGGGGCAAACCTGGCTGAGTCCAGTTTAGGCGAATCCCGGAGATAGCCATTGTACTGATAGTGATGATTGCTGCATCTCGCGGGGCAAACCTGGCTGAGTCCAGTTTAGGCGAATCCCGGAGACAGCTAGTGCACTATATCCTTGACTGTTATATCTCGCGGTGCAAACCTGGTATAATCCAGTTTAGGCGAATCCCAGAGATGGTTATTGTACTGACATCCCTGACAGTTACATCTCGCGGGGCAAACTTGGCTTGGTCCAGTTTAGGCGAATCCCGGATGTGAACGTCACACTGATGTACAGATATAGAAATGTATGCTGAGTGTACGGGCAGAATAAAGAATGAAAATGAATAAATTGTTTGTATAAATAAAACGTTACAGAATAAATAAAATGATTATAAAAGAACTGAAAACTAAATGTTGTATGTCTTATTGATTGAATTTAGATGTTTTTATTAAACAGGTTTTATATAACTTATTTCAGAAAGTTAAAGATTGAAGTGGTTTTATTCGATCGTATTGAAATATTATGAAATGATGAAAATTGAAATGTTTTTATTATGAAATGATTATTGATTTTGGTACTTGAGTTAAGTGTATACCCACTAGGCATTATTGCTTAGCGCATTGATTTTATCACTTGCAGGTATCAGAGACACAGGTGGAAATAAAGGATAGAGAAGAAGTAACAGCAGATTGAAGGTCCAGAGTCACAGTTTCGTTTGAGTAGTTATAATTGAATTTTATTTGTATATTGTATTTAGTGAAGCATGCATATACAGAAATCTGTAATTCGACATGTATATATATATATATATATATATATATATATATATATATATATATATATGTTTTGTAAGAAGTGTTTTATGATTTATATTCTTTGCAAATGTTTGGAAATACTAATTATATATGTGTTATTTGAAAATGATTGGAAGTCGCACTAAACGGCAGGGTGCGCATTGATTTGTAAATGTGGATATAGAAGTGTTGGATTTATATTGTATTATATTGTTTTATTGAAAACAGGTTTTTGGGAAATCCGAAAATTAGAGGAAACTCTGCCGAAATTTATAAAATAAAAATAATGATTTGATGGGCTCACTAGAAACACATTTTAAATTATAAATTGATACGATTTTCAATGGATTGAAATATATAAAGTGAATTTAGAAAGTTTTGAAAACCCGAAAACGCTCCCTGGGTCGATCCAGTCGGGTCGGGTTAGGGGGTGTTACATGTACAGTATATACTATTGGGAGGGTGTATTACATATATACTTTACTAAATTATACTAATCGTCCAATAAATTTCATTATAGTACCGTACAATCAATTCTGAAAAAATATATTATAATACCGTACATGTACAATACGTACTATTAGGAGGATGTATTACAAGGAGATTCATTGTTAGCTGATAGAATAAGCAGTAACAAGATAATAGAAATTGATGGTAAAGAGTTTTGAGTGAATAGCTGTGTCAGATATTTAGAATTTTAATGTTATTTTGGGAGATATATTTTAGTGAAGGCTAATCTCCCTATTTATGAGATCCAATCCATTAAGTTGCCTAAAGAAGTTCGTAACAAGTTTGAGACAATTAATAGGGAGTTTTTATCGAAACTTACTAGTAAGAGGAAGTATGTTTATTTGATTTTTATGAAACTATTAGTTTATAAGAACGGAAAGGTAGTTTGAGTATTAGGCATAGGAAGATTTTGATCAGTTATTGATTGACAAATTCCATTTGGGGATTAATGTAATATGATAGTAGTTTGTGATGAAATATGCTTAGTTGTAAGTTAAATGAAGATTAGTTGGATATTAAAAAGAGTTCTTTTTCTGAATGGAGAAGAATGAAAAATGCAAGAAAATTTGTGAGGTTCTTCCTCTAGTTATGTTGCAGTGTATTATCAGTTTACAAGTTAAAAAAGTGAGTAGTAGTGATAGTAGATTTGTTTAAGGTCTCCCTAATATTTGAGAATTTTCATTTAAGATAATTTACACTAATGTTAATGAGAATAGTAAAGTTGAATAATGAAAGTAGAGGTTATTAGGAACTGGAAATCGCATACTAATGTAGCAGAAATCAGAAATTTTCCAGGTGTTTGATGATTTTGTTGAATGTATAGGTTATCAGTCTATGTTGGAGAATTCGATCAATTCTAGTCGAATAATATACATATATAAAATACAGAGAGAGGAGATGAAGTCCACCTAGAATAATAGTTTTATTGATTAAATTGATGAGGAAGGATATAAGCATGATTATCAGATAGTAAAATTAAGAAAAGAGACTAAGAATGAAAAGTGTACAGATTTTCAAATTTAGAAAGATAGATATGATAGTGAAAAGTTAGTGCATATAAGTCCTCTCCGATAGAGGACTATTGAGAAATTTGAAGACATACTTAGCATGTATTGTGGAATTCAGGGAAAGCTAGAATATCATCAACTATTAATGAAGTTCATCTATAGTCATAGCTATCAGACCAGCCTAAAATGCAATAAATCTCCACCTTAGCGAATTTCAAATCCCAAGCAAAATTTACAAAATCTCTCACAAAAAAATTATCCTCAGTACTGTCTGCGAATGAGCCTAAGGCGCCACCCATCTTTAAATTTTCAAAATATTAATCAAGTCCAAGCAATGTTGGAACTTGATCGATGACAGGCCCCTAACCTACTATCTCACGCTAGGCGGCATACCGGCACTCTACGGTAGCTTCCCAGTCGAGGCTTGCCTCGCTGAAA
The DNA here is from genome assembly GCA_003430845.1 of Xanthoceras sorbifolium. Taxonomy (NCBI): domain Eukaryota; kingdom Viridiplantae; phylum Streptophyta; class Magnoliopsida; order Sapindales; family Sapindaceae; genus Xanthoceras; species Xanthoceras sorbifolium. Next base: position 1,243,705 of record CM010619.1, read on the forward strand.
GGCTTCTGTGAAGTTAAGCCGTTTCTTAACTTGGAAATCTGAGTAAAAAAATTTTTTTTTTTTACAAAACTATTTTATTGAAATTTTGGCAGAATCACCTCTATTTTTCTGAGATTACTAAATCTTAAAGACCTGCATAAAAACTTAAACACTTCTATAAAAACTCAAATCTCAACTACTGTGGACCTCTGGTCCATCACCAAAATCACAACTCAACTACAAAAGTCGAATTAACTGAAATAGACAAATCTAATTTTTAAATAAAATATTCATGCGTTAAAAATAATATCAAAATATAAACTTTACATAATTATTACAACTGAAACATTAAACGTAATTCTGAACTGTCATAGCAATGTTCTGACTGGTCCTGTAGGTCCTGGGCGTCCCTGCAACGTCTGTACCTGTACCTGTACTTGGGGAGGTTGGTTTATAAAACATAAAAACGTAATGAGCTAAACGAGTTCAGTGAGTGTTATCTTTTTCTCATAAATCTAATATTTCTTATTTAACTTTTTCTCATAAACGTAATGAGAATAATAATTGGTTTTCTGAAAATACTAAAAGCTATACTGAAATCTTTTCCTAATAATTATACTGAAATTTACTTTCTGAAAACTTTACTGAAACCTGAACTGATAAACTATCTCTGAAATCCACACAGAAAACTATACTGATATCTAACTTCTGAAAACTATATTGAAAACCTTTCAAACTTTCTGTTATTGCTGAAAACTGATAAACTGAAATACTGCATACTTTTTGAAAACTAGAAAGCTGAGATAGTATATATATAAACTCTACTTTTCTGAAAACCGAAAAACTGAGAAAATATACTTTTACTTTATGATAATACTTTTATAATAAAACCTTTCTGATAAAACCTTTCTGATAATGCTTTTATAATAAACCTTTTCTGATAAAACTTTTCTGATAAAGCCAATGGAAACCCATATCTAATAACTGATAATCCATAGGGCGACTCAGCTGGCACCGCACCATATAGAGGGTGTCACCAGGCGACTAATCTGGCGTCGCACTGGTTACTATGATAATCTGATAAAAGAGATCTCATTGTCTATGTGCGGAATACTGCATCGCTATATATAGCGAGATAACACTCCAATGTGTGGGCGACTGACAGACTCGACAAACTCAACCCCCCTGGAGTTAGCGGACTGTCCCCCCTTAACTTGCCACACACAAATGGGGTGTACCGGCCGGGTCTACTGCTAATAATCTGATAACTGATAACGGCTGATAATTTGATAAGCTGCTGATAATATGATAATAAATGGGTATCTAAGGTTTGAAAACTATTTTCTGTACTTTGAAAACTAACTTTTAATCAAAAGCAGGGGATATACATAAAATATATTTCTTTAATTTAATATAAATTCTAAATTTTTGAAATATATAAAAATACTTTAATTAAAATATATTTTAGCATAAATTCTATTTAACTTATAAAACTCATATAAATAAATAAATGTATATAATATCACAAATACTTCAATCAAATTTAAAACATATTAAAGAACATTTCAATCAAAACATAATCTTACTCTCACTTAAATAAAATCATAACTTGATATAATTTACTTTAAACTCACTTAAAACAATTTATGGAAAAAAATATACTTTACTTTAAAATAAATTTACACTCACTGATTTCTGGTTTTCCTCTAGGCTTAGCGCTCTGATTCCTTCGTCTCATTGCATTTCTTGCTTTTCCGCATAATTTCATTTCCTCCCATACTAAGGAGATTTCTTCCTAAAATAATATATTTCCAAATAAATCGTTAATATAAATACCATCAACTTATACAAAACTCAATTAACATGTTCTACGCTTTATTCCTCCATTTCTACTATTCTAATAAAATCAATTACATTTAATTTAATATAAATCACGTCACTATACTATAACATATAACTATATATAACATTGAATCATTCAATTTCTCTTAAATCGAATCGCATACAACACAATCCAACATACTTTCTTAGATTTCTAAGCACCAATTTGTATCAATTTATATTAATACAATTTCTAATATTTAATTACACATAAATTGAAATCTCTACACTATCAACTTCAATTTTTACACAAATTCTCATTCTAATATTCATCAATTTAACATAAGTGAATTTCCTTCACTTAACAACATCAAATTCAACTTCATTAAACTTGATTAGATTAATTATAACTTAAATTTCAAAATTAAATTCAAAAATTCTCAAAACTAATGATTCAATTTCATTCCAAACACAATATCACAAAGACTCCATAATACAAATTCACTAATTTAAGAATCATTTTGATTCCTTACTTAATGATTCTAAATGCATACTATCAATTAACTCAAAAACACTCAAATTACTCAAATAATATCTCAATTTAACAATTTACACTTGAAATAATAAAATTCCCAAAATTTACCTTATTAATTTTCTTGATTTTCATTTTTATCAACTCCAATTAAACTAATTTCAAATAAAAACATCATCAAACTCAATAAATTTCTAAAATCAACAAAATCCATCATCAAAATCATCACCCAAACCTCCAAAATCAAAGACCCAAAGTAATTTCATAAATCAAAATCATCACCAAGCACTAGAAATAAAAAACGCAAGAACTAATTTCACACTCAACTCCAAAACAAATTAATTTCATCAAATTCAAAACAATTTAACTTCATCAATCACATACCCAAGGTTCCTAGACTCCTCTTCTTCTTCTCCTTGGCTTGACCGAATTTCCTCCTCCTCTTTCTCTTTTCTTTTTCTTTTTCTTCTTTTCTTTTCTTCTTTCTTCTTTCTTCGGCCAGCTGCTGTCCCCTTTTTTTTTTTTCTTTTTCTTCTGCCGAACTGGTCTTCTTCCTCTCCTCTCTCTCTCTTTTTTCTTTCTCTTTCTCTCTCAGCTGGATAGCAGCTCTCTCTTCTCTTTCTCTCTTCTTCCTCTTCTTTCTTTCTTTCTTCTTCTTCCTTTCTTCCTCACGGGTCTGCTCTGTTTCTATTTTCTGGTTTGTTTCTTTTGTTTCTCACGTTTGTTTTTATTTTGACTTGCAATTTGTTTCATTGTTTCCTGGTTGCACTTACACAGTTTGACTTGTCTTCATTTTATTCTTTTGTGAACAAAAATTCGCCACATGTCAAGTTTCTATTCACTATTTAATTGCAACTAGCCCCTAGATCTTCTAAATTCATAAAATGGCAACAATTTGATATCTTAATCACATGATTTTGGTCAAAAAAATTTTAATTTACTATTTAATCCATAATAATCCATTGACTCTTTTCTATAAAAATCCATTTCAATTTACTTTTCTATTAATTAATTAAATTACAATCTCATATCATAAAAATATATTTTAATTTCCAATAAATGTTCTTCATACTCCAATTTATGGAAATTTTTACTATGTTCTCCAATACTTATAATTTAAATTTCTTATATAATTTATGGAACCTTATTAATCATCTGAAACCATTCCAGATATTTTACAAGTCTCTGATACCCTTAATACTTTAAACATTCGATTTACTCATAATAAATGCTCATTTATTTACTTGTGTACTGTACAATAAATTCTGAAAGAATATATTATAATATTTGTACGTGTACAGTACAATCTATCGGGAGGGTGTATTACAATCGATGTCACCACTTTGGTCATCATGTCTGCAGGATTTTCAGCTGTGTGGATCTTCTGAAGTAGTATTTCACTTTATTCAAGAATTTCCCTAACAAAATGATATCGGACATCTATATGCTTCGTCCGTGCATGATAAACTTAGTTCTTTTGCTAAACAAATAGCACTCTGACTGTCACAATGCATTTTAACGTGCTTCTGTCAAACTCCTAAGTCTTTAAGCAATCCTTAAAGCCAAATAGCCACCGTAACAGCCTATGTAACTGCCATATACTCTGCATCTATAGTAGATAAAGCAACTGTTGACTGTAAGGTATACTTGCAACTGACCGGTGCCTTTGTAAGAGTAATCACATAACCGGTAGTTGATCGACACTTGTCCAAATCACCAGCATAGTCGGAATCACAATATCCAACTACATATTGACCAACTTTTTCATCCCACTCAAACACCAAACCAACATCCATAGTGTTCAGAATATACCGTAGAATCCATTTGACAGCTTGCCAATGTCCTTTACCAGGAATATGCATGTACCTGCTCACAACCCTAACTGCCTGTGAAATGTCAGGTCTCATGAAGGGAGTTTTATAAAAGATTTTGATTATCATATAACATGCGGAATTGGGTTTTAAAAATATTTTTTATATTGAAAATTTTTTTTTCAATCAGGAACGAGTTCCTATATATATGCAGAAAAAGACTTTAGAAACTACATACCTTTTTTCTTGATTTTCTTTTTTCTGATTCCTCGATCTACCACCAGATCTTCCGAGCTATGACCCGCGGTCTGACAACGTGTGTCTGGGCACGTCACGGTAAGAGATGGAGGTAACATGAAAAGAACACCGGCCGAATCCTGCAAAAGAAGGGAGAGTCAGAAAAAACTTTTTTTTCTCTTTTCTTCTCTCTTTGGTGGCCGAATTCTCTTTTTTTTTTTCACTTGTGTGTTAGGTTGATTTTTCCTAGCTATATAACACTTATATAATAGTCCTTTAGGGTTTTAGTTTTGACCTAGTCAAAGTATGATTACTAATCCTTTTTTATTTTAGTCTCCCTAAAGACTTTAATAATTGACTATTATGACTTTTAAAATAATCAAATTATTTTAATTATTTTATCCTATTCATTATTTAATCACATAACCTCATATTTAATAAATAGAATTAATAATTAATAATTATTATTATTTTATTAATTAAATAATCACATTATTTAATTATTCTCTTTTATTTAAATTGCATTACTTTTGTAACACTATTAATTGGACCCTCCAATTAATCTACTGTGACTCTCGTTATCAACAACCATAAGGGCTAACAAGGGGACCTAATGGACCCACAGTTCTAAGCTCCAATAATACTTAGTAATATTAATTAAAATTCTGTAATTAATAGTTCACGATTATTAACTTCGGAGTTATTCCATTAAAAACCCGAGGATGCACTCTCATAACTGTACATGTGTTTATATAATCTGAAGTCTCAGTGTCCATTGATATAGCTAATTGTATATAGTGTGATCCTCCACAAATAGTTCATAACTAGTGTTGGGTCATAAAGTCCATTATACCCCTCTAGAAATAACTTTTCCTTTAAGTACCATTGATTCTCTAATGAACAATTAAATCTTGTCTTCCTCACGGAAAAAGGGAGCGCTCATAATCGTTCAAGCCTCGAATCAACCCTTAAGGGAACTACTCATCTACTCCAAGAAGGAGTGGATTCCACTATTGTGTTCAAACCTTCCCAGCCCTGATACGATATTTGATGAAAGGTAATTCTTTGTCCATTGCTGGATGTTTGTGGGATGGTGGCATGTAGAAGTCATTATGCTCTGTATACCCAAATATAATGCATGGAATTTCTGCTTTTAGAATTAGATTAATAGTTCAGCCTAGGCTGTGCTTTTTGTTACTGTTTGCATATGATCAACTTGAAAGTTTGCTATTTTACTTGAGATGTTTCTGGTTCGCTTATGGGCTGTTGTTACGCCTTTTTATACCCGAAAGTATACGGGGTTGGCACAAATAATATAATTAGAGTAAATTATCGTCTCCACAGGGATATTTAGGTGTTGAATACTAAAATTAGCTAAACCTATATGTATTTGGAAAATCGGAATATTTAAATGAAGAAAATAACATAAATATAAATTCACGCAAAAATGAGATAACACGGACCAATATGAGAAAGTAGCTAGGGTATTTGATTTCACCTAATCCGTCGAGTTAAATTTCATGAAAGCATATTATTGAGATTTAATTATTATTATTAATGATCGTGTTTATATAAGTTAGCCAACATATTCTCTCGAATTATACCGGATTTATTATTACACATCAATATCTACCTCTCGATGATTATCGCATGCATAACAATTTATTAAGTATCATAAACACATATAATGATCACACAAGTAAATTAGCATATCTCTATCTAATTCTATTTATGGTGGACATTACATCGAGCACGTTATGGGCGTCACCTCTTGGTCCGTAACACACAACCATAAAATCAACTAAATGCATGGCCATTTCACTTAGAAGCATGAAAATCAATAATACCACTCAACAAACAATAATTCATATCAATAAATCAAACTATCAATTCATTCAAATATCAAGAAAAAGGATCCATCAAAACCCTAACTTACAAGTTTAAGTCATAATAAAACAATTACAACTAAACATGTTTAACAATGATAAAAGACAGATACAAGAATGAAAATAGAAGAAAGCAAGGGATTGAAGAACTTCTGGAACGTATGACCTCTCGTCCTCTTCCAATTATGATTTCTTCTAATTTTCACTTTCTCCCAAACCCAAGCTTGGTGTTGAAAAGATGACTCAAGGATTGAATCTACACCTTCTTGTCTCCAAGATGATCTTCTTCTCCCCCTTGGCCTATCTTTTTCTCTCTTGTTCTCCTCTTGGTTGAGTTCTCTAAGTCCTGACCGAGCTCATATTTGCTTTCTCACGTTTGTCTTTTTATAGCGTACTAGTTTAGGGCAACTTAAAGCCGCCCGTGACTTGGGCAAGTCACAAATGGCTCTGTCTGATTTTGCAATACACTGCCACGACTTACGCAAGTCATGATACAGGTCGCGAGTACCTCGGCCTATTTCTAGACTTATAACGCCGCGACTTGCACAAGTATCGGGCTAAAACGACGTAGTTTTGCCTTGAATCCTCCCGACTCTCTGAATGATCCTGCAAACCTGCACACTTAAGGAAAACATCAAAAACAACTGATAATTACCCGGGAAAGGAAAAAAAGTAGGTAAATATAGGTAAAGATGAAGGCCCCTTTTTGATCAAGAAATGGAGCCAACAAATACCCATAAACTTAACTTTTGCTCGTCTTCGAGCAAAATCGAAACAAAACAAAATGCAAACAAAAATAAAAAGAAAACTAAAAAAAAAAATCTAAATAAACAACTAGCCCAAACCACTTTTGTAGGTAACATGATGACACTTAGCATGTGCCACAAGCCTTTAAACCCCTAGGTATCTCTAGTGGACGAATTATAGTCTCGTGAGGATTTACCAGTTACAATACCCATAAATCTCTGAACATTAAAGAACAATTAATTTTGCCAAATGAAACACAATCCATTAAGATAAAAATTAGCAAAACCAATAAGGAAAATTCGAAAGCATCCACTCTCAGATTTTTGCACCACTTACCACACACATACCAACACTCTAAGAATCTTAAAAAGAAAACAATTGTGTTCAAATAACCGGGATAGAATTCGCCTCAACTCTAAATCTCTTAGGATAATTCTCTAGAAAATCACTCAGAACCTAGGCAATACACTCATCAAACACATGCGGAAGGAATTTATGCTCAAAGAAATACGAATATACATCGCATGAAACTCAATTTGAAGAATGCTACTTTTTAAGCACAAAAATCTCATTGAAGGGATCGAACATTTTGAGCAAGATATCAACATGAAAACCTCTACATTAAAGCTAGACTCCCAAAAAGATCAACATATCTTAAAAAAGGTTGTAATGGGGCTATTGGGTGATGGGATCAAGAAAGAAAAGGAAAAAGGAATACAGGGAGCTTGATCACATTAAGAGATCACTTAACATTTTCAATACATAGAAAAATGTCTTTTATTTACATTTCTTATGCCATAATGCTTGCATGATTCCTTCCATTTATTCTTTTCTTTTCTTTTCTTTTTTTCATTCATTTTTTATTTTTTTTTATTTTTTTCCTTTAACAATCACAACAATAGCAACATTTACCTTGGCATATTTCTTGTGAAATTCACCCATGTAATTCATTTCTTTTCTTATCATCTCAAAGTGACCAAACTAAAAAGTTAAGGCTATTTCATACACAGAGCTTGGTTTTGGATTTATGTAGGTGATGAAAGAAAAAGTTTCTAAGTGTTTGGCTTAAAATTGTTATTGGAGCACACACAATAATAGGGTAAATTTTTGGATTTATAGTAGCTCAACATACATAGCCTATATCACTTCTAAAGGGGAAAAGCAAATCAATATAGGGTAAACACATGATATCTTTGATGCTGTTCAAAAATGTTCAATGCAAAATCTAAATGAGATCAAACTAATCAATCAAAATTGAAGATAAGTATGCAAATAGTAGAAACGAAGATACCCTCTCGAATAACAAAGTATAAGCTCAAAAACTCACTGGGTAAGTCTCCATTATTTATCCTAGTCGATCGAACATGACATGTTTTTACAAAAATATAAACAAAGTGTAACACAATGCGGTGCAAAACATGGCACAAAAAAAAATCTGAGTGGTTCCAAACAAATTTAAACTCATTGAAAAAACTAACAATTATGTTTTAACAGAAAACGTACACATGACAAAAATAAAGGTTAAAAAATGTTCAGAGTCTAAACTAAACACACTAGACACTGACTAAACATACTAAACACGGACTAAACGTATGTGGCATTGTTATACCTAAGTCTTTCAAACACTTAATGCGTAGAACGAAAGTCTAGGTTTCCAGCTGATATACACCAACTAAACACAACAAAAACACTACACACTAAACACAATCAAAACACAAGGAAAAAAAATTAAATGAAAACAACCAAAAACCACCCTCAAATTTAAGATAAACATTGTCCCCAATATTTTAAAACCTTATGCTTGAGAAAAATGGTGCTAAACAAAAAAAAAATGAAAACTAAAAAGCAAGAAATAAAAACTAAAAACAATCTAACTAAACACACAGGTAAAACCAAAGTAAAATTAAAAATCAAACAACGACCAACCACTTTAAAATTATTCACATCCAATTAAACTTCCCCCGAACTTTGAAAATTTCCAACACAAGGCACAGCACTTCAAATAAGCTCATGGGCAAGGGTAAAAAAATAAAAATAAACAAAACTTAGACATAATTAAAAGAAATGAAAATAATATACAATTTTACCTGGTTGCTTTTGCTTTCACCCACCTGCCCCATAATTGATATCTCCTCATCCGCGTACTGCACCATCTTTACCAAATGACTGGAAAAGAAGATAACTTTTTTAGTCCTACATACCTCGAATGGGAAGGTAGCTTCTTGCAGCCCAAGCGCGGTGGTTGCTCAAAGGGTGGAGGAGGTTTGGGCTTTCCTTCTCCGACATCTACAAAAATATATGTACTCTGGTGGCTATCTTCTTTTACAATGGCAGCGTGGACTACATATAGCTCAAGTGGCTCTGAAACGGTGGTTGCCTCATCTCCATGTGACAAGCTCTTGCTCCCTTCCATATGTACTTGATCAACCCAAATCGAATGCTCAACTAGCTTTTCAATTTCCAGGATAGTTTCATTGCATTGCTCCATCGGATATGTCTCCATGCTACTTGGCAATGCTTCCTGATCTTGCCAATGGATCTCTGTAGCTAATTGGTTGATTTGAATCTCCAAGTTTTGGATGACTGCTTGAATATGTTGAGTAATTTGATCACTCTTAGCTTCCAGCTTCTTCAAGGCATTATCTTGGAAATCCATTCTTTCATCTACCTTAGACATGAATTTTAAAATCATGTCTTCCAATGCTGAATCATTTTCCTGCTGGTTGCTCCAACGGAAGTCAGGATGATTGCTTCACTCTAGATTATATGTGCTCGGGTAGGGGTTGTTCTAATCGTAGTCAAGATATTCGTCATACTGTATTTGGTCAGAACTGCCTGCATCAAACGGATTGCCCAGCGGACAATTGCTACTCCAATGTGGCCCCCCACAAAAGTAACAATTCGAAGGTGCTTCATAGTCATTAGTTGCCACTTCCTCAATAAGCTCATGAGCCTCATACCAAGAATACATTTCCATTACAGAAAAAGAAAAACAAAAATAATTAAAAATAAAATATATACAAATCCAAATTAGCAATTTGAATCTCCAAGCTTTAGACGACTGCTTGAATATGTTGAGCAATTTGATCACTCTTGGCTTCCAGCTTCTTCAAGGCATTATCTTGGAAATCCATTCTTTCATCTACCTTAGGCATGAATTTTAAAATCATGTCTTCCATGCTGAATCATTTTCCTGCTACTTGCTTCACTCTGGATTATATATGCTCGGGTAGGGGTTGTTCTAATCGTAGTCAAGATATTCGTCATACTGTATTTGGTCAGAACTGCCTGCATCAAACGGATTGCCCAGTAGACAATTAGTACTCCAATGTAGCCCCCCACAAAAGTAACAATTCGAAGGTGCTCCATAGTCATCAGTCGCCACTTCCTCAGTAAGCTCATGAGCCTCATACCAAGAATACATTTACAGTATAGAAAAAGAAAAACAAAAATAATTAAAAATAAAATATATACAAATCCAAATTAGCTATAGACCTAATCGGTATTAATATCAACACAACTAAAATATCCCTGGCAACGGCGCCAAAAGCTTGGTACACCTTTTTATACCCTCAAGTATACGGGGTCGGCACAAGTAATACAATGAGAGTAAATTATCGTCTCCACAGGGATATTTAGGTGTTGAATACTAAAATTAGCTAAGCATATATCTATTTGGAAAATCGGAGTGTTTAAATGAAGAAAATAATAGAAATATAAATTCACGCAAAAACGAGATAACACGGACCAATATGAGAGATTAGCTAGGGTATTTGATTTCACCTAATCCGCCGAATTGAATTTCATAAAAGCATATTATTGAGATTTAATTCTTATTGTTGATGATCGTCTTTATTTAAGTTAACCAACATATTCTCTCGAATTATACCGGAGTTATTATTACACATCAATATCTATCTCTAGATGATTATCGCATGCATAAAAATTTATTAAGCATCATAAATACATATAATAATCACACGAGTAAATTAGCATATCTCTATCTAATTCGACTTATGGTGGACATTACATTGAGCACGTTGTGAGCGTCACCTCTTAGCCCATAATACACAACCATAAAATCAAATAAATGCATGGCCATTACACTTAGAAGCATGAAAATCAATAATACCACTCAACAAACAATAATTCATATCAATAAATCAAACTATCAATTCATTCAATTATCAAGAAAAATGATCCATTGAAACCCTAACTTACAAGTTTAAGTCATAATCACAAAATTACAACTAAACATGTTTAACAATGATAAAAGAGAGATACAAGAATGAAAATCGAAGAAAGAAAGGGATAAAAGAACTCTTGGAATGTATGAACTCTCGTCACCTTCCAATTGTAATTTCTTCTAACTTTCACTTTCTCCCAAATTCAAGCTTGGTGTTGAGAAGATGACTTAAGAATCGAATTCGCACCCTCTTGTCTCTAAGATGATCTTCTTCTCCCCTTGGCCTCTCCTTTTCTCTTTTGTTATTCTCTTAGTCGAGTTCTCTAAGTCCCAACTGAGCTCACCTTTGTTTTCTCACGTTTTTCTTTTTATAGCATACTGGTTTAAGGCAACATAAAGCCGCTTGCGACTTGCCCAAGTCACGAGTCAAGTCGTGGGCTAAGTCGTGAGTGGCTCTGTCTGATTTTGCAATACACTGCCGCGACTTGTACAAGTCGCGACCCACGTCGCAAGTGCCTCGGCCTGTTTCTTGAATTATAATGCCGCGACTTGCACAACTAGCAACCTAAGTCATGGGTCAAGTCGCGAGTGCCTCGGCCTGGGTTGCCCAATTGCATTGCCGCAACTTGCACAAGTAGCGGCTTAAGTAGCAGGCCAAAACAATGTAGTTTTCCCCTGAATCCTCTCAACTCTCCGAATTGTCCTGAAAACCTGCACACTCAAGGAAAATATCAAAAACAGCCAATAATTATCTGGGAAAGGAACAAAAGTAGGTAAAGATATGTAAAGATGAAGACTCATTTTTTTTATCAAGAAATGGAGCCAACAGCTGCATTTCCATAATGTTTCAAGATATAGTTTACTTGTACAAATGTAGGGAAGTCAGTGAATTTTTCTTATAAATCATCCATAACTCTCTAAAGTGTCAAAAGACAAAAGTGATTGTGATTTGTACTACTTGTAATTTGAAATTGAGATAGTAGATAAGCAAATTTGATTTGAATTAAAAGTTTAGAGGAAAGTAGGATCTGGATCTACCCTAAAGAGTTACAAATCTCATGACCGTCATTTTCTTTCACAAAGCGAAATTCTTCCATGGGAGAGACATATTTTATCATCTATAAATGGGTATACCCATCCTATGAACAAAACCATTGTCATGAACTTCCACAATGTACAATATCTTTGTTCATCATTTAAATACTCAAATTTAAGGATCACATAGAGTTTAAGTTTGTAGAAATATTATATAATTAAAATTTAAAACTCGCATTCTTTTTATAAAGTTTTAAGTGCATTCAATAAATCTTACCGTGTCTTATTGATTCCGAGTATAAAAGAAAAAATCTCAAATAAATTGGGTATAATTTGTTCTTACAAAAGTAAGCAATCATATTTATTTCTTTTATCACATGACATAATTTGAAGGGTTAGATTAAGTCAATTAGTTTAATTAGTACCTTTGTTTCTTTCTTATTTTAATTAGTCCTAAAAACAAGAGACTGGAACCTAACTTAATGCATCCACTAAACATAATGGACAGCTAAGAAAAGCATAAAATAAGCAAGAAACAAAGGCATTAACAGCAAAAAAATAAAGCCACTAATCAAACTAATTGACTTAATCTAACCCCACGACACATGAATTGCATGGCACCCACCTCCTATTAGCATACTAGCCCGCATGCATTGTACTGCTCTATTGAGCACATATCATTCCATCCTCCCCAAATTATCCTTATCCACAAGGATATATTCTGAATAAGTCTGTTGGGAGTTCCAACACGTTGGATTCTCCACAATTAAGAGGGTTTTCAAATTTGATTGATCGTGTGTGCTTGAATTCAACATATTGTGCACTTTCGAAAATCCATTCTTGCAAGTCATCGCCGCCAAAATTAAGAAAGTATAACTTCAACTGGTGTTACTGCGGTTCAGCATGGTGCGAAGGGTCAGGGAGGTTGATTGCGTGGTAAGGGAAATGTGTGACTCGTAAAAACAATCCATAAAATATGTGTAACATCCCTAATTTTGAATACATATGAAAAGTATGATTGAATTCATTTTGAATATGTGAATATGATTTTTATGATTTGAGGGGTGGAAATTGTAATTAAATGTATGTATATTTTTGGGTTTCATAATGGACCAATTTGAACGGTCGAAACGATGCACGAAGAGAACATTGAAAAACTGAGACAGTGAGTATCGCGACCTGGCCATCGCGACCACAGATCGCGATGAGCTGCTCGCGATGAAGAATGGTGATTCTTGGCAGTGAGCACCGCGACCAGGTCATCACGACCATAGATCGCGATGACTGGATCGCGATGAAAAGGATGATTTGGGGCAGTGAGTATCGCGACCAGGTTATCGCGACCACAGATCGCGATGATCAGCTCGCGATGAAAGTGGCAAATTTCCACCAGTGAGCAACGCGACCAAAGCGGCGCGACCACCGCTCGCGGTACAGGTAGCGATGGCTCAAAAATGTTAAAAAAAATAAAGCGGTGGAGCGGTGCAAAGAGAGCAAAAGCTCTCAAAATCATTCAGCAAACACAGAAACAGAAACATAAACATAGAACGAGAGAAGAGAAGAGAGGAGAGAGAAAGAAGAAAAAGAAGAAGAAGAAGAAGGAGAAAAGGAGAAGAAGAAGAAGAAAAGAGAAAGAGAAGAAGGAAAGGAGAAGGAGGAAGCTTTCAGGTTTGGTGTACACGTATTTTTTGAATTTTCAGTTTTCCATAAATTTTCGAAATTGTCCAATTTTAGAGTTTCTGAGTTATTTGAATTATATGGATTATAGATTATAGTTTAGATTTGCTATATACGTGTTTTGGAATTTTTACAGTTTTTCAGAAATTTTCGGAATATTTCAGATTGATTGAAATTGATTCAATTTGTGTTATTTGAATTATATTGATTATTGAATATAGTTGAGGTACGATATATATGAGTTTTCGAATTTTTTTCAGTTTTCCAGAAATTTTTGGAATTATCGAAGTTTATAGTTTGTGAAGTATTTGAATTCCATTGAGTAGAATGTATAGTTTGAAACTGATTTCGGAATGATTTGAATATGATTTGGTTCTAATAGTGTTATGGAAATATATTATTAAGGAAATATATTGTTAAATTATATTATATTGTGAAATGTAACGGAAAATGATTTTGGGGCAATTTGATTCGAAACGGAATTATGAAATACGTTTGAGTCTATTTTGGATTGATTTCGATGATTATTGATTTATAAATATATTCGTATATTTCCGTTATATTATATTTGATGAAATTTGAATTTGCAAACATATAAATGTATTGCAATTGAATTCGATTATTCGGAAGGAAATAAAATATGTTGACATTGGATTGGAGAAAATATTTTGGCTCTGATGTGTATGAACATAGATATGGATATAGAAGGTTGACATGTCAATTGGGTTTCTGTCTGAACAGTACTATGCCGATTATACCACCCTTTGGATAGTACAGGCCCCAAGTGCCGGTCCTAGGGTTCTGAAATTTGTCATGGGACATTTACAGCGGGTGATTCCGTTGGTGTTCCATTCTGATCTGATGTTCGGTGAGTGACCCCGTTTGCGTCCAATACCGAACAACCCGTAATCCAGTCCGATAACTTATGTTTTATATGTCAAGAGCCCAATCTGAAAATTGATTTGTTATCTGGAAACGTTTGAGAAATTAAGAAAATATGTCTGTTAATTGTGTTTGGATATGTTTGATTTGAGATGAGCATTAATTGTTTTTGGATATTTGATTTGATATGAGCCCTATATATTGTTTCTCTATTTGTTATTTATAGTTTTAATTGATTTCAAATATTTGTATATACGATTTTGTGTACATCCACTAAGCAATATGCTTAGCGTGTTGAGTTTTCTCGCACGCAGGTAACAAAGGTTCCAAGGGCGAAAAAGAGAAAGAAGAGTAGAGTTTGCAGAACCAGAGTCAGGATCACATCTTTCCTGCATACATTTTGGTAGTTTGTTTGTATTAAGTTATATATTTTGATACCGTATGCATATACAGAAACTATTTTTAAATATTTAACGAGCTTCCGCTATGCAAATATTTTATGATGTGTTTATGTTATGTGAATCTTTATAAATTATATTGTGATAAATTGGTTGGTAAGTCGCACTATAATTGGAAGGGTGCGCAAAATTGATTTGAAAATTTGGAAGTTGATTTTATAAACTTTTTTCTGTAAACAGGTTTTGGAAAGTCAGAAAAACAGAGGAAACTATGGCAAGATTTTCTTAAATTCTTTGGACCATTTTCAAAGGTTTTTAATATTATATTTATCTACAGTAAAAGTTAGTTTTTAGTACATTGTAGCGCTCCCTAATTCGGTCCGAGTGGATTTGGGTCAGGGGGTGTTACAATATGAATTGCTTTTATATGAGATTTTCTCAAATACATAGTCATCAAATATCGATGGTTTATCAAAATCGATAAAAACCTCCGCCGATACATATGTATCATCAAAAAATACCGAGAGATAGGTGGCTAATTGTGTTTGAGAAAATGATAGAGATTGGAGTTCATCCCTAATGGTTTGGAAGGTATTTTATATTTAGACGAAGGTGGATTCATGAGGAGTTAGAACTTCATAGACATCGTTACAAAAACTAATTGTCCATAAGAAAGAACGGTTCTAATACCAATTGATATGGTTTAATTTTGAAATAAGAATAATAGAGAAAGACAGAGAGAAATAGAGGAGATTTTCGACTGTAATTCAAATGATAATTTCATTTAACCACACTTGGCTACTTATAAGCCTTACAATGAAACAAAGCAACAACAACTAGTCCTAAAAATAAGGGACCGGAACCTAATTTAATGCATCCATCAAGCATAATGGAGAGCCAAGAAAAGCATAAAATAAGCAAGAAACAAAGGCACTAATCAAACTAATTGACTTAATCTAACCCTACGACACAATTAGCCACCTATCTCCCAGTATTTGTTTATGATACATATGTTTTGGCGGAGGTTTTTATCTGTTTTAATAAACCACCGATATTTAATGACTATATATTTGAGAAAATCCTATATAAAAGCAATTCATATTTTGTGGATTGTTTTTACGAGTCACATTTCCCTTACCATGCAATCAACCTCCCCGACCCTACGTACCATGCTGAAGCGCGGTAACACCAGCTAAAGTTATCATTCCCTACTTTCGGCGGTGATGACTCGTAGAGATGGATTTTCGATAGTGCACAATATGTTGAATTCAAACACATACGATCAACCAAATTTGGAGAACTTCTTAATTGTGGTAAATCCAACGTGATATGGTTTAATTTAGGAATAAGAAGAATAGAGAAAGATAGAGAGAAATAGAGGAGATTTTCGATTGTAATTCCGATGATAATTTTATTAAACCACACTTAAGCTATTTATAAGCCTTACAATGAAATAAAGCAACAACAACTAGTCCTAAAAATAAGTGAATGGAACCTAACTTAATGCATCCACTAAGCATAATGGACAGCCAAGAAAAGCATAAAATAAGCAAGAAACAAAGGTACTAATCAAACTAGTTAACTTAATCTAACCCCACGACACATGAATTTCATGGCACCCACCTCACATTACCATACTGGCCTGTATGCATGGTACTGCTCTATTGAGCACACATCAAAGAAGTAGTGTTAAAAGTTCATGTCCTAGTCTCTTCATGCAAAGGCAAACAAAGTTAATGACCCTAACATAAAGCATGTTAAGATTGAAGATACTGAAGATGATGGTTTGACTCAAATAGGAGCTGGTACAAAGTTAATAAAACCAGCTGCCACCACCTTCCTCTGTAGCTTGGAATGCAAGAAATCGAATTTGGCATTAACACCAAATAAAAGAGCTGAGTCAGCTTTTCTAGAAGATGGTAAATTGAAGAGAAAGCTGTGGCCATTGGATAAGGAGAATGGTTAGATTTCATTGTTTGTGAATGAGCTAGAAACAGCTCTAAATTCTGTTAGAATTTGCTTTTGTCCTTTATACATTTTTTCTGATATTCTTGTATTTATTTTGGCTGTACATTTGCTGATATATTACCTATACAGCAGCTGTCCCTTTTTAGGAAATCAATGAGAAAAGCATGAGTTTGGTATTCTCTCATAAACTCTCCAATAGAGTATCAAATTTTTATTATGTTTAGCTAGACTTTTCATCAAATGCATTTATTCTTCTTCAATATTTTATGGTATCAGAGCAATTTGTTGACTAATTGTCATAGAATCCAGCTCAATCAACTTTGTAGACCTTTCACCAACCTCTTTACCCTCTCAAATCTTAGTTCCTTCAATGGATTTAACCTCCTCAGCAAAAACCCTCAACTATCATATCAATATCAAACTTGATTCCAGCAATTATAACTATTGGAAAGTTTAAGTTTTACCTGCAATCCGTGCCCTTGAGCTTGATGATTTCATCTCGGGCTTGAAGTTCTATCCATCGAAGCATGTTGCAGATCTAGTATCAAATGATGGAGCATACACTATCGTACTCAACCCAGCCTACATAGCCTGGAGATGGGCAGACCAACTCTTACTTAGATAGCTCTTCTCAACAATCAGTCCAGAAGTTATTGGGTAGGTAACTGAATGTACTACTACTTTTAAGGCTTGGGATATGTTAGAAAAAATCTACTCACAAAAATCCATGGCTAAAGTTCTCCAATTAAAACAACAGCTGCAAAATACCAAGAAGGGATCTTTATCCATTAATGATTATTTTCTCAAAATCAAAACACTAAGAGAAGTCTTAAAAGTAGCTGGTCAAACCGTTATTGATTATGATCTTGTGTTGAGTGTCATGAGTGATTTGGGGCATGATTATGACCCCGTTAGACAGTTTCAACATGGCTCTACTCAGCAGCCCAGTTACAGCAGTTTCAACTCTATTCAGCAGCCACCTCAAGCACATTTTAACACCAACAGTTCAGCTTATTTTACTTCTCCTGATAGTGTGCAAGATCCCGCATGGTACATGGATAGTGGTGCCACCAACCATGTTACATCTAGCCTTGGTAACCTCTCCATTCAATCATATTACAATGGGAATGAAAGGCTCACAGTTGGCAATGGACAGCAGCTTCCTATTGCACATATAGGTTCTTCTTATATTGTTTCACACACTCAACCTGCTTCTATATTACAACTTAAAGATGTTTTACATGTTCCTAACATTACTAAGAATCTTTTGAGCATTTCAAAATTCACAAAAGACAATAATGCATGTGCTGAATTTTATGATAATCATTTTGTGGTTAAGGACAAGGTTTCAAGGAAAGTGCTCCTTCACGGTCAACTTAGAAATGGTCTTTATCAACTTGAAATCAGCTATCCACCCATCCTCAAGAAGTATGAAACCTTAACTGGTCCTATGTCTGTTTGTTTGTCTTAATCACTCTTTGATGGTTATAATAAATCCTTCAATTCTAGTACTTGTTTAATCTTGAGAAAATCTAAAAATGTACCAGCTAATTTGTAGCATGTAAAGTTTGGGCATCCCTATTTTCCTAACCTTAAGGTTGTACTCAATACTTTAAATATTAATAGTAATGTTTCATCTCTTGATTTTTGTGAGTCATGCAAACTTGGCAAGCATCACCAATTTCCTTTTCCCATCTCACAAACTGTTGCTCGAAAACCATTTGAAATATGCACGCAGATATATGGGGACTAGCCCCTATGTTATCTAATGAAGGCCATAAATACTACATCTTCTTCATAGATTCATATAGTATATTCACTTGGATTTACTCCTTAAAACTGAAATCTGAAGCTTTCACTGTTTTTCAGCAATTTCATCAAATGATCAAAGTTCAATTTAATGCCAAGCTAAAAATGTATCCAAATAGATATGCGAGGAGAGTACAACCCTTCATCACCTACCTCAAAAACAATGGCATTTTCCTTCGTTTTTCATGTCCCTACACACACCAACAAAATGGCTTGGCTAAGAGGAAGCATAGGCACCTTGTAGAAACTAGTTTGACCCTTCTTGCTCATGCTCACATGCCACTCAATTTCTGGTCCGAAGCTTTCCATACAGCTGTGATGTTAATTAATAACCTTCTCATACCATTGTTGTACTTCAAAACACCTTATGAGCTACTTTATCTCAAAAAACCTAATTATCAATATCTTAAGGCTTTTGGATGTGCTTGTTATCCTTACCTTAGACCTTACTCCAAACACAAATTCAATTTTCATACTTCTAATTGTGTGTTCATAGGCTATAGCATTCACCACAATGGTTATAAATGCCTCCATCCTTCCGAAAGAGTCTATCTCTCCAGACATGTTATCTTTAATTAATTTGATTTCCCTTTTAAAGCCTTGTTTCAATCTTCAACAACTCATTCTCAATATCCTTTCAGTCCTAGCCTACCAGTCTTTATTCTTCAATCTGCTTCACTTATACCTTCTCAATTTACACCGACAAAATCTATTTCACCTTCTCAATCTGGTTCTATATTGCATCATGATAATCATAACTCTTCATCCTTGCACACTAATGTGGATACATCTGCTCATTTTGATTCTTCTAATGTTAATGTTATTGAACAAGCAACTCTATCTCCAAGCTGGCATATTTTATTACCAACAGAGGCTGCTCCCACTCCCTTGAGACAGTGTTCCATTTCTGCCTCCCCTGCTGCTCAACCAATTGTTCCTTCCACTGCTCCACAGGCAGCTCCGTTTATTGCTCCTACTACAAACACACACACACTATGATCAAAAGGTCTAAAGCTGGTACCTTGAAGCCACAGACCTACTTTGCATTGTGCCAATCCCCCTACAATTTGCTGACTGATTTTGAACCTACCAAGGCCAAAGATGCCTTGCAACATGTCAAGTGGAATGCTGCCATGGAATATGAATTCAATACATTGTTAGGCACAGATACTTGGACTCTTGTTCCCTATTATCCTCATATGCATGTCGTTGGTAACAAATAGGTGTTTAGGATTAAATATAATCTTGATGGTAGTATCCTAAAGTATAAAGCTAGGCTAGTTGCAAAGGGCTTTCATCAAAGCCAAGGAGTTAATTTCTTTGACACCTTTAGACCAGTGATTAAACCTTCCACCATAAGCATCATTTTCAGCTTGGCAATTACTTACAATTGGCAAATTCAGCAGGTTGATGTTAATAATGCATTCTTCAATAGTAAGTTGAATGAAGTTATGTATATGGAGCAGCCTAAAGGTTTTGTTGCTAGTGATAAACCTCATCATGTTTGCAGGTTAGATAAGGCTCTTTATGGCCTTAAACAAGCACCAAGGGCTTGGTTTCATAAGCTAAAATTTGTCTTGCTTGGTTGGGGTTTTGTTAATGCCACCTCAGATATATCTTTATTCATCAACAAGGTTAATCATCATGTTATTTACTTATTGGTTTATGTTGATGACATTTTGATTACTGGGAGTAGTTCTTCATTGGTGCAGCATACCATCTCTACCTTGCATTCTGTTTTTGCTTTGAAGGTTCTTAGTCCTGTGAGTTATTTTTTGGGTTTTGAAGCCTTTCGTAATATAAATGGTATCTTTCTCACTCAGGCCAAGTATATTACAGATTTTTTAGTTAAAACCAACCTTTAACATTGCAAGTCTTGCTCTGCTCCTTTATCTCCTAGCACTCCACTGTCTAGTTCCATTGGTTCTCCCTTTTATAACCCTAAATTGTTTAGAAGCACTATTGGAGCCCTTCAATACCTCACTCACACTCGGCTTGACATTTCTTTTTTGGTTAATAAGCTTAGTCAATTTCTTCAGGCTCCTACTGATGTCCATTTGGTGGCTTGCAAGCGAATCCTTCGTTATTTAAAGGGAACCCCTACTCTAGGCTTGCATTTTCAGGTTGTTTCTCCTCTTGTTGTTACTGCATATGCTGATGTGGATTGGGGTGCATCATTGGATGACAGACGTTCCACTAATGGGTGTTGTGTTTACCTTGACTCTAACTAACAGACCCCTAACCTACTATCTCTCATTAGGTAGCCTGCCGGCACTCCACAGTAGCTTCCCAATCGAGGCTTGCCTCGCTAAAAGACTTCCGTGAAGCTAAGCCATTTCTTTTAAGACTGGAAATTTGAGTAGAATTTTATATATATATATATATATATATAACTATTTTGTAAAAATTTTGACAGAGTCTCCTCTGTTTTTCTAAAATTACCAAATCTTGGAGACCTGCATAAAAACTTTAACACTTCTATAAAATCCCAAAATCTCAACTACTGTGGACCTCTGGTCTATCTCCACAAACCACAACTCAAACAGTTTAATATTAAAATAAACAATTATCAAAAATAAATAAATCAAATCTTTAAATAAAATACTTATACACTTAAAACAATATTAAAATACAAACTAACGACTAAAACATTATATATGCTTATAAAATATGTCACAGCATCCTCTGACTGGTCCCACTGGTCTTCGGCGTCCCTGCAATGTCTACACCTGTACCTGTACCTGGGAGGTTGATTTAAAAAAAAAACATAAACTAATATGAGCTAAAGGAGCTCAGTGAGTGTTATTAATTTATAAATAAACTTTAATCCTTTTTCTAATAACCTCCCTGAAATCTGAAAAGAATATAAATCTGTTTTCTGAATATACTGAACTCATAAACTATTTATGAAATCTATTTTCTGGAAACTATTCTGAAATCTATATAAAAACTATTTTGAAATCTAATTTCTGAAAACTAAAAACTGATATCATATACTTTTCTGAAAACTAATAAACTAATATAATATATTTTTCTAATAACTGAAATATTAAAATAATATACTTTTCTAATAATGTTTTTCTGATAAAACTTTTCTGATAAAACCTTTCTGATAAGCCCTTTTCTGATAAAACCAATGGAAAACCCATATCTGATAACTGATAATCCATAGGGCGACTCAGCTGGCGCCGTACCATATGGAGGGTGTTACCAGGCGACTAATCTAGTGTCGCACTGGTGACTCTGATAATCTGATAAAAGACATCTCACAGTCAGCGGAATGCTGCATTGCGACAAGAGTGAGACAACACCCCAATGTATAGGCGACCGACAGACTCAACCCCCCTAGAGTTAGCGGACTGTCCCCCCTTAACTTGCCACACACAAATAGGGTGTACCGGCCAGGTCTACTGCTGATAATCTGATAAGCTACTGATAATCTGATAATAAATGGGTATCCATGGTTTGAAAATTATTTTCTTTATTTCGAAAACTAGCTTTTAATCAAAAACCATGGAATATATATATATAACATATTTATTTAATGAATATAAAATTTAAATTTCTGAGATATATAATTACTTTAACTAAACATATTTAAATCAACAATTATATACAAAATAACAAAATACTAAATCAAACTTAAAGAAAATAAACTAACTTAAATAAAAATATTAACTTGCTGAACTTTAGATAAAACATATTGCTAAAATAAAATATGTTTTGCTTTAAAATAAATTTACACTCACTGATTTCTGTTTTATCTAAACTTGGTGTTCTGGTTCCTTCGTCTTAATACATTTCTTGTCTTTCCATAACATTTTTTTTTCTCCAATACTATGGAAATTTCTCCTTAAAGTAATATTTTTTTCCAAATTAATCATTAATATAAATACAACAGCTAATACAAACACTCAATTAACACATTTAATAGTTTATTCTTAAATTTCTAAGCACCAATTTGTATCAAAATCATACAATTATTATTTCTAATACTTAATTACCCATATATTGAAATCTCTACACTATCAACATTCGATTTCTACACAAATGCTCATTCTAATCTTCATCAATTTAACATAAAAGAATTTCTTTCACTTAACAACATCAAATTCGACTTCATTAAACTCAATTAAACTAACTATAACTTTAATTCGAATTTAATTTCAAAAATTCTCAAAACTAATGATTCAATTTCACTCCAAACACAACATTATAACAAAACTCATAATACAAGTCACTAATTTGAGAATCATTTTGATTCCTTACTTAACGATTCTAAATTCAAGCCATCAATGAACTCAATAACACTCAAATTACTGAATTAATATTTCAATTTAATAATCCAAACTCAAAATCATCAGATCCCCAAATCTTTAACTTACTAATTTTCTTGATTTTCATTTTTATCAACTCCAATTAAACTAATTTCAATTAAAACACTACCAAATACTCTAATCAACTACTAAAATCACAAAACCCATAATCTTTTCATTTCTAGAAATCCAATTTCACTTTAAACTCAACAATCAATTTCAAACATTCAATTCAATTCTCAATAAATCTCAAAAATCAATTCAATTTCATTTTATACTCAACAATCAAAACTCTAACACAATTTAATTTCATCAAATTCAAAACAATTAAACTTCATTAAACTTATAAATCACTCACCCAAATTCTTCTTCTTCTTTTTCTTCCAGCTGAACCGAATTTCCTCCTCCTCTTTCTCTTTCCTTTTCCTTTTTCTTTTCTTCTTCCTTCCCTCTTTCTCTCAGTTGCTACCTCTTCTCCTTTCTTCTTCTTTCTCTTTTTCTTCTTCTGCTGGCCGGCTTCCTCTTTTCTCCTTTCTCACCCGATCTGCTCTGTTTTGTTTTGCCTCTGCTTTCTTTTAATTTGCTTCTAGTTTGACTTTTCTTTGTTTTGGTTTGGCCGACTTTACTCTTTGATTTCTCTAGAATTTCCATTTAAATTTCATTTGCTTTGTTTGGCCGGCTACCTCTTGCTTTAATTGACTTGTTTTTGTTCTTTTGTGATTAAAATCTCACCACTTGTTATGCTTAGATTAATTCTTTAATTGCAACTTGCCCTTAAAGCTTTTAAATTCATGAAAAGATCACCAAAATAAATTTAATCATATATTCTTGGTCAAAAATCTTTTGATTTACAATTTAATCCATAACAATCCATTAACTCTTTTCCACAAAATCCATTTCAACTTACTTTTCCATCAATTAATTAAATCACAACCTATATATTTTGACTTCCAATAAATATTCTTAATACTCTAATTTATGGAAATCCTTATTATATTCTCCAAAACTTATAATTGGATTTCGTATATACTTTCTGGAATCTTACTAACTATCTGAAACCGTTTCGAACATTTTTCAAGTCTCTGATACCCTTTTTCGGAAACTTTCCGGATCCATCCAATAAATTCTATTACCGTACCGTACAATCAATTCGATAAAAATATATCACAATATATGTACGTATACAGTACAACTATCGGGAGGGTGTATTGCACTAACTTGATTTATTGGAGCTCAAAGAAGCAAAAGGTAGTGGCTAAATCTAGCTTTGAAGCATAATACAGAGCCCTTTCTCAAGCAGCCTCTGAACTGCTTTGGCTGAATTCTTTGTTTCTTGAACTTGGCATTGTTTTACCTTCTTCTCCTATAATTTGGTATGACAATCAGAGTGCAGGTGCCTTGGCAAAAAATCCAATTTTTCATGCCTATACAAAGCACATTGAGATCGATGTGCACTTCATTCATAAGAAGATTAGAAATGGTCAGCTTCGGGTTCTATATATTCCTACCTCTCTTCAACGTGCTGACATCTTTACCAAATCCTTGCCGCAACCTCGGTTTGTTTTTCTTCAGTCCAAACTGAGTCTGGTGAGCTCTCCCAAGTTCAGTTTGCGGGAGGCTGTTAAAATTGAAAATATTGAAGATAATGGTTTGACTCAAATAGGAGCTGGTGCGAGTTAACAAAACCAGCTACCACCACCTTCCTTTGTAGCTTGGAGTGCAAGAAATCGAATTTGGCATTAATACCAAATAAAAGAGCTGAGTCAGCTTTTCTAGAAGATGGTAAATTGAAGAGAAAGCTGTGGCCGTTGGATAAGGAGAATGATTAGATTTCATTGTTTATGAATGAGCTGGAACAGCTCCAAATTCTGTTAGAATTTGCTGTTGTCCTTTGTACATTTTTTTTTATATTCTTGTATTTCTTTTGGCTGTACATTTGCTGATATATTACCTGTACAGCGCTGTCCCTTTTGAGAAAATCAATGAGAAAAGTATGAGTTTGGTATTCTCTCAAAAACTCTCCAATATTGGAGTATCAGATTTTTATTATGTTTGGCTAGACTTTTCTTCAAACACGTTTTCTTCTTCAATCTTTTAAAGCAGACATGATAAATGCCATTACAAATCCTTCACATCCTGGAGGGCAGAGCTGTGCTATACTACTATTAAAACACTAATGGCAGAATCATAAAGAAGAACATAAAACCTCTAACAGGTGAGAGAAAATGACAACCCCCGTTGATGCTTCACATCCCTTGATAATTAATCCCTCTCACAAACAACACATCTAAAATCATGAACACGCCATTGATGCTTGAATGGCTGAAATAAGTCTTCCATTAATGCTTGATGATTATATAAATGAGTGAATAATAAATTAGTTTTGGGTTTTGAATTTCAAGGTGGGTTTAGGGTTTGATTGAATTTCGATAAAAAAAAAAAAAAAAGAGTTGAGTTTAGGGTTTGAACCTTAACCTTGAATTTAGAATTTTGTTTGGATTGTCTTTTTACTTATTAGTAAAAGAGGCGCCAAACTCCTCCATGGAGATTTAGATTGAGGAGGCGTGCAAAGAAAACAATTTATGATAAATCAAGAATCATGGTTGAATAAGCCATATTCTAACAAGAGATGATCTGCGATCGATAGGCATGGATTTTACAATTGGGGTCCGTGGGTAGGTATGGATGCTGAAATTCATCCACCCCTGAATCCACAAACCCATATAAATTAGAAAAATCCCAAATATGACCCGTTGCCATCCTACATATAACTGAGGTAATTATTGCAAGAATTTTACTAAGCAACTAAAAAGTTGTTTGTCTCACTAGCTCATACGTTCAAATGCAACTTATTATAGTAACTTGAATTCAAAACACCCCCTAAAACTCGAATAACAACTCAAAAAAAAAAAAAAGGTTTTATTTCCTTTGCAATCCGCTGACAGATTGCAAATACTCCAAATCCATTTGACACCATCTGAATCATCATCAGTATGGTGATGGAAACCCTTCGTATGGATTGCTGAATGTAGAAACATTGCCCGGACGTGAAAATACAACCTGCATCATATCACATTTATAATAAATAATAAGCAACCATGTATGATTTCGAGATGGTGAAATTTGTATAGTTTTTTTCACTACAAGAAAAATTAACTTTTAGGAACATTCAAAAGACGAAATGCTGCTAAAAGACAACGGGAACTGTACGTTGTTATATTTAGGATAACATGCAATGTACGTTGTAAAACGTTTTCACCCTTTTAGCGAAACGTTCTAGCAACGAACATTGAGTGTTGCGAATGGCCAAATTTCTTGTAGTGAAACTGACACCTAATTAGGGTAGAAAGTTTATAAGTTACCTGATAATTTCTAAGAGTACGAGACTTAAATTGGGCTGCACAATAATTATAATAATAATCCCACGCTCGCAAGAACTTTTCATCAAATCCCTTAGCAAGAATTTCGCTAAAGAAAATAAATATTTTCATCAAGACACAAAAGTTGTTACATTCTAGCATTGAACAAAAAAACTATATATATATATATATATATATATATATATATATATATTCAGTACCTCTGTTTGTCGAAGAAATTTTTCCTCCAATATCTAAGGGTTTGGTGGTAATGGATTCCTATATTTTCCACATGCTCCACACTGCACTAGCAAAATTATCTGCGTTATATATTCTTACTAGCAAAAAAAAAGTTGGAGTAAGAAACAGAAGACCTAATAATACCAGAGTCTGGATGCAGAAGCCATGGCTGTTGTTACTCTACTTAATGAAGTAAAGCATTCTTCAGGCATTAAGTATTCCTTTAAAAAATCTGAATTCTTTCTGTGCTCATTATAATGCTGGTCCGGTATTGAAATAAACTGGAAAAGATCTCACAAAAGTAACCATTAAAAACTTATAGTCACTACAAAAAAAAAAATGTTATATTTAATTTACTGCGACTTCTGATTTTTTTGGCCATAGAAGTCTTTTACTATGAATACTTTGCGGGAAAAATGTTTTTCCAACAGTTATTTCTCTCAGCAAAATTTTTTGTTATTATAGTATTGACAACACATTTTATCACGAAATAAATTACAGCATATATATTTCCTCGGCGGTTAGTTATTTTGTAGTGTGTTAAATGTCAAACCAAATATATATATATATATATATATATATATATATATATATATACATATATGTATATATGTATGTGTGTGTGTGTGTTGTGTGTGTGTGAACTATAAAGTGTCAATCAAGCTAATTACAAATCTTTCCATTTTATATCTATTATTATTACCTGTAGAACAAAGAGCCCATCTTCAGCCAATATTGATTCGCATTTACTGAAAAACCCCTCTAGGTGTTCATGGCCAACAGCTTCTATCATTTCACTATAAAAAGAGCATTGACAATATTCATGTTGATTGTTAAAAGTGATCAGACTAATGTCAGGGTCGTTATATATGATACTTGGTGGCAAAAATACTTTACCAAGCAATAATTCTGTCATATTTGTGGCTTTTTGGCAATTGGAGATAGTCACCAAAAATGAATTTTATGTGGTCCTGGTAACAAAGAAGATCATCAATTATATATCTAGGAATCATTTGGTGCGGGATTCCACACTTGTTTTTGTATAGGATTTGACTTTGTAACATTATAAAGTCAGTCTGTAATGTTACCGAGCCCGGATCTAGCAGTAATGATTATGATTGTTCTCGTGCTATGTAATTTGATACTTAAATTGTCATTTCTCAAGATGTGTTTACCTGAAGGCCAGCTTCCCTCACCCTCATTTCTGCATATTTCAGTTGACCCTCGACTAGATTAATACCAGTGTATTTACATCCAGTTCGTTTGACAATTTCAATCGCTAAGGTTCCCCATCCGCACCCAATGTCAAGAACTTCATGCTTCTCGTTAATTCTTGCCTGGATGAGTTAAGATGAAAGACATAAAACAATAAAAATTATCAGATACAGGATTCCCACACGTTTTTCCTTTCTAAATCCTGATTTATGTGATGTGATAAACAATTTTGATATTTGAGATCTCACACCAAATAAGGCCTCCATAAACCAATAACAATTGAAGATTACAAAAAATTTAACGAATTTAAACAGAACTTACTTTCTCGATTAGAAGAGAAATTTTTCTCATTTGTGCAACTTTCAAGTCTTCATCTTTACTCTATGAAATAATATATTTCATGCACAAATCAATACATTTTGTCAGTTTTCCTTAAAATAAAAATAAATGATACATATTCAAGTATAGTATACCAGTACCACCTGGACCATATGTTCTTTATTTAAAGTAAAAAACATCAAATTAAAGAATTAATTGGATCCTAACCTTAAATACTGCACATGACAATGTCATTGATTCGTCCAAGAACAGAGCAAAATGTTCATTGTCCTAGAAAAACAAACCAAAAAGGAATTGTAAGTTTGCATTTGGTATACCTAATTGTTAAGTTTTTCAATACTTTGTGTATTTTTATGTGTTTATGAAAAGTGATATATGAGGTTGTGACAGGCACTTGTACATATATCATTCATGTCATATGTTTAATTACTAAAATAGGAAACCTGTAGCCTCAGCTTGTGCTACAGTCACCTTAATAATACTACCATAGAGTAAAATTGCATGAGATATTCATTCATTCATTCATGAGAGAGAGAGAGAAATTACAAGATCATGCATGCGAGTGATATTCATCCGAGCTTGTGTAACAGTATTTTGCCCTGAAATACGTCGAAAGAAATGTTTTGCAGATGCAATGCCCCCAGTAAATAACCATGGCAACCCCAAACCCCTATGTCGAACAAAAGAAAATCTTGTAAGTACCTATAATTAGATTCAACAAGTAGTAACCAGTAATATCACATTCCACAGGAATATCCACCAGTGACAGTGACAGTACTATACCTTGTCTGATTGAACTTTGAGCCTGAAGGATCCAAATCTCCATTTGCAATCAGAATCTGAAAATAAGTTAATTAGCTAGGAAAGATAAAAACTTGAGAAAGCATATTGTCAAATAAGAATCCAAATCTCTATCAACACGGACTTATGATAAACCACTTATTAAATAAATATGAATAAACACTTCAACATTTGGGCTTAAAGAAGTTGTCTTACCATAATTAGTTTCATTAGACCTTCATCTTTATCCTCTAAAGAAAAATCTCCATCGATATACGAATCTGCAAGGCCTACATCAGCCTCTGTCATAACCTGAAGATAATGTATTTACATTTATGGTCTTTAGTACTGGTGACAATTTAGTCATGAACACAAATGTTTTAAAATTTAAATTTTTGTCAATAGTTTTGCTCGATTAACTTTATGTTAAGTTATTTCAACATCTTATGGCTATTAATTATCTTCCGCAGAAGGATATCAAACATAAATTAAGTTTGTAAATACCTTCCAGTAAAACCTGGGATTGTGAACTCTCAATATAGTTTTCAAAGAACTACTTTTCCTAGTTCCCTTAAAATTCAATATTGTGCCTCCTTCCTCTAGCAAACTATATATAACACAAAAAAAAAAAAAAAAAATTATACAGTATCAATAACTCCATATTGTGCTTGAAATTATGTTCTAAACTAAAATATACAAAATAGGTAAGATAATCAGTTTTTATTTTAAATAAACAATGAACTAGTTTGGATTCAACAAGTGAATTAATATAATGAACTTACATCAAATGGCCAGTATTGATATAGTGTCCAAGAAATCTAACAACAAAATGCCGGGCCGCTTTTTCCATCAAAGAAGGTACCATGCATCGTCTTGGATTGGTCGAAATAGCACAGCTTTTTCCAAGTAAACCATGGGCAGCTATCAAGCTCGACTACAAAGAAAGAAGCATGCATATACCTCACTTTTAAGCCATGTACATGACCAACATATAATGAACAGAAATTTAAGACAAACAAAACATATTTTGATTGGAGCAAAATAATTATTGCAACCTTTAGTCCATCTTCATGGAAGCCATGACCTGAAATAAGAGCAAAAACTAATTACTGAAATATTCTGTAACTGTGAAGCAAATATAGTATTCTTCATATATAAAAGCATGCAAGAATGATCAGTATTTTTTTTTACGTGTATTATCTTTAACTATTTGAAGTCAGTAGAAAGATCAGTTAGGAGAGAATCTGAATTCTTCATTTTTGGTTGGCATGCTTGTGTCTATGTATAGTGTATCTCCTGATGCTTGTTTTTCCATCCATGAGCTAAAAATATGCTCACCTTGGCAAGTGCCACAAAACCAGATTCCTCTCTTCCCCTGAATAGTATGAAGCTCAACTGAAGCTTTTGATGCAGCGGCAGATGGGAGTGGAAGGGCAGTTGACCACTTGACTAACGTATGTTCTGGTGTATGATCTGGATTTAGTGTTACAAGAAAAGGTAAACTTGTTTCACCGATATTCTGCAAGGTTAAACCACAATATATAGTCAATAACTAGAACATTAAAGTGACAGTTGGGATATAGCATGACTTTAGATCCAGTGGTAATTAAAACCAACCTGAAGTGCATTGAGCCAGTATGTCATATACGCTTTACCATCTGTGTTTCCTACAAAGTTGCATGCACTCCATACTGCTCGGTCTTGGGGCATAAATTTCTTGTCACGGTGAAGAAAAATGTCACTGCCAATTGAAAGTTAATGAATCATTGCATATTTCGATGCAATTATTTAATTACAAGCGAGTTAATCGAAGAAAAATGAAGAATCATGGAAGACAATACATGTTGGCATATTGGAAAGCACCAAGTACTCTCTTTTCATCAAATGTTGCTTGGCTTCCTAGCATTTTCAACGCATCAGGGGCATGAACAGCCATTATACATCCACTGTACATTTCTTGAGAACCATCTTTAGAAACCACAGTGCAACCTGCAAAATGAATTTCCTTATTAATCATTTCATGACCTCTCGTCAAATTTCAAGCTACTAGAGCTGGAAGGCTCTCTATAAATACTCAATGAAAGTTAAAAATTGTAATGGCGAATTTAATTACAAATTACCTCCATCAGCTGATGAAACAGAATAAACCTCACAACCGATTCTTATTTGACAGCCCCAGCTCTCGAGTTGATCCTTGACCTGTGGATTTTTATTTGTATTAAATAACTATAAACAAGTGAAGGAGCCTCAACTTTTTCGTAGAAGGCCACTTTTTTAGAAGAAAGCAAATAATATTTTTAATGTTTTAACAAACAGATTATGAATCAAGAATACACCTTATTGACATAGTTATGTGAACACCATCCCAGAGTAGTATTCCACTGTTGATAGCCTAAAGGCTACACAGAGAATCAAGGCCAAGTCAGAAAATAATCTAAGAAAATTATATAAACAAGAATGGAAGTTTTGAATTTATTAAAAAATACCTGAAGTAGCTGATGATTCCGGCAAAATGTAAAGACGTCAAAAGCAGGAAAGCTCATAACTCGTTCCAAGGGGCAAGACCATATTGAACAACATATTGGATTCTACAAATTTTATTTGTTATTATTAATAAGTAATAAAATGAACTATCAAAACTCATGATATGAACGGTTATGTAATTATAATATATTTTAGTGTTCTTACAAGATAAGCCTTTCGAAATAGTTCAGAGTAATCATGTGATCTTATAAATTGCTCCAAGGTCTCACTATGATCAATATCGGGATTATTCTCATGCATTTCAAGATAACTGCAATTTCCAAAAAAATAAATAAATAAATAAATAATAATAGATAAATAAACAAATAACTAAATAAAATACCATTTTAAGAAATAGGAGAGTCCAATTACAGTAACATAAGATCATTAAACTAGAATTTGTTAGAATGTCTTAATATGATTGGTTGGGTTATTTCCTGGCAGTTTAACCTTTTGAATCTAACACAACTGACATAGTATTAGAGATCGATTTGAGTTGCCTTCACATTCATATCAGTTAGGCTGGTATGTCAGGAGAGTGTTTAAGAGTCTTATATCATTTATTAAGTCATTTCCTAATAGGTGACTCGATAATATATATATATATATATATATATATATATATATATATATATGTAAAATAAGAAAAGGGGTAGGTGAATACCCGATGACATGGTCCTTAAATTTGGTAATTTCACGAAGCATTTACCAAAAGGAGAGATTGAGGAGATTGTTCTTCTGAGCAAACACACTTGAGAATCCATTTTTGTATTGAGATCGGTTTGAGTTGCCCTCATATTCATATCAGTTAGTGTATTTATTTTGTTTCCTACATCTATCTACAAATAAAATTGACAACGTGTCAAGTTTGTCAATCTGGTATATCAGAAGAGTGTGTTTAAGAGTCTTACATCATTAATTAGGTCATTTTCTAATGGGTGACTCAAAGATATATATGTAAAATAAGAGAAGGGGTAGGTGAATACCTGATAACATGGTCCTTAAATTTGATAATTTCACGAAGCATTTTCCAAAATGAGGGATTGAGGAGATTCTTCTTATGAGCAAACACACTTAAGAATCCATTTTTGTTACCCCATTCATAGCCTCCACGGCCTTTGTCTAAGCTCACTGAGAATGACATCTCTTTGGCCTCCACCATATCAACCAACTCTATCATACTTGTAGGAGTGCACCCCATCTGTCCATCACCCAAAACTCATAATCATCACACATTAATATAAAGGGAATTGTCACATTTTCAAATTTATTTTTTTTAAAATTTATCTTTTTGATCAATCTGACTAAATACTTAAAAGTTAACTGTAATATTATATATTAAAATATAAAATCTTAAATAAACAATAAATAATTAATTAACAAACCCATGAACAACTTAAATAAGCACTCCATTATAAAAAAATATTATATTTATTGTGACCTGTTAACATCCGTGGTAAATATTAAAAATATTTTTTACCGTGAATATTCTGCGGTAAAATAATTTCTACAACAGTTAACACCTGCAGTAAAACTTTTTACCATAACAGTATTTACAACACCTTTTTACCGCAAATTACAGTATATTTTTTCTGCAATAAATTATTATTTTTTTATAGTGCCCAAAAAACCTAGTCACCGAAGAAAAATTTTATTGACAAAAATCAGAAAATAGAAAATTTTATAATAGATAATAAATAAAACAAAATTGAGCCCTCTATCCGAATGGGTTCTTCGAAGAACCCTTTTCTGGGTTCGTTCGACGAACCCAGAAGGGTCCTTCAATTATTTTATTTTTTTTTTTATATTCTTGGTGGAGATTTGATCCCCAGATTGGATCTCCATCCACCAAGTTTATTTTTTATTTTTTTATTTTTTTAAAAAAATTAAATCCTAATCATCTATCATCTTAAATATGGAGGGATGAGATTTTTTTATTAATTTTTAATTTTTATTTAATAAAATAAAATTTAAAAAGTATGAAAAGATAAAAATACCCTTGTACATGTTAAATTTATTTAAAATTCGTTATCAATAAATGATAAAGTTAATTCTATTTATAATTGATAAAATAAAAAAAAGAAAGTGAGTGTTATTAGCTCTTTTATATATATATATATATATATATATATATATATATTGAAAAATAGAACAATTATTGATTACATTGGTATTTATTATTGAAAAATAGAACAATTAAGGATATTGTTATTTTAAATGCATTGTTTTATCCCTAAATTTTAAAATATTTATTATTTTTTTCCTATCTTAAAATATTCACCATTTTTTATTTTATTTTTTAAAATATTCATCATTTTCCCCTTATTATTAGAAAAAAAAATTAATTTAATCATTAACTCTTAAAGACAAAATGGTAGTTAATTATTAATCTGATAAAGGATATTATTATTTGTTCCCTGAAGTTTGAAAAAAATATTATTTTACCTATACTTTTAAAATATTTCTTATTTTCTCCCTCTAATTAAAAAAATTAAAATATATACACCAATATTTGTGTGTGTGAGTTAATTTATTGGATAAAAATGTAAAAAGTATGCAACAACCTTGATAAAAGCTATAAATAACTATCATCCCATTAAAATATTTAAATAATAATACTAAACCATTAAATTTATTAATAAAAATAAAAAATTTAAAATGCCTCCAATTAAAAAAAATATAAAAAATAAAATATATTTATCTTCTTCTTCATTATAATAAAAAAAATAAAAAATAAACAAAACTATTTCTCTATGCCCATCATCATCACTATCCATTCCTAACATCAAACCTTAAGTCAATTATACATCATTATTACTATTTATCCTCAATACTAAACCGGAGAAAGAGAAATAGTTTTGTTTATTATATTTTTTGTATATTTTTATATATATTGTTTTAGAGATGGATGATAAGGATGATAATAATATGAGGTATTTCATATTTTATATTTTTATTAATAAATTTAAAAAATTAAATTATATAAAGTAATAAATTCTGATCCTAAACATCCATCTTTAATTTTTATTTTCTCATTACGGCCCTGACCCCCAGGAATATTGGCAGTCAATATACAACTAAAACAAAATTTGGACACCTAATATTTTAAAAGGTAAGAGAAAAAATAGTGAATAATTTAAAAATATGAGAAAAAATGATAAATATTTAAACAATAAGGGGTAAATTGTTGTATTTTTACGTTTTAGGGGAAAAGTAATAATATCCCAAAATGTAAGCCAACAGGCCATTCAACTGAGTGTTAAAAATGGAAATCGATTTCGTGTTTTTTTTTAAAAAAAATTGTCTGAAAATGTGTCCCACCAAACGCATTTTTAAGATTATAAGATATACATGGGGCCCACTACCAATTAAATCATTAATTGGTAGGACAGCACATCCGTCCCATTATCAATTAATATAAAAGGACAAAACAGAATTTGTGAATTTGATATCCATGCATTTTTTTTACTTTAATTTACTGTTAAAAAGTAAATACTTTAATATTTGATGTATGTACTCGTAGATCAAATCTTTTCCTTTCAAACACTAATAGTTAGCCGTTAATCGACTGATGACTGGTAAAATATCCAAATTGTCCCTATTTTATTTCTCTCACTCCTCAGGTTTTCTTTCTTTATTTTCCTTTTTCCTATCTGTTGCTGCGCTTTCCTGGTCTGGAGAGATTTTTTTTGCTCGGTTTTAATTTTTAATTAAAAAATATTGTTCAACGTATTTTTAATTAAAAATAGAGATAATTTACACATTTTACTGTATTTAATTAATTATTAAATAATAGTACCTTAATGCTCAAAAAATTAATATAAGGTTAACGAGCACTTACACCAAATATCAGAATATTTTAGTGCTATTTGCCGAATAAACGATGAAATAATCAAACAACGAATTCATGAAAAACTTAAACAAAAACCCAGAAACTAAAAAAAAAAAAATGAGGGATACCAAGAAAAAATAATTTACAAAATGGTGATTGGTGAAAACGAACAAATTTAAAATAGAAAATAAATAATTTAATATAATAATAAAATTATTAAAAAATATTGAAGAAAGATAAGGTGTCCACCACGTGGCATCCTCATGTATCTGGGAGGAGGATATTTTTCAAAAATAAAGATATAATTATTATATAAACTTACATTATTGAAGTTGATGAAGGCAAGGTCTAAATCAAGACCGTCAAAGGTAACAGTCATAGCATGGCCGCCGAGATGGTCCTTCTTTTCGTAGAGGACAACCTCAACACCTGATTTTGCAAGAACATGAGCTGCAACCAGTCCGCTTATTCCGGCACCAACCACCGCAACTTTCATCTTTTCTCTGCAATTAATAGCTTTCAAGTCACTTGATCAGACACAGAGATAAAGTAAAAAAAAAAACAAAAACAAAAACGAAGAAGAAATTATAGTGACAATGTCGTCATTTTCAACAACAATTTTCACTCATGCATACCTGAAGAAGAAAAAATGGATGGGAAACTCAGAGAAAGAGTGGTTTTGTAGTGAGAGACTTAAAATGGTTTTCTTTTGTTTTTCTCAAAGTTTCAACTTCTCTGAAATATATAATCTCAACCGACATGGCAGTGCTTTGACTATCAGAAAATTGTAATTTGAATGGAAGGTGGTGGATATGTCCATATTATATTTTAATTATTATTATGTGTGGAGTGGTTAATAATAATTTAATTTAATAAAATGTTCTCAGACAAAAGGGCCATTACTGTAATAATTGCAGTATATTAAAAGTTTGATTCCTTCAAAAAATATATATATATTATAAGTTTGATTTGTAGAAGAAAAACGTGGAGAGAGAGTTTCTGTGAGGGAACCACGTGGCATCAATTATTGACAATGTAGTAGGTATTTGGTAGGAGAAATGTTTCTATATTAAACACGAGCATATACACACATGCCGTACTTAAAATCATTCGTCAAGTGAGGAGAAAAGTCTTCAATATCATCTTTTTATAGGTTGAAACAAGCATTTCAAATCAACAAACGCTGTGTCACGAATGGCAGCTTTACTCAACACAGCAATTTATGGTTTCAAAAACCACACTAGGAAGGCATTTGGCCCTCTTAGACATGTTGGTAACTCATCATCATCGTCACTGGTGCAATCCAACCACTTGAAGATCAAATCGAAAATCAGCCCTTCACCCGTGTTTGCTTTCGAAGAATACAAGACTCTGAAGATTGAAAGAATCAATAAAGCACTAGATGAAGCTGTCCCATTGAAACATCCTACGATTCTTCACGAGGCGATGAGATACACTCTTCTTGCTGGGGGAGAACGCTTGTTTTCAACTTTGTGTATTGCTTCGTGTGAGTTGGTAGGAGGAAACGAATCTCTGGTGATGCCAATGGCTTGCGCGTTAGAGATGATGACAACAGCAGAGATAGTCGCGGATGACCTCCCTTGCATGGACGACGACGATATTAGATGCGGCATGCCCACAAACCACAAGGTTTTGAAATTAATTGGACTAATTGTAAAATATATTATTTTGTTTTAGTTTGATCATGTATATATAATTAATTCTAACAAGTAATTATATATGTAAAATCCTGAGACAGGTTTTTGGAGTAGGAACATCAGTTATTGCTTGTCATGCTTTAATCTACCTGGCCATTGAGCATGTCTTGACCAAGACAAAAGACGTGGAACCAAATCGGCTGATCCAAGCCTTTAATGAGATATGCAAAGCAATGGGGGCGGCAGGGGTTGCTGCTGGACAATTTGCGGATATGCACAGCGAAGGAAAAGAAGTGAGTTTGAGGGAATTGGAATTCATTCACCAGCACAAAACCGAGAAGATTATACAAGCATCAATGGTTTGTGGGGCTATATTAGGAGGAGGTACTGAAGTTGAGATTGAGAGGTTGAACAAGTATGGTAAGAATGTAGGATTGGCTTTTCAAGTGTGGGATGATATCTTAGACGTAACTGGATCGCCGGAGACATTGGGGAGGAATCTTGGCGGTGATGCGCTACGCGGTAAGGCTACGTATCCCAAGTTGATTGGTCTTGATGAATCTGAGAAGTTTGCAAAGCAGCTGGTGGCTGATGCAATTCAAGAGCTTGCCTACTTTGATTCTGCAAGAGCTGATCCTTTGTATCATATAGCTAACAGCATCGCAGGTTTCGTTTAATTTTATTTTTCCATGTTTGTGAGTCAACCTCGGAGGCATGTTTGGATAATAAAAGAAATTTAGTCTTTGTTCTTCTTATTAATTATTCCATTTACTATTAATAAATCTCACAAGATAGCATTAAAAATCTCAATATAGCAAAAACATTTTAAAAGACGGTTTGTTATTGTTGTGTATTATCTTTCTTTTAAGGTTGGATCTTAAATATAAATAAAGGTGTTTCTATTGTCAAGCATCAAGTTCGAGTTTCGTTAGAATACTTCTTGGTGGATAATCTGTAAATAACACTGTAAGACGTTGCTGAGATCTATAACATTGTCAATCTCCCCTCACCTCAATTTTTTTTTACCAAAAGAATATTACAAACTTTACTATTTACTTTGTACACTAAGCTAAAATTTTGTCACGACATTGGTGTAATAGAATTTTGGAAAATATCCATATAGTTCCAAAGTTCAACAAAATTATGATTTTACCCTTGGTAGACTCTTATCCGTTTTAGATTGATTTTTCATGCGTAAATAACAATTTAAGTACCAAGTAATCTAGATAAAGTCTGTTGACGTGTGAATCACGTGAGTTCAATAAACAGTGAATATAATAATTCGGCAATAAAAAGAAGATCAAAGATGCAAAGTTTTTAAAATAGTTCGGCTGAAAATCAAAGTCTACATCCACTGTTATGATATTGCTCGTAGCTCTCACTTAGTGTTTCTCTCACAAAATTTGTAAACCTTGTATCAGCGATGATTCTTCCCTTTTATAGCGTTCAAGGGGTAGTGTCATTACTGATTTACTTTGAATGAATTACTAGAAATCAGGAATGAAATAATATCCCTAATTATCGTAATAAAAATCAGCAATACAATCGCTAAATTATAAGGATTAAATACAAATTTGAATTTAATCAACTGGTGTGATTAGATCCCTCAAATCATAGGATCTTCCCTTATCTGAAAAATACGCGTCGAGCTGAGTGATTGTGAGCTGGAGCTAAAATTATGACAGTGAGATGAGAGGTGCCGAGGTCTTCCTAACTCGCTGGAGCATCACAACTCGCTTTGAACTTCAGGGGTTTAATCCTTCCCGACCTCTCGCGGTTGGACTTACTTACTACCTCAACTTACCAACTTCCCCAGCCCGTTGGGCTCTGTTGACTTTTTCAGGTTCATTGGGCTTATAAAATTATATGCATAACAAAATCCAATAACATTTAAGATGGATTGATCTATTAGTGTGTCAACCTATGTGATGTACGAGATTTGTTTAAAAAAAATTATTTAAAATATATTAGTGTAATTAAATTTTACATGCTCAATGTTCAGAAGCTAATATGTTTAGAATAATAAACATGTAGTTTTTACCATAGTTACCATCAATTATTCAAAGGATAAAAAAATATCATTAAATAATAATAACATTAATAGGATTCCTTTTTTGTACTCATAAATTTTAACAATTTAGTGTATTGTCGATGAAGCTCTTAAAATAGTGGCTATCTAGCAAGAAATAGTAAAATAATAATAATAATAATAATAATTTCAAGAATTTACTAAAAAAAAAGTTAGATTTGTTTGTAATATGGTTTGGGAGTGTGAAAATGAGAAGGCTATTCTCGTATCCCTATCGTGGAGGTGAAGATCCATCGTGGAGTGGTAGAGACACACACACACATATTGTTTTTTCTTACACACACATATATATATATATATATATATATATATATATATCACACACACATATATATTGTTTTTTCATACACGCGGGCGCGCGCGCACACATATATATATATATATATATATATATATTGTTTTTTCTTTCTTTTTTTCCTTTTTTTAACACACACACACACACACACATATATATATATATATATATATATATATATCACACACACATATATATATTGTTTTTTCATACACACACACATATATATATATATATATATATTGTTTTTTCATTTTTTTTTTCTTTTTTTAACACACACACACATATATTGTTTTTTCATACACACACACACACACACACACACATATATATATATATATATATATATATATATATATATATTGTTTTTTCATTTTTTTTTTTTTTTTTAACACACACACATATATATATATATATTGTTTTTTCATTTTTTTTTCTTTTTTTAATATTTTTGTTATAGATTTGGTGGAGACCTATCTCCACCGTCCATCTTTTGAAGATGGACGGTTAGATCTCCAACAAATCTAGAATTATTTTTTAAAAAATTCTATTTTTAATTTTATTAAATTTTTATTATGTGTTTTTAATTTTCTTAATAATTTTTTTTTATTAAGAGTATTAAATCCATCTTTTTATTAAATTATTTTCTGTAATATGTTGTTAATAGAACAAATATGTTGTAGGGATACAACTTAATGGGCAGTAGACAAATAGAATAAATGGCAGATGTTACTCAAGTAGATGCTATATGAGTATATAACATATGGACATATATATTTGATTATTATCAATAATCTGTTGACATGCGCAGATAAAACTGATAAGATGTCTTTTCAAAAATGCATATGTTCTATTAATAGAAAGACCTCCTTCTTATCTTATTATTATCAATAGCAAAGAATTCTCATTCCAACTGAAAAAGATGACAAACAATATATATAGCAATAATCTACTAAACATACATTTAATCAACTAATAATTAAATTCAAATTACATTTTTATTTAATAAAATAAAATAATAATAATTGTATTCATTTAATCAAAAGTATGAAGATATTAAATCAAACATATATTTTACTCATTTAATCAAGTAAAAATTAAATTCAATGTAATTACCTATTAATTAAAAGTATGCAATGTATTAAATTAAACATACATTTTACTCATTTAATTAATTTATATTCAATATATACATTTAACCAACTAAAGATTCATTATGTTATGAGTAAATAACATCCAGACTCCCCGAGGTCTGCTCTTCTATAAACAGAAATAACAATTAGGTTTATTGGCAAAGACCTCCCCTACCGTTAGTCAACTTCCATCCAATTTGACAGAGTTCGCGAAACCCAGCGCACTGGGTTTTGCCAACAAACCTAGAACTAGGTTCATTAGCAAACCCTACAACCATGGGAGGCTCGCTGGATCCATAGGGATTCACAATGGATCTTCCCCTCTTTTTTTTTTTTCTTTTT
The DNA here is from genome assembly GCA_003430845.1 of Xanthoceras sorbifolium. Taxonomy (NCBI): domain Eukaryota; kingdom Viridiplantae; phylum Streptophyta; class Magnoliopsida; order Sapindales; family Sapindaceae; genus Xanthoceras; species Xanthoceras sorbifolium. The sequence goes on from CM010619.1 coordinate 1,284,794, forward strand.
AAAAAAAAATTAAATCTCTACCATCTATCTCAAGTGAGATGGACGGTGGAGATCTAACTATTTTTATTTAATAAATTTTGGAAATATTATTTTGGGATTTTTGGTTTTTTTAACAGTCTAACCTGGTCAACCGTTAAATTGGATAGAAGTTGACTAACGGCAAGGGAGAGTTTTGCCAATAAACCTAATAGTTGTTTCAGCTTGTAGAAAAGCAAACCTCGGGAGCTCTAAATGTTATTTATTCTTGTGTTATATTAATCTAATGGGAGAAATTATTTTGGTACCTATTTTTCTTGAATTATTAATTTTTTATTATGTTTCATTTTTTGACTCGTGTGGTCTCTAACTTTTTAAAAATCCATCACCTTAACCCTTATGACCAAATTTTTTATAGTTAAATATGACAGAATATGCACATTTATCATTTTGCTCTTAACTTCAATTAATTGGATTAACAGATCAATAATTATACATATCAATAATTATTAATTATAAAATTATGTCAGTATGATATTGCTAATATTTGGCGAGCAGTGCATCCTCGAACACTCCCGGCTCTACATAAACCAAGTGTACTTCATGACTTTTATTTCCTTTATTTACATTATTATCATTATCTTTTCCATTTAAATATTTTTCACAACAAGTTAATTTTTTTCTTCAAAAAAGTAGAGTTGTTTTTTTTAAATTAAAGATAGAAAATTAATTTATAATTATTTTTTTTAGTAACATATTAAATTAATTATATTAAACATAAGCTCATTTTTAATTTGTTCATCTAAATTTTTTATCAATAAAAAATTTTTAAAATCAACTCCACAGTAAAAAAAAATTAAGTAAAAACACTTTTAATATTACAAACCATAAGTTCAATATTAGTGGAAAAATATGTATTAATAGAAAAATATTTCTTTTATTAAAAAATTTAATGAACGAATTAAAAATGAGCTTTCTTTGATGTGGATAACTTTTTAGGTGAATTGCACGTTTAATGCCAGTTTTGTCTTGCACTCGAATACCCTTTAATCCGTTAACCACCGTTAAAATGACGGTTGACCAACTGGATTCAGGGGCAAATTGGTCTTTACGTTTAAATTTATTTTTAAAAAAATTTAAAAAATCATCCAACCAATAAGAACATGTCACATCATATTTTAATTAATTTTAAAAATAATATATTAAAAATATTTTTAAAAAAATTAAAAAAAAATTTAATTTTTTTTTAAGAACACGAACCCAGGTTGCTGGGTTCGTGTTCGAACCCATTTCTGGGTTCGAACACAAACCCAGGTGCTGGTTTCGTGCTCGAACCCAGAAATTTGGGTTCGAACACGAATCCAGAAATTTGGGATCGAACACGAACCCAGATCTGGGTTCGAACACGAACTCAATTTATTTTTTTTTTTGAACTGTGAAGAAATCCAGATCTGGAAATTTCTTCCATTTCCAGATCTGTGATTTTTTTAATTTTTTTCAAAAAAAAATTTTAATTATTATTTTATTATTTTTAGTAATTATTATTTTAATTTTATGATGTCAGAACACATGTGCAAGGGCAATCTCGTCATTTGACCATAATACGTTTGGTCAACCGTCACTGTAACGGTGGTCAACACAGGTTATTCGAGTGCAATTATGGCAAAACTGGCATTAAACGTGCAATTATAATAAAAGTTAGGGTATTTGAGTGCAATTTATCCTAACTTTTTAATAGAGGTTTTTTTTAAGTAGTATTTATGGGACCGGTGTTTTGATATTTAGCACCATATCATTGTTTTTACTAAAAATAACACCTAAGAGAAAAGAGAAGGAGCGGGCCAGGTACTTCAAAAATAATTTTTTTTTTTTTTTTTTTTTTGAGAAAAATATTTGTTCGCCCACTCAAAAAAAAAAAATTAGTGAGACTCACTAAAATAAATTCGCTCACAAACTAATTTGAATTAGTTCACCAACGAACTAATTTGTTCGTGGGGTAAACTAATAGTTCGCACACTTACTAAAAATTTTCTTTTTTTTTTAGTTCTTGTAGATACTGAAATCTATACTTGATGACCTGGTGGTCTACAGTGATTGATTGAAGGGACGACGATATGCAAAATAACAAAAAAGAGAGTCGTGCACTTTGATTGATTGAAGGGACGATAATCTACAAAACAACAAAAGAGAGTCGTGCACTTGGAACACTAGGGTGGTACCAGCCAAATAGCCTCCGACGTCCAAGTTAGATTGTGAATTTAAAAGGAAGAAAGCAAACGGAAATGAATAATACCTGAAATCGAGTGAATGTCGAGCGGTATAAGATATTATGTCGAGTGTGGTAATGAGAAGAGGGGATGTGTCATGCGTAGCTAGTCTTTGGAATGCGTCGAGCGGCATATGATTGTATGTCGAGTGTTATATGGTATTGCCTCTAGCGTGATAGTGATATCAGAGGAGGCTATGTCGTGCGTAACTGGTCTTATAGTCTTGTCGTGCGCAAGTGTGATTGCTCAAAGTCAGAGTGATGACTTTTAAGTGAAATTGCTTGACACCTGAAAATGAAGCCATAAGGCTGTATTTATAGGGGTTTTGAGGGTGTCAGTTGTATCCGTATCGTGGCGTATGTTATGCTCCGAGATATCCGGGATTCCGTTTATCTCGAAGCTTATCTCACTGAGCAAATTAGACTAGGCCAACTAACTTAGTTAAGAGTTGACTGAGTCAGTTGTTTGGTAGCTGTTGGGTCGAGTCGGCCGTATAAGCCTGTTTTTAGGTTTTGTTGACTGCTGGGTCGTGCATTTGAGTCGTCGATTACTGGATCATGCGTTAACTGTAGCACCCCCCGACCCGATCCCGCCGGACCAACCCGGGGCGCGCTACCCGGACTTTCACATTTTTTTTAAAACTTCATTTTTCATTTTAAAATCAGTGTGAGCCCATAAAACATTTTAAAACTTTTTACGAAAATCCGGCAGAGTGCCGTTTGTTTTTCGGACTTTCCAAAACCTGTTTTTACACAATCAATTCAATACCAATTTCAATAACACTTCAATAACAATTTCAAACAATTGCGCACTCTGCCGTTTAGTGCGACTTATTAATCACAATTTATAAAATAAAACAAAACAGACTTTAATAGTTACAAACATTTTTTTTTATAATAAAAGACATAAATCATAAACTAATTAATTACAAAACATTTTACAAAACGTATTTACAAATTTCCTGTATATGCATGCTTTCAAAATATATATACACATAACATAAATCTAACTACCCAACTGTATAAATCCTGTGACTCGGTCTGCAACTTGCTCTTCCTTCAGTCTCTAGCCTCCTCTGGATTCCTGGTACCTACGCGTTAGAAACAAACTAACGCGCTAAGCATAAAGTTTAGTGGGTGTACTAAAAACTCAATTAAATAAATCATAATATAAATGTATATAAATCACAATATATATATATTTCAAAACAATTTCATTTCTATTGCATTTCAAAACAATTAAATTTCGAAAATCAAAGTATTTAACAATTCCAATTACTTTAATTTCAATAATGAAGTCAATAATGTTCGTTTCACTTTTGAATTTCAATCAATTCTGGCCCACTAGAATACTAAACATTCTAGGACTGGAATATGGGTCAATGTGACGTCCGGGGTTGCCCCGCAACAACAGTCACTGATATCACGTGATTGTCCGAGATTGCCCCGCAACAACAATCACTAATATCATCGCGATTGTCCGAGATTGCCCCGCAACAACAATCGCTAGTATCATTGTGATCGTCCGAGATTGCCCCGCAACAACGATCACTAAAATCGGTGTGATTGTCCGAGATTGCCCCGCAACAACAATCACACAATAATAACGGCGCAGTACTGCTCAGTAAAACCCAGCTGGTATACCAACCTCCTATATCCATTTCTATGTCTAAGTATCCTAGGGCCGTTACAATAAATAAATTTTCAAGTAATCACAATATATTACAAATCATAACAGTCAAAATATTCGAAATCGAAATTGAAATACGATTTATCACATATCAGTCCAAAATCAACAATAATCATACAAAAATATAAATCATGTATTATTATTAACGGAATCTACAAAATCGAAAGAAAACCAAGATGCGATCTAACTTCAACGTGTTCCAAGATCAACCAATCATCAATTTTTTTTACATATAAAATAAACATTTTTTTTTTCATACGAATAATCGAAAACGAAATCTTCCAGCGAAATCAAAAACGGAAACAAAAACGAAAACGAAAACAATAACGAGAAACTTTTCGTAACGATTTCGAAAGCAAACGTACACCTACCTCGGTACCGTTTTTCGTTCGACAAACCGCGGTTCCACGATTTCTTTCCTTTTTCCTTTCCTCCTACACTTCCTTTTCTCTTCTCTCTCTTTCTTCTTCTTCTTCTTTCTTTTCTTCCCTTTTCTTTCTCTTCTCCTTCTCTTCTTCCTCTTCTTTTCTTTTTTTTTTCTCTCTCTCGGTCTGTCTCTTTCTTTCTGTTTTTCTGTGGCTTCCGCGAGAAGCCAAAAATTTTTTTATATTTTTGTCGCTACCGCGACCGCCGTCGCGACCTGTGGTCGCGGCACCAGGTCGCGATGCTCACTGGAGTGCGTGCACCGCCTTCGTTGCGAGCGCGCCTTGGTCGCGCGAGTGGTCGCGCTGCTCTCTGTCCGTTTTTTACAATTTCATCGCGAGCAGTCCATCGCGACCTGTGGTCGCGGTGGCTGGTCGCGTTGCTCACTGCCAGGTTTTGCCATTTTCATCGCGAGCAAGCCATCGCGACCTGTGGTCGCGGTACTCACTGCCAGATTTTTGCGTTTTTCACCGCGAGCGAGCCATCGCGACCTGTGGTCGCGGTGACCAGGTCGCGATGCTCTCTGGTCCAGTTTTCCAATTTTTTATTTTTCACTATTCAATCCGGTCCACTGGAAATCATAAAATAAACATACATTTAATTACATTTACACCCCCTCAAATAGTAAAAATTTATTTTCACATATGTCACATATATCAAAAATTCATTACCCGAAATCCGGGATGTTACATTAACCCTGTAAAGCTTATAGTTGAGCCTGTCAAGCGCAGGGTTTAACGAGCGCTGGACTTGTCGAGTGCTGGACTTGGTTTCTTGGGTTGTTTTCAGTGGTTTTTGGCTGTCTTTTGGGTCTAAGCCTTTTGAGCTATTTTTAACCATTACAGTTTGCCCCCTACTCTCTTAGTTTTTTTCTAAAACTTTGAGAGTAGTGCAGAGAGTGAAACTTAATACATGCGGTGTGTCGAGTTGATTTCACTGCAATAGAGTGTTATAGTTGTACGGGTACTAATTGTCGACCACGGTTTATGTACTTTACAAGCGGTGATGCGAAGTTTGTTATGTTGATTTGACCTAGTCAAAATAGATAGAGGGGTCAACCCTCAATGTCATATTTTTAGCAATTACATAGTCAATGATTCGACTATGTCGAGTAGAGACGTAGAGTCGAGTAGCATGGTGCTACATCATTCATTAAATTACTATGTTGCTTACGGTTTGACCATGTCGTGTAGACATGTCACTCAGACGGTCGTGTAGACATGTCTCGTAGAACGTTGTATAGACATGTCACGTGGACAGTCGTATAGATATCTTACATGGACAATCACGTAGTCATGTCGTGCAGACAGTCATGTAGACATGTCGTACGGACAGTCGTGTAGACAAGTCGTCATGTCGTGTAGACGATCTTGTGGGCCCGTCGTGTAGACGGTCGCGTGGACATGTCGTGTAGACAGTCGAGTGGACCCGTCGTGTAGACGGTCGCATTGACCCGTCGTGTAAACTGTCAAATGGACCCCTCGTGTAGACAGTCACGTGGACCCGTCCTGTAGACGATCACGTGGACACATCGTGTGGGCGGTTAAGTGGACCCGTCATGTAGACATGTCATGTAGATGTTGGCATTTACTTGAATCAGTATTCACCATGACAATGTCGAGTAGAGAGATAAAGTCTTGCTTATGTATCCTCTCATGGGGTTACACTCGACCGTTCATCTAATAGTAGAGCCAAATGTGTCGAGTGTATCTGTAAGAAATCAATCCTCGATTAGGAAGTGGCTAAAAATGTATAAAGCATTTGATTGAGTCCAGTAGTAATGAAATTTTGACTTGGTTGAGCACATATGAAAGCAACGAATGAATTAGACTTTTATCGATAAGAGTGAAAATCGTACAATCTACTTAATGGAGTAACAATCTTAATAAGCTTTTGACTTGGCCAAGTAGAAAAGAGTTAAGTCAATGCACATGTGACATGTGACATATTGACTAAGTAAGAAATTGAATTAATCTTTCATTGAATCGAGCACTTGAAAATTTTGATTAACTCGAGTGCCGAGAATCGAGTGTCGAACTGGTCGAGTCAATTTAGAATTATGGAATTAAATCTCATTGAATCGAACACTTTGTTGATGAACTCGAGTGTCGAGTGTCGAGCTGGTTGAATGTCAAACTGGTCGATCAACTGGTAGACGATCATCTCTGTTTCGGCTGTCTCTACGGGTCGTAGTAGGGTAGGGTTCTGGCCTACATTCGCTCGAGCGTCGCTCGACTCTGCTGTTAGCTCTACTATCGCTTTTACTATATTTGACATCATTTTCTTCCCACTTGATTTGCACTTATACCTTAGATAATACGTCTTCTATGATTTCGCATGAATACTTGGTGAGCTCCTTGTACAAGTTCGAGTTATGTAGCAAGCCCTTCCGGAAGGCTGACATAGCTGTAGTCGAGTTGCAATAGGGGATAGAGACCTTCTCTTTGTTGAAGAATCTAACATAGTTGTGTAGGCACTCTCCTCTTCTCTGGCTGACAGTGTAGAGGGTGTCTGATTGCTTCTCTAACTTTCTCTTGTTGGTGAATTGCTCGACGAAGATATCTGTGAGCTGTGCAAAACAACTGACGCAAATGCTGGGCAGGTTGGTGTACCATTGTAGCGTTGGTCCTACCAAGCTCGACCTGAAGCCCTTGCACATGTATGCTTCTCTCAAGTAGTGTGGAATCGCTACCTTGAGCATCCGCTTGCGATACTGGGTGATATGGTCGTTTGAATCTGTCGTGCTGTCGTAGTGCTTCATGTTAGGGAAGCTGAATTTTCTTGGCATTTCAACAAGAGCGATGACGTCGATAAAAGAAGAGTCAGCGAAGCTGTTGATTGAGCTTTTCTTGATTGGAGCTAGCATTCTAGGAATGTGTTATATTAGAGCTTCCATTTCTACAAACTTGCGCGCAAGTTCAGGGTTAGATAAAGTGGAGGTCGAGCCTACCATACTTGTCGTGTGCAAGGCTGGTGCTGTGTGCACGTTGACTGCATGCATTGTTGAGGGGACGACAACTTTCGTGTTGTTAGAGGGAGCTTGCTAGATAAGAGCTAGCTGATTCATTTCCCCCTAGGCAGCAGTCATTACTGTTGACGCATCGAGCGCGACAGGTTCTACTGTTTGTTCGCTCTCGGGAACAGAAGTGTCATTTCCGCTCGACCTTAATTCAAAGATAGGATGGCATGTGTTGGAGTTTAGCATCGCAAATGTTGTCTATCCTGGAATAGGTGCGAGGTTGTTTACCTCATAACGTTCCTGGCCAAACCCAGGAGGCAAAGTGGTCGACGTTACTAGGATGTCGACCTTGTTCTTCAAGTCTTTGTTCTGAGCGTGAACAACTTTGTTTTGCGCTTCCAACATCTGGAGTCACTTCGAGTTTTCGTTCATCTGTACCATCAGTGCCGCGAGCTGGGCTTCCAACGTGATGGGGTTTGTTTCATCCGGCATGATTTGAATGTTGATGATTGATGATTTGCTAATTGAATAACGTTGTGCCCCATGGTGGGCGCCAAATTGTAAATATTGGAATTTACGTTTGATGACCTGTCGGTCTATAGTGATTGACTGAGGGGACGACGATATGTAAAATAACAAAATTATAACATCCCGAATTTCAAATAAATATGAAAAGTATGGTTGAATTAATTTTGGGGATGTGAATATGATAATTATGATTTGAAGGGTGGAAAATATAATTAAATGTATTTGTATATTTTTAAGGTTTTCCGATGGATCAGGTGGAGCGGTCCAGAAAGAATACATGAAAGAGAAGGAAAAATGAGACAATGAGTACCGCGACCACTCACCGCGACCAGGGATCACGATGAGCAGCTCGCGGTGAAAAAGATGATTTAGGGCAGTGAGTACCGCAACCAGTCACCGCGACCACAGATCGTGCTGAGCAGCTCGCGGTGAAAATGTTGATTTTAGGCAATGAGCAACGCGACCAGTGTCACGACCAGGCACCGCGATGGTTGATCGCGATGAAGGCGATGAAATCATTCCAGTGAGTAACGCGACCAGATGGCGCGACCACAGGTCACGATGACCGAATTTTTATAAAAAAAATAAGAGGCGGTGTGGAGCTTCAAGAAAAAGCCAGAGAAAGATAGGAGAGAAGGGAGACCGGAGAAAAAGAAAAGAGAGAGGAGAAAGAGAAAGGAAGAGAGAGAGAAGAAGAAGAAGAAGAAGAAGAGAAAAAGAAGAAGAAGAAAGGAAAAAGAAAAGAGAAAGGGAAAAAGGGAAAGAGAAGGAAAAAGAAAACCCAGAAGAGAAACTGTTGTAAAAACTGGTATCCAGGTTGGTGTACACTCATTTCTGAAAAATTTACTGTTTCAGTATGAGTTTCGATATGAACTTTCTAATTTTTGAATATTTTGATATATATATATATATATATATATATATATATATATATATATGTATGTATGTATGTTTATCGTTTATTAAATTGACTGTTTTGTTTTATTCGTAATTTGACTTTCGATTTATAATGATTATATTAAAGGAAAGTGTTTAAGAATATCATTTAAATTATGATTATTGTTTGGAAATTATATTGTTGAATTAAATTAAGATTTGAGAGTTATAATTGTTGATTTCGAAAGAAACGGAAGGTTTTGATATGAAATTTATGAATTATGTATTACGAATATTGTTTGAAAATTTTGATTCTTGAATTTAATTTTGATTCGTGAATTACTGTTGATTAATTTGAAAAAGAATATAACGAGTTGAGACTGTTGCATCTCGCGGGGCAAACCTAGCATAGTCCAGTTTAGGCGAATCCCGGAGGTGGATATCACACTGTTATTCATGACTGTTGCATCTCGCGAGGCAAACTTGGCATAGTCCAGTTTAGGCGAATCCCGGAGGTGGACATTGCACCGTTATTCATGACTGTTGCAGCTCGCGGGGCAAACCTGGCATAGTCCAGTTTAGACGAATCCCGGAGGTGGACATTGCACCGTTATTCATGACTGTTGCATCTCGCGGGGCAAACCTGGCATAGTCCAGTTTAGGCGAATCCCGAAGGTGGACATTGCACCGTTATTCATGACTGTTGCAGCTCGCGGGGCAAACCTGACATAGTCCAGTCTAGGCGAATCCCGAAGGTGAACGTCACACCGAAGTTACAGATATTAGTCCAGAAAAGTATGATGAGTATACTATAAGGTCAAAATTGAGAATGAAATTGAATAAAATGATTATAAAAGAATTGAAAACTGAATTTCGTATGAATTATTAATTGAATTTAGATGCTGTTATTAAACTGATTTCTTATGATTTATTTCAGTGATGGAATTGAATATTGAAATGTTTTTTTTTATACGATAGCATTGTAACATTTTTATTATGAAATGATTTTATGATTTTGATAATTGAGTTTAGTGTACACCCACTAAATTATATGCTTAGCGCGTTGACTTCATCACACGTAGGTAACAGGAATACCGGAGGTGAAAGAATAGAGAGGAGGCAGCTGCAGATTGACAAATTCAGAGTCACTATACTTATTTGGTAGTTATACAGTTTTGTATATATATGATATTCAGTTAAGCATGCATATACAGAAATCTATAATTCGACATTTATATATGTTTTGTAAATAATTGCTTTATGATTTATATTTCTTTTCAAATGTTTGTAAATGTTAATTATATATGTTTTATTTAAAACTGTTTGAAAAGTCACACTAAACGGCAGGGTGCGCATTTGATTGAGAAAGAGATTTGACGTGTTAATTGTTTTATATTATTTGAACTTTTGTTGGAAATAGGATTTTTGGGAATCAGAAAAACAGAGGAAACTCTGCCAAAATTTTTAAAAACTGATTTTGATGGGCTCACTAGAAAGACTTTAAAATATAAAGTATTTAGTTTTCAGATTATAAACAGAATTTAGAAAAGTTTTGAAAACCCGGTAGCGCTCCCTAGGTCGATCCAGTCGGGTCGGATCAGGGGGTGTTACAAAAAGTGTGTCGTGCACTTGGGATACTAGGGTGGTGCCAGACAAATAGCTTCTGACGCCCAAGTTAGATTGTGAATCTAAAAGGGAGAAAGCAAACAGAAATAAATAATACCTGAATCAAGTGAATGTCGAGCGGTGTAAGATATTATGTCAAGCGTGGTAATGAGATGAGAGGCTATGTCGTGCATAGCTAGTCTCTAGAAGGCGTCGAGCGGTATATGATTGTATGTCGAGCGCTATACGGTGTTGCGTCTAGCGTAATAGTGATATTTGGGGAGGCTATGTCGTGCGTAGCTAGTCTTATGGTCTTGTCATCTGCAAGTGTGATTGCTCAAAGTCAGAGTGACGGCTTTTGAGTGAAATTGCTTGACCCCTGAAAATGAAGCTATAAAGCTGTATTTATAAGGGTTTTGGGGGTGTCCGTTGTATCATGACGGATGTCGTGCTCCAAGATATCTGGGATTCTGTTTGTCTCGAAGCTTATCTGACTAGGCAAATTAGACTAAGTTAACTGACTTCGTCAAGGGTTGACTGAGTCAGTTGTTTGGTGACTGTTGGGTCGAGTCGACCGCATGAGCCTATTTTTGGGTTTTGTCGACCGCTGTAGATGCAGAAATCTACGCTTGATGACCTGGCGGTCTACGATTATTGATTGAGAGGACATCGACCTGCAAAACAACAAGAAGAGTGTTGTGCTCTTGGGACACCGGGGTGGTGCCAGCCAAATAGTCTCTGACGCCCAAGTTAGATTGTGAATCTAAAAGGGAAAAGACAAGTAAGACGAAAGATACCTGAATTTGAGTGTATGTCGTGCAGTCTGTGATATATATCGTGCGTTCTATGGTATATGTCGTGCGGTCTGTGATGTATGTCGTGCAGTATATGACATATGTCGAGCGGTAGTGATGTCAGAGGAGGCTACGCCGTACGTAACTGATCTTAGGATTGCGTCGTGCGATAAGCGATGGTTTGAAATGTCAAACGCGGGTAGTACGCTTAGAGGAGATTGGTATATGAGCACGTCGTGTGGTACTTTAATTGTCGTCAAGTAGAAAATGATATGCTTCAAGTATACTTCGATTATGCGTTGGTAACAATGATGCAGATGAAGGCTATGTCGTGGCGTAGTTGGCTAACGTGTCGTGTGCTAGATTAAGTGCTTATAGTAATGAGTCTCTCAACAGTAAGAAAATGCTTAATGTTAGAGTAATAGCTTTGGTGTCAAGATGCTTACCCCTGAAACTGAAACCATGAGGCTTTATTTATAGGGGTTTGGGGTGTCCGTTACATAAGTATCTCAATGGATGTCATGCCCCGAGATATCCAGAATTCCTGATATCTCGGAGCCTATTTTAACTGGGCAAATTAGACTAAGTCAACTGACTTAGTCAATGGATGACTGAGTCAATTCCCTGGTGGCTGATGGGTCGTGCACTGAGCTGTGTCTGCTGGGTTGTGCATTGAGCTGTCGACCGTTGGTTTGTCATGCGCCGGGTCGGTCGTGTGCTAGGTCTGTCGTGCGCTAGGCTCGTCGAGCACTGGGCCGTCGTGCACTCAGCTTGTCGAGTGTTGGGCTTTTTTTTTATGATTTTGGGCTGTCTTTTGGGTCTAAACTTTTTGGGCTATTTTTGACCACTACAACCGCTGAGTCGTGCATTTGAGTCGTCGACCGCTGGGTCGTGCGTTATCCTTGTAAAGCTTATAGTTGAGCTTGTCGAGCGTAAGGTTTGTCGAGCGTTAGGCTTGTCGAGCGCTGGCTTGGTTTTTTGGACTGTTTTCAATGGTTTTGAGTTATCTTTTGGGTCTAAGCCTTTTGGGCTATTTTTTACCACTACAGTTCCTAGGGGAAAAAAAAATTAGTTTAACACTACAACTCATTTTTCGTTCAATCGACAATTAAATCAAAATCAATTCCCTCCCTCTTCATCACCGCTTATTTTACGTTTCTTTCTTTAATATCTACTTTGTCTCATGTAACAGATCTCTCATTCTCTCTCTTTCTCTCGATTTAATTTTCATGATTAAAAAATTAAGATCTTTTGCTTGTTGATAAATCTGATCAGATCAAAAATATTGGTGTGGATCATCTACAGTTTTTGTATTGGTTTAGATTGCGTATATATTAATTTGATTGTGTTTGGATGCTTTGTGCGGTGATTAAGAAGCGAGAGAGAGAGAGAGAGAGAGAGAGAGAGAGAGAGAGAGAGAGAGAGAGAGAGTTTGTGAGAGAAATATAAGAGAAACGAGAAAAAACACAATAAGAAAAAAAATAATCAGGAAATACATAAGTCAACTTTCATTAAGAGTATTTTGAAATTTTAAAGAAAAATAATATTATTTTAAGAAGAAACAATAATCATGTATTATTTCTAAAAATATTAAATCAAAAGATATCATTTCTTACTATTTTATTTTTTAATACATTAATAAAAATCTTATAAATTAATTGATCTTTCAATATTTAATTTTATTAAATAATTCTAATTTAAAAAACCAAATAAATTGATGTAAGAAGCAGGTATGGGAGCAATATTATAAATAAAGGAAAAAAAGATGGTTTTATTTGAGCCACCGACAGTGTGCAAGACAGCCACTTTATAGTCCTAAATACTGGGGTGTCAGAGTATCAGAGAGAACATTGAGTGTGAGTCAGGTGGTGAGTTGGTGTAATTTTGTATACTTACCTATAAAAAGTTTCCAACATTTTGGACAGCCACTAAAATTGTTTAATATGAACCAGGTAATGTATTGATATATTTATAAAATATAGGATTTATGGATACTAATAAAATAAATTTTATTAAAAAATTTATAATTTATCAAAATATAAGAACTAAATTAATAATTATTCTTAATTAAATGGGTAAAATATATATTTAATTTAATATCTTCATACTTTTAATTAAATAAGTACAATTATAATTACTTTATTTAATTAAATAAAAATATAATATGAATTTAATTATTAGTTAATTAAATGTATTCTTTAGTAGACTATTGCTCCACATATGTATGTATATAGGAAAGGATCGGAGAATACAAATTTTATTAAATCTCTAAAATTTAGATGGCTGAGATTTAATAAATTTATTCCTTATTTCATTTTCTCTCATATCTCTCTTATTAATTTATTTTGTTTTACCTTTCTTGTTATTATAATATATTAATATTTTATTTCACTATATTTTTTTCTCTCTTATATTTTTATTCTTTCCTTGCATACCATTTTTTTTTATTTGTTACTTGATTTCTTTTCTTTTTTTCCATATTCATTCAGAAAAAACCAAACCCCTCCTACTTTTTTTTATATATTTTTTAACTTTTAATTTATTAAAAGATTAATTATTATTATTTAAATTATCAAATTATGTACCATTATCAAAAATGATAGTGTTTTAAACCCCGAACTTGCATATGATTGTATTTTAATAAGTTAAATTTTTCTACTAATATATATAATTATACCAATTTAATAAAATATAAAATTATATATTTATTATATAAAAATCTTAATATTATATATTTATTATAAGGTGAATGAGAATATTTTTACCACCAAATTATATATAATATTATTTTTATTTATTTTTAAGTTAAGTTATTTTAATATGTTTATAATATTTAAATAATATAATATGTTGCTGCACATGCAACAAACCCGGTTGCTTAATATCATCACGTGGGTATCTGCCTTGTAGTCACTGTCCAAAATGTTGGAAACTTAATACCTGACCCACACTCCACGTTCTCTCTGACACCCATTATTATTAAAATTTTCCAAAAATGTTTAAAAGAAGATACGCATCATACCAACTGACAAATGGGATGAAGCCAATATTCAGCACCACAAAAAAGTATCTGCTTTTAAACATTTCAATAATAAAATAAAAATATAGTTCCCAATGCTAAAATTAAACAAAATCAATATTAATATTAAAGAATTATTTTGATCTCCTCTTGCCTTGTCATTTGTCCACTTATTTTCAATAAATATAATATAGTATGTTATAAGAAATTTAATATTATAAATATATATTTTTATATTTTATTAAATTAATAACATATTATAATTACAAATATATTAGTAGGAAAATTAAAAATGTGATTAATGGTAGTGATATGGTGGGGCAGTAATAGTAGTAGTACGCTTTGGATTTTGGCTACATCCCAGAAATCAACTTGAAAATGATATTAGAATATCATAATAAATATATATAATATTAATAAAGTATTTTTATATAATAAATATATAATTTTATATTTTATGAAATTTGTATAATTACATATATTAGTAGAAAAATTTAACTTATTAAAACACAATCATATACAAATTCGGTGTTTAACACACTATTATCTCCGATAACGATACACAATTTGATAATTTAAATAATAATAATTAATCTTTTAATAAATAAATAATAATTAAAAGTTAAAAAATATATATTAAAAAAAAGTAGGAGGGTTTTGGTTTTTTCGGAATAAATATGGAAAAAAAAAAAAGAAGTCGAGTAACAAATAAAAGAAAAACGTATATGAGAAAAGGATAAAAATGTAAGCGCAAAAAAAATATAGTACAAGTGAAATAAAATAAATTAATGAGGGAGATATAAGAGAAAATAAAATAATAAATAAATTCATTAAATCTTAGTCATCCAAATTTTAAATATTCAATAACTATAAAATCGTGTTAAATATTATATTAAAATTGGTGTACTTTTCACTATATATATATAAAGCAATACTCTACTAAAGATATATTTAATCAACTAATAATTAAATTCAGATTATATTTTTATTTAAATAAATAAAGTAATTATAATTGTACTCATTTAATTAAAAGTATAAAGATATTAAACTAAATGTATATTTTACTTATTTAATTAAGGGCAATTATTAATTTAGTCCCTACATTTTGATGAATTATGAGTTTTTTAAAACAGTTTGCTTTATTGATATCTGTGGATCCAATATTCTCGTAAATGTATCAATTTGATCCCTCTAACTAATTTTTTAACCGTCAAACTCACAAAAAATGGTAAAAAGATAATTTTACCCTTGAACTATTTAAATGAGTTAAAATTATAATTTTACCCTCAAACTTTTAAAATTTTTGACAACTTTATTTTAATAATATCTAATACAAATATAACTTGTGTCATTAAAATAAAAAATAAATAATCTCCAATACAAATATGACCATTTTATATTAATTTTTTTAAAATAAAATTAAAAAATTAAATGGATCTCCACTGTCCATCAATCTTGATGGACGGTAAAAATAATATTAAAAATATTTTAAAAAATAATTTTCTTTTAAAAAGAACAATTAAAAAAAATTATGTTTTTAGTGTAATGGAGATAGATTGGATCTCCACAAAAAAAAAAAAACTTATCTCCAACGATAAAGACGATCTCCGTCACTGGAGAAGAGCGACCTCCATCGCTAGTCCGATGGAGGTGGTGGCTGGGTCTCCATGTCTTTGTCGCTGGAGATCGAAGGGTCTTCATCACTAGACCAGCGATGGAGGTTTATAGGTATCCAGCGATAGAGATTTTGAGATCGAAGGGTCTTCATTGCTGATCCAGCAATAAAGGTCGTCCATCTCTGATAATGGAAACGATCACCATCGCTGGAGATTTGAATTATTTATTTATTTTTGTTCTTGGTGTGGAGATCCAATCTTTAGATTGGATCTCCATTAACAATTTTTTTTTTTTTTAGTTAATGAATGGTGAAGATCCAATATTGAGATTGAATTTCCATCCACAATTTTTTTAATTCTCTATTCACAAAAAAAAATTTATAAACAAATGTCAATATGATCTCCACCATCCATCAAGATTGATGGACAGTGGAGATCCATTTAAAAATTAAATTCAATGTACTTACCTATTTAATTAAAAGTATGCAGTGTATCAAATCTAACATACATTTTACTCATTTAATCAATTTAGATTCAATATATACATTTAACCAACTAAATATTCATTGTGTTATGAGTAAATAACACCTAAGCCCCTAAAGGTTTGCTCTCATAAACAGAAATAACATTTGAGTTTATTGGTAAAGATCTCTCTTACTGTTAGTCAATTTCCATCCAATTTGTTAGGGTTCGTGAAACCCAGCGAACAGAGGAGGCTTGGTGGATCTATGGGGATCCGCAATGGATCTCCCCCCCTTTTTTTTTCTTCTTCTTTTTTTTTTCCAAAATAAAAAAAACTTCAGATCTCCACCTACCATTTAGAGTTGGACGGTGGAGATCTAAAGTTTATTTTGTAAAAAAAAATTAATCTCTACCGTTCATCTCGGTGGAGATCTTAACTATTTTTCTTTTTTATTTAATAAATTTTGGTAATATTATTTTAGAGGCATTTTAATCTTTTCAACGGTCAACATTGATCAACCGTTAAATTGGATGGAAGTTGACTAATGATAGGGGAGGGTTTTGCCAGTAAACCTAAAAATTATTTCAGCTTGTAGAAAAGCAAACCTTGGGGCTCTGACTGTTATTTACTCTTGTGTTATATTAATCTAATGGGCAAAAATCATTTTAGTCCTATTTTTTTAATTATTAATTTTTTACCGACATTTCATTTTTTAACTCGTGTGGTTCCTAACTTTTCAAAAATCCATCACTTTAATCTTTGTAACCAAATTTTTTGATAGCCAAACATTGCAAAATATACA
Organism: Xanthoceras sorbifolium; assembly: GCA_003430845.1. Taxonomy (NCBI): domain Eukaryota; kingdom Viridiplantae; phylum Streptophyta; class Magnoliopsida; order Sapindales; family Sapindaceae; genus Xanthoceras; species Xanthoceras sorbifolium. The sequence goes on from CM010619.1 coordinate 1,301,811, forward strand.
TATTGACCATTTTGTCCTTTAACTTTAATTTATTGGGTTGAAAATATAATTTTACCATTTTATTTTTTAAAATTTAACAAATTAACCTTAACTTGTATATCCAATAAGAATCTAATATGTGTCATTATTTTTTTTTTAAAATTAAAATTATAAAGTAGATAAAATTTATAAGAAAAATCCTTAAATATTAAAAAATATAAAATAATTTAACTCCAAAATTAAAAACCTTTAAAAAAATTTAAAATTATTATAGTAAATAACTAATTTATAAAATTTACTAATTCAAAAATAACATTTCAAATTAATATTAAAATATAAAAATTAAATTACAATAAATAAAAAATAAAATTATTAAAGTAATAAAAATTTTAAAAAATGTCAGGAGGAGGCATTTTTAAAAAAAAATCAGTTTTTAATAATCATTATAAATAAATTTTTAAATTTTTTATTGAGTTGCTATTATTTTATTTTAAGAATAAAATATTTATTTAATAATTATTTATTTTTTTTAACCTAAATTTTTATTTTTATCTGTAGAGATTGAAATACTTTTAAAACTGTTAAATTTAATTAATTGTTAATCAACAGAAAAATTAATTAATAAATTTTTAAAAAATAAGTGACCAGTAACTAAAAGAGCAAATATTGATTATAAAGTGATAATTCAATAAAAATAGCGACGAATATAATTTTCACTATAATCTAATAAATTAAAATAAAAAATTAGCTAAAGCTATTTTTGTAATATTTAATATAATTAAAGATAAATTAATCTATTCAAAATTTAAATTAATAATACCATTAAATAGGAACACCTGACAAACTTCTTATCAAAAGGAATTATTTTTATAATATGATTAAATAAAAAATTACTGATTATAAAATGTATTTATGCTTACTTTTTAAGCTTTTTATGCACTCATACAGCCTTTATTTATAACTTGATAACTTTTGTTTTCCTTTATTTATATTATTTGTCATTATGTGTTGGAGACAGACAGTGACAATATTTGCAGAAACTCAGAGAGCGGTGTAATAAAAAGCATTAAATGGGTGTCAGAGAAAATATTAAAGAATTATTTTCTATTTATAGCCTCAACTAATACCCACGTGAAAATGGTAGGTATCACATGCCGACTGCTACAGTGCTACCGGCCGAAGTTGATGATGCGGTGAAGCACATCTGCAACAACAACCGGTTTATATTATATTTTATATATGAATTAATTGTACGGAAAACTCTTAAAATTTTATTAACTATAAATAGAGTTGATTTTATTATTTATTAATAAATATTTTCTCTATTTTTAATAAAAATTGAACAAATGTAACAGTTGATTATTAAAAAATTTTATTAAAAGTTAATTCTACTTATAATTAAACAAACTCAAAAAATAAGAGATATTTGTCAATAAATCTAAAAGTTAATTTCACTTATAATTAAGTAAATTTTAAATTAATAACATATTATAATTACATATATAAAATTAAAAATGTAATTAGAATATTAGAATAAATATATATAATATTAAATAAAGTATTTTCATATATTAAATATATGATTTTATATTTTATTAAATTAGTAGAAAAATTTAAAGTGTTATTAGTGGTAGTTGAAATGCTGGGGCAGTGATAGACTTTGGGTGTACGAATCAACTTGAAAATGATATTAGAATATTAAAACAAATATATTATTAAATAAAGGATTTATATGATTTATATTTTAGTAAGGAAATTAAAAATGTTATTTGCGGTAGTTGAAATGGTGGTGCAGTGGTAGACTTTGGGGTTTGGCTACCGTAATACGAATCAACTTGAAAATGATTTTAGAATATTAAAATAAATATAATATTTATATAATTTTATATTTTAACATATTAGTATAATTACATATATTAGTAGAAAACTTAAAAGTATTATTAGTGTATGGGAAATGGTGGGTGGTTGTAGACTTTGTGCTTTGCCTATTATGGTACGAATAAACTTGAAAATGATATTAGAATATTATAATAAATATAATATTAATAAAGTAATAATTGCATATATTAGTAGGAAACTTTAAATGGTTATTTGGTGGTAGCTGTAATGGTAGAGTAGTAGCGGTGGCTTTGGTGGTAGCTGTAGTTTAAAAGTCCTTGGCTTATTATACCCCCCATCATAATATATAGCATGTGTTTCTTGTGATACCAAATAAAGCCAGCATAAAAGATGTGACTTTACAATGTGTACAGTAATAATAATTGCATGTACTTAATGCCACTTCTGTGGTGGAAATCGACGACTCATTCTTGAATTTATACCACGTGTATGTATTTGGCACACACACACACCCTAACAAATTTTTTTCACGCACACAAAAATATGCACACACGCTCTCCCACACAAAAATTCTTCTCACGCACACACACTACCTCCGACAAAAGTCATTCCATATTAATTCTCTAGTTTGTAAAGGCGGCGTATACCAACAAAATATACTAATTTCTCATGTTGACAATGTTATAATAAATATATTAGCAAGTTAATTTGCAGAACAAATCTACTTAACATTAATCTGTTAGTTTTGTTGAGTTTATAATTGTAAAATTGTTGAGAAATATGTTTAGTTCTATTTTTTTTAATACATCTTCCCATAATCTAATCAATACAAGCCGCATTATCTTTAAAAATTAGTATTGATATTTCTGTGGATGATAAAAGTCCACATGTATTTTTAATATAATAAATAATTGATTTTAGCCAAATACATTCTTAGCTTTTTTCAGGGAGTGTAAGAATTTCAAAATGATTGGAGGATGTAGCAATAAATATTTACTTTGTGGAGCATCATGAGATTATTGTGTCATTATAGGTAAAAACATATTTCGTTTGAGAACGAGCTTTGGGGATCAGAAAGATATCCGGTATCAATATAACTAATTAAATCTGAAAAATAGTTGGATTTTGTATAGAATAATCCAAAATCCATTGTTCCATGAAGGTAACGAAAAATATTTTTGATCCCATTTTAATGCCTTCTAGTTAGCACGAACTGGATCTTATTAATAAATTTACTAAAAACGCAATATCAAGTCTTGCACACTGCGCAAGAAAAAATAAATCACCATTTATATTAAGATATGGTACTTCATGACCAAACATCTTTTCATAATCTTTTTTAGGTTGAAATGAATCCTTTTTAGGATCAAAAGATTTAACAATAAAATGGGTACTTAATGAATGTGCATTGTCCATACTAAATCTATTCAAAATCCTTTCATCATATCCATATTGATGAATATAAGATCATTATATTAGTTGGCTTTGATTACGTAAGCAAAACGCTTTTTATTTATAAATCTTAGTTAGCTTAGTTGGAGCATGAGTTAAGCGTATTGAAGATTTAAAAAAATCATGCGAAGATGACAAACTTATGAGATTACTCAAGAGGATACCTCAAAGGTAAAATCGAAGATTTGAAACTCTATCTCTTGAGATTCATTAGGATTTACACATGTACATATATATAACACGTGCATACATTATCATATAATTACTTACATATTTTTAACATTTTAAAAGTGTCGGGTCATAATTTGACGTTTCCATTTAGTTTTGAAATTTATTTTGCAACACCTCCATGTTTTTAAAACCTTACATTTGGATGGATTTTGGCTCATAATTTTTTTATCTAAATATTCAAATATGGTAATTTGTAAAATGGAATAAAAATTAGACATGTGTACCTTTCAAACCGTATAAAGAACAAAAAAAAAAAAAAAAATTCAGGTTTTGTTTATATAGAATACGAAGGGGTCAAACGCAGGTCAAGAATAGAAAAATTAGTAGAAATATTAATTAGGGGCAAGGTGCTGGCAGCTCCTTATTCACTCATCATAAAATTGATTTTAGAAACTTACCGATTCAGCACAGAGTTGGAAATGATTGAATTTAATACTAAACAATTCCTTATTTTGTACATCACTGTACTGTATTTAATATTATAATAAAATTTATTTTAATTCCTATTTTTTTTAATTATTATTTTTTAATTAATATTTTTTTATTTGTGTGATTTCTAATTATTTAAGATTATATTATTTTAATAATTCTGACTATATTTTTAACAGTAAAATATAACAGAATATATATATTAAATATTTAGCCTTTAACTTTAAATGATTGAATTAAAAATACGATGTTATTCTTTATTTTTTTAAATTTTAACAAATAACTTTAATTTATACATTGTAAAGAAAAAAACTAAAATTATGAAATACAAAAAAATTTATAGAAATATCCCTTAAATATAAAAAAATATAAAAAATAAATTAACACTAAAATTAAAAACCTTTAAAAAATTTTAAAAAAATCATTATAATGAATGACTAAGTTACAAGAATTTAATAATTTAAAATAATAATTCAAATTAATATTAAAGTATAAAAATAAATTTTATATATGAAAATGAATTATAATAAATTAAAATTTAAAAATAAAATAAATTATTAAAGTAATAAAAAATTTAAAAAATAATTTTTAAAATGTCAAGAGGAGGTATTATTATTGTTAGAAAATTATTAATTTTGAATAATTATTTTTAAAAAATAAAATATATTATTTAAAGTAATTTTTAATTATTTTTTTTCTATTTTTAATTTTTCAGTTGTTATTATTTTATTTTTAAAATTAAATTTTTATTTAATAATTATTTATTTATTTTTAACCTTAATTTTTATTTTTACTCTAGATACTATTAAATTTGACTAACTGTTGACTAATAAAATAACTAAATTCATGAATTTTTAAAAATTTAGGAACCATATAAGATAAAAAAGAAATATTAGTCAAAAAGTAATAATTAAAAAAAATTAGAGACTAAAATAATTTTTATCCGAATATTATTAAAATATTATTTTATTTCCAATATTATCAAATAAAATATAGATAAAATATTTAAAAGTAAGTTTCAAAATTAGATGAATAGTATTTTAACAAAATATAATTATTTCAAATTAATTTTATATTTATATATTTAATGGATTTGTTGAAATTGACCCTTCAGGTGGGTTTCCCCTTTTTTTTAAGTGAGGTTGGTAGTATAGGGGAGCAAGTTGCAGATACCAGCAAACATGTGTTTTGAAAATCTATTCCACTTGATATCTAATTCTGTAATCGACCAATTAAATGAATTTTCAACGACATATTTATTATTTAGTGATAGGATTCGAATTAAAAAAAAAAAAAAAGTCTAATTTCGTGTAACATAAGATTATTTAATTCAATTTTTTTTTTGTCCCACAATATGAGGACAAATTAAACCCTCCAAAGACAAGGTATTATTTTATTCTCTCCTCAATTATTTATTTTTTTCCTTAAATTTTTCAACTGTTTCCATCTCTTTGGCATCTCTCTAATCAGTGTCCCTCTCTCTCTTTCTTTCTTTTCCTTTTTCTTTTTTTCCTTTTTTATATTTTATTAAACTATGTAATTAAATTTATTTAATCTATTTAAAAGTTAATTAAATATATTTTGTTACAACATTTTAAATTTTAATATTTCTCAATATCAACTAAAGAAATATTATTATTGTTTTAAGATTAAATTTAAATATTTTTATTTATTTTAAAAAAATATTTTAAATATAGAATTGATTTAAAATTATTTTATTTTATTTAAATATTAATTTAATCTAATATTATTCTGAATAATTTAATACAATATAAATATAAAACACAATTATTTTTTATTCAATTTCATAAAACACTAAATAAGGAATAATATTATTTTTACTTTAATTTATAATAAAATAAGTATATAATAATACTAATTTAATTTGATACAATCTTATTTAATTCAATAAAAATAATTAAATATATTATTTTATATATAAGACTACGAATGTGAGAATTTGACTGTGTCTCTGTGGAAGTCATAGTTTCGATATATTTAACAAGATTCTTCATCCATTTTAAATATATCTTCTTTCACATCATAGGACTACAAATGTGAGAATTTGACTGTGTCTTTGTGGCAGTCAATAGTTTCGATATCTTGGCCACATATTTTTCAAGATTCTTCATTTCTTATATACGTGATAAAGGAGGTAAAAAGCTTGGGTTGTGTTGTCGTTGTCATCGAGGTGGTAAAAATAGTTAAATTTAATCTCATACACTGCACACGCGCATTTCAAATATCTTCTTTCATATGATAAGACTTTGAATGTTAGAATTGACTGTCTTTGTGGAAGTCATGGTTTTGATATCTTGGCCACATATTTCTTATATATATGTGATAGACGTGATAAATTAGGTAAAGAGCTCTGGTTGTGTTGTCGTTGTTGGGTCATCGTGGCGCCGCGGAATATTTGATGGGTCGATAAAAAATATTGATTGAGTGTTGAAAAGCCAATTTGAATAAATCCTCTAGTACGGGAATATTAAGTAATTAACTTCTGAGACTCAGTTTGATTTCAGTAACTAAGAGATTGGTACTCTTAACACTCTGTTTATAACAGTCTAGGTCAAACTTTATAACAAGTCAAGGTAGTTGTTCTTTCTTGTGGTAAATCATTTGCAACCAACATGCATTAACCAATTAGAAACTATACTATAATTCTTGTTCTTGTTTCGTAATGATAATGAACCACAATATTTAATTAATTTTGGCTACAGTCCTTGGCTTTTCAATATCAGTAGAAGGCAAGAAGCTATTGGCAGTTTAGTATTGTTCTGCCTACTAAAATAATTACTGTTAATTGTGCTGAAAAACTAACCAGCTGTAAAGTTAAAGAGTATTTGGTAACTTGTGAATTTTAAACTATTGGTAGGTTCAAAAGTATTATTTATATGTTTTATAAGTTTTATTGTCAAAATACTATATAATTGTATAATGACCAAAACAGATATGATACTGAAATGACTTTAATTCCTTATTCTATTCAAAATAAAGCACCTGTTTAATCAATATATGTTATTTTAGTGTAATATTAAGTTGTCCAAATTCATACCTAAATAATGTGGTATGTGAGTGATTAACATCAAGTAATGTAGTAAGTGACATGTTATTGACAATTCAATACCACATCACATGGACATGAATTTGGATAAATTTTTTGGGCACTCTAACAATACTTATTATTTTAACAATAAATTTAAGAGTAATGCTAGACTGTTCAATAAATTTATTGTCCAAATGATGTGGCAAAATAATTTGTAACCGCCGTATTAATTATAAAATGACTTGTCGATAATGATGTGATAGTTACGAATCAGCTTGTTAGAAAATGAAGTAGATTATAATTTGATAGTAAAAAGATAATTATTGAGTGTAATTATGCTAACATAATAGAACATATCTCATTATCTCCAAACAATCAAATTCAAAGTAATCAAAACATTTCTTTAAAACATGATTTTAATTGTTGTATGGCCAAGGTCTTATACTTGTTTTTCTTCCACTAGACTTCATCAATTTCTACTCCCACCAGATATTATAAAAATAATAATAATTAATTGACTATTTATGTATTGATGCTGTTTTGGTCTAATATGCATACTGTAATTACGAGAATTGAAAATTTAAAACGCATATTAAAATTATTGCATGTGATATTAGTAAAAATAAAAGAAAATATCATTAATTCAACAAAAAAAACATGAAAATATCACGAAAACTACTCACTTGTGAAAGTTTCTTGAGAAAGTGATAGAAAATATTTAACTCCTAATAATAATTAGTATTATCAATGAAAAATAAATGTCAAATAATTAGATAGGTTAGGGTTAAAGGATATCAGGTTAGGAAAAAATGTAAGGACAAATCTGTCTTTAAGTTAAAATAACGAGTTGGTGTTTTAAAAGATTCTTTAAATCCTAAAATTAATTATTTCATAATTACTTATCCTAAAAGATTCATTAAGTAACTTCGGAGATATTTTTCAAAATTACTGTTAAATTAGTGTAAATTCTTAAATCAGTAGTTTTAAAAGAATTTTTACCAAATATTTTTCAAATGATGTAACTTAAAATTGAAATATTTTTTTAATAATTAGTGTAAATATTTTTTTTTTATAGAAATTTAAGAGTAATGCTGGATTGTTCAATAATCAGTGATTATTTCATAATCACTGCTAAATAATCAGTGTAAATATTTTTTTAATAGAAATTTAAATTTTTATTGTTTTATATTTTTATTTGTTTCAAATTAAAGTTCTTATATCTTATTTTATATTCGAGAGTCATCCATTTTCATATTGCAATATTTGATTTATAGTGACCATTATAAATTAATTTATTATCAATTATTTGAATGAAAAATAAGTCTTAATTCAAAAATTAATTCATTTGCAACATGTTGAATTATGTTAGCAAAAGAAATAAAGATTAAAGATGAGATGTATATATATTTAATAAGTATGTTAGGTAAAAAGTGATTATAATTTTTTATTTTAATAGTTTGATACATGGATTTATAAATGTTAATATAACCTTTCATTTTGAAAACAAATTGTGTTATTATATTCAATCACATAATAGGTTTTGACAATGAATATAAATATTTTATGCACAATTTTTTAATTTTAAAAGTAATTTTTTTTTAAAAGAAATTTAAAAGTAATATTAGACTGTTCAATAAATTTATTGTTCAAATGATATGGTAAAATAATTTGTAACCGCTATATTAATTATGAGATGACTTGTCGATGATGATGTGGTAGTTACGAATCAACTTGCTAAATCATTTGGACAGTTTAATATTACTCTAAATTTAAATATCCAGTATTTTTAATATAAAATGAAGTAGATTATAATTTGATAGTAAAAAGAGAATTATTGAGTGTAATTATGCTAACATAATAGAACATATCTCCAAACAATCAAATTCAAAGTAATCAAAACATTTCTTAAAAAAAAATAAAAAAATGAAGCTAATTGAAACATGATTTTAATGAAATTCAAGGTCTTGTACTCTTATACTTGTTTTTCTTCCGCTAGCTCTTGTTTTTCTTCCACTAGCTCTCATCAATTTCTACTCCCACCGGATATTATAATAATAATAATAATTAATTGACTCTTTATGTATTGATGCTGTTTTGGTTTAATATGCACACTGTAATTACGAGAATTGGAATTTTAAAACGCATATTAAAATTATTGCATGTGATATTAGTAAAAATAAAATAAAATATCATTAATTAAATAAAGGTTTAAATCCGAAAACTACTCACTTGTGAAAGTTTTTCGAGAAAGTGATAGAAAATATTCAACTCCTAATAATAGTTTGTATTATCAATAAAAAATAAATGTCAAATTATTAGATAGGTTAGGGTTAAAGGATTTCAGGTAGGAAAAAATATAAGGACAAATCTGTCTTTAAATTAAAATAAGGAGTTGGTGTTTTAAAAAATTCATTAAATCCTAAGATTGATTAATCCTAAAAGATTAATTAAGTAACTTCACAGATATTTCTCAAAATCACAGCTAAATCAGTAGTTTTGGAAGAATTTTTACCAAATATTTTTCCCATACGAAATAAGTTAATTTTAACTGATCAAAAATCTATACTAAAACTGACTCCAAGTGGTGTTTTTTAGGTTGTTTAAATACTATTGTTGGACCATTTAATATTAGCTTAAACTTTTGGATTTACGAGTTAATAACATAATATTAGAGCTTTATAATATTTAAATTAAGCTTTTAAGTTTATCTACTAATGATCTTTACTCGGAAAAAGATAGTGAAAATGCAGTTTGTAAAATGTAAGTCACGTGATATTTAAAGCATGGCAAGCAGTTGTAAGCTTACAGTGCATTTCCACAACTGCATTTATTTATTTTGAAAGCATAGTGCTACGTTACACAAACAATCACAAGGTGATTATTAAACGGTAATTATAAATCCATTGGGCAATAAAGAAAAATCAAACCAAGTGTATCGTGCAAATCACACATCAACACTTTAAACAATAATTTCGTTCAACAATTAAAAAGGTGAAAAAATAAGACCAATTTTCCACCTTCAGATAAAAGTATTCGGATTGAGATTCTCTGAGCTGATCTTTCTTGTGACATCTGTAATTAATAACCGTAATTTATTTCTTTTATTTTTTTTATAATCTTATTATTTTTAAATCAGCACATCAGAAAATCTCAATCCAACTTATTCTTCGCTTCGCTTGAGTAACGCATCAGCTCCGTCCTTGATCAACTTCCACGCTGCAACCACGTGGCGCTCTTCGCAAAGTGTGGCCCCCACTGCAAACCTTAATAGGTATACCCCTCCCACAATGGTATGGGTCAGGTAAATCCGCCCCGTTGAGTTGATCCACTCGAGTAGTTTCCGGTTTAACATATCAATGTAATTCGATCCATAATGGGATTTTGGGTTTATCCGGAAACACACCAATGAAAACTGTCTAGGCACCACAAGTTCGAACCGCGGGTCCAATCTTATGAATCCCTCAAACATTTTGGCCATGTTTACGTCAGAACGGATGTGGCGTTGGAGGTTAACAACACCGTAGCTACGTAGAATGAGCCACAAACGGAGCGACTTGAACCTTCGACCCGTACCCACTTGCCAATCCTTATAATCAACAACCTCATTGGATTCACTCGGTTTGTTTCTCAAATACTCAGGCTGGGTGTTTAGTGCTCTGACTAGTGAACTTGAATCTTTGACCCACAAGCAGCAACAATCCAAGTAACTGAGCAGCCACTTATGTGGGCTCAAACTGAGTGAGTGAACTTGGTCAATGCCGTTTAAGTAGTGCCTAAAATACCATATTTGAGTCAGAGAGATTGAAAAGATAAAAGAAACGAGAATAGTACTTTAGATATTGACCTAATATTGCAGTATTTGAGCTTTTAATATCTCATCATTTGCTATATGATTTATATGTAAAAAATAGTAATATTATATTTTCAAAAAATTTTATCCAAATTCATATCCATATCCAAATGACGAAGTATTCATAAGTAATATGATTTAAAATTTTAATTTAAACAAGTTTTTTGAAAAAAAATTATACCTAAACTCAGGACAAATGCATGCGCTGCCAGCATACGCCGCGTCTACGTGGATCCAAATGCCGTAATCATTTGCCACCTTAGCAAGTGGGTCGACAGGATCAACTGCTGTAGTTGAAGTTGTCCCCACTGTCGCACATAAATAAAGTGGGACCAATCCAGCTGCCACATCAGCTTCCACAACTTTGCGGAAGATTGAAGGAGATAAGGAAAAACCTGACTCAATGGTAGTGGGTATAGACCTAATATTGCAGGCATCTATACCAGCTAATTTGCAGGCTTTAGTGAACGTAGAGTGAGTCTGATCAGAGCCATAGACAACAAGCTTACAAATGCTCTCAACACCAATGACATCAAGAAGTTGATCTCTCGCTGCAATGAGTGTAACGAGAACCGCTTCGCTGGTTGTGTTTTGAATAACACCACCACCACCAGCAGTTCCTCCTCCTGAGAACATGAATGTTTTTGGTAGCTTGAGCATATTAGCAAGCCAATCCATAACAACCATCTCGAGCTCGGTTGCAGCTGGTGAGGCAAGCCAGTTGAACCCAACTGAGTTAAAGCAAGTGCAGAGCATTTCTCCAACAAAAGCAGCAGTGCTAACAGTTGCAGGAAAAAATGCAAAGAAGTTGGGGCTCAGCCAATGTGTTATCCCGGGGATTATGTCTTTCTCAATGTCTTTAAGGATTTTTTCAAAGGATTCAGGTTCGTCTGGTGGGGTTTCGGGTAGACGTGAATGGAGATAGCCGGGTTGGACTTGGCTGAGAACCGGGTAGGACTCAATCTTTTGGTAGTAATCAGCAATGAAATCCACCATTTGATGAGCTTGCTTTCTAAATTCTTCAGGATCCAGAGGCTTGAAGTCGCAACCCTCGGTCACGTCAGAATTGATCAGGCTGCCCATTTTCAAGCCTTATTTACTTTGTTTTTACACAAATATTAGAGTGTGTGTTCGCATAGGGAGTGAGGGAGAGATTTATAGAGTCGAAGGTTTCACTGTGCATGAGAGCCTACTGTCAATAGGCACGTTTACTAAGGAATTAGGGCAAATTTAATATGATTGTAGCTTTTTAACCCCCTGCCAATAGAAACATTAAAAAAATAGAGTCATTTGGACTTTTCTTAGTCTGGCCTCCTAAATTATTATATTTTAGAGTTAATATGATTGTAGCTTTTTAACCCGCTGCCAATAGAAACATTAAAAAACTAGAGTCATTTGGACTTTTCTTAATCTGGCCTCCTAAATTATTATATTTTAGAGTAAAAAACGCTTATCTTTCTTAGATTTGCTCACTTACAGACAGAGTCAATTTTTAGATTTATTAACAAAGATCTCCCCTCTCGTTAGTCAACTTTTTAGTTTTTTTACAAAGACCTTCCATGATCAATTATTATATTTAACTAAATTTTACTAAGGATAGGGGAGGTGTTTGCAATAAACGATAAAGTTGATTCCGTTTGTAGTTAATAAAACCTTAGGGGAGGTCAATGCAATTAGCTCTATAGTTTATTATCTTGATCTCCATAAATATAATTTTCTTGCTCTATCCCTAATTGTAACGGTATATAATAATTGAAATAAATATAGTATTATAATGCATTTTTATGTTTATTTTATTATTCTAAATTTTAAACTGAATTAATATTTAATCATATCGTTGAATTAAAAATAACTATAATTATATTTATTAAAAATATAATTATTATAAATAAATAAATAAATAAATAAATATATATATATATATATATATATATATATATATATATATATATATATTTTAGACAAGCTAGATGAGATTGCCCTCCTTATGGAGGTCAGCATCCCTTCTAATTTGAGGAGTTAACCTCTTGTGTGTCGTAAGTTCTAACATTATTTTTATAAAAAATATATTTTATTTAATTTTTGGTAATACAATATTTTAATTTGTTATGAGGATAAAAGTATTTATATATTAATTTAATAATTTTAAATCTTGTTATGAATTATCAGTAACCACGTTGGACAAATAGCTCTTTATATACTTTTCAAAATATATTGTAGAGATTTTAAAATTATTTAATAATTACCTTTTAAATATTTTACTAAACACCTTTTAATGTCAAAATTATATATATAAAAAAATAATCTAAAATATGTTGTCCAAAAGTGGCCCCTAGGCTATGTTCGGGATTGCTCTAATTTAAAACTAAAAAAAAAGTTGATCAGCATAGTTTTAGTAATAATCAACTTAACCAAAAAAGAGAGGTAAATATGATTGGTTAACTTTATTAGATTATGTAAAATGACTGCTATGGACATTATAGTTAAATGTAATACATTTTTTTCTTTTCATTTTATTTTTTACTTTTTAGTTGAAGTTTTTAAATCTTCAGTTTTCAACTTATATATATATACATTTCCAACTTATTTTCTTTCATTTTTTATTTTTCCAGTTTTGTTTTATTTCGAATTTTTTTAAATTTTTTATTTTTCCATATATTTTTAAATCATTTTTCAGTAATAATTTTAAAAATTAATAATTAAAAATAATAAATTTAATTAAAAAATATCAATATTTTTAAAAACAAAAATATCAGAGGGGGCGAATCCACTTATACTCCTAGCCTCCTCTGACAGTTTTATTAAAATAAATAAATAAAATAAAATAATTCTTATTTTTACTTTAATTTTTATATTTTTAATATTCTAGATTTTAAAATAATTTAACATATATAGTAATATTATTGTCTTTTAATATAATAATAAGGATATAATGGTTATTTTATAAGTTTTGAAGTAGCTTGGTTTTGAAAAGTTAATTTATCAAATACTTTTTATACTAAAAAATTTATAAAGTAAGTGATTATTTATCAAATTATAATAATCTCAAACGCACTCTTACCTTACACATGCAAAACTATTAGCAATGCTTCGGATTATTGCTTCATGCTGATCAAATAGGGGAGGAGGCACATTAGAGGGACTGAGCGAGAGTAGACTTGGCAAAATGAGGATTCAAACACGGACTATTTTGTTTAAAACTAAAACTAATATCCAGATTTTATATAAATACAGTAAACCGGATTGCATCATACAGGTCCGATCCGAGTCAAGCAAATCCGGATCATTTTGCCAAACCTAAGCGGGAGGTGGTGCTCTTTCAAGGTGTCCATTGTATTTGAAAGGTTTCCACTATTTTAGTGTTTTAACTTATTTATTTATTTTTTTTCAACCCTCACTATCAATTGGCACATTAGAAAGAAAAGCGATAATGAAAAATGATTTAGCGTATTCACGTCAGATCAGCAATTACATAACTGAGGACCCATGCATGGTGTTATGGATTAATCAAAGCAAAAGAATATACACATGTGTTCATTAAAGATTCCACATGTGACCAAAAAAAAAACCCATCTACCTTCTCGGCTTCTACCAAACTTGTGAAAATAAAAATCGTGGCTACCGAACTACACTCAACTGCTTCATTGGAGGAGAGGAGAAAGGTGACGGTGAGGCAAGAAGATTTGGGAAATCCGATTTGGGGACCACTTGGAGCAACGATTCTAGACACTATCCATCAACATCAATGGTTTTATGGTTTGCTTTGTTTTAGATTTTATTATTAATTTTTAATTTATTTTCGATTGAGGTTTAGGATGAAAAAAATGCTAATGTAATAATATTTTATTGTGAAATTATTGATTCCTAACTTTGAATCTTATGGAAAATAAATTGTAATAAAGTATCACGACGGTAGACCAGTAATCAGAAAGATAATAAGATTTTTTTTCCTTAATTTTATTTATAAAAAAATTAATAAAATTAAAAAAATATGTGAAAAACCTGTCAAATTTTTTTTGAAAAACCCTATCAAAACAAAAGAATATAGCCAAACATGTGAAAAACTAGGTTTAGACACTACCAATTTTAGACACAATCGATGTCCATTATCCATGGATAGAGATCTGGAAAGCAATCTCAATGTCCAATGGCCAATGCAACACCAAACCAATATCCAACTTCGACCCAATCTACAACACTAAATATACAACACCAAACCATCACCTAGACACTCACTATCAACCATCATTCAACCAAAGAGACATAATTTCTGGAAAAAAGAAAAAAAAAACAAAATTTTTAATAATGGAGAAGTGAATAATTACAAGAAGAAGAATGTTATCTATAGTATTGCAAGTCAGCTGAATAACAAACTTCTGTAAATTCATGGGAATCTGGGTGACATGGCTAACAGACTCTGGATCTCCAGCTGAAGAACATTTAAAGTTACCGTAGTGAAAGCTCCATATGCGACGGACTCCATCGCATATGGAGCATTCATCTGCGATGGAGATGCTCCATCCGATGGAGCTTGGCCAACGCATATATATATATTTTCTTTAAAAAGGGGGAATAGATTTGGAAATTTTTTCCAAATCTCTTCCTTTTTTTAAAAGAAAAAAAATAAATTTATTTGTTTTGTTAATTTTTTAATTACATTTTCAATATGATATGTACCGTCCATCAAGCACCATCCATCAAGATTAGGGATGGTCATGGTTCCGAATTGGTAATACGTCTTTAATTATTTTGGATGTGGAATTTGGGAAAATGGTTACACATATATAAGCAAAGGTGGTTTCAAAACTTGTGCACTTTTAATGTGAGATTTGAGAATATGGTCAATTATATTAAGTTTATTTATTTCAATCTCAAACTCCAGCCAATGATTGTTCATTTTTGTGTCGCATGATTATTCATCTTTATAACGTTAGCATGTTACTGGAAAAATATCAATTGGAAACTTGAGCTTCATCTACTGTAATCTTCTTCATTTGTATCATCATATAAATGGCGAAGTAATTGTCTTGCAAAAGAAAAGAAAATTATAACATAGCAGTAATTAAGGAGGCGGATTCATTATTTGAAATTTCCATAAAGAGCTCTTTTTATTCTATACACAAGCACTCGTATATATATATATATATATATATATATATATATATATATATATATATGTATATCAACATATTTTCCCACCTAATGCAAACAAAGCATATATATAAATTATGAAGAACAATTGAAACCAGATAGCTGCCCCATTAACACGTGCAACAGATCCAATTTTACGTGACACCAACACCCACAATGAAAACGCCAACAAAGCTGTGAAAACAATCTGCTTGTTTTGTTTTAGCAACCTCATTGCCCTCACCATGGTTAGGGCAATGAGGTTTTGCTAAAACAAAGCAATCAAAAGAATAAATAAGTACCTAAAACAATCATAGGCAAGAACACAATGCTACGGTACAAAGAACAATCGCACGAGGACTTTTTTTGTTGGTTCAAAGTTGAAGAAACTACAAGGGAATACACCAATTTGT
The DNA here is from genome assembly GCA_003430845.1 of Xanthoceras sorbifolium. NCBI lineage: Eukaryota > Viridiplantae > Streptophyta > Magnoliopsida > Sapindales > Sapindaceae > Xanthoceras > Xanthoceras sorbifolium. The sequence goes on from CM010619.1 coordinate 1,318,183, forward strand.
TAAAAAACAAATAGATAAACTACAAAATTTTGAAAAAAAAAGAAGATGAAAAAATGATACCTTGGACCCCACAAAGTATATTACCCTACACAAATATTATATTAGGAAAAGAGTTAGATGGATACGATAAGGCTTGCTGCCATCTACCATACAAAGAAAGAAACAAAAGAAGAGAAACAGATGAACTATGCCATCTACCATACAAAGAAAGAAACAAAAGAAGAGAAACCGTATAATTTTTTGTGTCCCTTTCAATTGAAATTGTATGGTAGATGGCAGAGTTATAAATTTTGCGTCCTACATTGAAAATAAAAGAATAGTGTAAGAGGTAGAGTGTATATAAAAAACAATATTGGGTCACATAAATATATATTTTTTAATTTTTTTTATGTGACCTAACAGTATTGGGCAACATATATATATATATATATATATTAAGGGTGTTGATCATAATTTGTTATGCATCAACAACCGAGATTTGATATGATTCTTGTATAGTATCAGCTGTGATTTTTCCAACAATTAATTAATGAGAATAGCTACATTTTCCCTCCAAATTATTCTAGTTTTTTGTTTCTCTAAAAACTCCATTAATGGAGCTTGAAAAGCTTCAAAACTTTTCACTTGGCATTTGATCAAACACCTTATCTTTTTATAGATTACTTATTTGTTTATACTTTTACATGGTATCAGAGCCATTTGACTCACGTCATCATATCATCAAGCACATCTTCCACTCAACAAATCGATCCAAGTCTACTTGTGCCACAGGAACCTACCATGGACTTCCAGTCCCTTGCAAAAATTCTAAAATTCAATATTCTTTTCAAACTTGACAAGTTCAACTATGTCAATTGGAAGGCTTAAGTGCTGTCTAATCAGAGCCTTGGAGCTTGAAGATTATATTATAAGCTCAGTCTCTCCTCCACAACAATACACTGAGGTGTTGATGAAAATGGAGTGGTAAAATCTGTACATATTAATCCTGCCTACATGTTTTGGAAGAGAGCTGATCAACTCGTGTTGTGCTGGCTCCTACCAACTAAAACTTCTCTTGAAGCTTGGGAGATTCTTGAACAATTGTATGCTCAACAATCCATGGTTAGAGTTTTACAACTCAAATAACAACTTCAAACTATCAAGAAAGGTTCATTGTCTATAGCTGATTTTGTCATGAAAATAAAGACTGTAGGAGATGCTCTTGAGATTGCAAGATATGTAATCATTGATCATGATCTCATTTTGAGTGTTAAATGGTGTGGACCATGAATTTAATTCAGTAGTTGTTATAGTCTCTTCTCAAGAGACACTGATGTCCCTATAACAGGTTCAGTAGCTACTCATGCTTTATGAGCAAAGAATAGAGCAGTTGAATAATGCAAGCCAAATTGATGTCTCTTATGCTTCAGTAAATTATGTTTCTCACTTAGATGGAGGATGAGGTCAAAGAGGAGGTATAGTGTGGTATTATTGGTAAATAAAGTAGATCATTACAAGCCACAAGACCATTACTGCATTAAAAGCACGGGCCGGGGAAGCACATGCAGATGTCCAATAATAAATCAAAATGGTCAATAACAAAATGCTTCAAAATTTATTAAAAGAAAGAGCTACCTTATCAAAAAAGACAAGATATCAACCAAGACAGGGAAATAGAGGAAGCACACATTGCAACTAACAATTTAAACAATTTTTTTACCCAACAATAAACATGTAAGTAGGATAATCTTGGTTCTGTCAAAAGATATGGCGGCCGCTTCGATTGTAGCAAGCCTCCCAGAGAAACAACTGCTCGGCATAGAATATTTCTTTAGGGTCATAAGCATATTAAAAAATATATAAAGAAATTAGCAGTGCAGATAGACTCCATTATTAATAATAATTGTTCTACTTGCTTTGGAAAAAGTGACAAATTCTTTCCATTTACACGCTTCTTATATTATATGTAGCTTTTACAATGACTAAGCATATTAGACCTTATTTCTCAAATTATCAACACCAATTTGAATCTCTTAAATGATGCCCAAGAATTAATTGCAAGACTCCAGAACCATAAAAACACATTTTTCTTAACTATTAATCATTATATGTCTCCTCTACAATGCTTGCCAAGAATAACCATTTCGAATCTCACAACCTTTCGACACAAAAGCTTGTCAAGTTCAATTTAGCACAACTTCTAGCCCACCACGTTAACAACAATCAAAACCAGAAGTCTTGATGCCATCTTCCAGCTAGATTCAAGTTTATTTAGCTTCCGCTCCATCTTGCTAAAATCCATACTAACCCAAACACCTCATCACTATTGTGCCATCTACAGGTCTCCATGCCCAAGATTAAAACTAAATTGTCACCTATTTACAACTAAACCTATGAACTTCAAAATGCATCTCAAAAACTAAATAAACAATAGATTTTTTATCATCTGTGTGCATCAGTTGTGAAAAATCATCACAAAAAAAGAGAGAAAAAAAAAGAACAAATTTCAATTATAAGCAACAAACCTACCAATTTAAGTAAAAAAACCTTGCCAATTAAAATTCCGCTGAAAACCCACAATCTCTAGGCAAAGTCAGAGGTTTCGATTCGTTGGAGGGAGCCTAAAAGAAGACATAGTTGCCGTCACTATAAAAAAAGTGACCTACAGTGACGCATTTCTTAGTGACATAATTTAAATGTATTATTGTAAGTATTATTTTGTGACAGATTTAATTATTTGTCATTATGTTTTTGACCAAAATATCCCTCCCAAATTGTCTGTTAAAGACTCTGATTCAATTGAGACTTTTTTTTAATAATTTATCACAATTGAATAAAAATTAAGTAAGTTGTGACACTTAATAAAATTAGTCACAAAATTAACTTGTAAAAAAAGAAATAAAAAAATATTTTGTGATTCATACAAATATGACATTATTAAAATTAATGGCTCCGACTATTTTTTTTCTGTCACAAATTACTGCTTTTTATTTATTTATTTATTTTTATTTTCATCATGATTCCTAAATCCTATTAACCAATTGGGGGCATTCGCATATGTAGAGATAATACTGTTAACATGGTAATTTTTGGGATGAACTTGTGTTAGAGTTAATGGAGCTGATCACTATCATCAACCATTTAGATAAATACAATACACATAGGCAGCTTCAGATTGTATTTATTGTGATGTGGCTACTCTTTCCATTAGTTAGTTACTATTCAGTTAACTAACTCTGATTATATTTAACCATGTGTATATATATTGCTTTGTACTGTTGAAGTCAACTAATGAAATTCTGATCTTCTTTCTCTCAATTTCTCTCAAAGTCTCTCTAGGGTTTACTTTGATTTTCAGTCTTGTTACCAGACTTTCATGGTATAAGAGCTTATGATCAGAGGCAATAGATTCGTCATCTTCTCTACTGATGCACAACCTTCCTAGATCCTTCAATCGAGCTCCAAAACTCACCAAAAAACAACGAGAAAATCAGTCTCAACTGATTTCGAAGAACCTCAACTTCAATCTTTCAATCAAGCTAAATGACAATAATTTCATCTACTGGAAGACGCAGATTCTACATGTAATCAGAGCCTTCGACCTCAAAGGCTTCATTTTCGGAGTAACAACATGTCCCTCAAAGTTCGTTGATTCCATCGATGAAGAATCAGGTGAGAGAATCCAAACTTATAATGATGATTACCTTACCTGGAAGAAGATAGATCAGTTACTTGTGAGTTGGTTGATGTCTACGTTAAGTGAGTCAATTTTAGGCAGAGTAACTCAATGTGTAACATCCTGTGAAGTCTGGAACACAATAACTAATATGTTTTCTCTGCAATACATAGCTAGAATCATGCATCTTAGGTCTCAGCTTCAGTCAATAAAAAAAGTTGCTATGAAAATTAGTGAGTATATTGTTTAAATCAAAGGCATCACAGATGCTTTGATGGCAGCTGGTCAAAACTTGACTGAGCAAGACTTAGTAGCTTATGTTCTAGAAGGTTTAGGACTTGAATTTGATCCAGTTGTGTGTAATATTACATCTAAGAAGGAAGACATTACACTGCAAGATGCATAGTTTCTACTAATGAGTTATGAGTCCAGACTTGATCAGTTCCATTCGAGTGCCACAATTGACATGACTTAAGCCAATGCCAATCTCACAACAAAATTTGCCAACTATGTAAGAGGAGGAGGTCAATTCTCTAATAACAACCCTGGCAGATTAAGAGGAAGAAGATGAGGCAGGTACTTTAATCAAATACTAACATGTCAACTTTGTGGTAAAACATGACATTTCTCTGCCATTTATTACCACAGGTTTGATTAAACCTTCGCTGGCATCTTTGGTAAACCAAATCAGTAAAATCAGCAGTAGCCTAGTCTCAGCAACTTTAATCCAATGCAAGGGGATTTTGCTTAACAAATGGAGTACTCTGGAACATACTTATATCCTCAACATCAAGGCATGAATGCTTTGGTTGCAACACTAGTCACTATTGGAGACTCAACCTGGTATATGGACAGTGGAGCTACCAACCATGTCACTCCAGATTTCAACAACTTGGTCATAAGCAATGCGTACAAAGGACAAGAGCGGGTTGTTGTAGGTAATGGTCATAAAATCCCTATTTCTTACATTGGTAGTTCTATGATCCGTTCATCAACAATTCCTCATGCACATTTGACCTTGGATAAGATGTTATATGTGCCACAAATCACAAAAAATCTACTAAGCATAGCACAACTTACACATGATAACAACATTATTGTTGAGTTTGATGATGCATATTGTTTTGTCAAGGACAAAACTTTAAGGAGAACACTGCTCCAAGAAGTATTGAAAGATTGTCTACCAAGGGTTGAGCATCCTAAGAAATTTTTGAATTCTGCATATGTTAATAATACTTCTGTTAACATTCAGAACTATTCTGTTAGTGCTAATTAGGCTGATTCTATTAAGGCTGCATATAATCATGCTTGTGTTAGTGCCTTTAATTCTTGTAATGCTTGTGTTAGTGACTTTACTTCTTGTAATGAACACTTGCATTCCATAAATAATGCAGCAAGTGAACCATAATGTAACTCTTTTACCGTTTCAAAAGGCATTCTTCCTTCCCCTACTGATGTTCTAGTTAAAACTTAGCATAAAAAACTTGGCCATCCATCTAATCAAGTTCTTGCTAGAGTTTTCAGTTACTTCATTTTAGAGTTAAATGTAATTCTTTAGTTAATTCTTGTAAACTAGGCAAAATTCATTAATTGCCTTTCACAAAATCTAGTTATAAAGCTGCTGCACCCTTAGAACTCATATGTAGTGATGTTTGGGGTCTCTCTCTCATAGTATCCTCACATGGATATAGATACTATGTTAACTATATAGACTCATTTACTAGGTTTTGTTGGATATATCCTCTAGTGACTAAGTCTCAAGTTAAGGATATATTTCCTGTTTTTCACAAGCATGTTGAGAGGCTGTTTGAAACAAGGATCAAATTCTTTCAAAGTGATAATGGAGGTGAATTCTTAGTCCTAGCTCCCTACCTTCTATGGTATTAAGCTTAGGTACTCTTGTCCTCATATCCATCAACAGAATGGTGTGGCTGAGAGAAAACACATAAGCATTGTAGAAATGGGTCTCACATTTTTAGCTCAGACTAGTATGCCTCTTTCTTATTGGTGGAAGGCCTTTCACACTACAGTATACACCATTAATAGGCTGCGTACTGTAGTTCTGCAACATCAATCCCCTTACTCCATGGCATTTCATCGAATTCCATACTATGCAAACCTTAAAACTTTTGGTACAACCTGTTTTCCCTATCTCAGGTCCTACAGTAAACATAAGTTCAATTTTCACTCTTCCAAGTGCATTTTTATTAGGTACAGTGATAGCCATAAGGGTTATAAGTGTTTTCACCATTCGGGAAGAATTTACATTTCCAAACATGTGTTGTTTCATGAAGGAGAGTTTTCATACTCCACTCTATTTCAGTCTTCCTCTTCAGCCAAATTTGTTTCTGTTGCATCTCAGCTGCAGTATCTTCACCTATTCCATCTTCTCTGCCAGCTTCTCATCCCAAGGTTACAAGGTCTGAAAATGGGATCTTTAAACCCAAAACACACATAAGTACAACACAGTTATCTCTGCCCTCTTCCAACTCCTCTGCTGTTTCTGTGGTTGATGTTCCTACCATAGTTGCAGCAGCTTTATCTGATCCTCAATGGAATGTTGCCACACAATTTGAATTTGATGCCTTAAGAAGAAATAAGACTTAGAGTTTGTTTCCCTACACTCAAGGCATGAATGTAGTTGGCTGCAAGTGGATTTTTAGAATCAAGTATAGAGCTGATGGCACAGTAGAAAGGTACAAGGCCAGGGTGGTTGCTAAGGGTTTCCATCAAACCCCTGACCTAGACTTTAAGGAAACATTTAGTCCCGTGGTTAAGTCTTCTACAATTCGAATTGTTCTTGCTTTGACATTTTTTTTTGTTGGGATATTCAACATATTAACATAAATAGTGCCTTCTTGAATAGTAATCTTCAAGAAGATGTTTTTATGAGTCAACCTGAAGGGTTCATCAACTCTTCTCAGCCCTCTATGGTGTGTAAGCTGCATAAGTCACTCTATGGCCTTAAGCAAGCCCCTAGGGCATAATATGACAAGCTAAAATTTGCTATTATGCAATGGGGATTTCTCAATTCCAAATCAGACACTTCCCTATTCTATTTCAAGTCTGCCACTGCTATTCTCTTAGTCCTCATCTATGTGGATGACATCCTTGTAACCAGAGATGAGCCCATTAGAGGGCTCAGCAGGGCTGGAGTCCGAGTTTGTATTTTGAAAATTTTTTAAACATAATTACAGTTTTACCCTTTTACTAATATTACAATTTTGCCATTTCATATATAAAATTAACTTTACTAATATTTTTTCTCCATTCTTTTTCACGGCAGAGGGGTTTCTAATTTTCTCCAATTCAAGTCTTCTTCTTTAGCTGGTCAAGTTCAAGCCTTCTTCTCCCAGTGCAATTCTTCTTCTCAAAGTCCAAATCTGAAGTTTTCTTCTCCAAGTCCAAGTAATTTTTTCTATTAAACATTAATATTTGAGTTAAATATTGATTGTTGGCTAAATTAAATAGTGTATATATGTATTTGAGTTAAACATTAATATTTCGTTTTCATTTATGGATCATAGTTCTGGATTTATGTTAATAGTCCTTTGATAGTGTTATATTATAAATTTACAACATAATTTGTTGTTCATTTGTGTTGTTTTTGATAAATGATTGTTGATGCTTTGACTGTTTTGATAATACTGCAATTGGGCTACAGTACATAATATATTAGTTGTTGATTCATCAATTTATTTGTAATTTTTCATGTATTTGTCTGTAGGGATGGTAATTGTGGTACAATTTGTCTGTAGATTATTGAATATTTTGCTTGTTTTAATTATATTCAAAATATAGTTGCTCAGGTGAGTTCTTCCAAAACCATTAAAAAAGTTGAGGGAGAGATATAAAACAAAAACAACATGATTGATACACTGACTAGATGGTGAAGGTTTCATTTTTATTAAAGAAAAATTACAACATCATTTTATTCTTACAAAAGTAGAAAAGTATTTGGCACTTTTTTTATTAAAGAAAAAGTAGAAATATTATTAGCTTGAGAGTTGAGATTAATATTATACATACACACACACACACATATATATATATATATATATATATATGTACACACACACACATATGAATGTATAATGAGGATATTGAATTAAAAATTATGGATATTTCAACATAGAAATTATCAATTAAAACTAAATCAAAGCTATATTCATCTAAAACTTAATGTTTTTTGATCCTATGAAATATATTGTAATTGACAGTGATTTTCTTGTTTTATATAGATAGAATTTTCTTAGTTAGTAACATTATCTTTTATTTTTGGGACTCTAAATAGTGTGTCTTGGATTTATTTGTATCTTCTTTTTGGGTTTGTTGTGTTAGTTTAACTAATGAATGATAATTTTAGGTAACAATGCCAAACAATCATTCATCTAAGCCAAGAAAAACTCTTCTTTCATACTTTGGGAAAAATGAAGATTATCAAGCATCTAGTGGGTTAAGTTCTCCGTGTGAAGTTGGCGGTTCAAGTTTGCCTTCTCCTTCTGAAAATCTTGAAATTAGGAATGTTTGCACTCCAACAGATATTAACACTCCTTATTATGAACGTGATCCTGGATTACGTCTCCTAATAGGAGTTTACCCCGCAGACCAGCATAATGATGTTTGAAAAGCATATATAAAGATGAGACCGTTTCAACCTATATTGGATAAATATCCACTCACTTCGGATGGTAAACAAAATCGAAGCTTTCAAAAATCTTGGTTCGAGCGATTTTCTTGGCTTGAATATTCAATAGATAAAAAGAGAGCATTTTGTTTTCCATGCTATGTTTTTGATAATGTTCCGTCAAAGCATCACACATTTACAATTGATGGTTTCCATAGTTGGAAAAGAATCAACTGTGGAACCAAATGTCCATTTGTGCAACATGAAGGGGTACATAATTCACAACATAGTTTTGCCATTCAAAATTGTTATACCTTAAAAGAATCATCTCAGCATATCGACAAAGTCTTGAATACTCTCTCTCAACAAGAAATTTTGCAAAATCGGTTACGACTAAAGACCTCACTAGAGACGGTAAAGTGGCTAGCTATGCAAGGGTGTGCTTTTCGAGGTAATGATGAATCCATCAATTCTACTAATCGTGGAAACTTTATTGAGATGATAAAGTATATAGGAAGAGTAAATAAAGAAATTGCTGGGATTGTTTTAGAAAATTCTCTACAGAATGCCAAGTACACATCATCTCGAATTTAAAAGGAGTTGTTGAATATTCTAGCTAATGAAGTGCGAGCTAAGATCCGTAAGGAAGTCGGGGATGTAAAATTCTATATTCTTGTTGATGAAGCAGTTGATGAATCTAATAAGGAACAAATGACAATTATTTTGAGGTATGTTGATTTAAAAGGATTTGTTAGAGAACCTTTTTTTCAAGTTATGAGTGTTACTGACACAAATTCTTCCACTCTTAAAAAAAAAGATATGTAATGTCCTTACTCAATACAATTTGTCAGTTGAAAACTTACGAGGTCAAGGATATGATGGTGCTAGCAATATGAGGGGCGAATGTAATGGTTTACAAGCCTTATTTCTCAAATATTGTCCATCTACTTATTACATTCATTGCTTTGCACATAGACTTCAGCTTGCTTAGTTGCAGTAGCTAAAGAAGTGCATGATATATGGTTATTTTTTTCAAAATTGAATTCTATTGTTAACTTTGTGGGTACTTCTTCCAAGCGTACTTTTCAGTTGAAATCTATTCGAGAAGTTGAAATTAAAGAGTTGATCACTTTAGGTGAACTTGAGACTGCTACAGGGGCTAATCAAATTCGTACTTTGCAATGACCTGGAGTTACTCGTTGGAGCTCTCATTTTACTTATATTAGTAGATTGATTCAGATGTTTAATTCAACTTCTACTCTTCTTGAAAATTTGATTGACAATGGACAGAACAGTAACATACGCGGGGAAGCCAAAGGTGTGTATAAAGATTTGAGATCCTTTGAATTTGTGTTTATCTTATTATTGATGCACAAGATTTTGGGAATATCTGATATTCTTTGTCAATCATTGCAATTGAAATCTCAAGAAATCTTAAATGCTATGAGTTTGGTGTCAAGTACAAAAATGCTCCTTCTAGAGTTAAGAGAGACTGGATGAGATTCTTTTCTTAAAAGTGCAGCGTCATTTTGTGAAAAGTATGAAATTGATATGCCTGATATGAATGCACGTCATATGGAAGGAACAAAGCGATCTTGTCAGCAGAAAGATAATATCACAGTTGAGCATTACTTTCACTTCAATATATTTAATGCTGTGATAGATTTTCAATTGATGGAGTTGAATAATAGATTTCCAGAGCAAACAATAGAGTTTCTTACTCTTAGCATGACTTTGAGCCCCGTGGATGGGTTTAAATCATTTAATGTTGATGACATTTGTACTATTGCTATGAAGTTCTACTTTTAAGATTTAGATAAAAATGATATTGAAGATTTGAGAAGACAATTGAACCACTATAGGTTTGATGTTATTTGCTCTCCAAAATTTTTTCAGAATTTTGCTTCTTTCTCGGAATTATGTCAATGTTCGGTGGAAACAAAAAAGTCAGAACATTACACTTTGATTGATAAGCTGATCTGTTTAGTCTTAACTCTTTCTATATCCACAGCAACAACAGAACGAGCATTTTCTGCTATGAAGCTTATCAAAATACCACTTCGCAGTAAGATGAAAAATGATTTTCTAATAGATTGTATGGTCATATTTATTTAAAGGGAGATTGCTGATACTATTGACTTAGAACATATAATAGATGAGTTTGATTGTATCAAATCTCGTAAGATAAAGTTTAAATAAGGTTTATTTGTATTTAAGTGTATGTTCATTTTTCTTTTTTATTGTTATCTCATTGAAAGTAAATGTACTTTGTTTAATATATGCATTTTGAGGGATATTCTGTTTTATCTTTGGTTTTCAATGAATAAAATTTTTCGTATATTTGATGTTCGCTAAAAGAAAATTTAGTTTTGTTTTAGCTCACCTTAGCAAAATATCCTGGGTTCGTCCCTGCTTGTGATTGGTAGTGATGCCAAGCTTATTGCTCAAGTCATTCAAGACCTTAATGTGCATTTTTCCTTGAAGTCTTTGGGTTCATTGCAATATTTTTTGGGTTTTGAGGTACACAAAACTGCAGCTGGTTTAACTCTTACACAGACTAAATATGCATAGGATTTGCTTGTTATGACTCACATGACCACCTCCACTCCTTGTCATACCCCTCTGGCTCTCAGCTGCAAACTTTCAGCTGCTGATGGTCCTTCTTTTCTTGATGCTACACTGTATAGAAGCACAGTTGGAGCTTTACAGTATTTGACTTTGACTAGGCCAGATCTATCCTTCTCAGTGAATAAACTGAGTCAGTTTTTAGCCTTTCCTTCACAAACACATTGGCAGGCTGTTAAGAGAGTTCTACGGTATATCCGGGGCACTTTACATATAGGCTTCAGTTTACACCTTCTCCTAAGCTCACTTTAGAAGGGTTTGCTGATGTCAATTGGGCAAGTAACCCTAATGATAGGAAATCTACTAGAGGTTACTGTCTCTACTTGGGAGGTAATTTAGTGTGCTGGTCTTCTAAAAAGCAACGTGTGGTGGCTAGTTCGAGCATTGAGGCTGAGTATCATTCTTTAGCTTTTGCAGCCACTGATATTGTGTGGATTCAATCTCTCCTTGCTGAAATTCAGCTTCCTGTAGTTGCTGTTCCCTTGCTGTGGTGTGACAATGTGATTGCTAATTCCTTGGCTCACAATCTTGTCTTTCATGCTCGCACCAAACACATTGAGATTGATGTTCATTTTTTGCGTGATCTTATAGCTGATCACAAATTAGAGATTAGGTATGTTCCCACTGCAGCTCAAATGGCTGACATCTTTACCAAAATCTTGCCTATTTCTCGTTTTAAGGTGCTGTGCACCAAGCTTATAACTGATAGGGCTCAGCTGCATTTGAAGGGGAGTGCTGATGACATTCCAGCTGCTGCTGTCAATGATGATTAGTTCACCAAACTCAGATTCAAACTTGTTGATCTAGATCAGTTACATTTGAGGGGGAGTGTTAGAGTTAGAGGAGCTAATCACTATCATCAACCATTTAGATAAATACACATAGCCAGCTTCAGATTGTATTTACTTTGATGTGGCAACTCTTTCCATTAGTTAGTTACTATTAAGTTAACTAACTTTGATTTTATTTAATCATGTGTATATATATTGCTTTGTACTGTTGAAGTCAACTAATGAAATTATGAGCTTCTTTCTCTCAATTTCTCTCAAAGTCTCTCTAGGGTTTACTTTGATTTTCAGTCTTGTTACCAGACTTTCAACTTGTTTGTTGAATGACGAAAAAGAAGAGGAAAAAAATATTTTATCAATTAATTGATCAAAAAAGTGATCAATTAATACATATTAAATGATCAATTTTGTGATAGATTCTATAATTTGTCAATATGATTTGGAGCGTATCTACTTTCAATTTTGAGTCAATTGAGAATTTTATAAGTAATTTGTCATGGAAAATTAAAAAAATTGATAATTTATGACAATCAATATCATTAATCAGAAAATTAACTTACAAAAAAAAAAATACATTTTAATTTGTGACAAAAAAAAAAAATAACACTCCTAAAAATAATTGATACCGTCAATTTTTTTTTATTGTCTCTAAGCTACCCGCCAAAAGTATGATTCCTCATTTCATCACAACTCAATCACCATGTTTTCTCCATCCTTTACCCCATTCTCTACTAATTTCTCACAAACATTTTATCTCAAACTCTGCTTTTCCACAAGATACATTCTCACATTGGACTCTCTTCATTATTTAGCAAATAAGGCAACTATGTTTTCTCTTGGGCTCCCTCCAACGAATCAAAACCTCTGACTTCGCATAGAGATTGTGGGTTTTCATCGGAATTTTAATTGGTAAGGTTTTCTTACTTCAATTGGTTGGTTTGTTGCTTATAATTGAAATTTGGTCTTTCTTTTTTCCTCAAAAGAATTGAAGTAATATACAATTTTTTCTCTCTTTTTGTTGGATGATTTTTCACAACTGATGCACACAGATGATAAAAAATCTATTGTTTATTTATTTTTTGAGATGCATTTTGAAGTTCATAGGTTTAGCTGTAAATGGGTGACAATTCAGTTTTAATCCTTGGCATCGAGACCTGTAGATGGCACAATAGCGATGAGATGTTTGGGTAAGTAAGGATTTTAGCAAGATGGAACGGAAGCTAAGTAAACTTGAATCTAGCTGGAAGATGGCATCAAGACTTCTGGTTTTGATTGTTGTTAACGTGGTGGGTAGAAGTTGTGCTAAATTGAACTTGACAAGTTTTTGTGTCGGAAGGTTGTGAGATTTGAAATGGTTATTCTTGGCAAGCATTGTAGAGGAGACATATAATCAAGGGCGGAACGTGAAGAGAAAAATTGGGGGCCGGGGTCTAAAATTATAAATTTATTAATATATATAATTTATTTTTTTATATTTAAATTAAATATATAATTTTTTACATATATAATGATTAGGAACATAAATGTTTTTACAATTCCCTTTTGGAGTGGTGTTTGGCATGCTTTTGTTCATCCCCGTAGATTGCAGATATAAAAGAGGAATTGCTACATGGGTGCAAAAAAGTAAAACTCTAAAACTGACACTGAGGCACGGACGATATAGCCAATTGCTTGATAGAATGGCTTTATTAGCCGCCAAGGCATGTATTGAATTTGATAGCCATGCTGCCTTTCAGGAATTTTGAGAGTTTTTGTTTCGGATCCAAATTCTATGTCTAAATTGGAAATTATGTCTGTGAAGAATTCATAAATTACCAATTTGAAGAAAGCAATAGTTAAGAAAAATGTGTTTTTATGGTTCTGGAGTCTTGCAATTACAAGTCTACTGACCCAATAATTGCAAATGTAATAGTAAGAATTTCTTCATTAAAATTGACTTAATTTTTGTAACTATAATTTTTTTAGCTAGCTTTTGTTATTTTGGATATATGCATATGAATTTAATATATCTATCTATATTTTTTGCAGAGCCGAATGGATGAGCTCGTTACAAACCAACCTAATGCATCTCCAAGTGAAATTTTTAGTCAAGTTATAGGTGAAGTTATTGGTCCAAAGGCTGCTGTATCTACTTTGACTTATGGTCTTGGGATCGGTCGATTAAAAAAAGAAAAAAAAGTAAAAACTCTTCTCATAATGATACATTAAAGATGTTGGAGGATGAGAGAATTCAAAGAGAGGCAGCAAACAAAAAGATAAAATATCTTGAGATTGAAATGAATGGGTTGAGATCTCAACTTAAAGAGATTGAGAAATTAAAGTCTCGGTTTGACTCATTTTTGGTAATGTTTCAACATCAATTTCCAAATTCATCTGAATCTATGTTTCATTAGTGGATTTTATTGTTTTATTTAACTTATTATATATATATTTTTTAATTTCATCATCTGATTAGAGTGATAACTCTGTATTGACTTTTATTATCCTATTTCTTATATTAATTTTGGAATATTAAATATTATATTTATTCAAATTTGATCTTAAATTAAATATATATATATATATATATATTATATGTCTTTTTATATTTTTTTTTATAGATTTATCAATTTAATCATAAAAATAATTTTTTTAACAATTTAATAGAATATTAGCATTACTAACAAATATAACCATAACTATTATATTTTTATTAAAGTAGAGACTAAGAAAGTCTTAAATTTAAAATGTCAATAAGTATACGTACAGTGACGCAATTTTAAAATGATCACTGTCACTAAATTTACTTATAGTGATACAATTTCATATTGTTAACTGTCACTAAGTTTGTGTAGAGTGACCTAAATTAAGGTAATTTATTGTCACTAGATTTGTGAATAATGACACAAGTTTTAAACAATTAATTGTCACTAAGTTTACATACAGTGACACTAATTGCATGCAATTAACTATCACTAAAATTGTATACAGTGGCACAAATTGCATATGATTAGCCGTCATTAAGTTTGTATACAGTGACACAATTTTCTTACAATTAAATGTCACTAAGTTTGTATATAGTGACACAATTTTCAGATGATTAAGTGTCGCTAAGTTTCTGTATAGTGACAAATTTTTCTAATGATTAATAGTCACTATATTTATAAATGTTGACATAATATTAAAACAATAAATCGTCACTGAATATGTGTATAGTGACAAATTTTTAAATTGTTAACTGTCACTAAATTTGTGCATAGTGACACAAAATTTATTTTGTCACTCATTAAGGTTCCCTAATAATGCGTCACTAAAAGTCATGGTTTGTGACACATATAAAATTCGGCCACTAACCATAGTGACGAGATGACTTTAATCGTCACTAATACGTTTAGTGACGAGGTTAAAGTTAACACTTTTGTAGAGACACTTTTTATGTCACAATATTGATATTGTGACAAATTTTTCTTTTTTAGAGGCAAATATTTTTTGTCTCTTTAAGTAGATTTTCTTGTAGTGCCTTCTCGGTTTTACACAACCTTCACCTTATGAAAAACTTTATCACAAGAAGCCTAACTATCACTTATTCAAAACTTTTGGTTGCTCATGCTTTCCATACTTGAGATACTACTCTAAACACAAGCTTGACTTTCACACATCAAAATGCATCTTTATTGGGTATGGTTCTCTTCACAAAGGCTATAAGTGTCTAGCTCCATTTGGTAAAGTCTTTGTATCTAGACATGCAGAGTTTAATGAATTAGAATTTCCCTTTCAAACATCTCACTCTAATTCACAACAGTCCAATTATCCTAGCATGCCTTTGTCTATTTTACTTCCTTTATGTCTAGTTATAAATTCTGAATTGAGTGTTCCCCAAGTAAGACCTCATCTAGCATCTGTTGTTCTTGAAACTACTCATCAAGATCTATGTGATCCTTTTATAGTTATTGACTTGACTGACCAACATAGAGTATAACCTTCCAATCTTCATCTGCAGGAGTCCAGTAAATCTGCTCAATCTAGGCATCCTATGCTCACTCTCTCAAAAACAGATGCCATTCCACCTAAAGTGTATACTTCCTCACATATAGCTCCTACAACTTCAGAACCAAGATCTGTTCAAGCTGCTCTACAAGATCCCAAGTAGGCTCAGGTAATGCTTGAAGAGTACACATCTTTGATTAATAACAAGACTTGGAAATTGGTTCCTTCCAGTCCTTCCATGAATATTGTAGGAAGCAAGTGGGTTTATTTAATCAAGTACAAACAAGATGGTACCATCCTTAAATACAAAGAAAGATTAGTTGCGCTAAGGGTTTCCATCAAACCCCTAGTTTAGACTACTTTGATCCCTACAGCCTGGTTGTCAAAGCATCTACAATTTGAGTCATTTTCACCCTTGCTATGTTATTTCATTGGGACATTCAACAAGTGGATATTAACAATGCATTATTGAATGGTGAACTTCAAGAGCAAGGCTTCATGAAACAGCCCGAAGGTTTTAAAAATTCATAGTTTCCTTTTTTTGTTTGCAAGCTTGAAAAGGCTCTTATGACTTGAAACGAGCTCCAAGGGCATGGTTCTCCAAATTGAAGTTGGCATTGTTGAAGTGGGGTTTCACTAACTCTCGGTTTGATGTCTTTTTGTTCTACAGGTTAGCTGGCTCCAAAGTCATTCTTTTACTTGTTTATGTGGATACATATTGATCACATACAATGATCCTACATTGATTTAGCAAGTTATCAAGGACCTGAACTCATGTTTTGCATTTAAGACTCTAAGCTCAGTTAGCTACTTTCTTGGGTTCGAGGCCTATAGAAATGCTGATGGTTTATTTCTCACACAAACTAAATACATCAATGACCTCCTTGCCAAGACTAATATGCTCACCAACAAGCCTTGCTCTACTCCCATTACTGCAAGTACCAGGTTATCTTTGCACATTGGTGACAGATTTGAGGATTCTACTCTCTATAGGAGTCTGATTGGAGCACTTCAATATCTAACTCATACTCGACCAGACATTAGCTACATTGTTAACAAACTTAGACAATTTTTAGTGGCTCCAACAGTTGTGCATTGGCAAGCTTGCAAGAGAGTCTTGAGATATCTCAAAGGCACAACTACATATGGGCTTGTGTTTAAACCTTCTTCATCTCTTCATCTTGAGGCATTTTGTGATACAGATTGGGCCAACTCTATAGATGATAGGAAGTCTACAAATGGTTGTTGTGTCTTTCTTGGAGGGAACCTTATCACTTGAAGTTCTAAGAAGCAAATGGTTATGGCTCGGTGAAGCACCGAGGCTGAATATCGGTCTTTCTCTTAGGCTTCTACAGAGGCATTATGGTTGCCTTCTCTTTTTACTGAAATTGGTTTTCCATTATCTAAAGGCCTTGTTATCTGGTGTGACAATACATGAGCTAAATCCTTAGCTTTGAATCCTGTTTTTCATGCTCGAACAAAATACATTGAGGTTGATGTGCATTTTGTTCAGGACAAGGTGGCAACTGGTCAACTTGAAGTAAGGTACATTTCTACTGATGATCAATTGGCTGATGTTCTAACTAAACCTCTTACTACTGATCGGTTTTGGAATTTGTGTTGCAAACTGAATGTGGTTCACTGATGCGGATTTTATGCAACTCGCAAGTGTACGGGATCAACACAAGTAATAAAGAGTGAATAGAGTATCGTTCCCTCGAGGACAATGAATATTAATTACCAAAATTAACTCCACCTAATTCTATTTGGACTAATAATGATTTTAAACTTGCTAATTAACCTAAAGAAATAAAACAAAGGTTTTGAATTCAAGGGAATTGAAGAGTTAGGATATCCGATTTCACTTGATTATTATTATCAAACACTCCTGAGTTACTAATTAGATTTTATTACTGATGATTGAATGCATGTTTAAACTAGATTAACCAATAATCTCTCTCTCGAGTATTACCAGAATTATTCCATCGCACACCAATACCCTATCTCTCGATGACTATTGAGTGCATGAGAACACATTAAGAATAAATAAACACAAAACAAGCAACACAAACCAATTACTATATCTCTATGTAATTTAGTATATGATAGACACTAATACGAGTACGTGGCGGGCGTCTCCTCTCGGTTCATAACCCAACCACCTATGATGATTCTAAGTGATGATCAAACACAATAAAAATCAATAAACACAATAATATCTATTCAACATCTCAATAACAAATCTAAATAGAAAAATTCAATTGTATTTAATAATTAATAAACCAAGATTCATCATCAATCCTAACTATAAGAAATTAGTTCATGCTTGAGTAAAAGAACAAAGAAATAATATTCTTAAATCCTAGCATGACTAATTACAACGGAAAAGTAAAGGAGAAGAAATCTTAGAAAACTTCGTTGATTCCCAATCGATTGCTTTCCGAGGTGATGCGAAATTGATGACGAATACGATGCGGAATGAAGATGTTGCTTCCAAACCCTAGAATTTTCGACCTCCTCTTCTTGTTGGATGAGTCTCTATTTATAGCTTTCTCTAATGAGAGTTTGAGAAGGAAAAGATGACATGAAATCGTGCCAAAAAAGTGCTACCTAAAGGTAGTGCTTCTTAGTAGAGCCACCTGATGGGAAAAGCTACGACCAGAAAAGTGCTACCTAAGAGCGCTACCTTCTTGGTAGGGCCACCTGATGATAGAATTCCCAACCAAAAGGCGCTACCTTCTTGGTAGCGTTTGTTGACGAAGTGCTTCGTCATTCAAATTGGTGCTACCTGAGGTAGCGCTTGCTTGGTAGCGTTTCGCTTAGACTCGATTTTCAACTCGATTTCACGGTCTATTGATCCGAAATCATCCAAAACATCATTGATCATCGAATATCACTTGCACACTAAGGAAACACATCAAAATGTCCAATTTTCCTCAAGAATCGAGCAAAAATGATAAATAATGAGGTCGCAAAATCATGTAAAATATGACATTATCATTCACTCACCACAGTTCAGTTTGAAGGGGGATGTAAAAAATACTGCCTTATATGTGCATGCTTCTATTGCTTATGTATCACGAAAAGGTGATAACACTTTTATTGGTTCCAGCTCTTCTGATTTCAGTAATACTGGTCCTCAATGCAGCTTAGCTGAGTTTCAGTTTCTAGTCAAGGAACTGAACTATACAAGATGGCCTTTATGATGGGCTGATAAAAAATAGTTAGGTAGTTAGTTTACAGCTTGTTTCTAGCTTTAGTAGAAGGGTCTGCAGATTGATCTTAAGGTAATCAATCTTTAGCAGATGCTTGTATAGCTAAAGTCCAACAGTTCTAAAGATAAGGAATAGCTCATAGGAACATTATGCAAGTAGTGAAGGCACTTATTATTGTCTGGAATTTCTGTTACAAATCAAGGGTGTTGATCATAGTTTGTTATGCATCAACATCCGAGATTTGATTTGATTCTTGTATAAATATCAGCTGTGATTTTTCTAGCAATTAATTAATGAAAATAGCTACATTTTCCCTCCAAATTATTCTAGTTCTTTGTTTCTTAGAAAACTCCATTAATGGAGCTTGAAAAGCTTCAAAGCTTTTCACTTGGCATTTGATCAAACACCTTGCCTTTTCATAGATTACTTGTTTGTTTATACTTTTACAGACACTTGCTGGAAGATAATAGGCTACCTGCCATTGCATTGAATTCATAAATTCATACGAAATTGTGGCAGTACAAGAAGGGGTAGAAACTGTACATCATCCTTCGCCCATCAACCAACGCCGCTCAACCCTTGTGTTTAATGGAGGAAATCCGAGCTACTCTGCCCAATGCCAAAAGATGTGTCCATCATGACAGAAATTTATGCAAATCACGAATAACATTCCCTACCACAAGCTAATATGGCTTCTTCATCACTCTCAGGTTTGTCCAAGTTGGAGAGTTCAAATAGTTGGATAATTGATAGTGCGGCCTGAGCCTGAGACTACTGCACCAGAAGTCCAAATTTGCTTACAGAAAAAGTAATACGACTTTGCCTCCAGTCCAGTTACCTATTGAAGAAAAGGCTCACATGCAATTTACCTTTAAATTCAGTTATTAAATTGACAAATGTTCTCCGTGTGCCTTCTTTTCAAGTAAACTTAATACCGATTGGGAAAATTACAGAGGATATATATTGTACAATGAATTTTTTCCTCATTAGTGTATTTTGTAGGAACTGTGCTGATAGGAGCTTCAGTCTATATCACTAACAATAACCTAAGGATGGGAATAGGTTATGTTTGATTTTCGTGTTTAGTCTGTAGATTGAGAAATATAAATACAAACTCTATCTATAGCATACATAAAGCAGTAAGAGATAAGGATAGAGAGATATATCACAAAATATAGCATAGAAACCCAATAAGGTAAAAGCCACGAGACCAACTCTTTGGCCACTTCAATCACAAGATTCACTAGTTGAATTATTGTTACATTATCAAGCGATTTCCAAGTTGATTGTTACGCCTTTTGTGTACCCGCAAGTATACGGGGTCGGCACAAGTAATATAGGATGTGAATCCATATAATCGTTCCCTCGAGGACGTTAAAGACGCTAAGTACTAAAATTGACTAAGTCTAACTCTATCCGAGTAACCTATATGTAGATGGTGAATTACTGAATATAAATATAATTAATCTAATAAAGTAACGAATAATGAATAGTAATCAGAGAAAACAAACTAGGGATTCAGACTTCACTAAGTAACTACTAACAATCGAAATTATCATGCAAGGATAAACAGAAATCATGGTTGATGATCATGCTAACAATAATATCTGAAATCCTCTTTCAAGGTAAATCAGACCTATTCCGACATTCACTAATGCCCTATCCCTCGATGGGTATTAAACTAAATGCGAATGCAATGCATACAATAGCATATTCATGATCACACAGAGTAAGCCAATATATCTCTATTTGACTCTAACACTGTGGTGGCATTTTATTGAACACGTTATGGGCGTCTCCTCTCAGTACTTAACTGTAACACCCCCTGACCCGACCCAACTGGATCGACCTAGGGAGCGCTACCGGGTTTTCAAAACTTTCTCAATTCACTTTATAAATTTTCAATCCATTGTGAGCCCATCAAATAAATGTTTAAACCATTGGAAAACCACATAGTTTATAATTTAAAAACATTTTTCTAGTGAGCCCATTAAAAACACAGTTTTAAAAATTTCGGCAGAGTTCCCTCTGTTTTTCTGCTTTTCCAAAACCTGTTTCAAATAAAATTCAATTTACACAAAATCCACAACACTTCTTAATATCATTTTCAATCAATTGCGCACTCTGCCGTTTAGTGCGACTTTCCAACAATTTTTCAAATAAAACATATATAAATAGTATTTACAAACATTTGAACAAAAGTTAAATCATAAAACACGTATTACAAAACATATCTATACATATCAAATTACAGATTTCTGTATATGCATGCTTCACTAAATACAATATACAATTTCAATTCAATTATAACTACTCAAAAGAAACTGTGACTCTGGACCTTTAATCTGCTGTTACTTCTTCTCTATTCTTTGTTTCCCCCTGTGTCTCTGATACATGCGCGTGATAAAATCGACGCGCTAAGCAATAATATCTAGTAGATGTACACTCAACTCAAGTATCAAAATCAATAATCATTTCATAATAAAAATATTCCAATTTCTCACTGAAAGAAATCATATAAATACATATGAATAAAAGCAGCTAAATTAAAACAGTAAAACATACAACATTTAGTTTTCCATTCTTTTATAATCATTTTATTTATTCTGTAACATTTTCCTTATCTAAATATTTTATTCATTTTCATTCTCGATTCTGGCCGTACACTCATCATACATTTCTATTTCTGTAACATCAGTGTAACGTTCACCTCCGGGATTCGCCTAAACTGAACTAAGCCAGGTTTGCCCCGCGAGATGTCACTGTTAGGCATACCAGTACAATATCTATCTCCGGGATTCGCCTAAACTGGACTATACTAGGTTTGCCCCGCGAGATATAACAGTCATGGATATAGTGCACTGACTATCTCCGGGATTCGCCTAAACTGGATTCAA
Organism: Xanthoceras sorbifolium; assembly: GCA_003430845.1. NCBI lineage: Eukaryota > Viridiplantae > Streptophyta > Magnoliopsida > Sapindales > Sapindaceae > Xanthoceras > Xanthoceras sorbifolium. Next base: position 1,339,956 of record CM010619.1, read on the forward strand.
CCAGGTTTGCCCCGCGAGATGCAGCAGTCATCACTATCAGTATAATAGCTATCTCCGGGATTCGCCTAAACTGGACCTTGCCAGGTTTGCCCCGCGAGATGCAACAGTCATCAATATCATTAGTGCAATATCTATCTCCGGGATTCGCCTAAACTGGACCATGCCAGGTTTGCCCCGCGAGATACAATATTCTCAACTCGTTATATCCAACAATCATTCACAAATCAAAATTACATTCAAAACCTTCGTCAATATTCGTAATATAAACTTCATCAATTTCATATCAAAACCTTCCGTTTTGTTTCAAAATCAACAATTAATTTTCAAATCGTATTTACGAAATAATAATTATATACAAGTTTTCCAAAAATCATTTCCACACATATTCCCAAATAAATTTTCAGATAGTTTCTACAATATTCGTAAACAAAACAGAAGTATACAAAATCCATACATAAATTTCATGCTTAATTTAACGAAATATCAAAAAAAAATTTAAATGAAAATATATAATGAAAATGATCATAAATGCAGATATCAGTGTACACCTACCTGGTTTCCGTTTTTCGCACAGTTTTTCTTCTGGAGTTCCTTTTTCCTTTCTCTTTTATTTTCCTTTCTTCTTTTCTTCTTCTTTCTCTTTTCTTTTTCTCTTCCTCTTCTTCTTCTTCTTCTTCTTCTTCTTCTTCTTCTTCTTCTTTCTTTTCTTTCTCTTCTTCTTCTTATTCTTCTTCTTCTTTTCTTTCTTTCTCGGTCTCTCCCGGTCTCTCTTCTCTTTGTTTTCTTCTTTTTCTGTTTTCTTAGGGTTTTCTGCGACGAATTATTTTTTTTATAATTTTTCTGTCGTCGCGACCGTCGTCGAGACCTGTGGTCGCGGTGACCAGGTCGCGGTACTCACTGGAGCAATTTCCACCGCCTTTATCGCGATCACCCATCGCGATACCCTGGTCGCGCTGGTGGTCGTGATGCTCACTGCCAGGATTTTCTCTTTTTCATCGCGAGCCAGTCATCACGATCTGTGGTCGCGGTGAGGGGTCGCGATACATAATGCCCCAATTTTTTTTTTTTTCATGCATCAGTTCTGGACCGTTCCATCTGGTCCATCTGGACTGTTCCATTTGGTCCACCTGGAAACCATAAAAATAAACATACTTTTAATTACGTTTTACACCCCTCAAATCACAAAATTTATATTCACATATTCAAAATTAATTCCTCGAAATTTGGGATGTTACATTAACCCACAACAACAAGATAATTGCAAATTGATGATCAATCAATAAACAATCTAATGAGCACTAAAATAACACTCAACTAATAAAATCTAAATCATCCAACCAATATATAAAATCAACTGAATTCGTTACAAAGATTCATCATGCTCCCTAGTTAATCAAATTAGTTAATAACTATGGAAATTAAATCTACTAGAGTCAATATAGAATCCATCAAAATAGATAAAATCAAAGAGAGAAAAGTGAAAAAAACTCTTGATGGAAAAGACTCTCGTTTAATCCGTCTCTGATGAAGTTTTCCTCGGCGATTCTGACTCCTCGAATGATTGAAGATGAAATCCGCTTCGATCTATTGGCTAGTCTCCTAGACCTCTTTCTCTCTGTATTTTCTTTTTCCTAGAACCCAGCCAACCTCCCTAATTAGAATCCCCAGTTTCCTTTTATAGAAGCCCGAATTAGGGCACAAAATATACGCTCGCGACTTGGTTAAGTCGCAGCCAAGTCGCGAGTGTACATCGCGTGTTCCTCGGCCTCGCTGAAAAATAAGCCCTCGCGACTTAGCCAACTCGCGAGTAAGTCGCGAGGTAAGTCGCGTATGCCTTGGTCTCTAGCTAGTCTGAAGGCCTTCGCGACTTGCCCAACTCGAGTGTAAGTAGCGAGGCAAGTCGCGTGAGTTTGTGTCCCCTTGTTTGATTTTTGCTCTCGCGAGTTAGCAAAGTCGCGAACAAGTCGCGACCCTAACTCGCGAGTCTCTCTGGACTTTGCTAGAAAGTGGTCTTCGAGGTGGCAAGTAGCGAATGGATGTTCAATGCACGTTTTCGACCGAAATCAACTGAAATCACCAACGGAACCTAATAAACCTGCATACTCAAGAAAACCATCAAAAACCTCCTATAATCACCAGAAGACGAACAAAAGCACGGAGATGTGAGGCTCCCTTTCCTGCAAGAAATGGTGCTAACATTAAGCACTCTTGACTCATGTTCACACTATTTATATACATGTTTTAGGCCCCTTTTTGCTATTATTTATGCAATATTAGTGAAATTGGTTGTTAATGTGTTTTATGAGCACTGTATTGGTTATCATCCCTAAATACGGTATTAAGCTTAATGGAAGGTTTTCGAGCTAAAAGGATCAAAATTAAAGAATTGAAAGATTTGTTATGCAGAGCTGTCATATTTTGAAGGCCGCCAAAAATTTCACATATTTCTAGCCACATATTTCTAGAAAGCCTTAGATATTTAGTTTCCGAAAATTTTTACAATTTGTGATTACGAGTTTTCTAGAGGAAGTTATGCTCGTTTTCGTAACAGTGCGCAGTCTGCCAATGTGTGGCTCGACCAAGACCGCACGCGACCACGAGGTTGGGCGACAGGTCATGACGGCGCTCTTTCAAAGTGTCCAAGATTCATTAGGAGAAGGAAAACCATAATTTGGTAAAGCTATATATAGGGATTTTTTTTAGTATCAAGGAGGATGGAAATGGAGGATCCAAGCCACCAAAGGGTCCATTTTCCCATTAAATCTCCTTCCTTACCATACACCATTGAAGCCTATATTCCATCCATTATAGATCAAGTAACCTTGAAAGAGAAGAAAAACAAGAAGATTACTACTTTGTGAAGAGGAATTCAGCCGAATACAAAGAAGATTGAGAAGCTTTTGGATGATCACCATGAGTTCTTTCAATTTTATTTCTCTTTTTATTGTTTATTTTTCCATGATATGTGTAACTAATCATTAGCTAAGAAACCAATGTGAAGAACATTAAATGCTCATGTAAACAACTATTGTTTTTAATTTTATTCACTATGTGTATATTATAATTCTTGCTTATTGTTGATGAAGATAAGTAATTGACTTAAGTTTTTTTTTTATAATTACTTAAGAAACCAAAAGATTAGTCTATCATTGTTACATGCTAATTTAAGGTTAGATAGCTCTTGTGAATAATTGGTATTTGATTTATATGTTGATCAATAAATTAGGTATTGATTCTTATGTTCTTAGGGTTTAATGGGTTTCTAGTATCAGCTGCTCAATCCATGACTAGACCGTAACATCATATTAATAAGAATACTTGGTTAAGTCCTTAGTGCACTTGCGAGGTATATTTTGGTATATCAACTCCTGCTGGTCGATCTTCAGCCTATGACTCTTGACTCCTTAAGGTGGGTACACATAGCACACCGCTCTTGCTATCTCAGACTAGGCTTATTGTTCACACCATTCTTGGTATCTCAGGCTCAACTTCCTAATCCCACTATGTTGGACTGTACCTCATGAACTCTACCTCGCAGGCCTTTTACTAGAGAACCCTGACACAATATGCTTGCTCGATCTGGCACCTTCAAATAGCAAGACTTTAGCTCAAACAAAGGTGGTCTAAGTGCTCCATGCATGAACAAACAAATAAAGTAGACAACCAACATATTCTATGACAACTAGGTGAGTTAAGCTCATATATAAATAACCCTATTTCTTCAAATACCCAAAATCTAGGTCAAAGAAATGCAATCACAATTTCTATTTACCCAATGGATTAACAAGCCTAACAATATCTAGCTCAAGTAAATACAAAGCTCATAGATAGAAATCAGAGACTTCTAAGTTTAGGAGAAACTAAGTAAGAAGCAACTGTAAGAACAAAGCAAACCTTACCACTGATATACTAAAATATACTTCGCAAGTGTATGAATCTATATGTAGCATAATTCCGACGAGCACAAGGTTCGGTTCCGCAGAAATTGATAATTTAACTACTAAACTAATTCTAATTTAATAAAAACAAAAAAAATAAAGAGATTTTAAGATTGAAAAAGAATTAATGACCTAATCTAAATTCATAGAGAGAATCATGAATTGTAAAAATATGGGATGGAAAACTAGGTACCAATGTTCCGAACATAACCACTAAATGCAACCAACTATTTAACATAAAGATGTCTATTCAGGTTTACGACTCATTCTTATCATAATTACAGTGATTACCTTCGGGTCGAGGACTTAATCAAGTATTCATATTACTATTGCTGTTTATGGTCATGGACTGAGCAAATAATATTAGGAACCCATTAAACACTTATAACTTAAGAATCAATACCTATTTAGCGATCAACATATAAATTAAATACCAATCATTCACAACTATCTAACCAAGAATTAGCATATAACAACAATAAACTAACCCTTTGGCTTCTCAAGTAATTATAATTCAAAACCTAAGTCAATTACTATTCTTCATCAACAATAAGTAAGAATTATAACATTCTCACAATGAATAAAACTAAACCTTAGATAGAATTAAAAATGGTAGTTGTTTACATGAGCAATTGATTTTCTTCACATTGATTCCCTAGCTAATGACCTAGTTATACATCTTTGGAATAAAAACAATAGACATAGGAAAGAAAGTAGAAAAGATCAAAACAATCTCCCTGACTAAAACAATATTCTTCTGATTATGTAATCTTGATGTAGACAGCGAAAATCTAATGAGAAAGACATGATAGGAATCTGAGATGGCTAACGGCTGATTGCCGAAAGAACCCCCCAGTTTTATATGCTAGGATGATGATGAATCTTTTTTTATGGAATTGTGAATGAGTTTATAAATTGTTTCGATTATTGATTGTTATTTGGTTGAGTGGATATTTTGTTTTCAACGCTTCTAAGTGTAATGGCCTGCATTTAGTTGATTTTGTTGTTGTGAGTTATGAACCATGAGGTGACGCTCACAACGTGTTTTTTAAAATGTCCACCACAATTTTGGAGTTAAATAGAGATATATTAACTTATTTTGTGTGATCATTGTTAGTGTCATTGTTATTAACGCATTCACATACATTTGGATATTCATCGAGAGATAGGATATTAGTGTATGTGGGAATATGTTCGATTTATCTCGAGAGAGAATCTTGAACAATTTAGTTAACACGATCATCAACCGGTAATAACTCATTTTCATTAAATTTTTATTTCCATTCATTAGGACATAATTAGAGAAGTCGGAAATCCTAGCTAGTTCTCATTTCGATCTAAATCTCACTTTTCATTTTGTTTTGTTTCTTGTTTTGTTTAGTTTTAATTAGTTATTTTCACAGCTTTCTTGATTTATTCAAATAGTATTTACTACCTAAATATCTCTGTGGAGACGATAATTTACTCTCATTGTATTATATGTGCCGACCCCGTATACTTGCTGGTAACAAAAAGGCTTAGCATAAAGTGCCGACCTTGAACTAACTTAAAGGTCCGCCTCTTACTAGTCTATCTATACTGTCAAGGTTGATGTGGCCAAGTCTTAAATGCCACAGATAGGTCACATTATCTGGAGAAAACTTCTATCGTTTTATTTTAGATTTTTCAACTTTAAATATTTCAGTGTTACATGAATTAACGGTCTTAAAACATACAAATTGTTTTCAATCATTCTAGAACAAATATTCAAACCATTTCTTGAAATAATAACTGACTTATTATTAAAAGAAACTGAATAAAATTGTTCGAGTAATCTGGACACAGAAATCAAATTTCTTGTAAATCCAGGAATGTAATAAACATTTTTTAAAGAAAGAAAACAATTATTAAAATGTAGTCTAACTACTCCCATTGCTTGTGCTAAAACGACATCCCCTGTTCCAACGCGTGTAGTGAATGACCCCTCCTTTAGTTCTTGCCAGTTATCAGTCCAATATAAAGAAGAACAAACATGGTTAGCGGCCCCTGAATTTACTATCCAAGGTGAAGAATCATCTTTCACTAAACAAGATTCTATGATAAGTAAATATGATTTACCTTTCACTTTCTTCTTAGCTGCGAACTCCTCGAGGTACTTTGGACAGTTCCTCTTCCAGTGACCGACCTTGTCGCAATGGAAACACTTTCCCTTTGACTTGTCAGTCTTGGTGCTCTGCTTCTTTTTTTGCACAGGCTTTTGCTTTGGCTTTGGCTTAGCCTTCCTAGTAGACCTCTTCCTCTTCTTGAATTCAGAAGAAGATAGCTCAGTAACATTTGCTTCGCCGGTCTTACCCTTATTGTCCTTTTTCATGGACTGATAATTAGAGGGCTCATTAAGCAATTGAGTGAGAGTGAACTTCAAATTGTTCATTTCATAATTGCTTCTAAACCGATCAAAGCTCTTCGAAAGAGTTGTCAGTATAATGCTCACTTGGGTGGTCTCGTCAATAGTCTTACCATTGACTTCAACAGTATTGAAATAAGACATCATCTTAAGGACATGTTCCTTAACAGATGCACCCTTATTCATAAAGTCAAGCATTGCGGAACGAACAACTTCATACCACTTTTGCTCTGAAGGTTGCCCAAACATGGCCTGCAATAACTTCATTATCTCATAAGCGGTTACCATTGACTCGTGCTATGTAGTAAGCATTTTGGTCATGCCGGCTAGCAGAAAATTGCGATGATTTTCATCAGCCAAAACTAATTTATCATAAGCTTCTTTAACGGCTCTTGGCGCGTTAGCAGCAGGCTGCGGAGGACATTCCTCCGTTAGCACAACTTAACATCTTTACAGACCATGATTTCGTTCATGTTGTATTTCCATTTAGCATAATTATCCCCAGTTAATTTTTTGTTTGCGAGGATTGAAATTGAAGCAGAAGACATAGCTAAAATTAAAACATAAATAAATTAAAATAATTTATTTCATACATTTATATCACATGCTATATTTTTGGCATAAAATTAAATGTGATGCATGAACATGTTTTAATGAACTAGAAATATTCCTAAAGAAGTTACTATATCACGACAATCCAACATTCCACAAGCAAGTGCCGCTGTAAGGTAGGTCAAATACTTATATGTTAGATCGAGACATTCTCAGTCGAATGATACACCAGAATAACTCTTTGTTATTATATCATTCAATCACCACTTAATTCAGTCAGGATATTTAATTATATCCTTGTAAGCGTAACCCACTGTTTTAGATTTCACGAACTTAACTTGATTGTTGCAGCCGTAGGGTAGGTTAATCCCAAAATACATTCATAAACCCTATCTGTTAGGAAGTCAACCTTGGTATTAACTCTCATGGACACCTTCCCTAGGAAAGACGAAAGCAAAGCCATCTCGAGGCGCCACTTGAATCTTACGGTGTTGAACTAAAGATGGACTGCAGGATATAATATCATATATCCGTCTTCCACTTACTATTTGTATTTTGAGATTTTCTTATGATGTCGAGTTATTAAACTCTATGTCTCTAGTTTTAACATAGATCCAACGGCTAATTAAAATCTAAGTTACTATATTATATAAGAAATCTAATTTATTATTCAATTTCTAATTTATATAAACTATTTAAATAAACTAGAAATAAATGTGAATTTACAAAGTTTTAATTATTAAAACTTAATCACATTATTTGGTCCAATTATCATTAGGGTCTTAATCATATTAATCATAATTAATTAATGGACCTAACTAATCTAATTAATTAAACATTTTAATTAAATGATTAGTATGTTAATGAGAATTACCAAGTTCTTACTCCTAACAACTAATCTCATTATTTGATTGCCATTTATGTAGATGTTTACTATTTTAATCACATTAAAAATAAAACATATAAATCATGGCAAACATGTATGACAAGTTATAATGCAAGTGTAGGCACACCTAATCTAAATGGCATTTATATGTATGATCATACTTTAATTACAATAAATCATCACATGATATAAATTTAAAGCATACATGAATGACCGAGTGACATGGGTTATCTAACTTAAAAAATTCTAGTTACAAAATTATCCAAGGCATTCCTTGGTCTTCATGTAATTCTTTGTCTTCAAGTCCAACTTCATTTAATTTAAGTGATCCATCTCATGGGTTAAAACCTAAGGCCCATCACTTAAATCTAGCAAGGTATGGTTGTCCACGAAGCCCATTGGACTACCCTTTTGCAAGCCTTAAGTCCGCACACGCGTAAGAATTGCATACATCAGCCTTGGACGCTTTAGGGCTGTCCGAATGGCTTCTATAGGCTCCCATCTTTTGTACTAAGGCCCACGTGTTACCCTAACATGTATCCAAGGTCCAACAAGGACCAAAACAGCCCTAGCACACGCGAACGCGTGGCTGCAGCAGCGACAGCCGCGCGTACACTTGGTGTGCGTCGCCTTAGTATGAGCAGCGCATTGCTCGCGTAAGGAGCTTTTGGCTGCAATTTTTCGCTTCTATTTTTTGCCACTTTTCTGGAATAATATTCGACAATATTTTCCAAAAAATACTAGCAAAAATTGTCTGCAAAAAAATCACATGAACAACCCCAAACGCACTGCGGCAGCAGCGAGCGCGCAGCTGCTGCTGTGCACATAAGGACTGTTGCCCCTTGGTGTTTTTTTTTTTCATATCCTTCATACGACACGATCTTCTTTGCACCATACAAAAATAATATAAAAAAAAGTTACTACAAAACAATATATACAAAAAAAAAAAAATAGCCATTAAAACAATTGGCTTTTCCAAAAACGATTAAAACCTAGAAACCCATGATACCATAGAATTAACGGCTATTCATGTTTATATATGCAAAAAGAATCACATATACAAATTGTACAAACCCTAGATTGTGCCTACACATGTCATATATCAAGAATAAAAAAAGAATATCAAGAACAATAAAGATTGAAGTTTTCTTTTTCGCGTATATATAAAAACAAAAGAACCATTGGCTCTGATACCAATTGAAGGAAAAATAGATTTGGGTTTTTTGTAAAAACACACAGAGAAAGGAAGAATGGGGTTTTAAAATTTTTCCATTTGAAAACCTTTTTCAAGAGCCGATCTTGTTGATATATAATCTAAACTACAATCACCTTTGTTTCTTTTCTTGATTCTTTGATTTCTTGATTCACCACCAAGTCTTCCGAGCTATGACCTGCGGTCTGACAACGCGTGTGTAGGCACGTCATAGATACAGAGATGGAGGTTGCAGAAAAGTGAAGAAGACAACTCGTTGCCTCCTCACTATGGCCGATCGCACCTGCACAAGGAACAAAGAAAAAAAAAACTTTTTTTATTTTTCTCTCTAGGGTTGCCGCACCTCCCATTCTTTTCTATCTTAGGTTAGCTTTTTAGTTCCTGATATATATATATATATATATATATATATATATATATATATATATATATATATATATATATATCAAAACTCTAGGGTTTTTATTTGATCAGGTCAAATAGGATTCTAAATCTTATTCAATATTGGTCACTCTAGAGTTTAAACCCTTGACCTCTAGAACTTAAAATAATCTTTATTATTTTATTCTTTTTGTCTTAGTCATGGTTCGAATTTGTAATATCCTTTAAATAATTAATAATATTAATAACAATTATTAATATTTATTTAATTATTTCATTAATTAAATAATCAAAATATTTAATTAATTCTCTTAATTGGACCATTAAAATATTTCACTTTCGTTACACAATTAATTGGACCATCCAATTAATTAACCGTGACCCTCGTTACCATTAACCATAAGGGCTAGCAGAGGGACTTAATAGACCTACAGTTTTGAGCTCCAATAATACTTAGCAATATTAATTAAAACTCTTTAATTAATATTCCATAATTATTAACCTCGGAGTTATTCCACTAAAAATTTGAGGCTGAACTCTCAGAACTGCAAATGCTTTATACAATCTGAAATCTTAGTGTCCATTGATATAGTCTTTACATACGATATGATCCTCCACGAGTAGTTCATAATTAGAGTGAGTCATAATGTCTATTACACCTCTCTAATTATATCTTTTCCATTAAGCATTGTTGATTATCTAATGAACAATTAAATCCTATCTTCCTTTACAGAAGAAGAAGAGTGCTCATAATTGTTCAAGCCCCGAATAAACTCTTAAGGGAACTACTCATCCACTTCTCACAAGAATGAGTGAATTTTACTATTGTGTTCAAACCTTCCCAGCCACAAGCTAAACCGCAACTCCAAGATACGGAGATATTAATCGAGAATACTACATCGACCTCACTCATGGTATGTCAAAAGCCACGATCTAACCTGAAGGAGTCAATAAGACACTCAGGATTAAAATTACTCATATACTGCAATCATATGTCGATATATATGAATCTCATATACTAACAGATCTTGGTGAGATATTCATATAAATCGTGGTCCAGTCCTATATGATCTCATCATATAAGGTGCCTCCATTCTCATGTCAACTATATAAGCAGTCTAAGATAAGACCACTATACATTACAGAATGGACCACAACAGAAGATCAACCACAAATAAAGTACCCAGTTTTATTTGCTCTCTACGAACTCTTTAGATTGCATATATAAAAAATAATCCTTCTATATATGACATTCATTTACTTAGTTTGAGATTGCATCTTGCAATCTTGGATGTTACATGCACAATATATATAAATGTATGAATATAAATAAAAACACTTTTATTCGAATGAAGAACTATTACTTTTATTTATGTCTAATTACATTTACATTTACAAGCTTTAGGGCATAAATCCCATCATTATACTGGTTACACCTCTAGTCTCGAGCCAAAGAAAGTTGATGATGTCGGAATTTATGCCCTAAAATTTGTGATTTTAAATGTTATTAGACACAAATAAGAGTTAAAGATTTATCATTAGAATAAAAGTGTTTTTTTATTTGTTTATACATTTATATATTGTGTGTATAATATCCAAGATTGCAAGATGTATTTCAAAATGAGTATATGAAAGTTATATACAGTAGGACTTACTTTAAGACATGCAATCTAAAGAATCCGTAGAGAACAAACAAAGCTGGGTGCTTTATTTGTGGTTGATCTACTGTAGCGGTCCATTCTGTAATGTACGGTGGTCTTATCCTAGACTGCTCATATAGTTGATACGAAAATGGAGGCACATTATATGATGAGATCATATAGGACTGTGCCATGATTTATATGAATCTCTCACCAGATCCGTTAATTGATGAGATTCTTATATATATCAACAAATGATGGCTCTATATAGGTGATCTTAATCCTGAGTGTCTTATCGACTCCTTCAGGTTGGATCGTGGCTTTTGACATACCATGAGTGAGGTTGATGTTATATTCTCGATCAATACCTCTGTATCTTGAAGTTGCAGTTTGGCTTGTTGCTAGGAAGGTATGAACACAATAGTGAAATCCACTCCTTCTTGATTGAAGTAGATAAGTAGTTCCCTTAAGGGTTGATTCGGGGCTTGAACAATTATGAGCACTCTCCTTCTTCCGTAAAGGAAGAAAGTTTTTAATTGTTCATTAGAGAATCAACGGTACTTAAAGGAAAAGATATAACTAGAGGGGTATAACAGACTTTATGACCTAGCTCTAGCTATGAACTATTTGTGGAGGATCATACTATATATAATAGTTATATCAATGGACATGAGATTTCAGATTGTATAAAACGTCTATAGTTATGAGAGTTTAGCCTCGGGTTTTTAGTGGAATAACTCCGAGGTTAATAATCATTGAATATTAATTAAAGAGTTTAATTAATATTACTAAGTATTATTGGAGCTCAAAATTGTGGGTCCATTAGGTCCCCTTACTAGCACTTATGGTTAATGGTAATGAGGGTCACGGTAAATTAATTGGATGGTTCAATTAATAGTATTGCGAAAGTGGCACTATTTAATTAAAGAGAATTATTTAAATAACATGATTATTTAATTAATAAATAATTAAATAAAAATTATTAATTATTTTAATTATTAAATAGGAGGCTGTAAGTTCGAACCATGACTAGGACAAAAGGAATTAAATAATATGATTATTTAATAGTCCTAGAGATCAAAGGTTCAAACTTTAGGGAAGACCAAAATAAAATAGGATTTAGAATTCTACTTTGACTTGGTCAAATAAAACCCTAGGGTTATGATATATATATATATATATATATGATATGTTATCATAAAATAAAACTAATGTAGTTAACCTAAAGAAAAGAAGTAAGCGGCTACAACAAAAAGAGAGAAGAAAAAAGAAAGTTTTTCTGATTCTTTTTTGTGCAGGGCGCGGCCGACCTAGGGAAGAAGACAAGGAGTTGTCTTCTCCGCTTTTCTGCAATCTCCATCTCTTCATCCGTGATGTGTCCACACACGTGTTGTCAGCCACGGGTCATAGCTCGGAAGGCTTGGTTGTGAATTAAGAAGTCAAAGATTTAAGAAACGCATCAAAAGTAATTGTAGTCTAAAGTTTCAATTCGCATATGTACAATAACTTGATCTTTGTGAAAACAATTTTCAAGAAAAGAAAATTTTTTAAAACCCAATTCCGCTGCCTTTATTCAATAAAAACAAATTTTTCTCCTTACAAATGAGGCTTTGAAAGATGAATTCTGGATAAGTGCAATGCATGAGGAGATAAATCAATTTGAGAGAAGTAAAGTGTGGAGTCTAGTGCCTAGACCAAGTGGTGTCAATGTAGTTGGTACTAAATGGGTCTTTAGGAACAAGAATGATAAGAGCAGTAATGTTGTGAGAAACAAAGCAAGATTTGTCGCTCAAGGACACTCTCAAGTTAAAGGAATTGATTTTGATGAAACTTTTTGTACTTGTGGCTCGTTTAGAGTCTATTAGATTGGTGTTGGTTGTTTCTTGTGTTCGTATGTTCAAACTCTAGCAGATGGACGTCAAGAGTGCATTCCTAAATGGATTGCTACAAGAAGAAGTCTGTATGGAGCAACCCAAAGGATTTGAAGATCCTCACCATCCAAATCATGTCTACCGTCTTCATAAAGTCCTCTATGGTTTAAAGCAAGCGCCAACAGCCAGGTATGATCGCTTAGCTGAATATTTACTTGAAAACAGGTACAAGAGAGGGAGTATTGATAACACTCTATTTATGAAGAATGAAGATGGTCATATGATAATTGCTCAAATATATGTTGATGACATCGTTTTTGGTTCCACTGATGAGAACAAGGTAAAAATATTTGTTGATATGATGTCTAATGAATTTGAGATTAGTATGGTTGGTGAATTAAATTGTCTTCTAGGTTTGCAAATAAAGCAGAAAGATAATGGTATTTTTATATCACAATCTAAATATGCCGGGAACATAACAAGTTTGGTTTAGATAATGCTAAGACCTTGTAGGAAAAATCTTTTGAGAGTAGGCAGCGAAATTAAAAATTTATGGTATAGGTTTCAAAATTTTTTCCTTTTTAAAGAATCTTGACCCTTGATTAACTAGTATATTTATAAAAGATATCGTAGCTTTATCCGTGATGATTGATATTGCTCAAAATTGTTTTTCTTAAGATCTTCCAGTCTAATCACGAACGTGAATCACTTTAGAGTGTGGGCTCCCTTTTCTTTGAATTGTATAATACCTGAGGATGGAGAAAATAAACCTTTTTCTTTGTTAGTCACAATAAAATCAAGAAAGACCTAAAAAGCGTTTGGTCACTTTTGAATTCACAATTATGTCAATCAAGAACTCGTGTGAACCATATTCGATATTGTACATAAAGTCTTTTGATGTAAAAGCTAGTAGTGTACTATCGAAACGAAACACTCTTTTCTTTTTCTCTCTTGTTTGGCCGAATTCCTCACACACAAGATCTAGAGTTGGCCGAATTTTTCTTGCCCAAGTAAAGCAATGGCCGAACTCTTTTTGGTTAGGGATTTTATGGCTTGGCCGAGTCCTCCTTTTTAGAGAATTTGTGCTTGGCCGAAATTCCTTATCAAAAAGAGTTTCATGATATCCAAACTCATAAGTGTGTAGTCAATTCTTAGTTATTGACTTATATTAAAATTACATTTTATTGTATTAGATTAAATTTCATAATCCAAATACTAATAGGAATCTTACTTTGTGACTTATCATGACTTCCTATTTAAGTAGATAAATATTAAATCACATATTTATCTACCAATTAAATAGAGTCATTAATTCTTATCATACTTCCAATAAAAGTATGATACTAAGAGGTCTCTTTTAGTTGAAAAAGATTTTAACTAATTAAATAATTAATTAATCAATTATGTAATTATCATTTAATTAATTTATAAGATATAACAAAAATTTAGACTAATTAAATAGTCATAGCCGCCAAAATCAACAAGTATGGGCTTTATTTTGTTTTCCATTTTATTAAACCCATTGAACTTTAATTAAAAGTCTACATGTGAACTAGACTCATTCTCTTACAAAAAAGAAATAAGTCCACATACCTAATTAATACATTAATATAATTATGCAGCCCATTTAATTAAAATGTGCAATTATATACTTAATGTATTAATGAAATGCTAATTGCACCCCATTAGGGCCGCCCAAGACTTCCCACAGTCTTGACTGCCCATTCTAGGTATATGAAGAGTTACCGCATGCCTTGTTTACAAATGACCGCACCTCTTCAAATCTTTTCGATTCCAGAACCCAAAAACAATCTGACTAGACCTATCAATTGGTCCGGTAGAATATATTGACTCATGCAAGTTCGTGTAGATTGAAGATCTTGGCAGGCTATCTAAATTTAAGCTCCAATAGACATAACCTAATCACAATAAACAAATGATTCATTTAGGTTCAATCTATTAATTTTAGTTCATTCCATTAAATAAACAAAATCGTACTCTTAAATAAAGATAGACAAGATAGTGTTTCTCATTCATACCCTAGACAATCTTTTAGGAGATGGTGTATCCTCATGAAAAATATCAGTAATTGCCAAGAGCTCATAGACCGCTTATAGCTCTCCTAGTTACCAGTTTTAATTATACGACTATACTTTTTAATTTGAATATTTTGACTTTTCCAGAAACCATGTTTCAATGGACACTACTGAAAACTTAATATTAAGATTTAATATCCAATACCTCAAAAGATCCATATGATGATATTTTACTCTCATTTGATAAATGGAGCCACGATGTCCATATCTATAAATGAAGTCCTCTATGATTAACAAGTGAATACCACTAAACTATCGAGGATAGACTATTGCATATAATCGTACTCATTGATAGCTTAAATGATATCACTTGCAACCATAAGTCCATCATTTATCTTAGGATTGAGATAGACTCTCTGATCATCCTCAAGTGAAAACTTTTATCCATTTACGGTTCTGGATAAAGTGTTTCACTGTGATCCTATTCAGTGCACCTGCTTTTGTCCAAAGACACTACAATTTGATGATTTTAGACTTATCATAACACATTTGATCCCACTTAAATGCTAGCAAAAGAATTTACAACTTTAATAAGATAATGGCGTCCAACCTTTATCTTAAGTTGTGAATGTTATTCAAAACTAACTAAAGAATTGTGTCTACTTACATATCCAGATGTATGAACAATTTTTCATTTCTCACAGTCTTTTGACCTTATGATTATTTATATTTAACAATTATAATATTAAACTATAAAAGCTATAAGATTTGTTAAAACAAAAATCACTTTATTAATATGAAAAGATTGTTAAATTATAATATTACATTCTTGCTATTAAGCATAATTCTAACAGACCTATAGAACTCCTATGAGCTCTACTCTAAAATTGAGCAAAGAAGAATGTGGAAAAAGAGTCGATCAAAGTCTTTATAGGAGGATGATAGGTAGTTTGATTTATCTTACTGCAAGTTTGACATTGCGTTTAGTGTAGGTATCTGTGCAAGGTACAAAGCCAATCCTAAGGAGTCCCATATTGCTGCAGTAAAATAAATTATTCGCCTTGTGAAAGGGACTGCAGATCTTGGAATTTGGTATTCTTTTGATACTAACACTAACTTGGTTGGATATTGTGATGCTGATTGGGCATGTTGCTGTAATGATAGAAAGAGCACTACAAGAGGATGTTTTTATCTTGGAAACAATCTTGTTTCATGTCTCTGCAAAACTGAATTCAATTTCCTTATCAATTACAGAGGCCGAATACATAGCTACTGGAAGTGGATGTATGCAACTTCTTTGGATGAAACAAACCTTGGAAGATTATGGGATCAAATCAGGTATGTTGACTTTGTATTGTGATAACATGAGCGCTATTAATATAACAAGAATCCTGTACAACATTCTTGAACCAAACATATAAATATTCGACATCACTTTATTATAGAATTGGTTGGATAAAACTGTCTCTTGAACATGTGCCAACAGAACGTCAATTTGCTGATTTATTTACGAAACCTTTGGATACTACTAAGTTTCAAGCTCTTAGTAGATCCATTAGAGTTTGCTCTTTAGAATGATTTTGTTAGGATTAAGAACTCAGAAATTGATTGTTTGATAAGAATTGTCATGTTTTTGTGAAGATGATTGATGAAAAGAAATGATAACATGATTTTCCTCTTGATTGCTTGTAGTTCATAAGACATTATTAAAATAAATGTGTTCTCTATTGCTTGTTTGATATATGTATGCTAAGTGTTTGATTTAATACTTACATAGCATGAATTTGTGTAATGACTTGAAGCTAGAATACAAAGAATGACCAATGGTCAGTATCCATGTTATTTATGCACCTATATATTTCTTGAGCATCTCTCTTGGAAAGGGCTATAGTTACAAGTTGTTAAGCCACCCAATGTAGGAAAGGGTTACGCTTGTAATATTGAATGAAAGTCGTCCGGGGAGTTACACAATTAAAAAGAGCATGAAAAACAGAAAACAAGCACAATAATTAGGAGAATAAGGTGTTGAGAAAAGAACAATAAAAACATAAACATGCCAATGCATGATGCTAAAGATACATAGAGAAGTTGTGAAGAGTAAGAAAATTGAAAAATTTACTTTCTTAGAAGTACACTTGCACACACAATTGCTTGTATGAGTCTATTTCTTTACTAAATGACATATGCGATGATGGTTAGTTTAAACTCTAGTAGAAAGCGTCTTGTTAATTAACATTGGAATGTTACTCATGTTGCAAAACAATGCACTACATATATATATATATATATATATATATATATATATATATCGTTTGGGAAATGGAGTACACATAAACCTTTGATGAAGTTTCTTGAACTTATAGCAATCTTGAGATCTTACATATTTTTCATGAATTTCAATCATTCGTTTTGACTTAGATATGATGTACTTTTGTCAATGATCGATACTGAGTTTCTCATATAATTGCTTTCATTGCAAAATCTGTTGATAAGCTTTGAAGAAGTTGTTTTTGAGCAAATTTAAGAAGAAAAATCCTTTCTTTAGCTTTGAAGAAGCTAATTTTTTATCGAGACTAAATCTTTATATCTTTTTGAATGTTTTGAAGAAACACATGTTATGGAGGAGCATCTATTTTCTCTTATTGTCTCTGATAAGGATCTTGATTTCTATTGATGGTTCTTATCTTTTTTTTGTTTGTCCCTCTCATGTTTGTTTGACCAAGTATCTTTAAATTCGTGTTGATCATTAAAATATTTGAGTGTTTATTGATTTTTTTCTATCCCATGACAAAAAGGGGGAGTAATCTGGATATTAATTTGTTCGAATTATTTCTTCTAATCCCCATTTTTTAAGTTGCTATTATGACTGTTAGTATACTTAAGGGGAGATCTTATTGAGGGAGATATATTTATAATCATATTATGCTTAATTGATGCTTATGCATATTATCTTTAAATTAAAAAAAATCACGGAGATTTTAGCGTAGAAAAACGAGTAAAAAATCACGGGACCAACTTGTGGGCCACTTAACACATCTCACACAAATTTCAACTAGTTGGTATATCGTTTATAAATTATGTTGCTTGATTACTCAATCACACGACTCTTGCTATAACTTAATACTACCTACCCACAAGCCTTTAACTAGCAAACCTTGTGAATGCTGCTTAGAGAATCCACGCACTCCAAGACTTCGTGTTCCTTCATTAGGTTAAAGAAACAACAACCCCCAATTTATTGAGATCAGATCTAGTGCTCAATAATGAATGAACAATCAAATAACATGCATGATCAAAACATGTTATGAATAAACTAGAACAATTAAGCACAAAAGCAAAGCATAATCTAGTCTATAAAATTGTCTCATCTCTCTCAAAAAATAAAAATACAAGAGCATCAAAGCAATAAAAACATTTGAGAGGAAATTATAAAAATAAGAGCCTACGGGCTTTAGAGAGTATATAGAGCCAATGGAAAATGAATTTTACTTCACTATTTATAGGCAACAATAGAAACCCTAATTCTAATAAGATTAGGAAATTAAAATCCATTTGGTTTTCTAAAAAGACTCTAGGGAAAAAAAAGAGTTTGCTTCCAATTATAAAACATATAAAAAGACTAACATTCTAAAAATAAAAGATATGAAGAATAAGTGATACTCTGGCTTTCAAATACATTAAAAACTTCCCTAGATAAATAAGGAGTGCATTAAAGATTGTTCGAAAGTCACTAGGAGACCAAAACACAAAAACACACAAACCAAACCCAAGTAGGCTTTGGCCTTGGCAGACCCTACACACCTAAGGCGTGCACCTACTCCTTGGGCATGAGGTGGCTGCCAGGCAGCCACGCCAAAGGCATGCACCCACGCTTCAGGCGTGAGCTTACTATCTCGTCTCCCCTGTTTTAGCTCTTCCAACTGCACTTGGCTCAATTTTGAGTCAATCAAAACCTATCTAAATGGCCTTGAAATTTTTAGTTCTTTATACCATTGGAAATATACAGATGTCTAGTCTCATCTCCAAAAAACAAAACACCATTTGGATGTATAGATAAAATATTATTCTAGTTCAAGCATTCAAAGGCCGGATTTTCAAAAACACAAAATGTTTGAAAATAAATTCCAAAACTAGACAAAACAAAACAATTAAGACTCAACACTTATAAAACATTTAATCCAATATGTTAGCACTCAAATGCAAATGCATAAAAATTGCATAAGTGTTTGTGAGAGTCTTATCTGATCTCAAGAATTAAGAGTGTTTGATTCCTCGAAACTTACCTTTACGTACGTTTTTTAGAGTTCTCAGAAGCTCATCGTCTTTACATGATTTTTTCGAATCTTCAATACGCTCAACTCATGCTCTAACTAAGCTATCTAAGACTTACATAAAAATACATTTTGCTCACGGGACCACAACCAACAAAAGAATGACCTTACAATCTCCCTTTTTGGCTATTCTGTGACAAAACAGTATACTCACCGAACAATTAAGTGATTGCTTTTACAAAACACTCGAAAACTCAAAATTACATAAAGAGACCTAATCTAACATTTGTCATTGTCTTCAAAAGTCTTCACTTGTAACTAAGTCAATTAAACACAAAACTATGTTCATTCCAAGAATATTGGTGAGTGAAACGATAATAATATCAATTAAGTAAATCACTAATTAATACCAATTATCACAATAATCAATTTGTCGATACCAAATATAATATGCAACTGCATCAATTATGATTATGAAATATCTCTCCCTAAGTATGCTAATCAACACAAAAATAGCAACTTAAGATGGGGATTAGAAGAAATAACTTGAATAAATTAATACCCAAATTACTCTCCCTTTTTGTCATGGGATAGACAAAGACCAAGAACAAAGTATTTTAATCAACACTAATTTAAAGACACTCGTTCACATAGATATGAGAAGGGTAAAGGAAATATTAACAATAAAAAATAAGATAGATCCATATAACCTCAAATGAGAATCAAATTACTCAAATTTTTAACAAACAAGAGATAATTGATAACATAGAAGATCAAGAGTTACTTTTAAATAAACGAACATATAACACTGAACCTACATGAGGTTTGTTAGATTACATTTAGAATTAAAGTTTAACAAAACTCCCTTGGCATTAGGTTTGACTGTTAAAAAGTAGGCTCGAACCTCCCCTAATTCGCGATCCATGGTGGATATACGGTGGATTCACCGTGATCTTTCACTTCTTCTTCAACTTATTTTTTTAACAGTCAAACTTAACACAAGAGGAGTTTAGTGTAACTTTTTGCAAATTTGATTTCGAGTGTAATTTAACAAACTTCAGGTAGATTCAATGTTATTTATTCCTAAATAAACATATATCTATTTAAAGAAGTAAACAAAATACGAGGTTATATATTACATGTCCAAATAAATAAGTTCACGAAAATTGAAACAAAGTTTATGAAATCAAATAAAAGAACACAAGCATGCAAAAAAATTATTCAAAATCAAGAATTCTGACCAATCTTCATCTCCTCCAACGTTCTCATCATCAACGTTGTCACCACATCCATCAGAGGAGGTAAACACGCCACTACACGTGAATGAGAGGCTGACCCCTTCATATACTCCCTTATGCCATGTAACTCTTCTTATTATGCATCTAGTCTCTTCAAGATGACATCATTGCCACCCTTGAACATACTTATTAGTTGCGTTGCCCAGGGTGGTATCACACTTTCAATGTGAGTGGATTCAATGGGTTCTGGAGTATCCTTATTCATCTCTTCCTTGGAGAGATAATGAAAAATAAAGAAATCCTTGTCAAACATCTGACTTGACTCCACAGTTTTATCAGTATGCCTCAACTTAACACCAGCTTATAAACAAAATTTAGTTACCAAACCCGGGAATTTCAATTTGAATTTGCTCTCATTAGCACATTTATCAATGAGTCCAAATATATATTTTTCAACATTAAAGGGCTTCCTTGTCACCATAACATAAAGCAACTTTTTGGTGGCAAAATTGACTTTGGAGATGTTGGACACCGAATGAACATTTGAACACACAAACTTGTTCAAAAAGCGGTAAAATGGAGTACATTTGGCATGAGGAATAAAACTAGTGCCTTCATTCCATTTAAATTTACCCCTCAAAGTGAGTGCAACTTCTTGCCTAGTAACTTGGATAGAATCTAGACAACAATCTTCATCAGATAATCCATAAAATGAGTTAATCAATTCATCACTCATAAGAATCCTAGTTCCTCTAACTAGAACACCTAGATTATCCCTAAATTGATCACTATCCAAATTAGGATAGAATTCTCTCACTAAGTTTTCACAAATATCATGGGGTTTCTCAACAAACTTCTCTCAACCTCTCTCTAGTATGAGATTATAGACATCATTGATCTAATAGACCTAAAATCAACTCCATTCTCAAAAATAATAGTTCTAGATAGGTTATGATCATATCTATCCTCACATTCTTGGTTAAGGAACTTGGGTAGTTGGGAAGACTCTCCTCTTGTAGCTTTCTTTCCTTTGGAAGCTACTTGTTTCCTTTGCTAGTCATCTTCAAAGGTTGATTAAAAACTTATGGTTGCCTTTTGTTGAAGAAGTAGCAAGACCCAATGTCAATCTCAAACAAACAACCAAAAATCAAAGAGACTAAAAGATCAAATGTGTAGAGAGAAAGTAATTTCAAGAGAGAATGGTGGCTCTTGAAAGTGTGGCTCTTAGAAAAGTATGAAGAGTATGAGCCATTAGGGTTGGGTACCCTTTAAATAGAAGGCGAAGTGCACATGGGGGAATAAAACATAAGTTAGGAGGTAAAATACCAAATTTGTCCTTAATAAGAGGGCAAGCTTCGCCATGCCATAAGGCACACACGCCTGAGGTGCATGGCCACGCCTCTGGCGTGAGCTTGCCCTCTGGCGTGTGCTTGTTGCCAAGCCTTTCCAATTTCTCTAAAAATCGCACTTCTTCGCATCTTTGACTCCTCGTTCGTCTTTAATGCTTCATCTATGAGTTTATCCATCTAAAACTCAATCAAACACAATCAAGAAATATCTCTAAACAAGATTAAATGAGTCACAATGAAAATCAACGTTCAAATACCACAATCAAAAAATTCTTTCGAAAATTTTGATTGTATTCCTTCGAAATTGACTTTTCAATAATGCTCTTAAAAATAGTTTCTTCAAAACTTTCAAAATAAATATGAGCATGTTGACCAATTGGACTTTCAAAATAAAACTTTCACAACTTTCAAAACTTTCCAAGTGGACCAATTGGAATGATCCAAAACGGTACGTGAAGAAAAAGGAAAAGTTTTGGCAGAGTGTACCACGACCCAACTCGCGACCATGGATCGCGGTAGCTGCTCGAGATGAAAGTGGCAAAACTGGACCAGTGAGTACCGCGAGGTAGTGGCGCGACCACCGGTCACGATGGCTCAAAAATCATAAAAAAAAAATATAGCAGTAAAGCGGTGCCACTTCACAAATAAAATAGAACAGATGAGAGCAAAGCTCTCAAACATCACAGCAAACAGAATAGAGCAAACATGAGAGAAAGAAGAGAGAAAAGAGGAGAGAGAAAGAAGAGAGAGAAAGGAAAGAAGAAGAAGAAGAAGAAAAGAGAAGGAGAAGAAGAAGAAAAGAGAAGGAGAAAAAGGAAAGGAAGAAAAAAGGGTATCCAGGTTCGGTGTAAGAAAGGGTATCTAGGTTCGGTGTACACGTGTTTTCGAATTTTTCCGTTTTCCAGAATATTTCGGATTGATTGAATTTGATTAATTTTGAGTTATTTGAATTATATTGATTATAGATTATAGTTTAGGTTCGGTGTACAATTGTTTTCGAATTTCCAGTTTTTCAAAAATTTTCAGAATTATCGAATTTTATAATTTTTGAATTATTTGAATTCTATTGAGTAGAATTGATAGTTTGCAACCGATTTCGGATTGATTTGAATTACGAATTCTTGAAATATAGTTTATATCCGAAATTTTGATTGTGAATAATATTCAGAATTGATTTTCATATGTTTTGATGCTAATATTGTTATGAAAATATATTGTGGAAAGTGATTTTAATTATATACTATTTGTGAAATGTATCGGAAAATAATTTCGTGGCATTTCGATTCGATATGGAATTATGAAAAACGTTTAAATATATTTTTGGATTGATTTGATGTGACTATTGATTTAGAAATATATTCGTATATTTCCGTTATATGATATTTGATTAAATTTGAATTTCAAAAATATAGATATATCGATATGAATCGAAATTTAATACATTGAAAGTTGAATTCGATGATTCTGAAAGAAATGAAATATATTGACATTGGATTTGTGAAAACGTTTTGTGAAATGGCTCTGATGTGTATGAACATAGATATGGATATAGGAGGTTGACATGTCAATTGGGTTTCTGTCTGAACAGTATTATGCCGATTGACTCTGTTTGTGCCACCCTTTGGATATACATGCCTCATGTGTCGGTCCTAGGGTTCTGAATTCTGTCATGGGACATTTACAACGGGTGATTCCGTTGATGTTCCATTCTGATCTGATGTTCGGCAGATCGCCCGTTTGCTTCCGATGCCGAACAACCCGTAATCCAGTCCGATAACTTATGTTTTGTATGTCAGAAGCCCAGTATGAAAACTGATTTGGTATATGAAAGTATTTGAGAAATTATGATGATTTGATCTGTTGATTGATTTTGATTATGGTATTGGTTGAGTATATAATTTGATTTGACTTGAGCCCCATATATGATTTAATTATATGTGATTTATATTTTTATCAAAAATAGATAGACGTATTTGATATAGTATATTTGTATATACAATTTTGTGTACATCCACTAAGCAATATGCTTAGCGTGTTGAGTTTTCTCACACGTAAGTAATAGAGGTTCCAAAGGAGACAAAGACAAAAAAGAGTAGAGACTGCAAGAGCACATCCAGAGTCACATCGTTCCTAAATATTTTGGGTAGTCTTTTTGTAATAAGTCTATATTTTTTTATACAGCATGCATATACAAAAACTGTTTGTACATATTTGAGGAGCTTCTGCTATGTAAATATTTTATTATATGTTTATGTTTTTTGAATATTTATAAATTATATTGTGATAAATTGGTTGGGTAAGTCGCACTCTATTTGAAAGGTGCACAAAAGTGATTTGAGATTTAGAAGTTGATTTTTATGAATTTTAATTGTAAACAGGTTTTGGAAAGTCAGAAAAACAGAGGAAACTCTGACAAGATTTTTGATAAATTTATTTGGACTACTTTTAAAATGTTTTTAATATAGTTTTAAATTATGATTATATAAAACTAAAAGTTAGATTTTAGTATATAGTAGCTCTCCCTGATTCGGTCCGAGCGATTTGGGTCAGGGGGTGTTACAGGTTATGACATAAATTTTCATGACAACACTGTAGTAAAGAATTAGTGATCAAAGCATAACATATAAGTCTTTTTAGCAAGTGAAATTGGTATATTAACTTAGAAAGCAAAGTGTTCAAAACCTGTAGAATTTCAGATGTGATCTATGTTCAGTTCTCAATGAATAGCTTCAAAACGACTTTGTAGCTTTTTACCAAATTTTATATCCCGATAATAGACAAGAAAATACATAATAGATGTAGTCTCGAAATTTGGTTAGAAACATTGCAAAAACTAACCTCAAAAAACAGAATACGTTCAGAATCACGAAACAGGGCATCTCCCTTGACCTTTTGTTGAAGAAATGATCATAACTTTTGAAGTCCCACATAGAATTTTACATTTTTTTTATATATATTCAGTATCTTAACAAAAAAATGAAGAAAACAACATGGGCAAAAAAAATTATTTCCACACCAAAAGGTACAGTTTTAATAAAATATTTGCCTCGAAAATGTTCAAAATAGGGCACTTTTCGCTGAGTTAAAAAAAAATGAAACAAAAATAAAAACAAATCCACTCCCCCAAACCTAATTTAAATATAGTCCTCAATTTTTATAAAATGCAGTCCTCAATTTAAATATAGTCCTCAATTTTTATGTGATATAAAATGCATGGACAATAAATACACAAAGCATAGAATGTATGAACTCCAAAACACGTAAACAAAAACAAGAAAAATTAACAAAAACTAGAAGAAGAAAAAAAATTAGATTTGAAATGAATTACCTAGGTTGGTTGCCTCCCTCCAAGTGCTTTATTTAACTTCTTGGCTAGACGTGATGCAAGGTATATCCCTTTTTCGAGGGATCTTCATCCAAATAGGGCCCCTTTGATACTCATTTCCTTTGAAAGAACTTTCCCTCAATTTTCCACTTAGTTGTCCTCCTTCGCTTTGCTCAGATTTGTGGTAGTTATCAATGGCATGGTTTTTCCCTCTTCTAAATATGCATATTGTAAGGTCTCACCTGCGATGCTCTTAGTGGAGGGGTAGCTTCCATCGTATGCAAAACTTCAATTTCCCGTGAGGTAATGTCTTTCATAGAGGATACAGATGTTGGTATTGGTTATGGATTCAATTCAGCACTTGGAGTACTGAAGCAATAGTCTTCGAGAGTGGCAGTCGGGACTTGTAAGTCGCAGTCATAAGTCTCGACATTCTCTGCTTCAATTTCTGTCAAGCTATAATCGCTTGGAATCACTTGGCTTGGAAGTTCTTCGCTATCTATTTGTTTCAATTGAGTTGCTATTTATCCCAATTGGTTTTCAAGGTTCTTGCTAGATTGTCTTGTTTCTGGCACAAACGAGGCATGATTATTATTCATAGCTTCAAGGAAATTCCTGATTGACTTACTTGTCTAGGAGGTGGTTATGGTGCGTTTTGTTGGGGCATGTATTGATATTGCACAGGGGGCTGCTGTGATGAAATTTGATTGAAATTTGGATGTTATTGCCACCCCGGATTATATGTGTTGGAGAATGGATTGTATATTAGTTCTTGTTGCTGCAAGTAATATGCTTAAGCCATCTCCTCCCTATTGCCACCTATCATTGGGCATGATTCCGATGAATGTCCTGAATATGTACATACCGCACAAACTCGAGCTCTTATTAATTCCTGCACTAAATTAGTCAAGTTAGCAAGTTGGGAACCAATGTCATTGATACTTACCTCATATACACCAGCGATAGATGGAGGATCTTTTCGGTAGTTAAATTGTCGAGAGTTCTCTAAAAAAATCTCAAACATCTTTTTAGCTTTCATAGGAATCTTTAAAAGAAGAAGAAAAGAAATAAAAATAAAAATTAAAAACCTAAAAAAAAAAATTAAACTAAAAACAAAAGTAAGTAAATTAATTCCCCGGCGACGGTGCCAAAAACTTGTTAGTCTTTTTTCACTACCAAAAATAATAATCCTTGCAAGTCCACAAATCATATCAATAATATAGTAGAAAACCAAGGGTCGATCCCTTAGAGAATTATTACAAACTAAAGTCTCGAATTTAAATTAAAATAAACTTCCTAAACCTAGGTACACTAGAACTCTAATCCTAACTAAACTAGACAATAGAGACTATTGAATCCGAAAAGGATTCCACACACACAGCACTACTTCAGGGGATTTTGAGATTGATTTGGAAGCTAAAATTAACTAAACTATTAATAAAAATGCAACAAAAAAAATTAAAGAAAAATCAATAGAGAACTATAGGTAGGACCTCCTATCTACCACTGAACAATCATTCAATCCACAAACAATAATAAAAATTAAATCCCTAGAAACATGACGAAGACATTAACAACAAGGGGATGGTTTCTCGCTTGGGTTGTATTTATTCTCTCTTAGGTCATATGAAGTGTACATGGTGTCTACGTCAAAACTTGTATTTCAAATTACAACCTAGTATGGTGTCTACTTATATTTAATAACCGGAACCCATTAAGAACCAAGAAAATATGAATATCTCATAAACCATAAAAACATGGTTTCTGTTCAAGGTCTTCATGAATTAATTTCCCTTAATTAGGTCGTAGTTAATTAATTTCCCTAGGTGTGGTGATGCTCTTGAGAGCTCAGCCCATGCCCTTTTTTGGTGTAGCTCAGCGCGTGCCATTTGGGAGCCCACTGTATACTGGGACATCCTTAGAATTCGAGGAGTTTTGTATGATTCTTTGGGGGGTTTGGTCTGAAAGGAATGTTGTTGTATGATTGAGTGGGTTGAGATAGATGCTGTTAATGTTGTGGCTAGGGTGTTTAGTTCTCTTCCTAGTTATTTTGTGGATTCTATTGTTAATGATGTTAAGGCTCTTTTCAAGGATGTGGAGTTTCCAACTGTCATGCCATTCCTCGTTCAAGGAATGTAATGGCTCATTCTCTTACGTCCCTAGCCTTTTCCTCTAAGGAGGAATTCTGTTGGTTCAATCCTAAACCATGCTTTCTTGTTGGTCTTCTGTAATAGAAGTAATTTTGCAATTAAAAAAAAAAAAGAACATGTTCATTTAGTGTGCAAACTCTATTCTACAACATATAATCCTAAAAAACATGTTCCTAAGGTGGTCAATAAAAGAAACAAGGTAATAGAATAAACAATTCTTATGAAGAAATAAAAATTATCATGTAGGAGAAAAATAAAACTTTATTAACACATGTCTACGGCATTGAAATCATGTTTAGAGCTTCAAGAGAAAGAAAATTAGCTAAACAAAACTAAATAAAAATAAAGACATCTAAACTAAGGAAAGGTAGGAAAAAAAAAATGTTGCTCTAGGTCTTTGATCACTAATCCCCCATTTTGCAGAAAAGCTCTCTTATTTAGAGGTGATTTGGTCTCCTAGTTTTCTTCACACTTGGTCAAATAAGGAATCCAACCAAATATGAATTTGTATGAGTTTAGGAGAAAGAATACTTTCCAAAAATATCTTTTCCCTTTCCTAAGAACAATGACAATTGACTTACAATTGTTTTATGAAAGTCTTGAACCCTCACTGACTTTGATCCAAGGTAGGACTCTCATTCCTTGTTCAAGAAGAAACTCGTTCCAGTTGATTTCAGGCAACTTCTCAATTTTTGCAGGCAGGACTGCATTTTGATACGAAAACGAGCATAACATCTTCTAAAAAAATTCAAAATTACAAATCGTAAAATTTTTCGGAAACTAGATTTCTAAATCTTTTCAGAAATATGTAATGCACCACCCAGTTCGTCCTATGAAATTTATGGCAGGCCTTCGTAACATGATAGGTCTGCAAAAGAAATCTCAAAAACCACCATTTTTAACTCGATTTCTTCTTAAGTGCTAAATTCTACAAAAACACTCAACAAACATGTAAAAAAGAACAAAGTTGCAAGAAACCATATCAATAAACATACGAATTAAGGGTCTGAAATATGAATATTTATCGACCTAATGAAAAACCTCAAGTAGCTCTAGCTACTAAGATAGAACCAAAAACTGTCAAAGAGGCTCTCTCTCAGCCTTATTATTATAGGCCTATGGAAGAAGAAATAAGACTTTGTTGAGAAACAATATCTAGTCCTTGGTTCCTATGACTTTCTATATTTGTACGGTTGGTTGTAAGTGGATTTTTAGAACTAAATATAGGCAAGATGGACCTATCTTAAAGTATAAGGCACGGTTGGTTGCCAAGGGATTGACACTTTCAGCCCAGTTATGAAGGCATCAACTATAAGAATTATCTTCACAATGGAACTGACATATATAAGGAAAAACGTAATCGATTAAAATGAGCAGTAGAAGTTTTTAGGTTTTAAAATTTTTCTGTTAGATGTGAAACTCTTTTTC
The DNA here is from genome assembly GCA_003430845.1 of Xanthoceras sorbifolium. NCBI lineage: Eukaryota > Viridiplantae > Streptophyta > Magnoliopsida > Sapindales > Sapindaceae > Xanthoceras > Xanthoceras sorbifolium. The sequence continues at coordinate 1,368,617 of CM010619.1, forward strand.
AAAAAAGAACCTTTTGTATACATGCGAATAGAAAACTAGTAAGTTACCTTTGTAGACTTTCTTGACTATTTGATTCCTTTTGTTATCACTAAATATTTTGAGCTATGACTCGCGGTCTGCCAACCTATGTGTGGACACGTCATAGATGTAGAGATGGAGGAGGATCACAAGCGAAAGAGAAGACAACCACTTTATCTTCCTTGGTTGGCCGCACCTTGCAAGAGAGGGAGGGAAAAAACTTTTATTTTTCCTTTCCTTATTTGCCTTGGCCGAACACTAATTCTTGCCTAGGGTTTGTGTTTTTTTTTTCTTTTCTTGCTTGATCACTTGTGTTATGATATAATAGCAATTATATATCCTATCTCTCCAGGGTTTAACCATATCAAAACAGAATTCTCAATTCTATTTTATTTGATCACCTAGAGAGATTCAAACTCTTAACCTGTAGAGATTTTTTAAATAATCTAATTATTTAATTCTTCCTTTGTATTTGTCAAGGTTCGATATCATAACCTCCTATTTAATAATTAAATTAACAATTCCTAATTATTAATTTTATTTAATTATTAAATTATTAATTAAACAATCATATTATTTAATTGAATTTCTTTAATAAATTGTGTCACTTTCGTAACACTATTAATTGAACTATCCAATTAATTTAATGTGATCCTCGTTACCAACAACCATAAGGGCTAGCAAGGGGACCTAATGGACCTACAGTTTTAAACTCAAATAATACTTAGAAATATTAATTAAAACTCTTTAATTAATATTCCATAATTATTAACCTCAGAGTTACTCCACTAAAAACCCGATGCTAAACTCTCGAAACTGCAGATGTTTTACACAGTCTGAAATCTCAGCGTCTATCGATATAACTATTTACATATGGTATGACCCTCCATAAGTAGTTCATAATTAGAGTTGGGTCATAAAGTCCGTTATAACCCTCTAATTATATCTTTTCCTTTAAACACCGTTGATTCTCTAATAAACAATTAAATTCTATCTTCCTTGTGGAAGAAGGAGAGCACTCATAATTATTCAAGCCCTGAATTAACTCTTAAGGGAATTACTCATATACTTCAATTAAGAAGGAGTGGATTCCAATATTGTGTTCAGACCATCCCAGCTACAAGCCGCAACTCCAAGATACGGAGGTATTGGTCAAGAAAACTACATTCGATCTCACTCATGGTAAATCAAAAGCCATGATCTAACCTGAATGAGTCGATAAGATACTCGGGATTAAGATCACCCATAAATAGCTATCATTTGTCGATATATATGAATCTCATTTACTAACGAATCTTAGTGAGAGATTCATATAAAAAGTGGTCCAATCCTATATGATCTCATAGTATAAGGTGCCTCTATTCTCATGTCAACTACACGAGTGGTCTAGGATAAGACCACCGTACATTACAGAATAGACCACAACAGTAGATCAACCGCAAACAAAGTACGCAGCTTAGTTTGCTTTCTACGGACTCTTTAGATTGCAAGTCTCAAACTGAATCCTCTTGTATATGACTTTCAGATTGAGATTACATTTTGTAATCTTAGATGTACGTGCACATTATATAAACGAATGAACTTCACTAAACATACTTTTATTTGAATGAATAATAATTACTTTTATTATTGTTTAATCTCATTTATAATTACAAGTCTTTAGGGCATAAACCTAACAACATATGGGTGGACATTCAGCAAATATATATTGACAATGCTTTGTTTGCATAAAAACTTGATAGAACTAGTCTCAGCAACCAGCTGGCTTCATCAGCTCTACATATCCATCCTACATCTGCAAGCTCAATAAGGCCCTCTATAATTTGAAGTAAGGTCCTAGAGCTTGGTTCTTCAAGCCAAAAACAACTCTCTTTGATCTTGGTTTCACTAACTCCAAATCTGATGTGTCATTGTTCATCAAATAGTCTACCTCTCATGTGATCTATTTCCTTGTGTATGTTGATGGCATACTTATCACAGGCAGCAATTTAGCTTTGATCTCTAATACAATCAACATGCTAAAGTCTAAGTTTGCTTTGAAGACTCTAGGATCAGTAAGTTATTTCCTTAGTTTTGAGGCAAGAAAGACTGTTGCAGGTATCTCTATATGTCAATCAAATATGTTGTTGATCTTCTTAACAAAACCAACATGTTGAATTGCAAGCCCTGCTCTGCACCAACGTGTGCAAGCATCAAGCACGCCAAGTAGACTGGGAAACTATTTGCTAATCCCTTCTATTATAGAAGCATCATAAGTGCTCTTCATATCTAACCAACACCAGACCTGATATAGTTTTCTATATCAACAATTTAAGTCAATTTCTAACTACCCCAACAGAGGATAATTGTTCAACCTGTAAAAGGGTCATCAATTATCTTAAAGGTACTCATTCTCTTGCTCTGCTCTTCAATCCTTCTTCTGAACTTCATGTAAATGTGTACAATGATGTTGATTGGGCCTCCTGCCATGATGATCGTCGTTCTATCAATGGTTGTTGTGTGTTTTTATGTGACAATCTCATCTCTTGGAGCTCCAAGAAACATATTTGGTTGCTAAATTCAGCAGTGAGGCTAATATAGGGTCATGGCTAATGCTGCAATATATATCCTTTGGCAGTAATCTCTATTCAATGAGATTGGACTCAAATTGCCTCACTGTCATGTCTTATGGTGTGATAACACTAGTGCTACATCTTTAGCTCAAAATCCAGTCTATGATGTTCGCACTAAGCATATTGAAATAGACATTCATTTTATTTAGGAAAAGATTGCAGCTCATCAAATCTCAGTTCAGTATGTGCCAATTGAACTTCAAAAGGCTGACATTGTCACCAAACCTTTTTCTCATCCTCAGTTTGAGTTTCTTTACAACAAACTGACTTGTGTATTGTCTCCAAGTTCATCTTGAGGGAGGATGTTAGAGTATCCATAGCAGCTGGCATTGAAGCTACAGTGGTTGATTACAAACCATCAGCTGAACATGCATAACATTCACGTGTGACTGCCAACAAACTCCAGAATTGTGTCACCATGCTTGCATTCCCTGTTAACTATTGTGGAAGTGAGAATCATAGGCTAAATGATGATCGTGGAGCTGGTGACAGGTTTTCCAAAGGATGAGAAGAAAATTGGCAGCTGAAGAATTAGTTAAGAAAGAATAGTTTGTTAGTTAGTTATTGTTATACGCTAACCTAGCAATAAAGGTTGTTATATGATCTAATGGTGATCCGTGAATCAAGAAAGTCTTTTAGTGATGAGTCAGCATCATCAATCACTTGTTTATATTTTTGTTCATTATTGAATTTTTTTTTTTTGAAAGGGGTACAAGTACAACAATAATAGCCGTCGGGACCTGTCGAGATTAATCACTAAACGCACGGCCCAGATAACTACTCCCATAACAGGAGATATCTACTCCCACAATAAGGGAAGAAAACTACCCACACATGCTGGTATGTGCATGGTGGGAATTGAACCCCTCACCACTAAGGTGGGAGAGAGATGCACTAACCACTGTATTACAAGTAGATGTGCTTCATTATTGAAGTTAATCAATGAAGTTTCTAGAGATAATTTTCTATGCATTTGCTTGAATTGCATCCATGGTGTTTTCTCTTAGGATTTTCACAAACACCTTACCGTTCATTATATCAGTTTACTTGTTTTGCTTCTTCTTCTTGATTACTTTGCATATCTAGCTTACTTTACAGTAGGTCTCTAAGATTCCTTGGAGAGTAGATAATATTGGTTAATAGTCATGGCCCCGGTTCGGTTCGAATCGGGCGGTTCGAACTGAACCGACGGTTTTGAACCGGAACCTAAGGTTCCGGTTCAAAACCGGTTTCGGAACCGGTCACAGGAACCGGGACAGCCGGTCCCGGTTCCGGTTGGCTTTACAAAAAAATCGGAACCGCCCGGTTCGGGCAGTTCCGATTCAAACCGTTAAATTTTTTTTTTTTAGTTTGAAATTTTTTTTTTTTTTTAATATTTATACTACAGCTGCAGGCTGCAACAAACTGCTACAGCCTGCAGCTGTACACTGCCCCATGCGTGGGGCAATGCGCACTGCCAATGCAGTGTGCACTGCCCCCACGCATGGGTCAGTGAAAAAAAATTTTAAATTTTTTTTTTTTTTTTGTGAATAGCAGTCCGGTTCCGGTTATGGAACCGGTTCCATCAAAACCGGAGGTTCCTCCCAGGTTCCAACCGGAACCGGAACCGGGACCTCCCCGGTCCCGGTTCCGGTTGATTAAAAAATTGAACCGGAACCACCGGTTCGGTTCAATTGGCCATGACTATTGGTTAAGAGTGTGCTTTGGATTTGGCATATTAAAAAAGGGATTATCATTTTCCCTATCTCTTTTTGGGTTTCAGAAACTTGAGTTACTTTTGACATGATTCACCAAAAACTTCTGACATGATACACTTTTTGGTGATTAGACATAAAATTCTGGAAACAAGTAATTAGATATTTGATTTTGCATTTATATTGAGTTCAATACTACTTTCAGGATTTTAATTTTCGCTTACAAATTATATGTTGATAAGTAAGGTTTATTCCTTTGACAATTTTGAAGTCTAAATTATCTATGAATCAATTAATCTCAATAATAGTTAAAATTCGGATTTCTAAATATATAATTCTTCCTCAAAAGAATATATGAAATTTCTCTTATTTTCTTTTCAGGGTAGAATATATGAAATTCCAAATCTGAAAATTTATATAATTTAATCTGAAAGCATAATTAATAATCTAATTAAAAATCTGTTAACCGATTAACAGTTAATGAATCAATCATTTACTTTCAATAAATTCTAAATATAATTAAAAGTTTAAAATATAATTATAAAACAATTAATTTAACTATAAAGAAATATTATTAATCACAATTAGCTTTTGTTACTAAAATCATGAGTATAGTAGATTAACAAAAGCAATTATCAACTTCAGACTTGTTTAGTACAATCAGTGGGCTTGAAGGAGACTGTCTGTTTTTCTAGATCATAACCAACCAAGATGTTAGACTGAGCAAAGTTGCCAAATATACCCCCATCACCATCTACAGGTTGCATAGCAAAGCAGAAAATACCATCTTTTGGAGAAATGAATGTGCTTGTTGAAATTAATGGGACCTTAGCACCACCATCAAATTGGGCAGTTAATGTCGGTGCATCAATAGTGGTTTGGCTTTTGTAGCAAAGTTGTGTCCCCAGTTGAGGCTCCTGATACGGTGTTAGTTTAATCGCATTCTTCACTTCATGTTCCAATCTGTTGTAAAAATCTTTAGGTAAAAGAATTGGAGGCACCCCAGAGTCGATAAACACATTGCCTTTCGAAACTGTTCCTGAAGAAATGAAAGGGATAAATTTATCTCCAACGCTGATTCCTTCCAGTGTCACGAAATAGTACGTCTTGTCTTCTTTGGACACCAAAGGTGTGGAAACAACGCCGGCGCCTGAAACTGTACCATCATTACCAAAATACATCTTGCTTGTAGTGCTAGGGTTTGTATGGAATGGCACCAAGCAGTAGGAGAACTTCTTTGCTCCCAATTGGGATGAAACTTGTGACGCAAGCGATAAATCCCTTCCTCCTAGGCCTACTAAACCCATTTCATTTGGATTAAATCCCCCGGTATTGTTGTGACCACATCCAAAAACAATGTTTTTAAAAGAAGTAGAACCAAAAGTGACAGTTTCCGTGGATAGAACGCCCTTGGTTAATGCAGTGCTTCCGTAACCATACGTATAATCACAGAGTTCCTGGGGAGAACAAGACACACTTTCAAGCAAATGACATTGTGCAGCTTGACAAGAAAGATTGAAATATGAAGAGGATAATGCAGGATTGAAAATAGGGTTGGTTTGTTTGTAACATTGTTCACATGGTAGACATTGTGTCCACATAAGATCGCTACCCGTGTCAACGATGCCATAAATGTCTACTGGTGGAGTACCAATAGAGAACTTCATCAGATACTGACCATTATCGGATGCCACAGTTGTTTGGGCAGCAGCGTTTGGATAGATTGATGAAGAAGTTCTCATCATATTTAATCTATTAAGACGAGAAAAGGCACGTCGAAAACCATTGTTGAAGCGGTCTAAAGGGGTTTCCTTTGGGTTGTACAATGGAGAATTAGGGGAGTCCCGATTGATTAGATCAATACTGAAGCCCCCATTAGTAGCCACTGTAGATGAATTTGCTAGATATATGAAGAAGAACAGGATCAAAGAAGAGAACTTTGAAGGAGAATCAGAAGCTTCTGCCATGGTTATAGGTTCAAGGAAGGAGATATCTAGGTAGCAAAATATATATAAAGGAGGTTCAAGCCTTGAACGTTTTGATTTACAGCTTAGAATTCGTTGACGATTGCAAATCTATTTTTACGATAAATAGAGTTTAGCGTTATGACATAGATAGTAATGGCAAAATGATAGTTTTGGTAAGAAAATTAAAGGTTCTTCAAATCTAATGCAAAATACTCCATTTTGGGAAACCAATATCCATTTTAAGCAAAAAAAATAACATTCATTTTTTGGTAATAGAACTGTCATGTTTAACATTTATCTTATTTTTGGTAATAGAAGTGTAAAAAAAACCCAATTTGGTGCAATATCTTATGTGAGTAATGATACACAATCCATAAAAATAATCCAAAAATGATGTTATAAGTAATTTTTCTTTCCCATATTAATCATGGGGTGATATGGTGAATGATATAATAAAAACCACTACAAAAAAACAATACTGCATTTACCGCTACTTTTTTGCCATAATACTAATATGTGGAAAATATTAAAAATTTTAATTTTTTTGCTGCAGATTTTATATATTTTATCCGCGGCAAAAAGATTTTTTTTAAAACTTTTGCCACGACAATATTTACAACACCCTTTTTCCGAATTACTATATTCCTCCACATCAAAAATAAGATCAATTTTTTTGTAGTGAACAAATCATTAATTATGTCATTTGGGGATTTTTAGCTAATTTTTGGACTATCTAATATTATTGATCTTAGTTTTGGTAATAGAGGTGTAAAAACACCCCAATTTGGTATATCTTTTGAATATATATAGTTAAAAAAAATCCAAAAAGTGCATTCTTAATAATATGGTAGCTGAATCCTAATCTAAATGGTAAATGCAGCACAAGTATCAAATCCTTCAGGGTAAACTTTCTCGCAAAAGTAATATTAGATACTGCACATCCACTCAAAAGTCATAATTCAAGTGGTTAGTGTATACGTACTTTTCTATTCACTTAAATTGTGGAAATTCAAGTTTCACCATGCATATTTACCAGTGTGTGTATAGAGTTTTCTCCTCATATTGTAAGAGTAGATGTCTCCCAATTATGAAAGTAGATGTCCGGACCACGCGCTTAATGATTGATCTCGGCAAATCCCGATAGACTTATAATTGATCGCGTAACGGTACAATTCATAAAAGTAACATTAAATACCTATGTATTTCAAATTGTGAGATCTCAGTACACATCATTGAGTTAAATATACACGTTATAAATTGAGACATAATTCGAAATATTTAATATGTTTTTCAATATTTTATAGGTTGTATAATATTCCTCAAGTTAAAATCAATTTATTTTATAATTTTGACACTATATCTAGTAAAAATCTCTAGAAGTGACTATGTAATTAAGAAAATAAGGGGGCATTTATAATTATTGTTATTATTATTTGTTTAAAGATTGAGTAGGTCGAAAGTTTATTGAAAATTGAATAAAAACATAAACTTAAATAATATAGTTTCTTTTTTTTTTTCTTTTGACATATGAATCTAATTAAGTGTTGATTTTTATTTCTATCTTTTAATATGATCAACATCTTACAGCAACTAATTTGACATTTATATCTTTCAATTACTAACTTTAATAATTTTTTATCTTTAACTTTAATATTTTAAGAAAACATTAACATCATAAAATTCAAATTAATTATATTCCTTTTATATTATCAAAAGGACATGATTAAAATTATTATAAAAGACAGTCCACTTATTAGCATTAGATATTTGTAGGATTATATAATTGAGATAAAATTGAAAATAAAATAATTTTAGGAGAATAATTTTAGAAGAAAATATTTAAAATTTTATTTTAAGTTTCTTTCTTTTTAGCATTTTTCAATTATTTAACTACTTAAAAAAATAACTTAATCATAAGTTAAATTCAGATTCATTAAGTGACAGCATCTCATGTGCAAGAATTCTTTCCAGCTATGATTTTAGATCGTTCTTGTTTCAAAGTCCAAGCCAACTGTTGGGTTTTGAATCGTATTTATAAAATGTGCACCCGTAATCAACTGATGTGAAAGTATAGTAAATAGTATTCGATTGAGGTAATTCAAAAACCGGTGGAAAGAAGAGATCAAGATGAAGACAACGGTGTAAACAGCGCCAAAAAATGAGGTAGCACATGCTCTCACATGCCATTGGAAGTGGCCGATTCTACAGACCTAAAACAACGTGATTTGCGGCAGTAAGTGGCACGACCTGTAGGTCATACCTTAGGTCGTGCTGTGATGATTAGAATTTTCTAGGTTTATGAAGTCTGGTTGTTTTGGAAAGTATCTTGTTTCGGACTTCCTATTCCTAGTAGGTTTTTGAGAATCTGGTTGACTCAGGAAGTGTCTTGTTTAAGAACTTCTTGTTCCTAGTATGATTCTGATTACTTTGGAACTAAAAATACTAAGCCTATAAATAAGAGGGTTATTCTTTGTTGAAAGTAAACCTAAGAGACACTTGAAAAGCACTAGAGAAACTAGGGAGAAAGCTCGGTTATGTGATTCAAGGGATATTCGGAGGAGAACCCAAGGATACCGATAGGAGATCCGGGGTATTCAAGGGGCCAGGGAATATTTTGGAGACAATGAGAGAGCTGTGAGCATTAGTTGTAACTGGGGTTTAGGGTTAGAAAAAGAATATTAAGTGTGTAGTTGTAATATTTTCTACATAATGATATTTTTCTCTTGTTGTCTGACAGCCGTGATTTTTTTTCCTTGTTTTGAATTTCCATGTATATCTTGTATTGTGTGATCAGATTGTGCTTCTTTCATCTTATTTTTCTGTTTAACAATGTGTTTGACAAAGGAGAAGAATGAGATATTAACAATGTAAAAGGGAACTTATTCTCATTAAAAACAACATTTCTAGAAATGTAGATCTTCTCAGAATGATGCAAACATTTCCAGCCTTTGTGTTTATTGGTGTACCCCAAGAACACACATTTTATAGAATGAAAATTAAATTTGGTTGAGTTGAAAGGTCTCAAGTATAGGAAATATGAAAAATCAAACATTCTAAGAACCGACAAGTCAGGTTTTTGATGAAAAACAAGCTCAAAAAGAGACTTATTTTTCAGAATTGGAGTAGGCAACCTATTGATCAAGTACACAGCAGCCTCAAAGGACTCCTACCACATGGTTAGGGGCATAGAAGCATGAGCTAAGAGTGTGAGACTAATTTCAATGACATGCCTATGTTTTCGTTCAGGCACATCATTTTGTTGATGGGTATAAGGACAAGGATGACAAAACTGAATACCATATTAAGTGAGAAAGTGAACAAGGGACCTATACTCACCCCTTCAATTCGATTAGAGACATTTAATCTTTTGATTGAAAAATAGTTCAACAGACACTTTGAAGAACTTGAAAACTTGGAAAACTTCAGATTTTGTTACCAAGGGAAATATCTAAGTGTAACGAGTGAAAGAATCCACAAAGTTTACATAATACATATACCATTATGTAGATGACACAGGGGCTAGTCCCCAAACATCAGAGAACACAAATTCTAAAGGATGTGAAAAACGAGTTTGTGAGATAGGAAATGGTTGTTGACTAAGTTTCCCACATTTGCAAGAGTCACAAAATTACAAAGTAGAACTAGAATTATTATGTGCAACAATAGACAAAGCAGTTTTTAAAACTAAATAAGAAGGGTGGCCTAATCTGGCGTGCCTCATATTTATAGAACCAACAATAGCAACATTAGCACAAGGTGAAATGCATTGTTTATTAATATAAACAGTAGCTAGAGAAGAACAAGCAGTATTAACATAAGATGAACTAGCTACATTCAATGCATTACATGGCATAAAAGAAATTTGAGACAGAAAAGTTGCACCATTGACAGGAATTGAAAGATTGTTAAGCAATTCAGGATCAGCCCTTAAAATGTTAAGTTGATACAGGCCATATATCTGAATTCCTCAAAGAAGAACCCTCCTCGTGTTTAGGTCCTTAATCATGCAATTATTGGAATAGAATTCAGCCACTACTTATCAAATATAAACTTTGAAATGCTTAACAAGTTCTTTTCTATTTGTGGCACATGTAAAACATTGTTTAACAATAATGAGTGCTGATCAGCTGTTGTAATTTTAGAATTACCTAAATGCTTAATATGCAGCCTATAATCATCACCAATAGTGAGAGTTTCTTTACCATTGTAGTCTAGCTTGTGAGAGATGTTGTTCACATCAGAGGTGACATGATTCGTCGCTCCACTGTTAAAATACTAGTTGGAGTCAGCAATGGATTCTGATGTTGCAATCATGGCACTTGGCTGATTGAAATGAGGCTGATTGCCACTAGAATTGTTGCTCGCAGAATTGTTGTTGCTGTGATTAGGCTGAGAGGTTGCAGTCAAAGTTTAGTTGAGAGATAACCCTTGAAAGTTCTGATCAAATCTCTTAAAGCACCTGGAAACAACATGACCAGTTTTGTCACACATTTAGCAAAAAATTTTACTTCCTCTACCATTTCCTCCACCTCCATGACCATTTCCTCCACCTCTAGAATTACTACCTCTGCCATAGTTATTACTACCTCCATGTTGAAAACGTCTATCATTACTGTTTGCAAGATTTGCTGAAGCATTAGACAAGTCAACCGAAGCTGAAGAATGCATATGCTCAATCCTCTGTTCTTGAGTTAAAAGTAGGTATTGAACTTCAGTAAGAGGAACAAAATCTTGTCTAGCAGTAATATTGACTATAATAGAGTCATATTCAAGACCTAGAGTTGAATATGAATGTTGTTATGTATCATCAAGTTCAGAAATTCAGAAATAAGAGCTAAGAGAGTTTTTTTAGAGTTGCTGAAAATTTGTTCTTGAGTGTGTTGAGACTTTGTTGGAAAGTAAATGATTAAACAATTAAAATCTCAACACACTCAAGAGAGTTTTTTTAGAGTTGCTGAAAATTTGTTCTTGAGTGTGTTGAGACTTTGTTGGAAAGTAAATGATTAAACAATTAAAATCTCAACACACTCAAGAACAAGCAACTCTAAAAAAACTCTCTTAGCTCTTATTTCTGAATTTCTGAACTTTATGATACATAATAAAGGGAAGGGGGTATTTATACAAACATAGAATCAATATAAACCATATAAAATCATACCTAACCCACTCACTAAAACACACTAATAACCACACACGTACACCTCAATTATTATCTTCTTTTTCCCCACAAAACAACTCCACTTCACTTTGTCTTAGCTCACCATTAATAGTGATAGAAGCTTCCTTAGACTGGGCTTCAATTGGGTTGGGTTATCCTTAGTGTTGGGCTATAAAGCAAGTTTATTTTCAACAATCCCCCTTAAACTTGTTTTATAAGACTAAGCAAACTCCTTATCTTAGCAAAGTCTTCAAACTTCAGTGGTTTGGTGAAAATGTCAGCAGCTTGATCATGTGACTTAACATACTTGACTTGTACATCCTTTCTTATAATGCATTCCCTGATATAATGATATCAAGTATCTATGTACTTCAATCGATCATGAAAGACTGGATCCTCTTTTAAAGCAATTGCTGACTTGTTATCAACATAAAGCTTCGTTGGTTCCTCTTGTGTCATGTTCAGCTCCTTTAATAAGTTTCTCAGCCAAACTGCATGACAAATAGCTGAAGTTGCAGCTATGTACTCAGCTTCACAAGTTGAGAGTGTAACTACTAGTTGTTTTTTTGACACCCATGTGAAAGCACTGTCTCCCATGAAGAATACAAATCCAATGGTGCTCTTTCGATCATCTACATCTCCACCCTAATCGTTATCGCTATATTCAATAAGATTGTAATCATTAGAAACTGAATAGAACAAGCCAAAGTCAATTGTACCTTTCAGATAGAGAAGAATTCTCTTTGCGGCTTTAAAATGGATGGTTATTGGAGATTCCATAAAACGACTAACTAATCCGACTGCATAGAGAATGTTAGGCCTCATGCAAGTCAAGTAACATAAACTTCCAACCATACTCTTGAAAAGTGTTGGATCTACGCTTTCACATTCTTCATACTTAGTCAATTTGACTCCATATTCTACTGGGGTACTTATCGGCTTATAGTTCTCCATCTTGAACTTCTTCGGGATCTCCTTTGCATAACTTTCCTATGAAATAAAAATTTCATCCTTTTGTTGCTTAACTTAGATGCCGAGATAGTACGTCATGAGCCCCATGTCTGTCATCTCAAATTCCTTCCTCGTTACTTTCTTAAATTCATCGAACATGCTTGGGTTGCTTCCAGTGAAGATCAAATCGTCTACATAAAGGCACATAATTAAAATATCTCCATCTTTGATCTTGATATATAGAGCATGATAGTAGGGACACTTGTTGAAGCCATTCATTTTGAAGTACTTGTTAATTCGGTTGTTCCAAGCCCTTGGTGCTTGTTTTAACCCATAAAGAGCCTTCTTTAACTTCAAAACTTTATCTTCGTGACCCTTCACTTCATATCCTAACGATTGCTGAATGTAGACTTCCTCTTCAAGAAATCCATTTAGGAAGGTAGACTTCACAGCCATTTGATTAATCTTCCACTTGTTTTAAGCTGCCACAGAAATTATTAGTCTAATAGTCTTCAACCGAGCAATGGGAGCGAATACCTCATTATAGTCAATTCCAGCTTTTTGACTGTAGCCTTTTGTAACTAGTCTCGCCTTGTTCCTTTCGACCCCTCCCTTGGCATTCTTCTTTGTTTTGAACACTCACTTGACATCAATTGCCTTGTGACCTTTAGGAAGTGAAACACGTTCCCATGTGTCATTCTTCTCAATAGACTTGATTTCTTCATCCATTGCATCTCTCCACTTCTTCTCTTTTGCAACTTCTTGATAGCTCATTGGTTCACAATCAGCAAATAGACAAAATAGTGTAAGGTTATCTAGCCGTTCAGTTACTTCGTAGAGATCTCTAAGGCTTCTTGAACGTTGCACATCTCTTTCATTTAAACTATCACTTGAAGATGACGAAAGTGACTCATCTCTGTGGATAGTTGATGTTGGTAAAGTAGGTGGTGTAACGAGCTCTTGCTGAGGTTCTTCTAGTTGCTCCACTGGCATCTGCTCTGTTTCTTCAAATTGTGGAGTGAAGTTGAAGTCGTCTATATACGATCCAAAATCTCATTCTCCTTCTTCATTAAATATCACATCTCGGCTGATCACAAACTTTTTGTTGTTCGGGTTGTATAGCTTGTAACCTTTCGAATGAGCGGGATAGCCGATGACGATGAAGCTCTCACTTCTATCGTCAACCTTGGTTCTTCTCTCTTAGGTGGGAGATGTCGGGCTTTCTACCACTCCATGCTTCTTGAGGTGTCTTTCCCGACACACTTCTTGTTGGAGAACTATTGGACAAATAGACTGCACACGCTACTGCTTCCGCCCAAAACTCCTTGGGCAATCTCTTGCTTTTGAGCATGCTTCGCACCAAATCCAGGATTGTTTTGTTCTTTCTTTATACAACTTCATTTTATTGGGGGGATCTGGGAACACTTAGAGGACGTCTAATTCTATTCGCTTCACAAAACTCCAGAAATTCCTTGGATGTGAATTCTCCTCCTTTATCAGATCTCAGTGCCTTAATGTTATAGCCACTCTCTTTTTCCACAACGGCTTTAAACTTTTTGAATACTCCAAAGACTTCTGATTTCTGCTTCAAGAAATAAATCTATGTTTTTCTTGAAAAATCATCAATGAAGAGAAGGAAATAAGTACTGTTACCGAGAGAGCTTGGCTTGATCAAATCGCACACATCGGTATGGACTAGCTCAAGTGGCTTCTTGGCTCTTGAGTCCGATTATTTTGAAAAGCTATTTCTGAATTGCTTTTCGAGTAAATATCCTTCATACAATTGGTTAGGGTGACTGATACATGGTAGTCTTCTCACCATTTCTGTCTTAGATAGTATCTCCAAACTTCCAAAATTGACATACCCAAATCGAAGATGCCATAACCAAGATGCATCTTTGTAGCAAGCTTTCAAACACTTTGCAATATCGTTTTGAATATTCAAGGAAAACAATCTATTTTTTGACATTTTCACTTTGGCTATTAGATTTCCTTTGTCATCTCTTATAGAAAGACTACAATCCTTTATATGAATATCACAGCCTTTTTCTAAGAGTTGACCCATACTTAAGATGTTGCATGTCATATTGGGCACATAATAGACATTTGAAATTAATTGATGACTGCCATCTTTAGCGCGAATAAGGATGTTACATTTTCCTTTTACCTATATTTTGAATCATCTCCAAAAGAGACATTTCCAGCCATTGATTCATTTAACTCTACGAACATACTTCTTCTTCCACATATGTGATTGCTTGCACCGGTGTCGAAGTACCAAGTATTTTCTTGGTCTCCATCATTGTCTCTGAAAGCTAGTAGCACCGTCTCCTTCTCGTCAGTCTTTGCTTCCGTATAATTGGACCTTTGTCAACCTTACTGTTGGGAGCTTTACATTCCGAAGCATAATACCCAAATTTCTGACAATTATAGCATTGAATTTGAGATTTATCGTACCTCGAGTTTGGATTGCCTCTCCTACGGCCTCTTGTTGAGATTTCACCTTTCTCGTAGTTATTGGAGTTGCTGCTGTTAGAATTCCAACCTCGTCCATGACCACGGCCTCTAACTCGTCATCGGCCTCGGCCTCTGCCTCGACCACGCTGGCTTCTCTCGTAGCCTTGACTTTCTTCCTTCTCCTTCAATTGCATATTGAGGAGTTGCTCGTTGATCCCTTGCTTCCTCTTATGTTTTTCTCCATATGCTTGCAATGATCCTTGGAGTTGCTCGATCGTCATTTCTTTCAGGTCTTTATTTTCTTCAATCGTCATGACATTGTGCTTAAATTTGGGATCCAATGAACGGAGTATCTTCTCTATTATTCTCACATCTTCTAACTTTTCACCATTTCTTTTTAATTGATTAGAAACAACTGCTACTCTTGAGAAATAATCTGAAATATATTCAGATGCTTTCATGTGTAAGGATTCGAATTCACCTCTTAATATTTGGAGACAGGCCTTCTCTACCTGTTCGAATCCTTTGTAAGAGATTTGCAACTTCTCCCACGCTTGCTTAGCGGATCTTGCACTCGAAATCTTCTCAAAATCATCATTATTTAAGGCTTAATATATGAGATAAAGAGCCTTCTTGTCTCCCTTCCTTGAGTCTTTTAAGCTATCCTTTTGAGTTTAGGATAGAGTTGACTCATCTTCTAGTTCGGTGTAATCTTTCTCTACGACCTCCTGACACGCTGGAACGCGTGGGAATAAATCCCAAGTGCAGGATGTGTCGAAGTAATAAATTTCCGTGAGTACGGAGTCGAATCCACAAGGAAGTGATGGTGCTAATTCTAAAACTAGAGATTATAGGTAGTGCGATAAAATAAATCAAGTTGTTGGTTTTTGGGTTTTTTAATTAAAATATAATTAACTACTAATGCAATAAATTAAAGCGAGACGGATACGATGGAAGATGATGCTAGGTAGTCTCACGGTTCTAATTCCGAATAAGGAAATATATCGACTATTATGAAGCACGTTATTAACATGATACGAATAATTCAACTACGGCCACACCACATGGTATTGCTCCCGCAATGGTATGGTATGTGAATTCGGTCAACCACGTCGTAGAGTGCAATTAATCGAAAACCATAGTTAATCTAATGCCTAGGTTAATTACGTAATTTCTTATCAAAACTAACCCAGTATTGATTTTAGAGTCAATTAAGCTCGATTGCAATCTCAATGATTTCTCATAGAATATTACAATAAATATTAAATCGATTCTCATCACGGGGCATGCAATCTACTTTCGCAATCGCAAAACACCATAAATCAAACACAAAGTAATAATATAATACACTCAAAATCAATATAATCTCTGACAGTAAATATCAAATCGATTCTCATCACGAGGCATGCAATCTACTTTCGCAATCGCAAAACACCATAAATCAAACACAACAAGTTAATACTCAAATAATCTCATTAACAATATCATGAAATAATATACAAAATATATTCATAGTCAATAAATCCGAATCCGTTCATAGTTCCGAAAACTACCTAACAACAAATCTAATCACTCATACAATCGATTAAACATAAAGATAGGAAAAGGGAAGTAATACAACCCATTCGATGAAGTCGAGAATCGAAACCCGCTTGTTTCCCGCTTAGATTCCTCCTCCCTCATTCTTCGTCTTCTCTCCGACGAATCTTCGATGTAATCGCAACTAGAGATGTGTTGGTGTTGTGTGATGTTTGGGATGTGTTTTGGATGGGCAAAATGGGTGAAGAATCACCCTTGGAGGCACTGCCCGAGCTCGCCCCTTGCTGTCCTGGGCGAGATCCCTGCTGCCACCCCCGCCTTTTCTTTTTATAGCAGCCCGTTAGGGCTGCCATTTTTCTTCACCGCGACCACCATCGCGACCAGTGGTCGCGATGGCTTGGTCGCGGCCTTCACTGGCCCGCTGGGAGCTGCTGGACGCAAGCTGCATCGCGAAGAAGGACCGATCGCGCTGCCACCTCGCCACCTTCGCTGCCATCTTCTCCTCTTCATCGCGAGCTCCCCACGCTAGCAGCTGTCGCGCTCGGTCATCGCGCAGCTCACTGGACACTGCTGCCTCTGCACCGCGAGCTGCGCCGTGAGGAGATTCTGGTCGCGGTCGAGCTCGCGCTGCTCTCTGGTTGGGCGCGGGTTCGTCTTCATCGCGAGGAGGGCGAGAGGGAGCTGGTCGCGCATGCATGGAGAACTGATTTTTTTGTTTTCTTTCTCTCGCCAAAACGACGTCGTTTTGGACCAAAGCATTGGTCCAAAACGGCGCCGTTCCATTTAGTGAGAAACATTAGGTGCAAAACGCACCGTTTCACTTAAGTTTGGTGTAACTTTCTGTAATTGCAGTTTTGCCCCAGCAGTTTGCTATTCTTTCACAGATGCCCTTCCCCAAAGTTACTGAATTTACACGTTTTCCCCATAAATATTCAAAAGCATCACTGAGGTCCCTAAACCTGCAAACTCAAGGAAAACACATCAAAAGCACCAAAAATACTTGGGAATACAATTAAAAGATACGGTTTAAGGGTCGTAAATATGTAACAAATATTGGTCGATCACCTCCCAGACTTCGTGTGCTCCAAGGAGAGCCTTCATCTTGATACTCCAATTATCATAGTGTTCGTTCTTGAGTGTTGAAACTTGAAACGACGTCATACCATTAGCCATAACTCTCAATATTATGAGAATTTTAAAATTTTGACTACACGGACGGACTCAGAACGTCGAAAAACCTTAAGATGGACTCAGACAAAAAAAAATCAATTTTTTGATCAAAGTCAAAGTCAATGGTCAACCTAACCTCGTCAACTGTCAACGTCTTTGACGGCTCGGTCAACGGCTTTGTGGCTTGATCAACAGGCTTGGCGACTCGGTCAACTCGGCTGGACTCAGCTTGAACTCGGTGAGTTAACTCACTCCCTGGCAGCAAACTTCCTGCGGCGATTGGTGGGGCGTCGGACCTCTGATCGGAGCGATTTTTACGGCATCGGATTCGTCTAGTCGAGGGCTTTGATTTGATATGCTATAGCATATACTTCCAACTTTGCTCTGATACCACTTTATTGGAAAGTAAATGATCAAACAATTAAAATCTCAACACACTTAAGAACAAATTTCCAGCAACTCTAAAAAAACTCTCTTAGCTTTTATTTCTGAATTTCTGAACTTGATGATACATAACAAAGGGAATGCGGTATTTATACAAACATAGAATCAATATAAACCATACAAAATCATATCTAACCCACTCACTAAAACACACTAATAACCACACACGTACACCTCAGTTATTATCTTCTTTTTCCCCACAAAACAACTCCATTTCACTTTGTCTCAGCTCACCATTAATAGTGATAGAAGCTTCCTTAGGCTGGGCTTTAATTGGGTTGGGTTCTCCTTAGTGTTGACCTATAAAGCAAGTTTATTTTCAACAGTCTTATTGGTACCAGCGGCCTTTAGCATTTGAGTTTGACTTTAATTGAATCATTGTTGCTACAGTGAAAATGCACTAACTCATTTTTATATGTAAAAATAACTTTTGCTCACTCTCTCTCTATTCACTTTCTGATATTTTGCTCTCTCTTCTCTCAACAGGAACCAAAGAAGAATCGAGATCTCAAGAAACCTAGAGAGAAAAAGCTGAAGAGAACAAGATGAAGACGAGAAGATCTGAGAATATTTTCTCATTAAACAAATAGGTAGAGAAAATATTCCTTTTCTGATTTCATTCTCTTCATTTTATTTTTCTGTTTTTTTCTAAATAATGATTTACAAAAGTATTTTGCTATATATATATATGTATGTTTTACAAAATAATCTATATCAATCCTATTATTTCACCTCCAGCACAATTTAACAGTAATGGTTCTGTTAGTGAAGATTTTTTTGGACTGGGAACAGCAAGACCAAATTCTTCTGGATTGGATGTTGTCTTCTATTAGCCAAGATCTCCTACCTAAGTTCGTTGGCTGTAAAGCAACCTGTGAAGCATGGCAAACCATAGAGCAGCTCTTCAGCTCTCAATCCAAGGCTAATGTAATGCAGCTGAAGCTTTAACTGCAGACCTTGAAAAAGGAAGGACTGTCCATGTTCGAGTATCTTATGAAGAAGAAAAGCCTCTTTGATACTCTTGCATTCATAGGTTATGTTATTAGCAATGATGATAAGCTAATGTCAATACTTGGTGGCTTAGGATCTGAATACAATCATTTTATCATCCCCATAACTTCAGTGTAACACACCTACTCTATTCCTGAAATATCTTCCTTGTTGCTTACACATAAAGCTCGGTTTGAGCAAGACACTCAAGTTGAAACTCTGAGTGCTAACATGGCCACGGCTAAGAAAGGGGGTGGACAAGCTAATTTTGCCAACAATAAGTCTCTTGCACAGAATTCTAGATAGAATTTCAATAAATCTGAAAATCAGCCTCAAAGTGGTTATAATACCAATAATGGTAGCAGAAGAGGCATAGGCAAGGGGAAGAATTTTTACAATAACAACCGACCTCCTTACCAAATCTGTCTCAGGGCTGGTCACAATGCTTCTAGGTGCTATTATCAATTTGACCAAACCTATCAACCATCACAGTTCAATGGCAATAAACCTAATAATGCTGGAGGAACAGGACCAAATCAAGCTCCTATGCAGGCTATGATAGCAACTCCTAATACAGTGGCAGATTCTTCCTGGTTTCCAGACAGTGGGGCTACCAATCACTGCACACCAGATGTCACTTGCATCACAGTTCTGTCTATCAAGGCAATGAAAGGATGTATATGGGAAATGGTAATGCTCTTGACATTTCTTCTATTGGTCATAGCTTCTTTAATTCAAGTAATATTGTGTTTCATCTTAGAAATATTCTACACATCCCACATATCACTAAAAACCTGCTAAGTATATCTAAATTTGTGAGAGAGAATGATGTCTACATTGAGTTTCTCCCTAATTTTTGTCTTGTGAATGATCGTCTTTCGAAGAGGGTTCTTCTTCAAGGAATCCTTAAACATGGTCTCTACACTTTTGATCTACCCACTTTAAACTCTCATGCATCACAACAATCACACAACAAATCAAGTTATTTTCTTTCCAAGAAGTGCTGCAATGTGGCTGCAACTACTTTGCCTATTGAATCTTATGTACAATCAGCTACTTTACCCTTAAATTTGTGGCACAAGAGGTTAGGATATCCCTCCTCTAATATTGTAAAATTAGTTCTTCATCAATGTAAAATTCTTTTTTCCTATACTTCTTATTTATATTGTGATGCATGTCAACTTAGTAAATCTCACATACTACTCTTTCCTACATCTCATGCTCAGTATACACAGCCTCTAGAATTAATTGTTGCTGATATTTGGGGTCCAGCACCCATTTTGTCTTCAAATGGATTCAAGTATTACTTAAGTTTTGTTGATGCTTTTACTCGATATACTCGGGTTTTTCTGTTAAAAGCTAAAAGTGAAGTCTCTCGTACTTTTTTGACCTTCAAAACTCAAGTAGAATTACAACTCTCTCATAAAATTAAGGTACTCCAAACATATTATGGTAAGGAGTTCACTGTTTTATCTAAAGAGTTGGAAAATTTTGGTATTGTTTTTAGACATAGTTGCCCTTATGTCCATGAACAAAATGGTTTAGTGGAAAGAAAACATAGGCATCTTGTGGAAACCGGAGTCTCCTTGCCCATGGATCTATGCCACTCAAGTTTTGGGATGAGGTGTTTCTCACAGCCACTTATCTTATTAATCGGATGCCTACACAAGTTCTAAAGGGAAAATCGCCATATCAATGTCTTTTTGTAGTTCTACCAGATTATGTCTTCCTTAAGGTGTTTGGCTGCCTAGTCTACCCTCATCTACGACCATACAGTCGTCACAAGCTGGATTTTCGCTCAACTGCATGCACCTTTCTGGGTTACAGCAGTCAGTTTAAAGGCTATAAGTGTATGAATTCTGCTGACAGAGTTTTTATCACAAGAAATGCAGTTTTCGATGAGCATCAGTTCCCATTTGCTCAATCAGTTTTTGGTTCTTATCCTACAGTTCCTCTTCCATCTGCAGGGATTCCTATGTTCCCGCCTAGGGTTATCTTACAATAGCCTCAGATATATGGTCCTACTTCATGTTCTACAGTTGCTCCTATGTCTCCCATTGTTCCTACTCAGGTTGCTGCACCTTTGTCTACTGGCTCTGTGCAACAGTCTCTAGCTTCTGATTCCCAATTTTTACCTTTGTCTACTGATACTGCTGGCTTATCTAATCAAGATCACCCTGCTACTACACTACCTACTGCTCCTTCATAACCTACTGTCCCTAATGCTCTGATACCATAATTGAATCACTGTTGCTACAGTGAAAACGCACTAACTCGTTTTTATATGTAAAAATTACTTTTGCTCACTCTCTCTCTATTCACTTTCTGATATTTTGCTCTGTCTCTTCTCTCAACAGGAGCCAAAGAAGAATCGAGATCTCAAGAAACCTAGAGAGAAAAGTTGAAGAGAACAAGATGAAGATGAGAAGATCTGAGAATATTTTCTCAGTAAACAAACAGGTAGAGAAAATATTCCTTTAACCTGTATGTGTTTGTGAAGAGAACTCAGAGAGAGCAGCTGTAGAAATATAGGCAGTGTGAGCTTTAGGCTTGATATCATCAGCACCATCAGAAGCATCAGTTGTAGGATTAGAATCATCAGATATGTGAGATATCTTAACAGGGGCTCTAAACCGCAGTCGCAGAAGAACCAGGTAAAGTCTTCTGAGGATGTGATCGTCGCAACTTTGGCATGTTTTGAAGGCTGACACGAAGATGCCACCTATGGATGGTGTTTCTCAGGCCAGTCCTATCAAGCCCAATGTTGATCCTACAACACTTGTGTTGGTTATTGCTGGGAGGGTTCGTCTCATCCTTTTAGTAAGTTGTTGAAGGTCTCCAAGATCATGACCCAAGTCCAAAGTCTTCATGGCTTATTGATTCTCCGGTGATTTCTGGATACAAAAATACTCGCTCTTCTTATTTGATGGATGCTCCTCCTTTGCCTACAAATTTTTTTTTACTCGTGTGACTGCGCGACATGAGGCTACTAAGACATCATGAAAGGAAGCAACAATTATGGATGTGCAATTGTTGTTGAAGGTTTGCGGGCTCTTCGATTTCGTCTTATGGTGATGATGCTCCACTTCAACGTAATGATATTGTTGTTAAGCAGCAAGACAAGCCAGCCTTATGCCTCTTCAGGCTACGTCGAAGTCTACATGGAGACCATGAAACCCCATACTGGTAGTCAGGGGCGAATCGTAGTGGAGGCAGGTGGCCCTCCCAAAAATTTTTGAAATTTTTTTTTTAATTTTATATATTTAATTTAAATTTAAAAAAAATAAATTATATATAGTAATAAATTAAAGATTTTGGATCCCGGCCCCCCCAAATTCTCTCTTTTCGGTCCACCCCTGCTGGTAGTCATGAGGTTCATACGTCATCCTCGCATGAAAGCACTTGTAATGAAATGGAGGTTGATTCTGATGGTACTACAAAGAACATTAAAGTGTCATGTGATCATGAAGTTTCTTCTACAAATTTGTTTTCTGCGGGCTGTAGTTCTCGGGTCTCCCGTCAGCTACGGAATACTTATTAAGGAACTTCCGCGACCGCGAGTTAGGGAATTATTGGACGTTCAAATACTTTTGCAACAATATTATTAAATATTACTTAAATTTAAAATTTATAAAAATAAAAAAAAAGCTAAAATGCATTATAATATAATACCTATTTTAGTTATTGTATACCGTTACAACACTTTTATAAAAAAAATTATAAAACATATGCATATTGTTTTTGAGATGTCTCACATTAATTTTTAAAATTATTTCCTATTTTGGTTGCATTTTGTTGTATCAAAAATGGTCTTAACATCTAAAACAAAATTTTGAATGTAAAACATGGCAAATTTGCATTTTACTGTACTTGTTTTCTTGTTTTAATATTATTTTAGTAATATATATATATATATATATATATATTTTATTATTTTATTCTCTGTGACAAATTTTTAAAAATTCTAAGTTAAATTATCTTTTGATATTGTGCTTTATTGTTTAAAGCCTACCTAATATGTATTGGTCTGACATATTATTTGTTTGTTCATGCATTCTTGAGCGCTCAGATCGTAATCTCAGTTGTGAGGGGTTTTGATTCTTCGACCTTACAAAAGAATCATGAAGTCTTGCAGAGCGTGGAGTCTGTAAGCAGTATTAGTAAGGTTCGACAGTAAAAAACCTAGATAGGTAGTATTAGTTTATAGCAAGAATCGTGTGATTGGATAGTCAATCAACATTAGTGGTAAACGATATACTAATTAGTGAAATCAATGTGTAATATGTTAAATAGACTACGAGTTGATCCCGTAATTTTAATATTATTTTCTAACATAAATTTAATATTTTATTATGTATATTTTCATTAATAAACCTATTCACCTTCCCTAAATTTGTCATAGTCGATGAATCCACTTTTCTCAAACTCTAAATATTCTTTGACAATAAAGTATGCATGGGGTGCATGTAGTACCGATAGTGCCTGCAGTAGTCCAAGTTCAGTCCAGTTTGAGAGTCTTTACAGTTCTCATTTGCATCAAAGGCCTTAAATATTGGATACTCATTCACAATAATTGAAGCCCAATTTCTGTGGAATTTGCGCACATTTCTCTCATAATTGTTGATAAATCCATAGTCACCAGCCCAAGACAACCCAATCTTGTAACTTGGTCTACAACTGATTTTGGTACAATTTATGTGCGTGACCAATTCAAAACCGTATGATAACTTTTTAAATTTTACTTTTATTTTATTCCATCGCATTTCATTTAATTTCTTATCATACCTCATAAGACACATTTTAATTAGATAGTTGCATGGAGTGAAATGGTGAAGTTGTCTCAATCAAGATTTTTTCTTTTAATAATAGGATGTGAAACCTATCTAGACGCTTTTTAAATAAATTATATTTTAAGTATATCGACTCATAATTCAAGTGGTTGGGGTATTTTTTTACTATCTCAATAGTGAGGGTTTAAGTCTCACAATACGTATTTACTAATATGTGTAGATAGTTTTCTCCCCTTATTATGGAAATATGTGTCTCTTATTATACGAATATATCTGAATCGTGCGTTTAATTAGTTATTAATTTATATAAAAATTCAAGCATCTCTTTGTGAGTTTAGATGTAAAATGAATGATATTTTACCTAATTTC
Source organism: Xanthoceras sorbifolium (assembly GCA_003430845.1). Lineage (NCBI taxonomy): Eukaryota > Viridiplantae > Streptophyta > Magnoliopsida > Sapindales > Sapindaceae > Xanthoceras > Xanthoceras sorbifolium. The sequence continues at coordinate 1,392,776 of CM010619.1, forward strand.
AAAGAAATGTCTACTATATGATAGAAACTCATTGCTGATTTTTTATTTTTATTTTATATTTTATCTTTGACAATACATGTACTTGAAAATAAAACCAAATGAGGAGTGAGAACCATTCTATCTCCAATCTCTCTATTCACCGAAATCTTATCCGGAATACAACACCCTCTTCTTTCTCTCTACCAAGAAACAAAATTTGGAGAGTGATAAATGAAATTATTGATGGTAACCATTAACATTAACAATATAAATTTGATTAAAGAAAAGAAAAGAAAACAATATATACATTAACAATGTATTTTTATGAAAATTTTGTTAAAAAGTTTAGAATTATTTATATTTTAACCCCTAACTTTTAATATTTTTTTTAAGGGTCTTCTCCTGCAAATGTCCGAACTTTGAATGTAGTCGCGTTGTACGTTATCAAGTTCGCATTGTCCATAGCTCAAGTCAAGTTGGAATTTTAAGTCACTTTATCTTTTCCATCAAAGGGATTACGAGAAGGAGACAAAATAGATGGGACAGGTTTATATGTAATCTTTACTCATAATATACCACGTGAGTGGAAGACTTTAATATATGTAATACATCCTCCATTTGTATAGTATAAATAAAAATAAATGAAACTTAAGAATTAAGAAAATATATATATATATATATATATAGGATGTTGCATCAAAATACATTTCAAGAGTTTTTGTGGATGGATATGGAGCCAACAAATAAGAATCCCAAAGAAATTGGATAGGAAAGGTTATCTGGTTTATTAACGTGACTGGCATTTGCCAAGTGTTGGGGAGATTGCTTTGCTTTATCTCTAAAGTCTAAATCATCTATGACTAGGACCACAATCCACTTTTGACCTTTTTATCCACATCTCCATGTATTTTATTGCAACTGGACCCACCGCCATTATCTTAGAGGGATCTGGTTATTGATGAAGATCACCATCTGATTCCTACACGTGTTACATTGCCCATGCTCCCCATCTAGATCGTTTTCTAATTAACTCCACCTCTAAATTTTACATTATAAAATCTTTTATTTTCAAATGTTATTAGTTGTTATTATAAATACTATTTTAATTAAATTCATTTCATTCTTTTCTTTTAACATATTATAAATCCTATCAACATATGAGTTAATTATTATAGTCGTATCATTTTCTATCAGTTTAAATTTTTAAATCTAATAGTTAATGATATAGTATCAGAGTTAGGGAGAGAATTTAAATCCACCATTCTTTTAATTTTTTATTCATGCACACATTACACGATATAAGGTGGTATGCTCAACATTTAGCATCGTATCTACGTTACACGTGATAAGACGTATTAACGTATTACAAATCTCATCAATTTATAACTTAAATACTATAAATATTTCATTTCCAATCACTTTCAATTTTTAGACCTTAATGATATTCTTATTATTTATTTTTTATAATATAATTTTTTGAAGTGTTAATATTAATTTTTAATTAAACAAAATGTACAATTTTCCACCAAACATAGTAATATACAACAATATGAAATGGTGCATCAAATATAGGATAATACTAAATATAATTCAATCTAATAATATAGTATAGTCTAATCTAATTTTATATTATCTAGTCAAATATAGTACACCATGTCACGTATGAATTCATAAATTATTTTCAATAAATTGATTGTACTTGATTATTAATAAATAATAATATTTTTCGATATATATAAAAGCCTAAATTGTTTTTAAAAGAAAATTTTAAAATTTTAATTGGTGTTTTCATAATTAGTTAAAATGACTCTTTCAGAAAACTTATCAAATGCTTTTTTAAAAAACGCATTTTAAGTGTTTCCTAACCCGGTTAACATAATATTATCCATTAATTACGCTTTCACATTTTTTTATTAAAAACAAAATGTCACCGATTCGGTAAAGGGATTTATTTGTACTTGATAACATCATCACTAAAAATATAATTCAAAAATTAACTTCCACTACTAATAAGATATCTCCCTGTACTTTGTGAATTTATTAATAAAAGTGTAGCTCAAACTCCTATTATAAACGAACACTTTCACGTATTTATTTTTGAGTTTTCAATATAAAATGCATTAACATTAAAAAGGACTATTAATTAGATGATATATATATATATATTTTTTTTTTTTTCAAACAAAAAAAAATTCCTATTGTAGGTCATTTTCAATTATAAAGACTATCATCTATGTGTATATTAGTATGTAGGACAAGTTTCCTTCTGACCATGGCCACATTTTTTTTTTTTTAGCTTTTTTATATATAAATTTTTATAATTTAAACTCTCAAGGGTACAAAAGTTTAATGTAACTCTCGGTCTTGAGTTAGAAAGTAAAGCTAAAAACCAAAAATATTACTGATTCTCATTGATTGTATATTTGAAAAGAAATTAATTTTTTCTAATTTTTATCCAAACTCTTCACATTAGAATTAAGGACCCTTTTATTATTTTAATAGCCATTTTAGAATGTTAAGCTTATATAAAACAACAGCAAAGCAATCAAACTGTTTTACACCAAAATACCAAATTATCACAACCCATAAACACACATATATTACATACACACACCACTGAGTTCATCATCGTCATCGTCAACATTAACAACAACAAAAAGTTGTTTTAAAGTTTGCACTTGACAACTTTCAATACCAGCTATATTTTCAACATAAAACCAGTATTATTCGATTGTAGTTATAAGAAATTAAACTATGTAGACACCTGTGATTATATGAGCAGAGAGCTCATCAACTGCAGTGTTTCAAGAATGGAGGGGCTTCTCCAAGTCCTCAAGGCTGGTGGGGCGAAACCAGGCTTTCTCCTCCAATACTGACTGGTCACGACCATTCGCAGGCGAGTGCAAGTCCTGTTCCCCGCCTGCAGATGCCCCGTGCTCGGTGGCAGGACCGAATACCCCAGTTTGTGGATGTGGTGCCCAGTACTTATCAGATTCGGGCTGAATCACATCGTCCGGAACTACAGCTGGTCGGACCTGATCATCAACGTTCTTATCATATGCCGATGTGTGTGCAGCCCTCCTGCAAAAAACATCACCAATTCTATAATTATGAGTTTCTTCATCATAAACGATATAATAGTATTCATAAAACGTAATGCTCAAAATCAACTGTGACAATCCAATCTTTAACTTAATGGATTCAAATAAGTTCATTTCATAGCTAATTAGATTAAACTTTATCCAAGAAGAGCTACCATTTGACTAAATCAAGTGACTGGAAAGTACAAGTAAAAAATTTAAGTTAATTTATCCCTACCCCAATATTATCACATAATCTATCTATACATTTTAAAATATTTACATGTAATATATTAATTTTAATGCTACAAAAATTAGTCAATTTTTTATGTTTGATTCTATCCCATCTCTTATACAAGTCAAATTAGGTTTTTATTTATATAATTAATTAAATCAGAAAACCTGCTTATATAAACCCAAACTGAAGATGGCAATGCATGATTCATGGGTTCAAACTACAAGATCATTTATTCATAGTTGACTAATAATATTCCTTCTATAATACACAATCCAGAACCATGCAACACCAGTAAAGTAGTGTGAAGTCATTAAATAATTAATAATAAGTTTAATATGGTATTATTAAACAACTAGCATTGGTTTAGGTGCAAAGCACGTGGCATGGACATGGTTAGATGAGCATCATCTAATGTTCTTGGTATCCACCAAAATTGGGATGTTGTTAGTCATGTGATCAGCAAGTGCCTCGACCAGACAATGACTTGCAACCAACTCTAATTAATTTAATATTCCACATTTAAATACTATAATTTAATTGCGCATTTTGCACTCTTCTCTTGTAATTAAAGAAGCAAAGAGGATGTGAAAAATGACAAAATCATGCCTCTAAAATATATATATATATATATATATATCTAAAATCTTATTCAAGATCTAATCATGTGACATATCTAGCCCATCTATTGTTCAAATCTTGGGTGATATTCAAAATCTATAACTAGAATCTTGTAAGAAAAAAATATTAATAAATCACAACAACCTGTAATTTTTTAAATTTGAATAAAAAAAAATTACACACTCATTTGTCTTTCTTACATAAACTGTAATATAATCAACTAAGTGATCTCTATTTACAACTTCAATACAGAATCATGTTACCATATAAGTTATGTTTACTTAAAAAAAAATGCTTACTAGTTGAATTATAATTCAAAAATTCAGAAATCAAAAAGTAAAAATTAAAGTAAATAAATATATCATTCTCATAACCATAAAGCAAGATCCCTTTAATATAGGCAAATCTAAATATTTTAGAATTCCTTATAATTTTGTTTTCTAAATTTTTAAATTTTGCTAAAATTAGTTTTCTTAATTAATCAAAATTTCTCTCACAAAAAATCCTTCTTCTACAAATACTAATCGAATTAGATCTTTATCTTGACGTCAACAAATACAGTCAACAGATACAGTGACATTTATAATTAATCAAGAGAAAACAGTTATAATTTCCGTAGGCGAGTTTCAGTCTATACAAATGAAAAATATTTATTTTAAGCTTGATGTTTGGACTGACCAACCAACTAGGAGTCAGACAAAGAACATTGAACATGAAAAACAAGACAATTTAATTTTTTTTTTACAGCAGCAAATAAGATGGGAGCCCAATGAGACTGTATTTTGTTCATTGTTTTTTCATTTCCTTTTTTACAAATTGTTAATGTCTTTTTTCTTTCTATGATATATAAATTGAAATAAAATAACCTCATATACGCACGAAATTACTAAAATACCCTATAACCTCATATACGCACGAAATTACTAAAATATCCCTGAAGGGACAACTTTCCACCTACTATGGACCATGTTAATCAGTCCTCATCCAAACGCCTCTGGACCGTACAGCTAGCACAAACACTTTTTTGTCCAACAAGTTTTTAAAAACAAATCAAAAAACAAAAGATTAATGACTATTTTATACTAACATGATTATCAAATGCTAAAAATGAAACAAAAAAAATCGCTAACTAACTGTTCAGCTACTCAGATCACAATTGAATAACATATTTTCGTGATCATGCGTTTGTGCGGAGAGCAACACAAAAAAAAAAAAAAAAAAGCAAAAATCAAAGCGATTGGTCTCCGAATCGCCTAACACAAGATGATCATAAAGATAGACGGAGAAGACAGACCTGAAAGCAGAGCGACTTGAGTTGGCGATGTAGGAGGAGGAGTGAATCGGATCGCGAGTGCGGAGGTGGTTGACGAGTCGCTTCCCAAAGTTAGCGATCCCTCGAGTGCTATTCCAATTGGCGGCCATACAAAGATCTTCTCCTTTAGACTTGAAATCAGAAGCCCAAAAACAACAGCTGTCTCTCTCTCTCTCTCTCTTCTCTGGTCTCTCTCCTATTTTATGTGTAAGCAAAAAAACAACACTACCGGTCTCTTTTTTATAGAGACTTTTACAAAAGAATGGCCAAATTCCAAAAGTGCACCTGTATTTCTCCTAAATATCACTTGTTTTTGTCAATTGACAAAACCGACTAGAATGACCATTAAATTTTAAGCATGTCCTTGACAACGGCATCTAACTATTATAATGATAAAAGGTATATTAGTTTTTTTTAAAAAAAATTTTGAATTATTAGATACAATATTAATTATAAATTTTTTGGAAACTCGTGCACTAACTAGGTGGATGTGTAAGGATACTGTATAATTAGTTTGTTTGACCTATTACAATTAATTCGAAATTTGGAAGAGGAGGCACAACGGTGTAATTATGAGGGGGATACCACTGGACCAACCTCATCTTGTCTGATATAATTAGTTTTTAAGAAAACCAAAATGAAGCCAACCTCATCTCTTATGATATAATTAGTTTTTAAGAAAATCAAAATCATGTTATGATATATACATCATAACTTATTATGTGTTAATTTATTTAACTTACATAGGTATCAAGTGAGATATTTAATAATTAAGGTAAATAAAACTGCCACTGGAAGTTGGATCTATAATTTTTTTTTAAGAAAAAAGAAGTTAAAATTAGGATTAAAGATGGATCATAGCATTTCAACTATAAATTTTAAAAATAAATTGAAATAGAGGATGTTAATATCCTCAAAGAGATTAATTGTGCATTTGGTGGTGAGGACTAATTCTAATCTAATCATGCGTTTGGTGATCTAAGCCTATGTCACTTGAAATCCTGTTAATTGAGTCCAGTTACAGCAAGTGACACAAGTTTTGTCCCTTTTTTTACTTTTTTTTATTCATATTTTATTAAAACTTTTATATATAAAATTTATTTTAAGAATATTTTATTCTAACATTAAAAAATGATATATTAATTTTAAAATTAAAATTAAAATTAAATATTTATAATTATAGTTAAAAATAATCTAAATAATTTATTTTACACAACTTTTTAACCTAAATTAATTTAATTTTTATTGAAACTTAATTTAAATAATTTTATTGAAGTTGAAATTGATTTTAAAGGAAAAAATTAATTTAATATAATATTATCAAATATAAAATACAATTATTTTTTATTCAATTCTAAAAATATCACAGTACTAATTTAGTTTAATCCAATCCTATCATATTCCATAAAAGTATTCTAATCAAATCTCGTACACCAAACGCACTCTAAAAGTTTTGTACAATACACAAGATATGTTACCATTTAAATTAACTAATACTCACATTCTAATTTTTTTATTTTATATATTTATTTTTTTAAAAGATATTTTAATTTTTAAAAAGTCAAACACAGTCAGGTTAACTATTTTAGTAATTGATTGAGATTATTTATTGTGTTGGCCTCAAAATAGTAATGGATAATACACTGTATTTAAAAATAAAAAAAATAAATTGAATTCATTAATTACAAGTTACAAATGTTATCATATTTATTAGGTCGGATGAAGATTAGTTGAACATGTATTGAAAGAAAATAATTTTTTTTATATTTTTAAAAATTTAAAAACTAAAAAAAGACTTGACAAGATGAATTGGTTTACCTTTCACACTTACACCTTTAAAGTTGTGAGTTCAAATCGTGTCTTCCTCTATAAATTCTGAATTAATTATAATTATTTAAAAAAAAAAACTAAAAAGACTTGGCACCTAGAAACTCATAAATCATTACAATTTTTTATTTTTGCAAAAGTGTGAAAGAAACTGATATATTGGAAAGACATAGGGATGTTTCCTAAATTATGTTCTAATTTTTTATTTGAGTCGCTTTCTGTGTCTCCTGATCTGATTCTTATCTTACCTTCTCTTCCTTGCATTGTCCGCACTGCTCCTAACCCCGTACGTTAAGGTCGTACTTGAAATATCTTCTATATTAACGGCGCCGTTACTTAACAGGAGATTTCTTTCGTCTGCTTGAACGTTGAAAAAAAGCTGTTAGCCGGTGCCGCGTTAATTTTTATATTCGGATCGTTGATGGAATATTCTGATGTTTATTGATACCTGCTGACGTTGTTGTTGACGGCGTTAGTTGTTTAGTTGGTGGGTGGGTGGACGGAGGTTGTCTTTAGTTTGGCATGGAAAGAGCACGATTTGACTGAAATGACAATTATGTCCTTCGAATTTATCTGAAAATGACCAATTTCTCCTTCACGGATTTTGTATTTGTATTTCATTTTCCAATTTTTTAAAGAATTTGATTATTTTATTTTTTTTAATAATACAAACAGGTATATTTTTTCAGAATATTCGAATTCAAGAATTATAAAGATAATGTAAATAATATATATATATATATATATAAATAAGAAAATCAATAATGCTAAATTGTCTAAATTGTTTATTCAAATACCCATCCTGAATAATGTCGCAGTTTCTTGTGGCAAGTGATTTGTAGTTGTTCATATAATTTATCACATTATCCCACAAATTCACAATTAATAAATTAGTTATAAATTGCATCATTTTACATTAAAAAAAAAAATTGAATCGTATAACATTATTAATAATAAGGAAAAAATCTTATTGATGAGATGAGATTAGTCTAGTAGTATGATCATCACACCTTCACTATTTAGCTTGTAGATTCAAGTTATGTCCCCTTTTTTATAATTTTAAATTAATTGTAATAGTTAAAAAAAATACGATTATCAAATTGGTCCTTAATTTATTTAAAAACATTGCTTAATATTAATTTTTAACCGATCTTTCCTCTTTTGATTCCTGTGGTCACTAACTTTTCTAAGATCAATCAAAATAGTCCCTTTGACCAGATTTTTAATAGTTAAACCTAATAGAATTTGTAAATTGACCATGTTACCTTAAAAATAAAAACATAAATTTTAAAAATAAACCTGGGATCTACGTCCTCATCGCATCAGATATGGTGCGATGGTTCTAGATTAGATGGGATCTCTACCCTCCATTTTTTCTTAGTTTTTTTTAATCAACGCCATTTTTTTTTTTCAAACTTCAATTTTTATTTAATTATTTAATTTTTTGTTTATGTTTTAAACATAAATAGTGTCCTTTTTTTCTTTTTTTCTTTTTTTTATAATGATTGAAATATCTCTAATACTGTTAAAATTGATTAACTGTTGACTAACGGAAAGACTAAACTGATTGATTTTAAAAATGAGAGCCAAAAGAGTAAACATCGGTTAAAAAATAATAATTCAAAAAAAGTTAGGAATCAAAATAATTTTTACCCTTAAAAAATATATATTAGAAAAAGCAGAGAAGGTACTTAGATTTGTGACTTAAAACTTTTAGTGCTCTTTTGGCTAGGGCTGACAAAATAGGTCCCCGACACGAACCCGAGACAAATAAACGGGTTCGGGTCAATAAATGAGTAAACCCGTATAACCCGTTTGTATAAAATGGTTGTGTCGGATTGATTTTAATGGATTACGGATTGACTCGTGTAACTCGTTTATTAGGTGAAAAGTATAATTTTAAAAATTTTATGGATGACATTGTAGCTTTACATATTAGCATATAAAGAAATTTTTAAACCCTAAAACCTAAATCACAAACAATTTCTAATTTCTCTACATCAGCAATCGCGCGGTTTCGTTTCTATTCAGTCATTGTCTTCACACGCCAATCTTCATTTCTAATCAGCTCCGTCTGCTTTTTCGTTCAGCTTCGTCTTCTTCTTTGTCATCATCACTTCTATCTTCTCGGTCACTAGCATTGTCCTCACCGGATGTGTGTGTTTCAATGTGCTGATGTTTTGTGTGTACAATGTATTGATGTGTATGTATGTTCAATGTACTGTTGCCAACAAAAAAAAAATGTGATTGAATGTGTTGTAATGTGTGTGTGAGATTCAATGTGCTGCTGCCAACCACAAAAATTGGTCAACCCGACCCTTTTAATATACGGGTTAGACAGATCAACCCATATAATCCATTTAATTAAATATGTCGTGCGGGGTTTGAGAGGATTAGCCTGTTTAGATAAAACGAGTTGTGTCATGTGTAAGTCATAAACGGGTTTATGTTGTGTTAGGTTGAATACAACCCAACCCATATACTCGTTTTGTTAGCCCAACTTTTGGCATGCAGAATATGATGAGATCTTTTGTTGGTCTCACGAACAAGAAACGAGATTAGATAATTTCAATCTCATTCCTTATTTGGGGTCTAATGGGATTGGGAATAACAAATTTGTGGGCTCACAACAATCTTGCTGTAACTTAGGTATGGCCACAGTTTCGGAGCCGCCGGTTCCAATAGGAGGGGGAGCCTGAACCGAAATTGTGAGGTACTGATTTTGGTTTCGGAACCGGAACCGGTAGTCCACACTGATTCCGATTCTGAATTTTTTTTACAATATTTCAAAAAATTTTAAAAAAATAATTAATTGAAAAATTAAAATATTTAAAAAAAATTAAATGTTAATTTAATATCATGTGGATCAATGACACATGTATTATATATTAAACTAATAAGAATAGATACTACTCTTGATCTTAGCCAAAAGGCTAAGAAATGTATGAGTTGTGAAGGTCCAAAAATCTCATGTTATATGCATTTAAAATTTTAAATATTTTAAATTAAAGGTCCAAATTTTTACAAATAATACGGTCTGGTGTTAGCGGTCAAAAAGAAATGTCCTTCTTTAAAGGTATAAATATAAGACTAATTATAAGTATGTTAGGACTAAGAAAGATCAATCACTATATATGCATGGCCTATCTACTTCCATAACCAGGAGACATCTACTCAATAGTACGGGAAGAAAACTCCTCATACATGCTGATAAATGTGTATGCTGAGACTTGAACTCCCACCACTAATGTGATTTGGGAAGATACACTAACCACTTGAGTTATGAGTGAACGTGCCACTTTTAAAATTATTGAAGCTCCATGAGATAAACTTGCATGCATCATATGTAATGTATATTAACCATTTATATCATGTCACATGATATGAATAATCAATTAAATTTAATTTTTATGTCATGTAATATGATATTAATGATAGGATACATTTATGGGCGGAGCTCTTTGGGGGCTTGGCTGGGCTCAGCCCAGCTAAGGTTTTCAATTTTTTTTTATAATTTATAATTTATATATTATTTTAGATAAAAAATTATAATTATTTAATTTTATCTAACTTATAAAAATTAAATATAACCAATAACCAATAAACCAATTTAATTGCAATGAGAGCCCAATAAACTAAACTTAAATTAAACTCCATAAACTAAATTTAACATAAACTCAAATCAAATGTATAACTAAAATAAATAAAAATTAAAACTAGAAAACTCTTCACCGTACTTGACATAATAGGAACAAAGACTGCACCAAACCATTTTTCTCTTTTTTTCTTTTTTTCTTTTTTTCTCATCGAAATAAGAGTCACAGTGATTTTACCTCATTGATTCATTTAGTATTGACTCTTTCTGTTTCCACACTGAGTACATAACGTGTATTTTCAGTTATGAAACTTGTTAAATAATCATTTTAAAACAAGAAAAATGACAATTTTTTTACAAATTATTTGGTCATCCACATTGAGAGTGAACTTATTGATACTATTGACTTAAAATCAGTTATATATATATATATATATATATATATATATATATATATATATATTGTGCACAACTTCGGTAACATCTTATTGTATTTGCATTTCATACCTATTTTTTGTATTTATTTTCCTAAGTTATATATTTGAGAATAAGAGTCATTATCCTTTATTATTATTAATAATAAATTCTTTCGTAATGTTCATATTTAACTATTATAAATGAAATTTTTATATAGTATAAAAAGTTTCACTTTTAAAGAGAAAAAAAAATTATAATAGCCCACTCCACATAACAGTTTTAATATATAACAATGAGTGATGTTATATATACTAGTTTTCCCCTGATAATTGAGATCTAGTATATAACAATGAGTGATGGGCCAAAAGAAGATAAAAATCATTTTATTAGGCTCACGTTTTCGATGCAAGATTGGAGAGGTGGTAGCGGTAGTGGAGGCTTTTGTCCATATTCAATGTGAATTGAATTTGCACTAAAACCAAACAAACAAACTAAGAGCATCTACAATCCTATTATGCATTTGAAGAAAATTGAGTGCCACACAGGATCAATATTGAAAAAGTTAAGAAAACATTCTCCAATGCAATTATCTAACTTTAATATTGATATGATGTGGTAAAAAAAAAGTTAGAGAATATCAAATAGAGTTTCTAATTGTAGATATTCTCCTTGATATGCTGACTAGGATTTCTAACTTTTCCCACCAATAAAATTTTAGTATTTTGTCAATACATTTAATTATCATATTGAATGGAGAGAGAATGTAACAAATGACTTGTGGTGATTGGTTTAAAATTACTATTTAGATATTCACATTGGAGAAGTGAATATGCATTTCTATAATTTTTTTGACAAGTTAGATCCATGTTATTTAGAAATGCTGATGTGGCACTATTTAGATACTCAAAAATACATATTTACATTGGAGATGCTCTAATAAATAAAAATAAGGTGTATTTAATTTGTGGTCATTGTCAATTTATTAGAAAGAAAAAAAAAAATTCCACAAGTGATAAAAAAAAGTGTGACATAAAAGAAGGGATCTAGAACTCCTAGATCTATTTCTTTAAAAGAAATTACAAATCTTCATAAAAATATATTGGATCCACCTTTACTCTTTGCAACCACCAAAGGTTTAATGGCCAAATATTTTCAAAATCTCAATTAATAAAAATCGAAAAACAATCTCAAAAACCCTATGAGATTTATAGTAATAATAATAATAAAAAAAGAAACCTTACGATTTCAAATTCGTATAAAAACTCCTTTTATTTTGCTAAAACCCCATACTACGGTTAGCTAAACTTCCTCTTAAAAATGTTATATTTACATAATAAATAATGTTAGGTTATCTAAATTTATACCGAAATGATATGACACACCATATCATTTAATAATTTATATGGTATTGATAAATCACATGTCATATCATTTAGGTAATTTGAGTAAATTTTTTAGACAATCTAACATTACTCTAACGTAATTTTGTAATTATAGCATTTATCAAACCTGTAAAAAGGTTTTGAGAATATTTTCTCAATATTAATTTATGGTAAAAATCATCATGTACCTTATCATATTTTCTTCTCATCCTAAAAGTTTTGTTGCCAAGAATTAAAAAAAATGGTAAATTTGATAGTAATATTTATTCCACATAAACATAGAAATTATGATCATAATCAAAGGATTAGGGATCAAGATTCGTTCACTTTATAAACTTTAACTTCCAAATTTGTTCCTCACAAATATCTACATAAGTTGATTTAAAAGTTACATTTAGATAGATTAATTTTTTTTAAATTGTCTATATTATTTATTAAATACTTATGTATTATTATTTTGAATTGAGAAATCATTAAAAAATTCCTTTGCTTGTTGTGTCTTTATGTAATTTTTTTTTTTAACTGAAATGTTTATAAATATTTAAATACCACATTATTAGGATTAAGTTATCTATCTTTTAAAAATATTAAAGTTAAATAGTAACACTTTTAAAAAATAAAAAAGATTAAATAGTAAGAACCTAATTCCATTGTAACTTTCATTCCATACTAAATAATTAAATAAAAAACTTTCACTTTAATGAAATACCATTTCAAGTTCATTCCTCTAAAGAATAATCCCTTACTATCGACCAAATCCTACCTTAAAATGTGCAAGTGATGTTATCAAAAGCAGAAGATACATGGCCATCAATTCATTGCATTAAAAAGAAATCATAAGAAAATCAATTGAGTCTAAAATCTTATAGAGAGACGCTCTTTCCCGTTTACATCTTTGATACAGGTTAATACACTTCTCTTTCACATCCGTAACAGGGGTTTCAATCCCACCTTTATTAATAAACTCACAAAGAGTGGGGAGACCTCTCTCTCTCCCTAGTAATGGTCTCTCTCCCTAGTAATGGGAGTTGCTTTCTGGGCCGTAATTGTAGTGATTGCTCTCGCTAGGTCTTAACAAACCCTGACCGATTCGGTGTTAGGAAAAGAAAAAGAGAGATACCCTTTCTTTTATAATAAGTTTCTAACAAGAGGTTCAACATGAATATATTCCCATTCTCAAGATCTAAGGGAGGACTGAGACATCAGGCTTCTCCAACACTCGTGACAAGAATTAATCAGAGAGAGACACTCACTCTATTGCATAAAGAAATGCTGCTAAAAAGTGACAACTGACTCTCCTCAAATGAAAAAAGTAAAAATGAATTACTTTGAAGAAGTTTCCACAAAGAAGAAAACTTTTGAGGGTCCCTTATAACAGTCATAAAAAAAATTCTCCAATAATTCCTGTTCCTTTTTTTTTTTTGGCACAAAGTTAAAATAAAATGAAAGGATCGGCCTGCCATGACCAGAATTCATCTATGGTTATGAAGTGTCATGAATAAACCTTTCAACCATGAAGTCCCCTGACTTTTCTTATGCCGAAAACTAATTGTAAACCTATATTATTCCGAAAAACTATTCTTAAACTTACATTATTTGGTACTCTGGAAACCTTGTGGAATAAAATGCCATAGGTAGTCTGCGCCAACATGTTTCAATCTACGAAAAGAAAGGTGTGTTTATAAGGATTTCAAGAAAACATCAACCTGTTACTCTTATAAACTAAACATATGAGAAACAGTTTACGTTATTAAAAAATGGACTGAGAAGCATTTCAAACAAAGACATCTAATGATCTTCCATAGTCATTAATCTTTCAACGGTAGTTCATACTTTTAACTTTTGAACAACTATAATGAAAAAGGATATAGGTCTAGCAAAGTTCCTCTAGCACATAGACACATTAGTAAAAAGAACACAAGGATAAATACAGAAGTCTCCATAATGTCACAAAAATGATGGTTAAACGTTACCTGGTCCGTTTAGTCTAGGAGCTTCTTCAAGGAACCTCTTAGAAATGCCACTTCCCTCACTTCCTCAATCACAGAGGCCTGTCATGTTGTAGCTTAAACTCATTTGAAGGCTTCAGAGATTTATGTTGCTTACTCTCCATCAGGAATTGAACCTGTTGTTAGCTGTTCACGTAGTAATAGCCACATAGTAACCACTGAATTTTCCTTTTCCAAATCTAACCACTTGACTTAGTTCTTTGAGCCAAAACCAGAATCCTAGCTTCAAAAGCCTATTCAATTATCACCCGCCTTTAATATGTGAATTTAGCTTTCACTTCCTTGATCTTTAGCTATCAATAACAATTCAAAACCATTGGAGAAACTGATTCTTCACCTATTTATTTCATCATATTCCTTCTAACTTTGTCACAGCCTCCAGATATTCCCAACCATCAACCACCGTTAAAGATAATTTACAATGCAGAATGAATATTGAAATAGTCCATTTCTTCGAAAGTACCTGAACAACAAAATTTTCACTTCTTCCTAATTGCAAGTAGATGTTGGGAGACTTTTCACTTTTCACTTTAGGACTTTTTTTTTTTATTATTTTGGAAATACTGAATTGCTTCCACCCAGTGTCATTTACTCCATTCCATCTCTCCATATCCGGGTGCCGAATCACTAGAAAACATTCAGCCTCCACTTAGCAAACTCATCTACATCTCTCACCTTACTGACTACGATCATTTGTCCCGCCCAGCCAATATTTTTTCCAATGATCACCTTTTGTTATCATTAATGTCAAACATTTTTACATGGTTGATAACTTCAAGGCCTTCATTTCTGGATTAATTTTCTAAGAAGACTAGCTTTAACAAACCCTCCTTAACCTCTATAATTACAACTTCTAAATATTGTAGCAATCTATGTGGAGGTCAAGAGACAGCCGTATCTGGGCCTTCAGAACCCTCTGATTTCTAATAATTAACGTTGTATTTGACCAAACAATGAAATACCTATGAAAAAAAATTTGCACTAAATAACTTTATTGTGGGATGCATCCCTTCCTAGATAAAATTTTTAAGTCCAAAAGCAAATTTCAGCACACTCTACGCCCCTATCCGGACTAGGTGAGCCCCCTGTTTAGCAATATGCTTTATAGACAGGTCAGAATAATGTGGTCAGGTTTTCAGAACCGACATCAAGCATTCATCAGGAGAAACCACTATAGCACGGGAATGAATGCATCACAAGTCAGAAGCATATTGATGACTTCCTGTCATAAGCTCAACGGGAAAGAGATAGGAGCTCATCCAGCTTCAGCTATATTAAATTATTAATCATGGCTCCTGCAAGAATCAATATATAGAGAATTATCAGATACCTCTATGTCATTATTACATATATGTATATATATATTATTTAATCAGATAAAAATGAACCCAAAACATGCACGATCTAGCACTTACAATGCCTTTGTGCAAGGAGCATCACTGCTGTTTTCAACATTTGCCTGGCCTTCCTATCTGGAGTGCATCCAGAAGATTCCATTTCCTCGTATATTTCAGGTACCTGGCTAGCAAACCAATATAATGTATTAGCTTAGGATATTTAGATTAGGAAACAATTATGAATTTTTTTTATTGGAATTACAATATCTACCAAAGAAAAAATTCAGTCACATGTACCAGAAGTAAAATGAAAACAACTCTTAACTTTGTAAAACTCATATCTGGTCTTAACTTCTTACAGCACATATCTAAAGTTCCTTTCTTCTATGGAAAACAAATGAGTTTAAAGCAAATAGCAGCATGAGCACCTTATCAAATTTCCTTGCTCGAATAAATGCCTTCATCAGCGTACTATATGTGACCAAATCCGGACTAATACCCTTCAGAGAGGCAAAAAAAAAAAAAAACATTAGAAACTGTGTAAGGAGCATACAGCAAAATGAATTCCAAAAGAAATCAACAGTCCAAGAGTATCAGTCAGACTTAAATCACTACACACACACACCCAGAAATTCATGGGTATTATCCATATTGTAATAAAGAATAATAAGGCTTACACTTTCTTTTATATGGTGATATATAGATAAAGCCTCCATATGTCTCCCTGCAGTACCAAATGCATTGATCAACACATTCAGCATTATCAGATTTGGTTCAATTCCTTCCGCTTCCATGAGCTGAAGCACCTTCAGTGTCTGTTCACATAGTCCCTGTGAGAAAAAAAAAAAAAAGTTATAGCCCCCGCGAGAAAAACAAATAGTCATAAACAATGCTAACCAAAGTTCTGAAAAGAACGTTAAATAGAAGTATATCTCCTAACTTTAAAGTGAGGAGACCTATTGCATAATATCAAGTCCATTTAATTTTTCAAGAGAAGTTCTTGTTCTTTTTATCAGAAAAAGGTTATTAGTTGCTGATAAAATGAACAAGAGCTTTTTATTTCAGGAAAAAGTGTCCTTGGCCTGCATATATATTTTGGCTGGAATAGCTGGAAATGGCTACTGTTTGAGTTTATTGGTTTATGATTAAGTCTACATATTTCTTAAGTTTGGTCATCAGTCTATTTGGGTTAGATTTTAATTATTTGATCTTACAAATGCTAGTCATGTTAGCATGAGTAAGACACAAGTTCATAAATGTCTGTGTACCTTTAGAGTTACTAGAGTTGATGAATAAGAATTTGAGAGATCTAGTGACTCTCTTTGAGATTGCTTTCTTATTCTCAGTTATTATCACTTTTCTTCATTTCTAACGAGTTTTGCACAACTCTTATTTCCAGCTCTATTTGCTTTGACTCTCCTATGATTTGAATCCCTCATTTTTCAATCTCTAATTTTATATTGACAACACCACTGATACACAAAGCCTCCACATAATTTTGCTTTCAGTGACCCTTTGCTAATCAATGTCAGCCTTAGTTCTCCTAAATAGCTACTGCAACCAGTATTCTAACAGTATATATAATTGATACAGCATGAACAATGACATAAGAATAAAGAAAAACCTAGATGAAGGAAATATCGGTAGAAGGAAGAGCAAAGGAGCACAATCTTGATATATTAATCTAGATACCATATGATCTTATAATGTGGTAAAACTAAACTGTTGAGACCAGAAAATGATTTATTTATCAAAAGGAGAAAAAACAAAAGAAAAAAAAAAAAAAACTGTACAAGTGTTATTTATGAAGTTGTTTCCCTGCTTTAGAAATGCAAACCTAGTACACTTAGGATCCTAGATAATAAAAATCTTACATAAATAACGTCTGAGAAATAAGAACTTGAAATACTAAAAAATCTGAAAAAAGTCTTTAAGATATCATTAACTAATATGCACTTTGGCTTTCTTAGAAAGAAAATGTTTTGTCCAAGAAACTTGAACATATGATAAACTCCTCACAATGGAAACTACACAAAAGTACAAGGCAAGTGGGATCATTAGTCTAAAGGAGCACATGCAATTCAAGTTAATGATCAATATTAGAGCACGTATGCCAATCTGTGGTAACTGGTAAAGCTTCAGAGCCAGCATGTATTTATGTACCAAGGTCTTTGGAAGGTTGATACTTCATAGCATATCTAGATTTCCAGCATAATTTACTGAGCATACGCGAGGTTGTTACTATGATGATATATCGTGTGAGCTCTCATCAGCATAATTAGCAATAGCCAAACAAAACAAAAGTCATCTAATTCTAAAAATGAATACAGTTGACTGTAATAGATAACAAATACAGAGACTTATATTCAACAAATGGTTAATTAAGATTCAGAATCTAAAATGACAAAAATGAACTTCATCAAAGTACAACTAATTAAATTTGCTAAATTTTAATAAAAATGAAGGATCTAAAATGACTTAAGAGAAAAAAGTAAAGGGACTGCACCTGCTGAGCATAAGCATTTGCTAAGATGCAAAAGATGTTAGCTGACAGTTGAAGACCTTTCAACTTCAGAGCAGATATGCATTCTTCAGCATCATTAAATCTCCCATACTGCCCATAAATATCAACCAAAACTACATAAATGGCTCCAACTTTCTCATGCCCCTTATACTTCATATTCTCAAAATTTTTCTTTATCACATCCCACTTCCCCTGCTCTCCCAAACGGCTAATAACAGTAAAGAAAATCTTTGGATCCGGATAAAAACCTTGTTCTTGCATCGCGGTAAACAATTCGAGAGCCTTAGCAACATCCCCAGCCTTACAATGCCACCGGATCAAAGAATTCCACGTCGCTATATCAGGCTTTATACCTTCTTTTTGCATCCGCTCAAACACCTCTAAGGCCTCAACCAACTCACCATACTTCCCAAACGTATCAATAATGCTATTGTAAATCTGCTTGTCTAGTGACAACCCCATCTCCCTTATCTCTTCCACAATACCCATAGCTTTCTTCCACATCCCATTGTCCCTATAAAGACCAATAACTTTACTATACACGAACGAATTCAATCGATATCCCTCCCTCTTCATCTCATTGATTACCGACCAAGTATCATCCAACCGCCCTGCGCTGACATAGTAATCCAATAGAATCTCATATGTTTCTTGATTTTTACAAATACCCAGTTCATCCATTACTGCCAAAACTCTAACAGCAAGTCCTAAGAGGCCTTTCTTCAAAAACCCTCTAATCAAAACACTGTACAACCTCGGTTTCGGCTTCACCCCAGAAGACAACATCTCTTGGAACAACGCATCAGCCTCCAATGTCCTCCCAACATTTCCTAAAGCTTCAATGAGCGAACCATACGAAACCGTATATGGACGTAACCCCACAGCCTCCATCTTCGCTAGAAAAGCCATGGCCTCATCAACATCCCCGACTTTGCAGCAATTCCGGATTGACTCATTGTATAACTCGGTCGAAAGCTCCTCTCCAACAGTGTATCCAATTGGGGTCTTGGCAATCACATTCTTGTTCTCGATTGCATTATCAGTGACTTCTTTGACAACATTTTTGGTTGTGGAATGACAACAGGGCTTCAAGAACCTGTATCTTACATGTGTTTGGGGACAAACTGGATAGAGAGAGAAGAGAGGAGACGTACCGTGAATTGATGAAAGCGAAAGCGGTTTCAGATTGAACATGGAAATGTAAAATTTTTCATTGAGAAATGTATTGGATTTAATCATTTAATGGATTTTAGCATATGTGCTAGGGCAGTTCGTTTTTGGAAATTTAGTAAAATTATCCAAATAATAATTGAAATTACAAAATTATCTAGCGTACTGTCACGGCCTTAGTATTTTCTAAGCCAACCGTGCGGCACTTAACACATTTTCTCCCGTTGAAGAGGTAAAGTTAGCCTTGATCCCCACGAGCTAAGTAAGTAACTTGCTAGCACAATTTAAGAAAGCTACGTAGGAAGAGAGAGGAGAAAAGAACACTAAGTGTTTGAGAGAATACTTGAATGCTTGAATGAATTCTTGGATTCTAAGATGGTTTGTATAAATGAGGGGTGCCATCTATTTATAGGCACCAAAGAATATTCTAGAACATTTCCTATTTACCATGTTCTAGATCATTCTACTATATACAAGGCTTTCCTACAATGTACATGTTTCTAGAGAATTCCAAGTCTTGAACATCCTACAAGTCTCTATACTCTTCTAGAATGTCCCAAGAGCTAGACTTCTCTAGGAACTTCTCCATCTTCTAGGTTATTCCACAAGGTTCACCATTCTTCCGGGTTGTTCCAAATCCTTCTAGAAAGATCGTGACATTCTCCCCCACCTAATCCGGCGACGTCCTTGTCGTAGACTCCTTGTGGAACTCCTCGATTTGTTTTGAGAACTGCTATAAAGCCTCATTCGGTTCCCAAGTAGCTTCACTCATAGGAAGTCCCTTCCACTTGATCAGATACTAGCTACTTCGGGGAACACCCCTTTTCCTCACTATTCGATCCGCTAGGATCTCATATACTTCCTTATCGTATGAGGTTACTACGGCAGTTGGTGCCCTTGAAGATTCTCCTCGGCTGGGGTCTTTCGTGTTCGCATGATAGGGTTTCAAATGACTCACATGGAAGACTGGATGGATCTTGAGCCTCGGAGGTAATTCAACCTTGTAGGAAACTTTTCCTACCTTCTTCAAGATTGGGAAGGGTCCTTTATATTTTCTCACTAAGCCCTTATGCACCTTCATAAAGGCTTTGAATTGTTGGGGCAGCAACTTGACAAACACCAAGTCTCCAACTTGAAATTCCACTTGTCGTCTCTTTTTGTTCGCCATTTCTTCATCTTCCGCGCGGCCTTGTTAAGATAGGATCGTGCTATCTCGGCTTGTTCTTGCCAATCCTTGGCCAGCTTATACGATCCTGGACTCCTTCATGTGCATCCCACCATTACTATCTACAGAGTGAGGGGTTGTTGGCCCGTTGCCAACTTGAATGGACTGTGGTGGGTCGCTTCACTCCTTTGCAAGTTGTAAGAGAATTGGGCCACATCCAGCAACTTTGCCCAATCCCTTTGATTGGCACTCACGAAGTGCCTCAAGTATAGCTCCAACAATGCATTCACCCTCTTTGTTTGCCCATTCGTTTATGGGTGAAAGCTTGTAGAGAAATGCAACTTCGACCCGAATAGGTTGAAAAGCTTAGTCCATAATTTACCCGTGAAGAGTGGGTCTCGATCGCTAATGATCGTTGTAGACACGCCCCAATACTTCACGTCCCTTAGGAATAACCGAACTGCTTGCTTTGCCGTGCAATTCGTAGGGGCAGCTATGAAGGTTGCATATTTAGAGAATCGATCAACTACTACCATGAAGTCCATGGTGACACTTTCCTATGGTCTTTCAGGAATGGGTAATGGCTTTAGCAATCCTCTCGGTGATTGATGCTCGTTCTTGTCCTGTTGGCACACAAGATAAGTCTTCACGTAGGCCTCTATATCATCCCTCATGTGCGGCCAGTAATAGGTTGCTTTGAGTAAAGCCCTCGTCCGCCGTTGTCCCGGATGTCCCGCCCACTTCGTATTGTGGCACTCCTTGATCAAGTTTTCGAATTTCGGGACATATAGCTGGTTTCCCACTGTGTATAGCAAGTCATTCTGTACCCAAAACCGTTTGGTCTTCCCATCATTTGCTAGTCTCACGAGACTCTTGGCAAGTGAGTCGTGTTGTAGCCCTTTCTTAATGAGGCCGATGACTTCTCCCTGTGGCGCACTCCATATAGTTGCAAGTTCCGCCTTACGAATCAGTGCATCTGCCACTAAATTGGCCTTCCCGGGCTTATACTCAAGCGTGTAGTCGAACTCTGCCAAAAAGTCTTGCTATCTAGCTTGCTTTGGGCTTAACTTCTTCTGCGTTTGGAAGTAGCTAGTGGCGATGTTGTCAGTCTGGATGACAAAGTGAGAACCGAGCAAGTAATGTCTCCATGTGTAACATCCATAATTTCAAATAAATATGAAAAGTATGATTGAATGAATTTTGAATATGTGAATGAGAAATTTATGATTTGAGGGGTGAAAAATGTAATTAAATGTATGTATATTTTTAAGGTTTTCAGGTGGACCAGATGGAGCGGTCCAGAAAGAATACATGAAAGAGAAGAAAAATGTTGGTAGTGAGTACCGCGACCAGGAATCGCAATGAGCAGCTCGCGGTGAAAAATGATGATTTGAGACAGTGAATACCGCGACTACTCACCGCGACCAGGGATCGCGATGAGCAGCTCGTGGCGGAAATGTTGATTTTTGGGCAGTGAGCATCGCGACCAGACACCACAATGGTTGATCGCGATGAAGGCGGTGAAATCACTCCAGTAAGTAATGCGACTAGGTGGCACGACCACAGGTCGCGAGGAGCGGTCGCGATGACCGAACTTTTAAAAAAAAAAAATAAGAGGCGGTGAGAAGCTTCATGAAGAAGCAAGAGGGAAAACGAGAGAAAGAGAGACCGGGGTGAAAAGAAAAGAGAGAGAAGAAAGAAAAAGAAAAAGAAGAGAGGAGAAAGAAGAGAGAGAAAGAGGGAAAGAGAAAGAAGAAGAAGAAGAAGAAGAAGAAGAGAAGAGGAACAAGAAGAAAGGAAGAAGAAAGGAGAAAAAGAAAGGAAAAAGAAGGAGAAAAAGGAAAAATTCAGAAGAGAAAAGTAGTAAAAACGATATCCAGGTTGGTGTACACTGATTTCTGAATTTATTATAATTTTCGTTATATGCTTTCATTTGAATTTTCATATTTTGTCAAATTGAGTTTGAAAATTTATTTATGGATTTTGTATAATTATATTTCGTTTACGAATATTGTTTGAAAATAATTATGGAATATTATAGTATAATGGAATTTCTATGATTTTGAATAAATCGTTTTGCGAGTAATGTTTGGAAACGATTTTGGAATAATTTAATATAATTATTGTTTTGTAAATGATATTTGAACATAATTTTAGAATACATTGATAGTAGTATTGATGAAAGTTTTGGCTTTGTGAATGATTTTGACAATAACGTTGGATTATTTTAGTATTCTTGAATTTCTGTAATATCGTATGTTTTCAAATACAATTGTTTTTATGAATATTGTTTGAAATAAAGGTTGTAACTGATTGAGATTTGCTAAATTCAAGTTGTTGATTTCGAAATGAATAAAATGATTTGATATGAAATTTGTAAAATTGTGTATTGTGAAACGGCCTTAGGATACTTGAACATAGAAAACGGATATAGGAGGTTGGTATACCAGCTGGGTTATTTCAGCAGTACTGCACCGATACTAGTGATTGCTGGCGGGTGTCTCTAAAGCAACCCCGAGCATCACACCGATACTAGTGATTGCTGGCGGGTGTCTCTAAAGCAGTCCCGGGCATCACACCGATATTAGTGATTGCTGGTGGGTGTCTCTAAAGCAGCCCCGGACGTCATACCGATGTTACAGATACTAGACCCATATTCCAGTCTCGTGATTTATGTTGAGTATATCAAAGGGTCAGGATTGAAAAGAAATGAATGAAGTCTATAGAAAAGAATTTTGAATACTTTTATAACATTTACTGAAATTAGTTGAATATTATTGGATTTTGATATGTAGTTGATCTAAAATTTTACTTATGAAAATATATATTGATTCCTGTTGATATTTAAATTTGAACAGTTTATTTATTATTCTTATTGGATAGAGTATTACTGGCTTTTTATGATAAAGGTTTTGTTTAACTATATGTTTTGTTAATATGATTATTTGATTTGCATTGAAAGGTGTATTTGATATACTATTATTTGTATTTGTTTTATATATGTTATAAATGAAATTATGTTAAATTTGTAAATTCGATTAGTGTACACCCACTAAGCTTTATTGCTTAGCGCGTTGATTTTATCGCGCGTAGGTAGAGGAGGTTCCAGTGAATAAAGGACTGAAGATTTGAGAGCCGCAGAAGAAGATTCAAAGTCACATTACTTGGGTAGTTTTATTTAAACTTTGTTTGTAAATTAATTACTTAAGCATGCATATACAGAAGTTTGTAAAATGAGAATATATAAGTTTTGTAAATATTTGTATAATAATTTATGTTTTATAATATTTGTAAATATATAATTTATGTATGGTTTTATTAAAAATGTTTGGAAAAGTCGCACTAAATGGAAGGGTGCGCAAATGGTTGTTGAGAAATTGAAGTGTGTATTTTGGAAAATTATAATTTTGTAAACAGGTTTTTTTTTTTTTGAAAATCAGAAAAACAAAGTGAACTCTGGCAAAATTTTTCAAAATAGATAAAGATGGGCTCACTATAAAAGGGATTTCACAATATAATTTATTTGATTTTCAATGGCTTTCAGATTATAAAGTGAGTTAAGAAAAGTTTTGAAAACCCGGTAGCGCCCTCTGGGTCGGGTCAGGGGGTGTTACACCATGTGCGAAGACAATAAACCGTTGTCGTCATCTCCTTCTCTTGAACGGTATACCTCCATTCCGTATCATTCAGCTTGCGGCTCTCATAGGCTATAGGATACCTATCTTGAATTAGAACCCTTCCAATAGCAAAATTAGAAGCATCCGTCTGTACCTCGTATAGCTTGGAATGGTCTGGAAGTCTCAACACTGGTTTCTCCGTTACTGCCTTCTTCAATCCCTCAAAAGCTTCTTGGCACTCACTCGACCATTCCCACGCCTTGTTCTTCTTTAGAAGATATGTGAGTGGAGCTGCCCTTACTGAATACCTCTTTATGAATCTCTGATAATAGTTAACTAGACCAAGGAATGACCGTAGTTCAGGCACCTTCGTAAGAGGATCCCATTCACAAATGGCTTTGATCTTCGCTTCGTCCATCATGAGCACACCATCCTTGATTTTATGCCCCAAGAAGTACACCTCTAGTTGGGCAAAAGAACATTTCTCCTTCTTGATGTAGAGCTCGTTTTCCCTTAGGAGCTTGAAAACAGCTTGTAAGTGTCGAGTATGCTCTTCGAGTGTGTTACTATAGACAACAATGTCGTCTAAATATACCACTACAAATCGATCCAGGTAAGGATGGAAGATCTTGTTCATAAGTGTGCAAAACGTGGCCGGTGCATTAATGAGACCAAAGGGTATTACTAGAATCTCATAAGCATCGTAACACGTCACACACGTAGTCTTAGCTTTATCGCCTTCTGTAATCCTTACTTGGTAATAACCCGACCTCAGATCAAGCTTTGTAAAATATCGAGCTCTGCCAAGCTGATCAAACAAGTCAGCAATCAAAGGAATGGGGTACTTGTTTTTTATGGTTACCTTATTCAAAGCTCGATAGTCGATGCAAAGACGCATGGATCCGTCCTTCTTCTTTTGGAATAACACTGGTGCATCATAGGGAGCTTTGGACGGTTGAATGTAGCCAGCATCCAACAAGTCCTTCAGTTGTTTCCTTAGTTCTTCCAACTCTGGTGGTACCATCCGATAAGAGGCCTTGGCGGGTGGATTTGTTCCTGGCTCCAACTCAATCTGGTAATCCAACCCCCTCATAGGTGGTAGCTTCTTAGGCAATGCCGTGGGCATGACGTCCTTGTACTTCTCAAGGACCTTCTTGATCTCCATGGGTAGTTCCTCCGATGGAACTCCACCCTCATCATGTTTCACCGTGGCTAAATATGTCACCTCCCTTTTCTTAAGGCCTTTCTTGACTTGTAAGGCCGAAAGATGAGGGGTCTTCGACTCGAATTTGACGATGGATGGAATAATGCAAGAAGTATCCTCCAATATAGCAACAGAACGTAGAAAGGGTAAAGGAACTACCTTGACTTGTTCGAGGAAGTCCATGCCGAGTACTACCTCGAAGTCATCCATGGGCGCAACCGTTAGGTCTATCTTCATATTCCAACTTCCCATGCTTATACTTACTCCTTGCGCCGTGCCAACAAGCGGTCTCGCCTTAGAGTTCACCACTTTTAGCCATCCGGTCTCCTTAGACACTTTCAGTCCCAATCTCTTTGCCTCATCCTCTGAGACAAAGTTGTTTGTAGCTCCCATATCGACCATGATTCGAGTAGCTTTCCCGTTGATGTGTACATCAAGGTACATAAGACTCTGACTCCCTCGGGTTTTAGGGGCTGGCTGGGCTTTGATGGCTGTGAGCATGCGAAGAGAGCCCATGTGAGATTCTTCCATCTCCTTCTCGCACTCATCTACCAACGCATTGATAGCCTTGCACTTTGGACACTCTCTTGCCCAATGAGGACCGTCGCAAAGGAAACAGTTGGTATTCGACTTGAGGTCTTTCTTGCTTTGACCTTCCTTCTGCTTACCTTCGTCTTTCCCACTCGGAGGCTTGTAGGGACCTTTCCCTTTATCTCCCCCACCTTTGCTATGATTATCCTGTGGTGCCTTCTTCTTAGGCGGTTCAGACTTCCGGTAATCAATTAGGGATTCCACAATGGCTATGGCTTCGGCAAGATTTTGTACATTACGGCGTCGTAACTCTATTTTCGCCTAAGGTTGTAGATTGTCCATGAAGTTGAACAACAACTCATCGTCCGACATGTTAGGAATTTCAAGCATGAGGTTAGAAAATTCCTTAACATAATCCCTAATCGAGCCGGTTTGCTTGAGCTTCTTCAGATTCTTCCTGGCAAGATACGCGGCATCTTCTGGATATAATTGCTTTTTAAGCTCTTTCTTGAAATCTTCCCAAGTATCAATTGAGCACGTACCTCTTTGGATATCGGCATGTCTCCTCCTCCACCATAGAGTGGCTATATCGGCAAGGTAAAGGGTGGCAGTTCGTATTTTCTCCTGATCATCTATGATCCTGATGGCCTCAAAGTACCTCTCCATATGCCAAATGAAGTTGTCTACTTCTTTGGCGTCCTGTTTGCCACCAAACACTTTCGGCTTAGGTATTTCCTTCTTTGGAGCACCTTCGAAAGCCCCATCACTAACAGCTCTCTTGCATAAGGCCCAGTCTTCCCGCATGTCTTCAAGAAGCTTCTCAAACACCGCGAGCTTCCCCATTGCCATATTCTCCAACCGATCTTGGAAGATCTCGTTTCCCTCCTGTGATTCTTGCCCTAACGTACTTACGGATAGCATGCTCCTCCTGAGGTCCTCGATCCTTTCCCTAAGATCGCCTACGTCCCTCTTCATGCATTGCTTCAATACATCAAGCCGTTCCCTCGAATCGGCAATGACAAGCTCAATCCTGGCTAACCGTGACTCCAAGATTGAGGCAGCATCATGAGACTTGTCCTTCCTCGACTTGCTTGGGTTGGCATCCCTTCCACGTCTTGGCTCTTGGACGACGACTTCTTCGACTCCTGCCATTATGCTTTCTTTTCCTTGGTTGAGCAACCGAGCTCTGATACCACTTGTCACGGCCTTAGTATTTTCTAAGCTAACCGTGCGGTACTTAACACACTTCCTCTCATCGAAGAGGTTAAGTCAGCCTTGATCCCTACGAGTTAAGCAAGCAACTTGTTAGCACAATTTAAGAAAGCTAAGTAGGAAGAGAGAAGAGAAGGGTGTAACACCCCCTGACCAGACCCGACTGGATCGACCCAGGGAGCGCTACCTGTTTTTCAAAATTTTTCTTAATTCTATTTATAATTTCAAAACCAAATAATTTATAAATTAAAATCCTTTCTAGTGAGCCCATAAAAAATTATTTTGAAAAATTTGGCCAGAGCTTCTTCTGTTTTTCTGATTTTTCAAAAATTCTGTTTTCAAATAAAAACTCAAATAATATAATAATCAACACTTCAAATTTCTCTTTCAATCAATTGCGCACTCTACCGTATAGAGCGACTTTCCAAACATTTTTAAATAGAACAATTCATAGTTAATATTTACAAACCTTTGAAAAAGAAAATATAAACCATAAAACAATTATTTACAAAACATAAATATATAACACATTTACAAATTTCTATATATGTATGCGTAACTGAATATAATATACAAAACTATATAACTACCCAAGATATGTGACTCTGATCCTCAGTCTGCAGCTACATGTTCAGTCTTTTCCTCCCTCAATATCCCGGTTACCTACGCGTGATGAAATCAACGCGCTAAGTAATAATGCTTAGTGGGTGTACACTAAAATATTTACAATGAAATATAGAACAATAGAACAATTTTTCAAAATTAATATAAAGCAACAATATAAATATTTAATACTGAAACAATATATAGCTATGTTCATTTACTTATGTTCAATTGTTTCTGGGTTTCAATCTCAATAACATTTCTTTATTTCCACATCATTTTCTAACTTTCAGTTCTTAATTGGGCCTCTGATACACATAACAGGATTTACAGGACTGGATTACGGGTTTTACAGTCGGGTTTTGTAATATCCCGGATTTTGGGTACTTAATTTTATATATGTGAAAATAAATTTTGTTATTAGAGGGGGTGTAAATGTAATTAAATGTATGTTTATTTTTATGATTTCCAGCGGACCAGATTGATGTATGAAAAATCGAAAATGGAGACAGAGAGCATCGCGACCTGGTCACCGCGACCACAGGTCGCGATGGCTTGCTCGCGATAAAAATGTCAAAATCTGGCAGTGAGCAACGCGACCACCAGCGCGACCAAGGGACCGCGAGGTATGCTCGCGACGAAGGCGGTGCGAATGCTCCAGTGAGCACCGCGACCTGGTGGCGTGACCACATGTCGCGACGACGGTCGCGGTAGCGAAAAAAATATATAAAAAAAAAGAAGAGGCTTCTCGCAGAAGCCTGAAAAACAGAAACAGCAAGAAGAGAAAGACGAGACCGAGAAAAGAAACGAAAAAGAAGAAGAAGAAGAAGAAAAAGAAGAAGAGAGAAAGAAGAAGAAAGAGAAGGAAGGAAAGAGAGAGAAAGTAAGTGTGAGTGAAAGAGAAAAGGGAAAGGGAAGGAAAACGAAATCGTAGAACCGTGATTTCTCGAATGAAAAACGGATTCTAGGTAGGTGTACTTTCGTTTTCGGAATCGTTACGAGAAGTATGTCGTTTACGTTTTCGTTTTAGTTCGTTTTCGTTCCTCATTTTCGTTTTCGTTTTCGATTCCGTCAAAAGTTTTCGATTTCGATTTTTGTATGAAAAGTGCTTATTTTATATGTAAAATTGATGATTGACTCACCTATTGTTGATTTCGGAAAGAGTTTATGATAGATCCCATTTTGATTGTGTTTTGTATATTTCGATTTCGTTCTAAATAGTTGATTTAGCCTTTTATATGATTATTATTTATTTTCTTGAAGAACACTATGTGATTTGTATGTTGATTGAGTACTTATTGTTTATTGATTAACTATTGGGAAATTTATTGTGAATATAGTTTATCGGAAACGGCCCTAGGATACTTAGACATAAAAATGGATATAGGAGGTTGGTATACCAGCTGGGTTTTACTGAGCAGTACTGCGCCGCTATTGATTGCTATTGATGATATTCATGTACCTCCTCATGGATTCGTCCAGAGGCAGGGAGACACGTACCTCCTCAAGATTCGTCCTGGGGGTTGGGAGCCACGTACCTTCCTAAGGATTCGTTCCTGGGATAGGGAGTTATGTACCTCTCTAGGTTCCGTACCCACTGTCCTAGAGTAGGGAGATACGTACCACTTGTAGGATTCGTCCTCGGGTGGGAGTTTGACCCATATTC
This sequence comes from Xanthoceras sorbifolium, assembly GCA_003430845.1. Classification (NCBI taxonomy): domain Eukaryota; kingdom Viridiplantae; phylum Streptophyta; class Magnoliopsida; order Sapindales; family Sapindaceae; genus Xanthoceras; species Xanthoceras sorbifolium. The sequence continues at coordinate 1,422,262 of CM010619.1, forward strand.
CAGTCCTAGTATGTTGGGTATTCTAGCGGGCCAGATTTGAAGTGAACTGAAATGTGAATTGAATGATTTTATTGACCGCTTTATATGTTGACCTCATTATTGAAATTAAAGTGATTAAAATTGTTTTATGCTTTGATTTTGAAATCTAATTGTTTTGAAAATGCTTAGAAGTGAAATATATATATTTTTTGTGATTTGTTTCTCATTAAAAGTTATTTATGATTTTCCATATTTGAGTTTATAGTACACCCACTAAGCTATATGCTTAGCGCGCTAGTTTTGTTTCTAACGCGTAGGTACCAGGGATCCGGAAGAAGCTAAAGACGGAAGGAAGAAAGAGTTGCAGACCGAGTCACAGGATTACTACAGTTGGGTAGTTCTATTATTATATATATATTTTGTAAGCATGCATATACAGTGAGTCTGTAAATATGTTTTGTAATTAAATATTTATGATTTATGTCTTATATTAGTATTATGTTTGTAAATATTAAAGTTTGATTTGTTTTATTTTTATAAATTGTGATGGAAAGTCGCACTAAACGGCAGAGTGCGCAACTGTTTGAAAACGTTATAGAAGTGTTGTTGAGAATTGAATTTGATTTGAATTATGAAAAACAGGTTTTGGGAAATCCGAAAAACAAACGGAACTCTGCCGAAATTTTATAAAAAGTTTATGTATTGGGCTCACTTGAAAATGGTTTTAAAACAATCAACTATTTGATTTTCTAATGTTTTGAAAATCTATCAATGGGCTCACAACGGTTTTCGGTTTATAAAAAAAGAATTTGGAAAGTTTTGAAAGTCCGAGTAGCGCTCCCTGGGCCAATCTAGCCGGGTCGGGTCGGGGGGTGTTATAGGTTTCCCATCTCAAAATGAAATGGTATCCCTATTTACACAGTCGGTTTCCCATTTCAGAATGAAATGGTTTCCGTATTTTCACAGTCGGTTTCCCATTTCAAATGAAATCGTATCCGTAGAGTCATCATCATAATCATCAAGAATATCGGTGTTGTACTGCTAAATGTACCCAATTGACATGTCAATCTCCTATATCCATATATTCCCTATACATATATCAAAGCAATAATTCAGGGTTTACAGATATTGCAAATTATTCAATATGTAACACTTTAAGATATTAACAAATAGAATTTACAACAGTATATTTCGGAAATTACAATTATTAAACTCGACATAAATTATTTTCTTTTCTGAAATTTCAAAATCATTTCAAAGATTATTCATAAAGAAATTCAATCAAAACTTAAGAATAACAGAAAATATTTCACAATTATTTCAATCAATATACGAAATACGATTATACGAAATTCGTAAATGTGATTCTAAATTCTTTGAGTCAATAAATGATATAAAAATTTCAGAACATGTGTACACCAACCTAGATACCAGTTTTACAAACTTTTTCTTCTGGGTTTCCTTCTTTTTCCTTCTCTTTTTCCCTTTTCTCTTTCTTTCTTTCTCCCTCCTCTTTTCTTTCTTCTCTTCCTCCTTTCCTCTCATTTTCTTCTTCTTTCTCTTCTCTTCTTCCTCTTTTTCTTCTTCTTCTTCTTCTTCTTCTTTTTCTTTCTTCTTTCTTTTTCTTTCTCTCCTCTCGTTCTCTCTATTTTTTTTTTCTGGTTTGTTTCCTTGTGAAGCTTGATAATGTCATATTTTGCATGATTTTACGACCCCATTATTTATCATTTTTGCTCGATTCTTAAGGAAAATTAGACGTTTTAATGTGTTTATTTAGTGTGCAGGTGATATTCGATGATCGATGATGTTTTGGATGATTTCGGCTCAATAGACCATAAAATCAAGTTGAAGAGCAAGTCTAGGTGGCGCTACCAAGAGGCACTACAGCTAGCGCTTTTCTTCTCCACCAGGTGGCGCTACCAAGAGGTAGCGCCCTCAGCTAGCGCTTTTTTTCTCCATCAAGTGGCGCTACCCCTCAGCTAGCGCTTTTTGGCATGAAGTCATGTGATCGTTTCCTTCTCATATTCTTCATTAGGGAAAGCTATATCCTTCTCAAATTCTTCATTAGGGAAAGCTATAAATAGAGACTCAATCAATTAGAAGAGGGGGTCGAAAAATTCTAGGGTTTGGAAGCAACATCTTCGTTCCGTGTAACATCCCGGATTTCGGATAATTAATTTTGAATATGTAAAAATAAAATTTTGTGATTGGAGGGGGTGTTTATTTTTATGATTTCCAGGTGGACCAGATTGAACGGTCGAAAGGATGCATGAAAAATTGAAAACTGGGCAGTGAGTATCGCGACCTGGTCACCGCGACCACAGGTCGCGATGGGCCGCTCGCGATGAAACATAGAAATTTTGGCAGTGAGCATCGCAACTAGTCACCGCGACCACAGATCGCGATGAACTACTCGCGATGAAAATGTCAAATTCTGGCAGTGAGCACTGCAACCACCAGCGCGACCATGGTACCGTGAGGTGTGCTCGCGATAAAGGCGGTGGAAACGCTCCAGTGAGTACCGCGACCTGGTGGCGCGACCACAGGTCGCGACGACCGAAAAATATAAAAAAAAAAGTAGCTTCTTGCAGAAGCCAGAAAACACAGAACAGAGAAAAGAGAGAGGAGAGACCGAGAAAAAAAAAGAAAAGAAAGAAGAAGAAAAGAAAGGAAGAAGAGAAAGAAGACAAAGAAGAAAGAAGAAGAAGAGGAAGAAGAAGAAGAAAATAAGAAGGAAAGAGAAAAGGAAGTGTAGGAATGAAGAGGAAAGGGAAAGAAAAGGAAAAAGAAAATCGTGGAAACGCGGTTTGTCGAAAGGAAACGGTATCCAGGTTGGTGTACCTTCGTTTTCGAAAATCTTTACAAAAGTATTAATTATTTTTAGTTTGAATCTGCAATTATTTCGATGATATTCAATTTTTATGCGTTTATATTATTTCGTTGAAATGATTTCTATTTTTGACTGCGTTTTGATTCTTACGATTCCACTGAAATTGCTATTATTGTATAAATAATGTCGATTTTCCCATGAAAAATTTATGTTATTGAACTCGAATGTTTCCGTTGATGGTAAATATAGTGAATATTGAAAATAGTTTATGGTAACGGCCCTAGGATACTTAGACATAGAAATGGATATAGGAGGTTGGTATACCAGCTGGGTTCAGTGAGCAGTACTGCGCCGATATTGATATGCTATTGATGCTTATTATGTACCTCCTTATGGATTCGTCCAGGGGCAGGGAGACACATACCTCCTCACGGATTCGTCCTGAGGGTTGGGAGACACATACCTTCCTAAGGATTCGTTCCTGGGATAGGGAGTTATGTACCTCTCTAGGTTCCGTACCCTCGGTCCTAGAGTAGGGAGATACGTACCACTCTTGGGATTCGTCCTAGGGTGGGAGTTTGACCCATATTCCAGTCCGAGTATGTTGAGTATTCTAGCGGGCCAGATTTGAAGTAAATTAAAAAGTGTATTGAATAACGTTATTGATCGATTTTATATATGTTGATCTTATTGTTGAAATTAAAGTGAATAAAACTGTTTTATGCTTTGATTTTGAAGTTAAATTGTTTTGTAAATGATTAGTAACGAAAAGAGATATATTGTAATTTGTTTCTTAATAAAAGTGATTTATGATTTTCATATTTGAGTTTAGTGTACACCCACTAAACTATATGCTTAGCGCGTTAGTTTTGTTTCTAACGCGTAGGTACCAGAGAGACTGAAGAGGCCAAAGACTGAAGAGGAGTTCCCTGCAGATAGAGACGGAGAGTCATATTTTTGGGTAGATATTTATGTTCATGTGTAATATGATCGATATGCATGCATATACAGAGAGTCTGTAAATCTGTTTTGTAATTATGTCCTGTAATTAATTATTTTACGATTTCTGTCTTTTATTATTAGAATGTTTGTAAAATATTAAATTCTGAATCGTTTTATTTTATAAACTGTTGTTGGAAAGTCGCACTAAACGGCAGAGTGCGCAATTGATTGAAAATGATATTTGAAGTGTTATTGAATTTGTATTTGATTTGAGTTGTGGAAAAACAGGTTTTGGGAAATCCGAAAAACAAACGGAACTCTGCCGAAATTTTTGTAAAAAGTTTATTTATTGGGCTCACTTGAAAATGGTTTTAAAACTATCAACTATTTGGTTTTTTTTTCAATGGTTTGAAAATCTATCGATGGGCTCACAACGGTTTTCGGTTTATAAAATGAATTTAGAAAGTTTTGAAAACCGTGTAACGCTCCCTGAGTCGGTCCAGCCGGGTCGGGTCAGGGGGTGCTACATTTTGCATCGCATTCGTCATCAATTTCGCATCACCTCGGAAAGCAATCGATTGGGAATCAACGAAGTTTTCTAAGATTTCTTCTCCTTTACTTTTTCGTTGTAATTAGTCATGCTAGGATTTAAGAATATAATTGCTTTGTTCTATTATTCAAGCATGAACTAATTTTCCATAGTTAGGATTGATGATAGATCTTGGTTTATTAATTATTAAATATAATTGAGTTTTTCTATTTAGATTTGTTATTGATGTGTTGAATAGATATTATTGAGTTTATTGCTTTCTATTGTGTCTGATCATCACTTAGAATCATCATAGGTGGTTGGGTTATGAACCGAGAGGAGACGCCCGCCACGTGCTCGTATTAATGTCTATCACATACTAAATTACATAGAGATATAGTAATTGGTTTGTGTTGCTTGTTTTGTGTTTATTTATTCTTAATGTGTTCTCGCGCACTCAGTAGTCATCGAGAGATAGGGTATTGGTGTGCAATAGAATAATTCTGGTAATACTCGAGAGAGATTATTAGTTAATCTAGTTTAAGCACGCATTCAACCATCGGTAATAAAATCTAGATAGTAACTCATGAGTGTTTGATAATAATAACCAAGTGAAATCGGATATCCTAACTCCTCAATTCCCTTGAATTCGAATCATAGTTTTAAATTGTTTTTAGTTAATTTGCAATTTCTAAAATATTGTTACTCCAAATAGAATTAGGTTGAGTTAATTTTGGTAATTGATATTCATTGTCCTCGTGGGAACGATACTCTACTAACTCTTTATTACTTGTGTTGATCTCGTACACTTGCGAGTTGCATAAAATCCGCATCCAAGCTTCCACCGACCTTTTATTTTTTTTATAAAATTTCGGTCATCGCGATCGCTCATCGCAACTTGTGGTCGCGCCACCTGGTCGCGTTGCTCACTGGAGTGATTTCATCGCTTTCATCTCGATCAACCATCGCGGTGTCTGGTCGCGTTGCTCACTGCCCAAAATCAACATTTTCACCGCGAGCTGTTCAGCGCGATCCTTGGTCGCGGTGCTCACTGCCTAAAATTACCATTTTCACCGCGAACTACTCATCGCGATCCCTGGTCGCGGTGACTGGTTGCGGTACTCACTGCCAACTTTTTCCTTTTTCCTTCATGCATTCTTTCCGGATCGTTTCATCTGGTCCACTTGGAAACCTTAAAAATATACATACATTTAATTACATTTTCCACCTCTCAAATCATAAATATAATATTTACATATTCAAAATTAATTCCACCATACTTTTCATATTTATTTGAAATTATGGATGTTACAAAGGGAGCACAAGTGTTTGAGAGAATACTTGAATGCTTGAATGAATTATTGGATTCTAAGATGGTTTGTACAAATGAGGGGTGCATCTATTTATAGGCACCAAAGAACATTCTATGACATTTCATATCTACCATGTTCTAGATAATTCTACTATGTACAAGGCTTTCCTACAATGTACATGTTTATAGAGAATTTTAAGTTTTGAACATCCTACAAGTCTCCATACTCTTCTAGAATGTCCCAAGAGCTAGACTTCTCTAGGAGCTTCTCCATCCTTCTAGGTTATTCAACAAGGTTCACCATTCTCCCGGGTTATTCCGGATCTTTCTAGAAAGATCGTGACAGTACGCTAACTTTTGCACTGTCTAAACTCTAAAAAAATATGGGATAAAAATCCCCTCATATCCAAAAAATATCATTTCTTTTCAACCTCCACCATTTGATATTTAAACACGAAATCTTAATGATAAAACACTTCTAAAGCTAGATCTAATTACGTTGTGTACATTTCTACAGCTACTCATCTTGCACCTTTAAAGATCTTAAAACTCATCTCATCCACCACAATCCTTATTTGGGTTCAAAGGTGTTTTAAAAGTTTTTATCTTCATTTAATTTGGAAAAAGGTTAGTGTTTAATTTGCGCCAACTTGATTGAAAGTTTAAGTTCCTTTTTTTTTTCCAGTTCTTCAACAAAATTTTCTTTTTAGTTTCCCTTATTATTGTTTTTTTTTTCAACCAATCAGTTACTTATATAATCCATTTTGATGAGTTATTGAATTTTAAGTTGTTGGATTATTGAATTTTTTTTTCAGGAACGAATATGATCAGTGTACAATTAATTATTAAATGGGATGGACATTGAGTTTATAAGGGTTTACTTATATAATGATGGAAGAGCAAAGTGGTTGTTGTTCCCAAGATTCGCAAGCTTTGCTAAAAGATTATATAAGATCTTTCAAGTCACTGTGAATAACAAAAATCGTTATCGAGTCATTATGAAGACGTTTGCGCAGACCATCCAGCCAAGCATCCTTGTAGAGATCTATGATGATGATGATGATGTTTTATTACTGCATTAAAAGAAATATAGACCCTTTAGTTTGTATAACTATTGTAGAGGTTGATAAGAGTTTCATTTTTTTTTATGGTATATTAGTCTTACACGTTTTGTGTATGTATTACCTGAAAGGCATACACAAAGACATATAAGTTATACTTCTTTGGATATATATATATATATATATATATATATATATATATATATATATATATATATTAGATCTAATGTTGCTTGCTCCTTGAACTTTTGATCCATGCTCTCGCAGCAATTCTATAAAGAATTGAATGTTCTTGAATATATAAGAGAACCCTATGGAAATCGATTGAATTCATCCGAGTCATCCACAAACTTCATGGCCTATTATTCAACATGTGTTCTCAGTTCCTTGCCTAGCAACACCATCTCTAAGATAAGTAATGTAATGGCCCAAATCTATCACGCCCAAAATCGAAAAAAGCAAAGTCCAGCCCATGAGTTAGACCACTCCATACATTGGCCCAAGACCCAATCACACTACATGATTTGGCCCAAAAACCATGGGAAGCCTTCTGCATGGCCCCAATTTGCTAAACAAGAGACATGGACTATGCAAAGCCTATGTTGTTCGACACACCAAAGGATCTAGTGTCGATCGACACTACGAAGCATCATGTCGAGCTCTCACGCCGCACGACCACATTCACCAGCGGTCGCTCGACACGGTGTCTTATATCGCTCGACATATCGGCCCTGGACGACTCACCCACCTTGTGACCACCTAACCCATGGTCCATCCATAGACCTCTATATCCACGACCCGACCCATCAGACTTCAAATTTAAAGCTTGATGGACCAAGTCAAGGAGGCAGCCAGATCCTCCTTGATTTGGGCCTATTGTTCAGGGATGTGATCCACTCCCCCCAATGGGTGGATCATCCCCTATAAATGGAGAACTCACTCTCAAATGAGCCCACCATACGTAATCTTACTCTTTGAGAACTAAGAACTGAACAAATAAAACTTCGATACTCAATCTCTGGCAAACTACAATCACTTCCAACCATCTCCCGATCACGATTCCGGTCCATCATTCTACCATTTCATTCATCATGAAGGTCCCAATCCTTCAATTTAAGGAAGTATTTCTCTGTTTTATTCTTATTTGATTGACTCCATTTACTATAAATCACTAACTTGACCGTCGGAGTGATTTTGACTGGCACCACCCCGGTGTCCTGAACGTCTTACGAGTCACACGTGTTCTATCTTTGTAAGTTGTAATGCCCAACACATCCCCAGCGATTTTCGAGGTCTACAAGTAATAAAGTTAACTTAATAATATCATTGTTATCATTGTCGTCGACTTATAGTCCATCTTTAAAGAGGCCTTGCAAAGTTATTCTAATAACGTTTTTGCTCCATTAAAATAGTTATGGTGAATCTTATCATCCTTATGTGCTTTAATATCTTTAGTAGATTCTACCCACTTCCCAAATCGTAGATCTAATTAAATAAAACTTATTTGCACTTAAATGTATTATATTACCACAAGCAATGAGCCATATCTTTTTGGGGCATCTTTTTAATTTTAAAGTTTTAGTGACAGATGTTGAATTCTAATTAGATTAACTATATCTACGTAAAATTGTAAAAACTTATGATTATTCAATATGAAAGAAAAATTGTGTTTTTTTGCATTTTTGTTAGAGTTAAGGGTTATAGAATTGATATGACCACTTTTATACATTTCTAAAATTAAAAGGCCAAATCAATTATACGTAAAACTTTTCTTCAAAAAAAAAATAAAAAAATTATACGTGAAACTTAAGCAAGAAAGCAAAATCGTGTTTTTGCATTTTTGTTAGGGTTGACAGTTGTAGAATTGATATGACCACTTTTATATATTTTAAAATTATAAGACCAAATAAATTACACATAAAACTTAAGCAAGAAAGCTCTTTTTGCATTTTTTTTTTGGACGAATTGCACTCAAGTATCCTGATTTATAATGTAATTGCACGTTTAATGCCAGTTTTACCATAATTGTATTTGAGTATCCTGTAATCCGTTGACCGCCGTTAAAATAACGGTTGACCAAACGGATTCAGGGGCAAATTGGTCTTTTACGTTTAAATTTATTTTTAAAATTTTTTTAAAAAAATCATCCAACCAATAAGAACATGTCATGTCATATTAAAAATATTTTTAAAAAAAATTAAAAAAACTCCACATAAAAAAAAATTTTAAAAAAATTTTGATCTGGGTTCGCGATCGAACCCAGCAACTGGGTTCGCGATCGAACCCAGCAACTGGGTTCGCGATCGAACCCAGCAACTGGGTTCGCGATCGAACCCAGCAACTGGGTTCGCGTTCGAACCCAGTTCCTGGGTTCGATTGCGAACCCAGGTTGCTGGGTTCGATCGCCAACCCAGATCATAATTTTTTAAAATTTTTTTTTTTGTTGATGTGGAGTTTTTTTAATTTTTTTTTAAATATTTTTAATATAACGTGGCATGTTCTTATTGGTTGGATAATTTTTAAAATTTTTTAAAAATAAATTTAAACGTAAAAGATCAATTTGCCCCTGAATCCGTTTGGTCAACCGTTACTTTAACGGCGGTCAACGGATTACAGGATACTCGAGTGCAATTATGGCAAAACTGGCATTAAACGTGCAATTACGTTATAAATCAGGGTACTTGAGTGCAATTCGCCCTTTTTTTTTAGGGTTGAGCGTTTATAAAATTGATATTACCACTTTTATATATTTCTAAATTATATGACCAAATAAATTATACGTAAAACTTAAGTTAAAAAAACGATATTTTTCATGATAACTAAATAGAAACTCTCTCTTCAATTTTATTTTATTTTTTTAAAAAGAAAGTTATTGTAACCTTTTAAGTTTTAGGGGGTGTATTCAATCTAGATTTTGTTAGAGTTTTCTAATTGATGGATTTTGGTGAAATTTAATTAATTCATAGGTTCTATATAAATTTTATTGGAATTACATATAGAATTGATTGAACTTTTTCAAATATTTATATCGAATTGAATAGAGTTTGATGAATTTTAATAGATTTGTAATGACTTGTCTTACAAAATAAAATATTTAATTATGCATCAAATAATAATTTCACACCCTATACTACCATCAAATGTGGCTAGTGGTAAAGACGCTTATTTAGTCAGGTAATGATACAAATTTGAGTCATCATTACTGCAAGTGGTATGTTCAAAAAAGTAATAATAATTTCACACCTTATAATTACCAACAATTCCAACGAGAAACCGAATCGAAAACCGAATGTGTGTATATACATACACACACACACACACACACACATATATATATATATATATATATATATATATATATATATATATAAACCCTACACTACATTCACTTTTCAATTTTCACTTTCTCTTTCATCAAACCGCATCTCTTCTCGACTCTTTGCTCTCGATCTCTTCTCGAAAACTCTAAACATCTCTTGTTGAAAATAGTGTGAATTTTAAAATAATAAAAACATATGCTTTTGAGATGGTAAAAGTAGTTATATATGAGACATAGTCTCATGCCTATTATTCCTCCACACCATGCACATGTCCATTTGCTTCTAACGGTGCTTTATTTTACACACCATGATACATTCTCTGAAAAGTGAAAAAAAAAAAAAAAGCATTTGGTTTTTATGAGCAATACTAAAGCTAGCTTTGTGTTTTCTTTTTGTTTTATTTGTATTCTCATATCACAAGCTATTTGTTTCCGTTTTCTTCTCTATTTCTTTTATTCTATATTAAGTCAAACACACAGCTACTATAACTAGAAGATTCATAGCCATATTCAAGCAATCAGTATTGCTTTTATTCTTTTTGTGTTCTTCTTATATTTTTGGGTTCAAGTTGCAACAAAGAAAAAAATTTCTGTTCTATACAATTTTTTTGTGTTATCGATTCCGAGCAATTTTTAGGGTGTTAGTATTCCGGTTTTTTTCAGTAAAAAGAATTCCGAGACAGAGGTGATTCTAGGCTATTTTATCCTGGGGACGAAGGGGCTGTATACTATTTGTACAAAATTTGGACAGAGCCGCAAAACGTCTTAAAGAGAGCGACCTAGTCTGTGACTCAACCCAAGTTTGGTATTTTTATTATACTTTACAACAGCAAATTTCTTATTTTGTAACCAGCAGCAACAATTTTAAGACGAATTCTTATGCCATGACTTCTGAGATTATCAAAACTTCAACTGATCTGAACAAACCTTTGCCTTTTGAGGGGACTTATTTTAAAAAATGGAGGCAAAAAATGCTATTTTTTTTAACCACAAAAAAAGTTGCTTATGTTCTCACAACTGAAAAACCAATTCTGTCTCCTTCTCCCGCTGCACCAAAAGAACATGTATCTTAGGATAAAAATGATTTTTTATGCAAGAATTATATTCTTAATGGTTTGTCTGATCGTCTGTGATGACTTTGATAAATGTGAATTTTGTAGTCAAGCTAAAATTATCAAAACCCCGCATAAATCAGTTTTTAGAGAATCTGAACCACTTGATTTTATACATTCTGATATTTGTGAACTTGATGGTGTTTTGACTAGAAATGGAAAACGGTACTTTATTACTTTTATTGATGACTGCTCTGACTATATATTTGTATATCTTATGAAAAATAAAAGTGAAGCTTTTGATATGTTTAAATTGTTTTTTACAGAAATTGAAAATCAATTTAATAGAAAAATAAAGAGATTCGCAGTGATAGAGACACTGAATATGATTCTAGTATTTTTAATGAATTTTACAAAACTCATGGAATCATACATGAAAAAACTGCACCTTATTCTCCTGAAATGAATGGTAAGGCTGAAAGAAAAAATAGAATTTTTACTGAGTCTATAGTTGCTATTTTACTTAACTCTGGTGATGCTTCTCATTGGTGGAGAGAAATTTTATTGACTGTTTGTTATGTATTAAATAGAGTTCCTAAATCAAAAAATAAAATATCTCATTTTGAAGTGTTTAAAAATAGGGCTAATTGGAATAAAGTACCCTGACGTTTGGCTATATTGCAATGAAATCGTGAGTTTAGCCTTAATTGCATGTTAGTACCTTTGACCAAGTTGACCGGTATGTTGACTTTGACTTTTTGGTAAAAAGACAAAATTGCCCCTGGTTAAAAAAAAATTAAATAAAAATTAAAAAAATTAAAAATTTTAAAAATGGATCTCCACCGTCCATCAATCTTGATGGACGGTGGAGATACATTTAAAATAAAAAATAAAAATTTAAAACCAAATAATTAAAAAAAATTTAAAAAAATATTTTATATTAAAAAACAAATTAGTGTTCTTAGTGGAGATCCAATCTGGATCTCCACCAAGAACACCAAGAACAAACAAAACACAAAAAAAAAAAAAAAAAAAAAATTTTCCAAAACTCGATCTGCTCCATCAACGGGAGCAGATCTGCTCCCGTTGATGGAGCATCTGCTCCGTCGCCGATGGAGCGCTGCTCCATCAACGGGAGCAGATCTGCTCCCGTTGATGGAGCAGATCGAGTTTTCGAAATTTTTTTTTTTTTTTTTGTGTTCTTGTTTATTCTTGGTGTTCTTGGTGGAGATCCAGATTGGATCTCCACCGTCCATCATCATTGATGGACGGTGGAGATCCAATCTGGATCTCCACCAAGAACACCAAAAAATTTTTTAATATAAAATATTTTTTTAATTATTTTTAATTATATAATTTTAATTTTTTTTTTAAAATGTATCTCCACCGTCCATCAATCTTGATGGACGGTGGAGATCTATTTTTAAAAATTTTAATTTTTAAAATTTTTTAAAATTTTTATTTAATTTTTTTTTAACCGGGGGCAATTTTGTCTTTTTACCAAAAAAGTCAAAGTCAACATACCGGTCAACTTGGTCAAAGGTACTAACATGCAATTAATCAGTTAGTTAAGGGTATTAACATGCAATTAAGGCTAAACTCACGATTTCATTGCAATATAGTCAAACGTCAGGGCACTTTATTGCAATTAGCCCTTAAAAATAAGAAACCTAATTTGTCTTATTTTAAGACTTGGGGTTGTTTGACATATGTTCTAATTCCTAATCCTAAAAGGAATAAGCTTTCTAGTAGAGCATATGAATGTGTATTTATTGGTTGTACTGTGAATAGCAAAGCTTACAGATTTTTTGACTTGAATAATAATATTATTATTGAATCGAATGATGCTGATTTTTATGAATATAGATTTCCTTTTATATTGAAGAATAGTGGGGGCTCAACATATAGTAATGTGCCTATAGTTAGAGATAATGAGGAAGTAGATTCTGAACTTAGGAGAAGTAAATGAGCCCGAACCACTAAAGATTATGGTCCTGATTTCTATGCATATACCTTAGAAGAAGATCATAATACTCTCTAGGAAGCCTCACCTTCTTTAGATGTCAATTTATGGCAAGAGGCTATTGATGATGAGATGGACTCGCTTGAGTCTAATAGAACTTGGCATTTAACTGACTTATCTCCAGGTTGTAAAACAATAGGTTGTAAATGGATTCTTAAGAAGAAACTAAAACTCGATAGCACGGTTGATAAATATAAGGCTCGTCTTGTAGCCAAAGGTTTTAGACAAAGAGAAAATATAGACTTTTTTGATATTTTTTCACCTGTAACTAGAATTGCATCTATTTATGTGTTATTTTCTCTTGCTGCTATACATGATCTTGTTGTGCACCAAATGGATGTTAAAATTGCTTTCTTAAATGCTGAATTGGAAGAAGAGATTTATATGGATCAACCTGAAAGTTTTGTTATTCCTAGTCAAGAAAACAAAGTGTGTAAACTTAATAAATCTCTTTATGGTTTGAAACAGACACCTAAACAATGGCATGAAAAATTCGATAATCTGGTTATTTCACATGGTTTCAAAGTGAATAAAAGTGACAAGTGCATTTACTATAAATTAGAAAATTACATGTGCACTATTTTATGTCTTTATGTGGATGACTTGCTTATTTTTTGTTCTAATAATCATGTCGTGAATAATTTGAAATCTATGCTTTGTGCTAATTTTGACATGAAAGATTTCGGAGAAGCAAATGTGATTCTAGGAATTAAGATCACTAAGTCTGAAAAGGGAATTTCTTTGGATCAATCTCATTACATTGAAAAGATCTTAAAAAAATATAATTACTTTAACTATAAACAAGCATGTACTCCTTATGGTCTTAGTGTTAAGTTGTTCAATAACACCGGAGACGGTGTTAGACAAGCTGAGTATGTGACACCCCCCGACCCGACCCGTATGGATCGAACCAAGGAGCGTTACCGGGTTTTCAAAACTTTTCTTAACTCACTTTATAACTTGAAAACCATTGAAAACCAACTAGTTTATATTTTAGAATCCCTTTTAAAGTGAGCCCATTCAAAACTGTTTTTAAAAAAAAAAATGCCAGAGTTTCCTCTGTTTTTCTGATTTTCCAAAAATCCTGTTTTCAAATAAAAACTCAAATAATATAATAATCAACACTTCAAATTGTTTTCCTCAATCAAATGCGCACTCTACCGTATAGTGCGACTTTCCAAACATTTTCAAATAAAACAATTCATAATTAATATTTATAAACCTTTGAAAATGAAAACATAAACCATAAAACAATTATTTACAAAACAAATATATAACACTTTTACAAACTCCTGTGTATGCATGCATAACTAAATGATATATATATATATATAGCTACCCAAAAAGTATGGTGACTCTGAGTCTTCAATCTGCAGCTATCTCCTCTCTAGTCTTTTTCTCCCTTTGTATCCCTGTTACCTACGCGTGATGAAATCAACGCGCTAAGCATATAGCTTAGTGGGTGTACACTAAATAAATAATTTCAAAATTTATAAAATAACCTTTCAAGTAAAATGTCACATTAAATTCAAACGTATTATCACTAAACAACTTATCAAAACAACTCAATTAAATTAATAAATCATAAGAATTCAACTTTTCAATTCTTTTATAAACATTTTATTCCATTCATTTCAATTATGGCCATTTGGTATACTCAACATAATTTTCTGGACTGGAATATGGGTTAAAATAACTCCCTACCCTAGGACCGGCACTGAGGGCCTAAACCATCCTTAGGGAGGTACATGATATCAATATCGGTGTGACGTCCACCTCTGGGATTTGCCTAAACTAGTCTATGCCAGGTTTACCCCACGAAGTCCAACAGTCACTAATAATAACGGTACAGTACTACTGAAATAACCCAGCTGGTATACCAACCTCCTATATCTGTTTTCTATGTCCAAGTATCCTAGGGCCGTTTCAATACAAAATTTTCTAAGTTTCATATCAATTCACTGTATTCATTTCGAGATAAACAACTGTAATTTACAAATCGAAATTTAATTCAACAAATAAAATTTTCAGACAATAGTCGTAAAACATATGTATTTGATTTCTTAAAAATTATACGATTTGTTTCCTACGATATTTTGTAACAATTCATTTCAACATAATCGAAATACAATCAAAATACGATCGAATCAAAATATTCAAATAAAGAAACGTATAAACATATATTTACCAAAATACTCAAAACTCTCAGATT
This sequence comes from Xanthoceras sorbifolium, assembly GCA_003430845.1. Classification (NCBI taxonomy): domain Eukaryota; kingdom Viridiplantae; phylum Streptophyta; class Magnoliopsida; order Sapindales; family Sapindaceae; genus Xanthoceras; species Xanthoceras sorbifolium. Next base: position 1,437,521 of record CM010619.1, read on the forward strand.
CAAATAAAAAACACAAAATAAAATCACAAAGGTTTCGAAAATGAGTGTACACCTACCTGGATACTCTTTTTACGACTTTTCTCTTCTGAATTTTTTCTTTTTCTCCTCCTTTTTTCTTTCTCTTTCTTCCTCCTCTTTTCCTTTTCTTTCTTCTTTCTTCTTCCTTTCTTCTTCTTCCTCTTCTCTTCTTCTGCTTTCTTTCTCTTCCTTTCTCTCTCTTCTTCTTTTTCTTTTTCTTTCTTTCTTTCTTTCTTTCTTTTGTTTCTCCTGGTCTCTCTCTCTTTTTCTTTTTCTGTTTTACTTCTTTGTGAAGCTTCCCACCGCTATATATTTGTTTATAAAAATTTGGCCATCGTGACCGCTCCTCGCGACCTGTGGTCGCGCCACCTGGTCGCGTTGCTCACTGGAGTGATTTTACCGCCTTCATCGCGATCAGCCATCGCGGTGTCTGCTCGCGTTGCTCACTGCCCAAATTAACATTTTCACCGCGAACTGCTTATCGCGATCCCTGGTCAAGGTGACTGGTCGCGGTGCTCACTACTTAAAATCATCATTTTCACCGCGAGATCCTCATCGCGATCCCTAGTCGCGGTATTCACTGCCAACATTTTCCTTTTCTTTCATGCACTCTTCTTGGACCGCTCCACTTGGTCCACCTGGAAACCTTAAAAATATACATATATTTAATTATATTTTTCACCCCTCAAATCATAAATATCATATTTACATACTCAAAATTAATTCAACCATACTTTTCATATTTAACGAAAATTACGGATGTTACAATCTTCCCCTCTTAAGAAATTTCGTCCTCGAAATTTACCTTAGTCAAATAATTAAGGATATTGTTGTCTTATTACTTCCTCGCTCTCCCAGGTAGCCTCTTCTATATTATAATTCCTCCAGAGGACTTTCACCAGTAGAACTCTTTTATTTCGTAGTTCTTTAATTTCTCTATCAAGAATTTGCATTGGTTCCTCTTCGTATGTCAGGTCTGGTCGGATTTCAATACTTTCAGCCTGGACTCTGTGGGAAGGATCAGATCTGTATTTCCTCAGCATAGACACATGAAATACATTATGAATCTTTTCTAATTCAGGAGGTAAAGCAAGTCTGTAGGCTACTGGTCCCACACATTCAATGATTTCATATAGGCCAATAAACCTAGGACCAGTGTTCTAAAATTCGGATTGTGCGGCCGCCTAGGCGCCGAGTCGGCGCTAGGCGGCAGCAGGCCGCACCGAATTTGCCCTGTTCGGCCATTCTAGGCGGCGGGCGCATATGATGGTCTAGGCGGCGTTCTAGGCGGTCTAGGCGGCCGCGTAGCCACCTAGACCGCGACCGCCTAGGCGGCCGCGTTTCGTCTCCGCGGCCGCACAGCCGCGGAGACGAGTTATTTTTTAAGTTTTTGACAAGCCCAAAACGGTGTCGTTTTGGGCTTGTCAAAAAATATAAAACAGATGCAAAACAGGCAGTAGGCAGCACTCAGCACTCAGCAGCAGTGGACTTCAACTCTTCAAGCCAGCAATATGTTTTTTTCCCCTCTTTAGAAAGCCAACGTTAACCTAGCCCTAATTAATCTTCTTCTTCCCCATTTCAACCTTTTTTCATCATCATTATCATCTACAAAGGTATGATACTTCTCAATTTGAGTATTTTAAAGATTTTTAGTAATAATAAATATGAATTTATATATGCAATCCAAGTGTTTGATTAAATGTCTAAATGAATATTTTTTTATAAAATTGTGAATATTTTTGGTTAAATCTTCATTGTTGATTACCAATTTACCATAATGTTAAATCTTCTGAATTTAAGGTTTTTCTTGATATTTTGGATGTCGAGGTTCATGATGTTTGTGATTCCAGCCACAAAATTACTGCATACAAAATTACAATCAGCTCATCCTTCCTAAGATTCGAAGCATGCTAACTAGAAAATCTCAAATTAAGAAGTTCAAATAATAGACCCCTACATATCTTAGTTGTTATTGATTACCACAACTGCATCAAAGATGTGAATACCAACTACCAGTACAGTAAATATATGCACATCAAGTATCAACTATATCAACTATCATTAGTGACAGAGTGTCAACAGAGAAGAATGCTTCATAATCGGCCAGAATCAATCTGCCTATATAGGCATGGTCATCTGATTTCATGTGTTCATGTTAATTAAGGCTCTTAAAAATTAAAATTATGCCATAATTATACACACACACACATATATATATACAAAAACTCTGCATTTACCAGATGTACAATCTTTCTGCTTCTCAGGCAGTACTTTTCTTGTTTCTTATGTCTGCCAAGAAGTTGCTTTATCTTAGGCAAAGCCAAGATCCTAGGGAGTATCCAGAAATTCCACATTGTTTCTTGCTTTAAGCTATGATCTGGCTTATAGCTATTAAGTGTGAATGTATTGTTATGCAATGAGTTTCCTGTCACTGTCAGTAGAAGAAAAGCACAAGGCATTTGTGCACTAGTAGTTAATAACTCAATTTAAAAGATTGTCTACACAGTTGTGCTTGTGATTGTCTACACAGTTAAATAGCACAATAGTTGTAATGTTGATTTATTTTATTTATGTCTTTATGATAAAAATAAAATAAATCATAAATGTTTGTTAACTTTTCTAGGTTGTTATATTTCTAATGGCGTCATCGGCAACCTCAGTGGACCATACGGTCCAATCCTCAGCCGAATCGGTGCTTAAAAGGAAGTCAAATGATGTTGGATGGGAGTTTGGGATGTTAGTCGATGCGAAGAATTTGGACAAGATTAAATGTATTCTCTGTGGAAAAGTGATGTCAGGAGGAGCTTATAGAATGAAAGAGCACGTAGGCCAAATATCAGGAAATGTTGCAGCTTGTCCAAAAGCAACACCGGAACAGCAAGCCAAGTGTAGAAATGCCATTATGGAGGGTAAAAATAATAAGAGGGGTAAGAGGAAGGAAGAGTTGTTGTTAAAATCACAAGTAAATGTGGTTGATACAACAACCGAGGAAGAAGATGCGATGGCGACAGAATTAGGGGTGATAAGAGAGCCCCGTTCTCTTGGCCCTATGGATCGATTTGTATCGGAAATCAATCCTGATTGTTCATTGACTGGTGGAGGTGGAACTAAGAGACAACCAAACATCAGCGAAGCACTTTTTAAAGAAAGGACTCATAAAGTGCACCAGTATGTAGCTAAATGGGTGTACGAAGCAGGGGTTCCTTTCAATGCAATTGCCAATGACAGTTTCAAGCAAGTGGTGGAGGCGATTGGTCAATTTGGCCCAGGATACAAACCGCCAAGTCAATACCAATTGAGGGAACCATTGTTAAGGGAGGAGGTTCAGAAAACAAAAGATGTACTCAAGAAGCAAGAAGCAGAGTGGGCTTTGAATGGGTGCTCCATTATGACGGACGCTTGGTCCGATAGAAAAAGGAGGAGCATAATGAACTTGTGTGTGAATTGCAAAATAGGAACCACTTTTCTTTCCTCTAAAGAGTCTTCAGATGAGGCATACACGGGGGAGCACATTTTTCAGTATGTGGATGGGTGCATTGAACAAGTTGGACCAAAGAATGTCATTCAAGTGGTCACGGATAATGCCACCAACAACATGGCAGCTGCAAAATTACTCAAGGTGAAGAGACCCAATATATTTTGGACTTCATGTGCAACTCATAGCATCAATCTCATGCTTGAAAGCATTGGTAAAATCCAGAAGTATAAAAAAACCATTGACCAAGCCAAGACGTTTACCGTCTTCATCTATGCACACCACAAGACCTTATCCTTAATGAGGTCTTTTACAAAAAAGAGAGACATAGTGAGGCCGGGAGTCACTAGATTTGCCTCCTCATTTCTTACGTTGCAAAGTCTGATGGAGAAGAAAGTTCAATTGAGGTCAATGTTTTGTAGTGAAGCATGGGAGCAATGCAAATGGTCTACCTCTACTAAGGGGAAAGCGGCATTCGCTACTGTTATGAGTATGAGCTTTTGGAATGGTGTGACCACTTGCTTGAAGGTATTTGCACCTTTGGTGAAGGTGCTTAGACTTGTTGATGGGGATAGAAAGCCAGCCATGGGGTTTGTATATGGAGAGCTGCTGCTAGCAAAAGAAGAAATCAAAGTGGCATTGAACAATTTTGAAAGAAACTATCAACCGATCTTGGACATTATTGATGCAAGAATTAAAGGTCGGCTTGATAGTTCATTGCACTTGATGGCCTATTTCCTCAACCCCTATTACTACTTCAAAGATGTAACAATTCAATATGATGATGATGTGAATAATGCAATATTTGAATGTGTGGAGGCGTTTTGTGGTGACAGTTTTGATTTGCAAAATCATATTGTCAATATTGAAACTATAAAGTATAGGGAGAGGGAAGGAGCTTTTAACAAATTATTTGCGGAAAAAGGATGTGAAACAAATCATGAGAGTTATAATCCGGGTACCATTTTAAACTTATAAACTTATAGTTCTTTATTTATTTATTTTATTATTATTATGTTCTATATGTTCAAAACTTAAAATATCTATCTTTATGATTGTAGCTTCATGGTGGGCTATGTATGGAGGTAGCACACCCAATCTCCAAAGAATGGCGATAAGAATCCTATCATTAACCACGAGTTCCTCCGGATGTGAACGAAATTGGAGCACTTTTGAAGGAGTGAGTGCACTACGCCACTAGCTTATTTTAATAAAGTAACTAACTAACTACTAAGTACTAACTAATAATTTATTATCATTTTTATTGTGTAGATACATACAAAGAAAAGGAATAGACTAGATGTGAGCCGGTTGAATAATCTAGTCTATGTCCAATTCAATGCCAAGTTGAGTAACAAGCAAAAAAGAGCTAAGGAAAAGGATCTGGATGTCATTCTTGCTAAGGATGTCGAAGCCACCAATGCACAAGAATGGATTGTTGAAGGTGGTGGTGGTGGTGGTGATGAAGTAGAGTCCGGAACAGGGCTAACTTGGCAAATGGTGGACGAAGCAACCGGTGTAGATGACATTCTACAACCTAGGAGGAGTTCAAGGGTGACAGAGAGAGATCTTCATGAAGATGACTTCGTTTCGGAGGATGAGGAGGAAGAAGAAAATGATGTTGATGTTGATGTGGAATATGAATCTGATGGAGAGCGTGTAATGGAAGATTATGGAGAAGAGGAGTTTGATCATGATCATGATCATGTTGTTGTTTAGTTTAGGATTTTGGATTATCATTTTATCATATTTTCATGCTTTCATAATTTCATTAGTTTCATCTTGTTTGGAATGTTTGGAATGTTTTATTTGTTTACAATGACTTAGTTATTAGTTTCATATTGTTTGGAAATTGGAATGTTTTTGGAATGACCTAGTTTCATATTGTTTGAAATATTTGGTATGATATTATTTGTTTACAATGACTTAGTTATTAGTTTCATATTGTTTGGAAATTGGAATGTTTTTGGAATGACTTTTTTGTTTGGAATGACCTAGTTTCATATTATTTGAAATATTTGGAATGACATATCATATATATATATATATATATATAGAAAACATTTTTAGGTTGTCAACTGCGAGGTCAACCCATTGACCGTTGACTTTCCGAGGATCCGCCTAGGCGCCGACTAATCGGCGCCTAGTCCGCCTAGGCGCTAGGCGCTAGGCCGCCGAACGCCTAGCGCCTAGCGCATTTTAGAACACTGCCTAGGACTCAACTTCCCTTTTTCTGCCAAATCTGAGCACTTTCTTCTATGGAGATACTTTTAGGAAAACTTTTTCACCGACTTCATATTCTATATCTTTTCTTTTTAGGTCTGCATATAATTTATGTCGGTCAGAGGCAACTTTCAGTCTTTCCTTGATGATCTTTACCTTATCTTCAGTTTGTCTGATCAAATCTGGGCCTACTAACCTGTCTTCTCCCAACTCTGTCCAGCATACTGGTGTCCTGCATTTCCTTCCGTACAGTGCTTCATATGGTGTCATAGCTATGCTCGATTGATAACTGTTATTGTATGCAAATTCTACCAATGGGAGGTAATCAGCCCAACTCCCTTCGAAGTCAATTACACAACTCCTGAGCATATCTTCTAGCACCTGAATCACTCTTTCTGATTGTCCATCTGTCTACGGATGGAAGGCTGTACTGAAACTCAATCGAGTACCCAAAGCTTCTTGAAACTTCTTCCAGAATCTGGATGTAAACCTTGGGTCTCTATCTGATATTATTGATGCATGTACTCCATGCAATCTGACTATTTCTTTTATATACAATTCTGCTAGTCGATCCAGTGAATAGTCAGTTCTGACAGGTAGGAAATGTGCTGACTTCGTCAATCGATCCACTATTACCCATATAGCATTATGTTTACTCCTGATGAGTGGCAATCCTTTGACAAAGTCCATCGTGATACGATCCCATTTAATTATATTTTTCACCTCTCAAATCATAAATATAATATTCACATACTCAAAATTAATTCAACCATACTTTTTATATTTAACGAAAATTACGGATGTTATAGAGTATGCAAGCATCATTGGTAGTCTACGATATGCTACTGATTGCACTAGTCCAGATATAGCTTATGCTGTGGGATTACTATACAGGTTTACCAGTAGACCTAGTATTGAGCATTGGCATGCTATTGAAAGGGTCATGAGGTACCTTAAAAGGACTATGAACCTTGGATTACATTATCAGAAGTTTTCTGCAGTCCTAGAAGGATACAGCGATGCTGATTGGAATACCCTTTCAGAAGACTCCAAGGCAACCAGTGGCTATATATTTAGCATAGCTGGAGGTACTGTTTCTTAGAAATCTAAGAAACAACTATTTTGGCTCAATCAACAATGGAGTCAGAAATGATTACACTAGCATCAGCTAGTGAAGAAGCAGGTTGGTTAAGAAGTCTCTTATCTGAAATCCCTTTATGGGAAAGACCGATACCAGCAATCTTGATCCATTGTGATAGTACCGCGACTATTGCAAAGATTCAGAACCGTTATTATAACGGAAAAAGGCGACAAATACGTCGCAAACACAGTACCATTAGAGAATTTCTCTCTACTGGAGCTGTTAGAGTAGATCATGTACATACTGCTGATAACTTGGCTGATCCTTTGACGAAAGGATTAGCTAGAGAGAAGGTTTTCAAAACCTCGAAATGAATGGGACTAATGCCCTTAGAATGATGGCTCACTCATGATGGTAACTCAACCTATAGACTGGAGATCCTAAGAACTAGGTTCAATGGGTAATAAAAAGTCATAAAGTAATTAGTGGTGAATCATGTTATTATATAAGTCTATATAATATATTACTTGCAGCATGATATCCTGTAGCGATATAAGGATGAGTTTATTTTAAACTCTTAATGAGTTCTATACTCTATATGGAGTGGAGTACCCAGCTACAGGAGTACTCTTGATAGACTCACCTAAGTGAATGTGGAAGTGTGACCGCTTTTTATGGAATTTTGGGCAAATTCTCTAGATAATTCACTATACTGGGATACACGTGCATGGCCGTAAAGCACGAGTTTTATGACTTCACCATAGTAGGGTTGTGTGTGAGATGTTTATTAGAGATAGAGTTCAAAACAACGAGTTACTCTAGTATAATCTAAATTATCTACACTATGCAAAAGTTCAAGTCGATAGACACTTTTGTTTATGCACAATCTTATACTATATTATATTATTCGATGGAAAATATTTTTTAAAAATTCAAGTGGAGGATTGTTGAAAATAGTGTGAATTTTAAAATAATAAAAACATGTGCTTTTGAAATGGTAAAAGTAGTTATATATGAGACCTGGACTCATGCCTATTATTCCTCCACACCATGCACACGTCCATTTGCTTCTAAAGTTATTCATTCCTTTTGCTATATAAAGCGACATGGTGCTTTATTTTACACACACTAATACATTCTCTGAAAAGTGAAAAAAAAAAAAAGCTTTTGGTTTTTATGAGCAGTACTAAAGCTAGCTTTGTGTTTTCCTTTTATTTTATTTGTATTATCATATCACAAACTACTTAATTTCGTTTTCTTCTCTATTTCTTTTATTCTATATTAAGTCAAACACACAGTTACTATAGCTAGAAGATTCATAGCCATATTCAAGCAATCAGTACTGTTTTTATTCTTTTTGTGTTCTTCTTCTATTTTTGGGTTCAAGTTACAACAAAGAAAAACATTTCTGTTGTATACAATTTTTTTGTGTTATCGATTTCGAGCAATTTTTGGGGTGTTAGTATTTCGATTTTCTTCAGTACAAAGAATTTCGAGACAGAGGTGATTCTGCACTGTTTTATCCTGGGGACAACAGGGCTATATATTGTTTGTACAAAATTTGAGCAGAGCCGCGGAACGTCTTAAAGAGAGCGACCTAGTCTGCGACTTAACCCAAGTTTGGTATTTTTATTATACTTTACAGCAGCAAATTTCTTATTTTGTAATCTCCAGCAACATCTCTCAAGTCTCAATCTCTCCCACCACACGGTCACCGCCCACTGCCACTACCCTCGCAGCTGGTCCCCTCCTTGCTGTTGCGCGTCCGCTCATTGTCTCCACTGGTCGTCACCTCGCGTCCCCTTGTTGTCACCGTTCGACGTCGCCAATATGAACCATGTGTGCTTATTTTGATGTAAGTGTGTTGCTTTGTTGATTTGTCATTTTGGGTTTGGTTTAGGTCTACTACTGAGCTTTCTTCTATTCCATCGCGATTGGATTATATTTTTATCATTTTTTGTCATCAAAGATTGAATTTTTATCATTTTTTTTTCTGATTTGAAATGCTGTGTAGAAAAAATTCATGTTTTGATGAGAAGGGATTGGTGCCAGTTTATCTAAATGTGTATGATTTGACACCCATATTAGACCATCTCCAATGAGACTGGAGACTGCAAAAATGGAGCATGGCCAATTTTTTATTTTATTTTTTTAAAATTATAAAAAAAAATTGATTAATCATCACTTTACCATATTTAATAAACTTTATATTAATTATATTCTTTTTATATTTAATAAATTTTATTTATACCCTTATTTTTTATTCCAATTATAACCCTTTTTATTATTTAATAATTTTATTTGATTTTTATTAATTTTAATTTAATTATTTTTATTTTAACATTTATAATAAACTAAAATTAATTAAATTTTTTTAAAAAAAACACTAATTTAATAAAAAAATAAAAATACAATATTAATAAAAACATAAAAAATTTCATACAAATTTTGTAATAATAAAATAAAATACCATTAAAATACCAAAATTTATCTCTAGATTGGTTTATACGCAGGGGTAGACTGCAATGGAGGCTTGGGGGGACCCAGCGTCTCCCAAGCCTTCATTGGGATCTTGGATTATATATAGTAATAGACTCAGTCTTGGATTATACCTATGATTAGGTTTTGGAGAATATCAAGATATACAGAACAAAGGTGCGAGTCATATTTATTTGTTATGAAGAACTTAGTTGATTTGAAGTCGTTTTTTTTTTTCAAGTGAAAAAGAAGAGATATGTTTAATTTAGTGTAGTCTGTTATTTATAAAAAAGTTGAAGGTAATATTTTTGAAATTAATCCTACGGTTCAGATGGTGATGAAATCCATCCAACGGTTGAGATTTAATAGTACATATTTCTTATCTTACAATTTAAAAATTGTAAGATAAGAAATATGTACTATTAAATCTCAACCGTTGGATGGATCACCTAACAATCCAACAGTTTAGATTTAATAGTAAATTTTAAAAAATGTGAAGATAAGAAATATGTACTATTAAATTTCAACTCTTGGATGGATTACATAACGATCCAACAGTTGAGATTCAATAGTAAATTTTGAAAAATGTGAAGATAAGAAATATAAACGGTTGAGATCCCAACTGTTGGATGGATCACGTAGCAGTCCAAAGATTGAGATTTAATAGTACATTTTAAAAAATATGAAGATAAGAAATATATACTATTAAATTTCAACCGTTAGATGGATCACCTAACAATCCAACGGTTGAGATTCAATAGTACATTTTGAAAAATGTACTGATAAGAAATATGTAATATTAAATCTCAACCGTTGGATGAATCACCTAACAATCCAATGATTGAAATTTAATAGTATATTTTGAAAAATATGAAGATAAGAAATATATCTTATTAATTTTCAAAATATTACCTTCATGTTTCTATAAATAGCATATCACATTCAATAAAACATAATCCTTTAAATCACTTGCTCTAAAGCTCATTCAATTTGAAAATGAATTTCAATGTTGGAGCTCCATCTCATATATTATATTCTACTTCATCGTCATCATCTTTTGATGATGAATTACAACTTATGGTGCACCTTGAAGCGATTAATGCATAACAATAAGCGATAGTTAGACATCTTGCTAACAATTGTAATCTCACCGCTCAGTATCTAATTCAACAAAACAACCAAGTGACCCATGGAGGCTCAATTCCAGGTAATATAGTGATCAATCGAGAGCGGGAAAGTGCTGATCGTAATTTTTTCAACAACTATTTTGCAGAGAACCCACAATATAACGATTTGATGTTTCGTCGACGATTTTGTATGGGTCGAAGTTTATTTCTTCATATTGTTAATGATGTGCAAGGTCATGACAAATACCTTATGCAACGAAGCAATGGGCTCGGTAGACTCAGTTTGTCTATTTTTCAAAAAATAACAGCCGTATTTTGGATGTTGGCATATGGTTTACTAGTGGATGCTACTGATGAGTACATTAAAATAGAAGACTGTACAACAATTTAAAGTATGAAGAGATTTTCTCGTGCTGTGTTAGAGGTATTTGTATAGCAGTACTTAAGATCACCTAATGCTAATGATGTTGCTAGACTACTCCGTATTGGATCACATCGTAGTTTTCCAAGAATGCTAGGTAGTCTAGATTGTATGCACTGAAAGTGGAAAATTGTCCAACGGCTTGGGCAGGACAATATGCAGGTCGCAGTGGATTCCCAACTATTATTCTCAAGGATATAGCTGATTATGATATTTGGATATGGCATGCATATTTTGGTTTTTCGAGTTCCAACAATGACATTAATGTGTTGGAGGCATCCCATCTTTTTTCCTGCCTCGCTCAAGTTATTGCTCATCCAGCTAATTATGTCATTCAAGGAAAAGAATATAACATAAGTTATTATTTAGCTGATGGTATATATCCAAAATGGTCTACGCTGGTACAAACTATTCACGATCCACGTGGTTCAAGAAAAACAATTATTTGCGATGAAACAAGAAGGATGTGGAAAAGATGTGGAACGTACATTTGGAGTTCTCCAATCACGATTTGCAATTGTGGTAGGACCGACATGTTTTTGGAAAAAAATATATGTATTACATAATATAATAAATGCGTTATTACCATGCACAACGTGATAATCGAGAATGAGCATAATGTTGATGCATCAATTGCGGATCATATAGAAGTGCCAACTCCACAAGTTGAGATGGTAGTAAATGAAAATACCCGATTTCAAGAATTCCTAGCTTGACATACACAAATCAAGGATAAAAAGGCTCACATTGTACTCCGAAATACTTTAATTAATTATTTGTGAGATGAATATACTAATTCAGAAAATTAAATGATGATCAATATGTACATTATTTTTATGTTTTTTTTTTCTTTTATGAATGTGATATTTAAGTTAATAATAAATGTAGTATTTTAGTTAATTAAATTTAATATTTTAATTTACTATTTGTAGTTAATTTTTGTAAGGACTATTTTAAGATACCTAAATGTAATATATTATTGTAATATTATGTTAATTAAGGGGTGAAATGTTAATTGTTGATAAACAATATAAAAAGAGAAGAAATGAAATATAAGAGGGAATATTCTTTTTAGAGTAAGATTTGGTGCAACGAGTTGGAGATTGAAAAAATGGAGTAATGGGTTGGAGATGCCCTAAAAGATAACTTGTCTTGGAGAGTACTATTCTGGAGTTCAAAGTTAGCGCTCGTTTTCTTTTTCTGGGTTTGGTTTAGACCAGTTGTTTTGTAGTAAATCTTTGTAAACTGGACCTAAGGTTGCTTCAAGGAAGTTAAGTCAATGAATCACTATAAAATATAAATTACAGACTTGAAATATTGTTTCTCTCTGCATTGTTCCAAATTTTTGTTCCAATAATTTCTTTTCTTTCCAAGAATTTATTTTCCATTAATATGGCCTAATAGGACTATTATTTGAACATATTTATATTGAATTTTTGGCTGCATAAATCAATTTAACCTGAAGAATTTTTTAAGCCTCATGTGGAGGTCTCCAAATCAATATAAATCAAACTATGTATAGTTGAGGACTTGAGGCTTAAATTATGAATAATAATAGTATAAAAATCAAGTCCATTTGTATGGTTTAATAGGCCCACGAACCGATTAAATCGAATCGGATCAAACCGGTCCAATTCGTTTCAGATCACTTTAAAATTTTCGGTTGGATCAGATCACTTTTTAAAAAATCGATCAATTATTGATTTTTATCGAATCATACAAAAATTGAACCTAACCAACCGATACCTACCCCTAGTTATATATATATATATATATATATATATATATATATATTTAAAATGCTTTATTTTTTTCTCCATAGTTTTGTTTTATTTTAAAGCTTGACATCCTTTTACTTATTTATTTATTTCTTTGGACTACAATTTGTTGCTTTATTTATTTATTTATTTCTTTATATAAGTTAGCGACATGGTGTTGTATTGTATTTTCTATATTATTTTTATTCTTTAAAACATTTTACTTACTCTTATCCCATCCAAGTCATTCCTTTCGGAACACATTGGTGACATCAACAAATATTGCAACAAGAAATTGTGAAATACGAAACAATTAATCCCTATCCGAAAACCCCTAACCACAATATGAGAAAAATCTAATCACACACATATTGAAAGTTCAAAGATAGAAAAATAAAATTATAAAAAAAATATTGAAATTGGAAGAGAAAAAGATGTAATGCATAGCATACATTCTCAGTTCACCAGCAGCCCTCGTTCCAAGAGAGAGAAGAAAAAAGACCTCAATTGGGGAAAAAAAAAACCTATAAAATCTTTGGAATACGGGCAAGATTTATTTTGTACTTTTTTATTCATATTTTTCACTTTAAAATCCATCCAAATCCATTTCTACAAAATCAATAAATTTTTAAATATACTCTCTTTATGATTGAATACACTTATATTTTAATAAATTTTTTAAAAGTTCGGATTGAATACACCTTAAAATCCATTAAACGCCAACAAACTTCAATAAAATTCAGATTGAATATGCCCCTTAAAATTTCTATAGTGTGTTTATGTGGTTTTAAATGCAAGAATAGTAAAAATGAAAAATTGCATAAACACCGATGAGTTTAGTCGGTATTCCACCCACCAATAAATTTTATTAAAATTGTACATATTATTATTGATTTTCATTAATTAGTTGTTGACTTAATGGTATATGGATAAAAATATCTTTTACAGAACTCTAAATAATTAACATTATAATAAATTATGTAACAATCTCAAATTTTTTATAAATATAAATTAACCAAATAAAATTATACTAAGACCTAAAAAATTAAAAACTACTTATCGAAGATATTTAACCTTAAAAACCTATAAATGGATTTTTTTAAAATGTTCTTTTCTTCCATAAAGATTTCTATATCGAAGCTTTATTTATTTTTCTTAATTAATTAATGTTATGATAAATTTATTATTAATTTTTTATAGTTTAAAGTTAGTCTAACAATTAATAAATAAAAAATGAGAGAAGTTTGTACAATTTTAACAAAATTTGTTCATAGATGGAATATTAACTAAACTCACAGGTATGTTTGTGCAATTTTCCCTAATAAAATGGCCCCGCTGCCGCCAAACATAAAAATATCTATCTACTCTCCAATTCATTGTCATCTCCAAATCTTGAATTTGAAACAACGCCACTCCTCTTGACTCTGGATGGCATGGCATTGACATCATCTTGCCGTGGAGTTGTAACGTTTTATCCTTCTCCTTCTACTAAGATATCCAAACACTCCTCCATTTCTCCACACCCCACTTGTTCTTCCTCTTCTTCAACTTCTACCACTGAACAATCTACTAACAATAACACGACCAACACCCACAACTTCAGCTACAGCAGAGCCTCACCTTCTGTCAGATGGCCTCACCTCAAGCTCCACCAAAACTACCCTCCACCCCAAACCCACTTCACCCACCCTCCCCCTACTCCTCCTACTACTACTACTTCGGTGAAAAACGAGTCCTTGGATGAGAATGCTGTGAAGGACGCGAGAGGAGTTACTCATGATAATGATGAGAGTCGAGAGGTTTTGGGTAGAGTTAGCAGGACCCGTGTGAAGAAGATGACGAAATTGGCATTGAAGAGAGCCAAGGATTGGAGGGAGAGAGTCAAGTTCTTGACAGATAGGATCTTGGGGCTGAGAGAGGACCAGTTCGTGGCCGATGTGTTGGACGAGCGGCCCGTGCAGATGACCCCCACTGATTATTGCTTTGTGGTGAAGTGGGTTGGGAAGGAGAGCTGGAACCGCGCTTTGGAGGTCTACGAGTGGCTCAATTTGTGCCATTGGTATTCCCCAAATGCCCGTATGCTCGCCACCGTGTTGTCCATACTAGGCAGAGCTAATCAGGAAAGCTTGGCTGTGGAGATATTCACGCGGGCTGAGCCTTCCGTGGAGAACACTGTCCAAGTCTACAATGCCATGATGGGTGTGTATGCTCGAAACGGTAGGTTTAGTAAGGTACAGGAGCTGCTTGATTTAATGCGCAAGAAAGGGTGTGAGCCTGATTTGGTTAGTTTCAATACTTTGATCAATGCGCGTTTGAAGGCTGGCGCTATGGCGCCTAATTTGGGGATTGAACTTTTGAATGAGGTGAGGAGGTCGGGGCTTAGACCGGATATAATAACTTATAATACTCTTATTAGTGCTTGTTCGCGTGAATCAAATTTAGAGGAAGCTATGAAAGTTTATAAGGACTTGGAGCAACATAACTGTCAACCTGATTTATGGACTTATAACGCTATGATTTCTGTTTATGGGAGATGTCGACTGTCCGGTGAAGCAGAGCAGCTTTTTAAGGAGTTGGAGTCCAAAGGGTTTTTTCCGGATGCTGTCACGTATAATTCGCTATTGTATGCTTTTGCAAGAGAAGGGAATGTGAAGAAGGTGAAAGAGATTTCCGAGGAGATGGTGAAAATGGGGTTTGGTAAAGACGAGATGACGCATAATACTATTATCCACATGTACGGGAAGAAAGGCCAGCATGAACTTGCATTGCAGCTTTACAGGGACATGAAATTGTCAGGACGAAATCCTGATGTTGTAACATATACTGTATTGATTGATTCACTTGGTAAAGTAGATAGAATATCAGATGCCGCTAATGTTTTGTCAGAGATGTTGGATGCAGGAGTTAAACCAACCTTGCGGACTTATAGTGCTTTGATTTGTGGGTATGCCAAGGCAGGGAAACGAGTGGAAGCCGAAGAGACATTTAGTTCCATGCGTAGATCTGGGATTAGACCTGATCATCTAGCATATTCAGTTATGCTGGATATCTTTCTGAGGTTCAATGAGACAAAGAAGGCGATAGTGTTGTATCGGGAAATGGTTCGTGATGGTTTTTCACCAGACCATCCTCTTTATGAGACCATGCTTCGAGTTCTTGGGAGAGAAAATAAAGTGGAAGATATTGGAAAAGTGGTGAAAGATATGAAAGAACTATGTGGTATGAACCTACAAGCTATTTCATCCATTCTTGTCAAGGCAGAATGCTATGACCATGCTGCTGAGGTTCTGAGATCGGCCATCCATGACGGATGTGAACTTGATCGTGAGAATTTGTTATCTATATTAAGTTCATATAGTTTGTCTGGAAGGCACTCGGAAGCACTAGAATTGCTAGAATTCTTGAAAGAACATGCTTCAGAATCTAATTCTCTGCTAACTGAAGCTCTGATCACCGTGCTTTGCAAGGTTAACCGATTGGATGCTGCTTTGGAGGAATACAGTAACACCTGGAGATTTGGTTTCTTTAGTAAAAGCAAAACTATGTATGAGTCCTTGATTCACAGCTGTGAAGAGAATGAGCGCTTCGCTGAAGCTTCTCAGGTTTTTTCTGACATGAGATTCTACAATGTTGGACCTTCTGAATATGTTTACCGATGTATGGTGCTCATATATTGTAAGATGGGCTTCCCTGAGACAGCACATTTTATTGCTGATCAGGCAGAATATAAAGGCGTCGTATTTGCTGATATCTCCATTTATGTTGATATAATTGAGACATATGGGAGATTGAAGTTATGGCAGAAAGCAGAAAGCTTTGTGGGTAGTCTTAAACAAAGATGTGTAACTGTTGATAGAAAGATCTGGAATGCTTTAATACAAGCTTATGCCGCAAGTGGCTGCTACGAGCGAGCTAGAGCTGTTTTTAACACAATGATGAGAGATGGTCCTTCCCCAACTGTAGATTCCATTAATGGTCTCTTGCAAGCTTTGATTGTTGACGGGAGATTGGATGAGCTTTATGTGGTGATCCAGGAGTTGCAAGATATGGATTTTAAGATAAGCAAAAGTTCCATTCTTTTGATGCTGGATGCATTTGCACAAGCAGGAAACATATTTGAGGCGAAGAAAATATACCATGGAATGAAGGCTGCAGGTTATCTTCCTACCATGCATCTTTATAGAGTTATGATTGGATTGTTCTGCAAAGGAAAACGAGTAAGGGATGTTGAAGCAATGGTTTCAGAGATGGAAGAAGCGGGATTTAAGCCTGATCTTTCAATATGGAACTCTATGCTGAAGTTATACACTGGAATTGAGGATTATAAAAGTACAGTCATAGTTTACCAGAAAATTCAAGAAGCTGGACTTCAACCAGATGAAGACACTTTCAATAGTTTAATTATTATGTACTGCAGAGATCGTAGACCAGAAGAAGGATTGTCACTGATGCATGAAATGCGAAAGCTGAGTCTGGAACCTAAATTGGACACTTACAAAAGCCTGATATCGGCAGCTGGTAAGCAGCAGCTGCTTGAACAAGCAGAGGAGCTTTTTGAAGAGTTGAGATCAAAAGGGCGTAAACTTGATCGCTCTTTTTATCACACTATGATGAAAATATATAGAGATTCTGGAAACCATTCCAAAGCCGAAAAGCTATTAACCATGATGGAAGAGGCTGGCGTAGAGCCCTCACTTGCTACAATGCACTTGCTTATGGTCTCTTATGGCAGCTCGGGGCAGCCTCATGAAGCCGATAAAGTTCTTAGTAATTTGAAAGAAACTAGTTTAAATCTTAGCACACTACCATATAGTTCAGTTATTGATGCTTATCTGAAAAATGGAGATTATAATATTGGAATTCAAAAGCTTATGGAGATGCAGAAAGAAGGATTGGAGCCTGACCATAGAATATGGACGTGCTTTATCAGGGCTGCAAGTTTATCCCAGAGCACAAGTGAAGCCATTATCCTCTTAAATGCTCTTCGAGATACTGGATTTGATCTTCCAATCAGGTACTTATTGGTATTTTTAGAGAGGCACTGGTCTCGTATACAGATGTGCTTCTGTTTTCTCAATATTCCCTGTGAATGACTTGAGCTGTGGTGATTTTTGGTTTTAGGCTTCTGACAGAAAGATCTGAGTCACTAGTTGCTGAGGTAGACCTTTGTCTAGAGAAACTAATACCCATAGAAGACAATGCAGCCTTTAACTTTGTCAATGCTTTGGTAGACCTTATGTGGGCATTCGAACTCCGAGCCACTGCTTCATGGATTTTCCAGTTGGCAATCAAGAAGAGCATTTATTGCCATGATGTCTTCAGGTATACACACCTTCCAGCATTGATATGGAAATAACACTCTATTGAGAATGTCTAAACCCATTGCTGGTGCAAGTGATGCAGAAGATTTTACAGTTATTTCTCATAATTAGGTTCTATTAATGTGCTTATACTTTCAACTCTTTGTGTTTCAGGGTAGCTGACAAGGATTGGGGGGCTGATTTTAGAAAGTTATCAGGTGGCTCGGCTCTTGTTGGTCTTACTTTATGGCTTGATCATATGCAGGCAAGTTCTCTTTCTAAATTTCAAGTTTACGGCTATTACAAACACACAAAGCCAAAATGGAAATTTTGAATAACCGACTCATAAAACCAGTTATGGTTAATAAAAATGTTACTTGTTTTATCTTTCTTCACTGCCTATTGTTAATTGAGGTGGTCACTATGGTGCCAACATTGTTGTTATTACTATCAACATACTGTTGTTTTCATTACAAGATCAAGGCTGGTGCTCAGTTTATAGGACTTAAAAGAATTTAATAGTTTCTTGAACTTCAATATCCTTATTTTAGCTTATCTAATGGTTTTTGTAACAATGACAAGTATCCTGGTTCCTGGGAATCATGAAGTACTGAATTGCAACAGATTTAACACTACATGGCATGTGACCCCAAAGTCCAATCTCTTTCTAATATTCTTGGTTACATGGCTTTAAATATTAATATGTAGATTTCAGTCATTTGTAGTTAAAGCAACAAAGAATACGAAATGCAACATAATTTAACATTCTGATGTTCAGATACATCAATATATAATCAAGACCCAAGTTTCATCTGAAAACAGTAGCTTTTTAAACACTGACAATATGTAAAATCATATATACTCATATTCTAATTCAAATCAGAAGAAAACCAGAAATCAGGACATTAAGATAAACGATTGAAGCTTATTCTGTCAGCTGGTAAACAAATCTACTCTTTAGTGATACATCATATCTTGTAGCTAATGTATATATCATGAATATAAAAATTCTTGGGATTTGCTAAACCTAGTACTCTGTGCGGAAGCAAAATATTTTTCTTCCAGGCTAATTTTAATATTTAACATTCTCTACGTAAGCATGGTGATGCATAAGGATTCAAATTTAATTATCAACTCCTTGATATCCTGGAGTCTACTGCATCAGTTTCCAGTATTCTTTCATCAACACTTTTTAATGGACGTTGTAATGGAGATTTTACTGATGAAATGCTTTAGCTGACAAACGTGGCAGTTTCGATGTTATCTTTACAATGTTTCTGTTATTTGTCTAACATTGCAAGACTTTTAATTGGCAGGATGCATCTTTGGAAGGCTATCCGGAGTCTCCGAAATCAGTTGTTCTCATAACTGGGACAGCCGAATACAACAGGGTTTCTCTTAACAGCACATTGAAGGCCTGCCTTTGGGAGATGGGATCTCCTTTTCTTCCTTGTAAAACAAGGAGTGGACTCCTTGTAGCGAAAGCTCACTCCCTACGGATGTGGTTGAAGGACTCCCCTTTTTGCTTGGACCTTGAGTTGAAAGACGCCCCTTCTCTCCCCGAATTAAACTCAATGCAGCTCATTGACGGATGTTTCATTAGGCGTGGCCTCGTACCTGCATTCAAGGACATAACCGAAAGACTTGGAGTAGTGAGACCGAAGAAATTTGCAAGGCTAGCTTTGCTACCAGCTGAGAAAAGGGACAAGGCTATTCAAGCTGACATTGAAGGAGGTAATGAAAAATTGGAAAAGATGAAGAGACAGTTTAAGCTTCGGAGGAGAAATACGCAGAAGCTTCGAACAAAAAGATATGTTCGAAGAGCAGTTATGTCAAAGCCGGGAAGAATTAGATGAAAGAAATGTTGTTAAATTGATTCATAAATAGGAAAATGGCATGACTTATGTACTATAATAATATTAGAAATGAGCAAAAGATCATATGCATATATTCTTCAAGATGAGTGCCAAAAATTTAAGATTTATTAGTATGTGGGTGCAAAAAGTAATTATCTTTTTATATTTATTTATGTCATTTTTTTTCTTATAAACAAATTTACTTAAAAGGGCATTTAAATAACAAATATTTTATTAAATAATTAGTGTATATTGTAATTTTGTAAAGCTATTTAGCCCTCTTAAGACTAGGTTGACAATCACGCACAATGAAATTCGGTGGTAAATGATGTTCATTATGTTTGATAATATATAAGTTCTTGGTATGTAAAAATAAAAAAAATAAAAAAGAAGAAAAGGCTAGACCGATAAAAGAAATTAAAATCAGACCTACAATCTCAATGATATAAGTGTGATGAGCATATTATTAGGTCAATCTTATCTCATTTATCTCATCTTCTCTTTATGGGTTATATTTATACAAATTAATTTACATTATAATCCAATAATTCAAATTATAGTAGTCACTTTGTTCTATGGAAGTTAATGGAGACCCCTAAACTACAGGAGGTGCCATTCACAAATTGCAAACATTGTTGTTGATGTCAAATATTAGGAAATGATAATAACCCTAAAATGAGTGTTTGCTTGTGTAATTTTCTTCATAGAATACGAATGACATTAAATCCATTTTTTTATTTTTAAAAAAACACTGAAATAACAAAAATTTATTAAAATATGTGATATTTACGTTGCTCTAAAAAAGGCTAAATTTTTTTTTTGGAGTCTTCTGCCTAGACCTCCAATAATGGAGGTTTGTATAGATCTTTATTGTTGAAGGTCTGCGTCGCCGCCATTCATACAACGGAGGTATGTGACACACCCCCAACAATTGGAGGTTTGTGTGATTAGGGATGGCCATGATTTTGAAACTGTCGGTTTCGATTCTGGATCTGGTAGTTTCGGTTCCTCTAAGTGGTTGTTCCCCTAAGTGAGGGAACCAGAACCGTGAGGTACCGGTTCGAATTCCGGTTCGGGAACCGGTGGTTCCCCGTTGGTTTCGGTTTCGGATCCGGTACCCCTTTTTTTTAAAAAAAAAATTTAAAAAGATAAAATTGAAAAATTAAAATATTCTAAAAAAAAATTAAAAGTGGGTAATCTCGAACCCGAAGCTATGATAAAATTTAAATAAAATTACCATAATATCATAAAATTAAAATAAAATTTAAAGAAATAAATAAGAAATTTGGGCTTGCACTTAATTTTACCTCGATTAAGCTGCCTACGTATTCTCTAGGAGGAATCAAAACTCACGTAGTTCTCTTATCTTTTATTTACCTGATCATGAATTTTCGCTCGTTCCTTCATTGCCCATGGTATCATCTTTGTCGAAAAAAATCGTTATCAGATGGTTGGTCTATTTCTTGTTGCCTCATTTGCGCTTTGGTTCAGTCGTCAACACATACTTGAACCTCAATTGAGTTTGGACTCAACAATGATCATTTCTCGTCCAGAACATTTCCGTTGACGCTAAATTCTTATTCCACTGCCACAGTCAAGACAGGGGTTCCAATAATTTGTTTGGCTATGACAGCCAAAATTGGAAAATTCTTCTTATGATCCCTCCACCGTTGTTGAATATTGAAGTTATTGTTCTCCACAAACTCGAATACAGTCTTTAAGTAAACATCAACCCTGAAGTAGAGGTTGATTGACAAGCCCCTAACCTACTATCTCCCATTAGGTAGCCTGCCGGCACTCCACGGTAGCTTCCCAGTCGAGGCTTGTCCCGCTGAAAAGCTTCTGTGAAGCTAAACCGTTTCTTTTAACTGGAAATCTGAGTAGGAAATTTTTTTTATTATTATTATTATTTTAATACAAAACTACTTTATGAAAATTTTGACAAAGTCTCCTCTGTTTTTTTTATATTACCAAATCTTGGAGACCTGCATAAAAACTTGAACACTTCTATAAAATCTCAAATCTCAACTATTGTGGATCTCCGGTCCATCTCAATAATTCAATCACAACTCAAACAGTTTATATATCAAAATAAATAGTTATCAAATATAAATAAATCAAATCTTTAAATAAAATACTTATATACTTAAAAACAATATCAAAATACAAACTTAACAACTAAAACATCCTATATGCTTGTAAAATAGTCACAGCATCCTCTGACTGGTCCTGCTAGTCTTCGGCGTCCCTGCAATGTCTGCACCTGGGAGGTTGATTTAAAAACATAAAAATATAATGAGTTAAAGGAGCTCAGTGAGTGTTATATTTTTCTCACAAATCTAATATTTCTGATTTAACCTCCCTCAAATTTTACTGAAAAGAATAATAATTGGTTTTCTGAAAATACTAAAAGCCATACTAAAATCTTTTCTTGATAATTATACTGAAATTTACTTTCTGAAAACTTTACTGAAACCTGAACTGATAAACTATCTCTGAAATCTATTTTCTGAAAACTATTCTGAAATCCACACTGAAAACTATACTAATATCTAACTTCTGAAAACTATACTGAAATCCTTTCAAACTTTCTGTTATTGCTGAAAACTGATAAACTGAAATATTGCATACTTTTTGAAAACTAGGAAGCTGAGATAGTATATATATAAACTTTACTTTTCTGAAAACAGAAAAGCTGAGAAAATATACTTTTACTTTCTGATAATACTTTTTTGATAAAACCTTTTCTGATAAAGCTTTTCTGATAAAACTTTCTAATAATATAGTTCTTTAATAATACTCTTCTGATAAAATACTTTTCTGATAAATTGCTTTTCTGAAAACTTATTATGTCTGTTTTCTGAATACTATACTGAAATTTGTTTATTTTCTGAAAATCTAGCAAAGCCTAATGTACAAAAACTCTTTAATAAATACTAAAGCATATACTGAATTATTTCTGTAAATTTAATGCTATGTACTGAAAATCTGTAAAATATTTCTGGCTTGGCTTCTGTATCTGAAAACTCCCAATGGACCCCTAAGCTGAGCTGAACTCATAGGTCAACTAACTGCGTCGTACCATATGAGTGGGTCACAGGGCGACTAACTGCGCCGTCCACTGTGACATATGATATAAGTCACGAGGCGACTAACTGATGCGCTCAACGTGACATCTGATAAAAGACATCTCACTGTCTATGTGCGGAATGCTGCGTCGCATACATATAGCGAGATAATACCCCAATATGTGGGCGACTGACAGACTCGACAGACTCAACCCCCCTGGAGTTAGCGGACTGTCCCCCCTTAACTTGATTCATACAATTGGGATGTACCGGCCGGGTCTAACTGCTGATAACTGATCTGATAATCTGATAATCCATGGGTTTAGAAACTGTTTTCTTTACTTTAAAACTAACTTTTAATCAAAAGCTTGGGATATACATAAAACATATTTCTTTAAATGAATATAATTTCTAAATTTCTGAGATATAAAATACTTTAATTAAAACATATTTGAACATAAATTCTATTTAACTTACAAAACTCATATAAGTAAATAAACGTATATAATATCGCAAAATACTAAATCAAACTTAAAGAAAATAAACTAAATATAATTCAACTGAAAACCTGATTTTGAACTAACTTAAATAAAGTTATTATCTTGTTAAACTTTAGATAAAACATATTGCTAAAATAAAATATATTTTGCTTTAAAATAAATTTACACTCACTTGTTTCTGGCATTCCCTAAGCCTTGATGCTCTGGTTCCATTGTCTCACTATATTCTTTGTCTTTCCATATAATTTTTTTATTCTCCCACACTAAGGAGATTTCTCCCTAAAATAAAATAATATAATTCCAATCAATAAATAAATACTACAGTTCACTCAAAAGCTCAATTAACATACGTAAGACATTTAAATTACAACATGCCAACATTCAAGTTTTTTATTTCCTTTTCCTTTTTCAATTTCTTCATATCTAACACAATCAATTACATTTAATTTGCTAAAAATCATGTCTCTATAATTATATATACCTTGAATCATTCAATTTCTCTTAAATTGAACCTTATACATCATAATCCAACATATTCACTTTATTTTCTAAGCATCAATTTATATTATAACCATACAGATACAATTTCTAACACTTAATTACACATAAATTGAAATCTCTACACTATCAACTTCGATTTCTACACAAATTCTCATTCTAATCTTCATCAATTTAACATTAGTGAGTTTCCTTCACTTAACAACATCAAATTCAATCTCATTAAACTTGATTAGACTAATTATAAGTTCAATTTCAAATTATATTTCAAAAACTCCCAAAATTAGTGATTCAATTTTATTCTAAACAATTTCTATAACTCTTATCAACCACCAAACACATGACAACAAAACTCATAATACAAGTCACTAATTTGATAATCATTTTGATTTCTTACTTAACGATTATAAATTCACATCACCAATTAACTCAAAAACACTCAAATTATTCAATTAATATCTCAATTAACTAATTTAAACTCAAAATCATCAAATCCCCAAAATTTAACTTACTAATTTTCTTGATTTTCATTCTAATCAACTCCAATTAAACTAATTTCCAATAAAATTCCACAAAACTCAAATCAAATGCTAAAATTAACAAAATCCATCAATCAATTTTACTTTATATTCAACAATAAAATTTCAATAACAATCAAAACTCAATCAATTTCTAAAATCAATTCAAATATTAATTTATTTTTACGATGGATAGCTGAGATCTAATTTTTTTTAGAATATTATTAAAAACCCTCTTAATAAATGTAAATACATCGTTTTACCACTCATGATTTTTTTATTAGCCAAAAACCCCCTACCGTTATCTTTTCATCCAAAATATTAACTTTTGATATCAAAATATGAAATTACCTCTAATTTAGTATATAATATAAAATTTTAAAAATAAAAAAAATTAAAAATTAAAAATCAAAACTATTTTTTCCTCTCTTTCCACTTTTTTCTCTCTCTTCTTTTTATCTTTCGCCTTTCTCTTTCTTCCTCACGTCAATCACTCTCTCTTCACCCCATATATATATATATATATATATATATGTAACACCCCCCGACCTGACCCGGCCGGACCGACCCGGGGAGCGCTACTCTGACTTTCAAAACTTTTCAAAACTTAAATTTTGACATTTCAAAATCATTGTGAGCCCATAAAACAGATAGAAATCCATAAGACAGATAGAAATCATTTTCAAGTGAGCCCATAACAATAAATAAACTTTTCACGAAACTTCGGCAGAGTAACGTTTGTTTTTCGGACTTCCCAAAACCTGTTTTTACACAAATCAATCCAAAATTCACATTTTTCACAAACACTTCTATAGCACTTTCAAACAGTTGCGCACTCTGCCGTTTAGTGCGACTTTCACAAATAGTTTATAAAATAAAAACAAATCAGACTTTAATATTTACAAACATAATAATTAATTACAGAACATATTTACAGATTCACTGTATATGCATGCTTACAAAATAAACATATATATGTACAACAACAAATGTAGCTACCCAACTGTAGTAATCCTGTGACTCGGTCTGCAATTCTTTCAGTTCTTCAGTCTTTAACTTCGTCCGGATTCCTGGTACCTACGCGTTAGAAACAAAACTAACGCGCTAAGCATAAAGCTTAGTGGGTGTACTAAAAACTCAATTAAATAACTCACAATATAATTGTTCTTTAAAGAAGCAATAAACCACAATATGAATTTCATTTCTAAATCACTTTCAAAACAATTAAAGTAATAATGAAATCAACATATGAATTCGATCCATCAAATCATTCAGTTCAGTTTCAATTCAAATCATTTCTGGCCCACTAGAATACTAAACATATACGGACTGGAATATGGGTCAAGCTCCCAACCCCCAGGACGAATCCTGAGGAGGTACGTATCTCCCAACTCTAGGACCGTGGGTACGGAACCTAGAGAGGTACATAGCTCCCTATCCTAGGAACGAATCCTTGGGAAGGTACATTAACTCCCAATCCCCAGGACGAATCCTGAGGAGGTACGTATCTCCCAGCCTCTGGACGAATCCAAGAGGAGGTACATCAGTATCATCAATATCAATCAATCAGTAGTGGCGCAGTACTGCTCCGTAAAACCCAGCTGGTATACCAACCTCCTATATCCATTTCTATGTCTACGTATCCTAGGGCCGTTTCGATAAACAATTTTCACAATCAGTTACAAATCAATATTTACTCAGTCAAACTAAAATATTACACGATATTCTTCAAATGCATCAACAATAATCATATAAATATCAAAATCAACTATTTTAAACGAAATCAGAATATTCAAACCACAAACGAATGCGATCTAGTATAAATTCTTTCCATAATCAACCATAAGTATATCAATCATCAATTTTTACACATCGAAAATCGAATCAAAAACATTTAACGAAATCGAAATCGAAAACATTTAACAAAATCGAAATCGAAACATTTAACGAAATCGAAATCGAAACGAAAACGAAAACAGTAACGTAAACGATAATGAAATGCTTTTCGTAAAGATTCCGAAACAAAAGTACACCAACCTCGGTACCGTTTTTCGTTCGAGAAATCGCGGTTCGACGATCTCCTTTTTTTTTTTCTTTCCCTTTCCTTTCTCTTCTCTTTCCTCTTCTTCTTCTTTCTTCTCTTCTTTTCTCGGCTCTTTCTCTCTCTTCTCGCTGTTCTGTTTTTCTGTGTGTGTTTTCTCGCTTTCGCGAGAAGCTTCTTCTTTTTTTTATATTTTTTTCGCTACCGCGATCGCCGTCGCGACCTGTGGTCGCGCCACCAGGTCGCGATGCTTACTGGAATTTTTGCACCTCCTTGGTCGCGAGCGCGCCTTGGTCGCGCGAGAGATCGCGTTGCTCACTGCCAAACTTTGAAAATTTCATCGCGAGCAGTCCATCGCGACCTGTGGTCGCGGTGGCTGGTCGCGATGCTCACTGCCAGATTTTGCCATTTTCATCGCGAGCGAGCTATCGCGACCTGTGGTCGCGGTGACCAGGTCGCGATGCTCTCTGGTCCAGTTTTCAATTTTTTTCATTTTTCACTATTCAATTTTTTTCATTTTTCACTATTCATTTTTCACCAGGTCGCAATGCTCTCTGGTCCAGTTTTCAATTTTTTTCATTTTTCACTATTCAATCTTGTCCGCTGGAAATCATAAAATAAACATACATTTAATTATATTTTCACCCCCTTAAATAGTAAAATTTATTTTCACATATATAAAATTAATTACCCGAAATCCGGGATGTTACAGTATATATATATATATATATATATATATATATATATATATATATATATATGCGTGTGGTGCTTGGACTTTAGAGGATACGGTGGCGGTTTGCGTGTTGTTTGGGAAAGGAGGTTGTAACACCCCCTGACCCAAATCCACTCGGACCGAATCAGGGAGCGCTACTATATACTAAAAACTAACTTTTACTGTAGATAAACATTATATTAAAAATCTTTGAAAATAGTCCAAAGAATTTTCGAAAATCTTGCCAGAGTTTCCTCTGTTTTTCTGACTTTCCAAAACCTGTTTACAGATACAAGTTATAAAATCAACTTCCACATTCTCAAATCAAGTTTGCGCACCCTTCCATATATAGTGCGACTTATCAACTAATTTATCACAATATAAGTTATAAAGATTCACATAACATAAACATATCATAAAATATTTACATAGCGGAAGCTCGTTCAATATTTATAAACAGTTTCTGTATATGCATATAGTATCAAAATATATAACTTAATACAAACAATTACCAAAATGTATGCAGGAAAGATGTGATCCTGACTCTAGTTCTGCAAACTCTACTCTTCTTTATCTTTTTCGCCCTTGGAACCTTTGTTACCTGCGTGCGAGAAAACTCAACACGCTAAGCATATTGCTTAGTGGATATACACAAAATAGTATATACAAATATTTAAAATCAATCAAAACTATAACGAACAAATAGATAAACAATATATGGGGCTCATATCAACTCAAATATCCAAAAACAATTAATGCTCATCTCAAATCAAACATTTCCAAATACAATTAATAGACATATTTTCTTAATTTCTCAAACGTGTCCCCATAACAAATATATTTTCAAATTGGGCTCCTGACATATACAACATAAGTTATCGGACTGGATTACGGGTTGTTCGGTATTGGACGCAAACGGGGTCACTCACCGAACATCAGATCAGAATGGAACACCAACGGAATCACCCGCTGTCAATGTCCCATAACAAATTTCAGAACCCTAGGACCGGCACTTGGGGCCTGTACTATCCAAAGGGTGGTATAATCGGCACAATACTGTTCAGACAGAAACCCAATTGACATGTCAACCTCCTATATCCATATCTATGTTCATACACATCAGATCCAAAATATTTTCTCCAATCCAATATCAACATATTTTCTTTCTTTCCGAATACTCAAATTCAATTTCAATACATATCCATATATTTATATTTTTGCAAATTCAAATTTCATCAAATATAATATAACGGAAATATACGAATATATTTATAAATCAATAATCATATGAAATCCATCCAAAATATACTCAAACGTATTTCATAATTCCGTGTCGAATCAAATTGCCCCAAAATCATTTTCCAATACATGTCACAATATAATATAATTTAAGTCACTTTCAACCATATATTTCCTTAACAATATATTTCCAGAACACTATTAGAACCAAATCGTATTCAAATCATTCCGAAATCAGTTTCAAACTATCAATTCTACTCAATAGAATTCACATAATGCAAAAACGATAAACTTCGAGAATTTCAAAAATTTCTGGAAAACTGGAAAAATTCCAAAACTCGTATATATCGACCCTGAACTATAGTCGATAATCAATATCATTCAAATAACGCAAATGTAATCAATTTCAATCAATCCGAAATATTCCAAAAATTTCTAGAAAACTGAAAAAATTCCAAAACTCGTATATAGCAAATCTAAACTATAATCTATAATCCATATAATTCAAATAACTCAGAAACTCTAAAATTGAACAATTCCGAAAACTTCTGGAAAACTGGAAATTCGAAAAATACGTGTACACCAAACCTGAAAACTTCCTCCTTCTTCTTTCCTTCTTCTCTTTCTCTTTTCTTCTTCTTTTCTCCTCCTTCTTCTTCTTCTTTTTCTTCTTTCTCTCTCCTCTTCTCTCTCTCTCTCTCTCTCTCTCTCGTTCTCTCTTGTTGCTGTTTCTGTGTGTTTGTTTTGAGAGCTGTTGCTCTCTTTGGTTTCTTTAAACACACCGCTCCACCGCTTTATTTTTTTACAATTTTTGAGTCATCGCGACCTGTATCGCGAGCGGTGGTCGCGCTGCTTTGGTCGCGATGCTCACTGGTCGAAGTTGCCACTTTCATCGCGAGCTGATCATCGCGATCTGTAGTTGCGATGACCTGGTCGCGGTGCTCACTGCCAAGAATCACCTTTCTTCATCGTGAGCAGCTCATCGCGATCTGTGGTCGCGATGGCCAGGTCGCGATACTTACTGCCTCAGTTTTTCAATCTTCTCTTCGTGCATCGTTTCGACCGTTCAAATTGGTCCATTATGAAACCCCCATTTCCACCCCTCAAATCATAAAAATCATATTCACATATTCAAAATGAATTCAATCATACTTTTCATATGTATTCAAAATTAGGGATGTTACAGAGGTGGCGGCGAACGGAGGCTTCCCATTTGTGTTGACCCCCATTGGAGATCCATCTCTGGATCTCCATGCAAATCCAGAGATGGTGGATCTCCATGTTTTGATTTTATTTTTTGTTTGGACCTAGCGCAGATCCATATTTGTGTTTTGTTGTTTGATTTTTTGTTATTTTTTGTTTTTTGGATCAGCTGGAGAATTTAGATTTTTGATTTATTTTATCGAGATCTCCACCAAATGTTTTTATTTTTAATTTTTTTTTGGGGTGGATTCACCATTTGTTTTTATTATTATTCCTTTTTTTTTATTTGGATGCTGGATGGGATATGATGATGATGATTAAATGTGGAAAATGATTTTGATTATAAGATCAAGGATGATGATAATTGGTGGGAGACGACAGATATATTAGTTTTTAGTTGAGGATAATTTAATGTGATGTGAATTAGATTTATTCTAATTAAAAATTAATTAAATTCTAATGAGAATGAAGAATTTTTTATTTAAGGGCAAATGGATCTAAGGGTAGTTTTGTCTTTTTACTTTCTGATGAGAGAGATAATTACTTTATAGATGAAATACTAACGGTATGAGGGTTTTTGACAAATACAGAAACAGTGGGAGGTAAAACGATATATTTAAATTCGTTGGGAGTGTTTTTTTTTATAATATCCTTTTTTTTAATGCTTCATTTTTATAAATATGTTTTTTCTTTAATATCATTTTTGTAATTTTTTAATATTTTTTGTCTTTTTATAAGGCTAAATTGGTAAAATCATCTCCAGTTAAGCTTATCAGGGATATATTGGTCATTTAATAGGTTTGTTACAAGTTAACAATCAATTCAAAAACAGTAAAACTTAATCTAGGGGGGAGATTATCTCCTAATGTAATTCATCAAATAGGTTAAATGTCAGCAAATTGCACTCAAGTACCCTGACTTATAACATAATTGCACGTTTAATGTCAGTTTTTCCATAATTGCACTCGAGTACCTTATAATCCGTTGACCGCCGTTAAAGTGACAGTTGACCAAACGGATTATGGTAAAATAACAAGATTGCCCCTGCATAAATGTGTTCTGACATAAAATTAAAAAAATAATTATTAAAAAAAAGATAATAATAAAATAATAATTAAAATTTTTTTTTTTGAAAAAAATTAAAAAAAATCACAGATTTGGAAATGGAAGAAATTTCCAGATCTGAATTCCTTCACAGTTAAAAAAAAAAAAAATCAAAAACTCCATTCTCAGATGGAGAAATACTCAGATCTGGAGATGAAAAAAGTTTTCCATATCTGGATTCCTTAAGAGTTACAAAGGAAAAAAAAAATTTTGAAAACTACTGGGTTCGAGCACGAACCCAGATCTGGGTTCATGTTCTTTGAAAACTTTTTTAAAATTCTTTTTTTGGTGATGTGGTGGAAGAGTTTCCAGGCTCTTCCATCTGTTTTTTTTTAATTTTTTTTAAAAATATTTTTAATATGTTATTTTTAAAATTAATTAAAATATGACGTAGCATGTTATTATTGGTTGGATAATTTTTTAAATTTTTTTAAAAAGAATTTAAACGTAAAAGACCAATTTGCCCCTGAATCCGTTTGGTCAACCGTCACTTTAACAGCAGTCAACGGATTACAGGGTACTCGAGTGCAATTATGGCAAAACTAGCATTAAACGTGCAATTAGAGTTAATTGCACTCAACCTCCCTGAGGTTTGCCTAATTACACTCGGAATCAAAATTTGCATTAATTAACACTAATCTCCCCTCACGTTAACGTTGACCGTCAAAATAAACGTTGACTTTTTTCAAATTTATTAAATGACCAAAATACCCCTGTTAATTAATATTATCAATTTTTTACTATTCATTAAAAAAAAATTAATGGTGAGATCCAGATTGGATCTCCATCGTCTATCAACAATGATGGATGGTGGAGATCTAGATTGGATCTCCACCAAGAACAAAAAAAAAAAAAATTTGAAATTCTTTATCGAACCCAGAAGAGTTCGAAGCTCGAACCTAGA
Source organism: Xanthoceras sorbifolium (assembly GCA_003430845.1). Lineage (NCBI taxonomy): Eukaryota > Viridiplantae > Streptophyta > Magnoliopsida > Sapindales > Sapindaceae > Xanthoceras > Xanthoceras sorbifolium. The sequence continues at coordinate 1,469,047 of CM010619.1, forward strand.
AAAGTTCGAAGAACGAACCCTTTGGGTTCGATCTCGAACCCAGAGGGGTTTGTTCTTCGAACCCTTATGGGTTCGATCTGGGTTCCACGAACCCTTCTGGGTTCGAGATTCATCGAACCCAGAAGGGTTCGACCTTCGAACCCTCTGGGTTCGATTCGAACCCTTCTCGAACCCAGAAGGGTTCGTTCTAGGTTCCACGAACCCTTCTGGGTTAGAAGAACGAACCCTTCTGGGTTCGAAGAAGGGTTCGTTCTTCGAACCCTCTAGGTCTGGGTTCCACGAACCCATAGGGTTCGATTTGAACCCTTCTAGGTTCGAAGATCGAACCACAAGGGTTCGATGCGAACCCTTCTGGGTTCGATGAACAAATTAAAATTTTTTTTTTCTTAGTGGAGATCCAGATTGGATCTCAATGATGGACGGTGGAGATCTAGTCTAGATCTCACCTTTAATTTTTTTAATAAATAGTAAAAAATTAATAATATTAATTAACAGGGGTATTTTGTTTATTTAATAAATTTGAAAAAAGTCAACGTTTATTTTAACGGTCAACGTTAACGTGAGGGGAGGTTAGTGTCAATTAATGCAAACTTTGATTCCGAGTGTAATTAGACAAACCTTAGGGTGGTTGAGTGTAATTAACTCGTGTAATTATATTATAAGTCAGGGTACTTGAGTGCAATTCACCCTTCTGTAAATTGTAAATATGAATTTTGAAGATTTAGAAAACTTTAATAGAAATAGTAAATATAGGGTTTTAAAAAGGGTAATTATCAATAAATTTTGACAAATTATGAGTTTTTTCAACGCAGTTTACTTTATTAGTACTCACGAGCCTTAAGAGTTTTTGTAAATATATCAATTTAGTCTTTCTGACCATTCGATCTCCATCTCCGGAGATTTAATGTTTTTTTTTTCATTTTTTTTTTGTTCTTGGTGTGAAGATCCAATCAGATTAGATTTCCATTCACAATTTTTTTTTTTAGTGTTTTGATGGACGGTGGAGATCAAAATTGGAGATTGGATCTCTATTCATAATATATATATATATATATATATTTTTTAAAAATCAATATAATCTCCACCGTCTATCAATCTTAATGGATCTTCAGTTAATTTTTTTTAATTTTTTAATTACAAAATTTAGTGTTGACACGTGGATAGGTTTAAAGATAAAAAACCCCAGGAATCATCAAATATAGCTAACAGTTAACTTAAAAAAAGACTTATTTGATATATTTATAGAAATTTAGAACACACGGATATCAATTAAGCAAATTGCCTTAAAAACCTACATTTCGTCAAAATTTAGTGATTAAATTGATAATTTCCGTTTTAAAAGACAATCCAGCCCATGAAAACACAACCCATTAAGAAAAACAAAAACTAGGGTTTTATAACTCCTTTTCTCTCTTCTCATATAAACGAAGCAAAGAACTCCTATATCAAAGTTGCTTTGCAGCCGATAGAGAGAGAAAGAGGAAGAGTTCTGCGCTCCTTCTCGTTTCGCTGTAAGTTTTCCTCACTTTCCTTTTGGGTGTTTTGCTTTAGTTTCTGTTTTTCTGAATAGAAAATGATGGAAAGGAAAATGATAAAAATGGAAGGAAACCTGAAACAGAGTTCATTTTTTTAGTGTCTGGGTAATTTAATGGAGATTTGGGTAGTTTTTAGATCCGCTTTTGGTTGTGGAAACTGAGGAAAATTTCTACTGGTGTTGGTTCTACTGAAAATAAAATCAAGTATAATTATGGAAGTAATTGGATTTGTTTATCATTTTGTTGATGATGTGGTTAGGGCTCCATTAGTCTTTTATTTTGATTCAAACTTTTCTGCAATGCATATGTTGGTTTTTTTCCGTAGAGAGGGATTTATTAAAAAATGGGTTTGTTGTTCAGAATTGTGTGTGATCCTGCAATTTCTTTTTGACCTCAATCTGTAAAAAATGCTTTGTTTCCTGGTTAAACTTTGATAGCGTGTTTAAGGATAGAGCAAAGGAAGTGCTGGATCATGTTTTGTGTTGAATAAGTTTCATAGTCTGATTTCAGTGTGCAGCTTATTTTCTACAACAAAATGTGATGGGATAATTTTTTATTAGTTTTGGGTTCAACTGGTCGCGTGATGAAAATTATATTTTGATATTTGTAAGTGAATACTTTCAGCACAGGTAAGAGATGAAGCATAATAATGTTATTCCGAATGGGCATTTTAAGAAGCAGTGGCAGAACTATGTGAGGACTTGGTTCAACCAACCAGCAAGGAAACAAAGGAGACGTGTTGGTGAGTAGCTTTTGTTTCGTGCTGTATACTTTCCCCTTCTGATTATTTATTTATTGGTTTCTAGCTTATGCCTTTTTGTTTTTAGTTATGCATGTGGGTGTATTCTTGCTATTTTGGCAGTGATTTATGGTGTATGTTCTGAATCTTTTAACAGCACGTCAGAAGAAAGCTGTGAAAATATTTCCACGTCCTACAGCTGGACCTCTTCGCCCCATTGTTCATGGGCAGACCTTGAAGTATAATATGAAGTTAAGGGCTGGCAAAGGATTTACTCTTGAAGAACTCAAGGTGTCTTATGTCTACATTGCTAATTGTCAAACATTGTTTTATTGTTTTTAATTTTTGGTTTTAAGTACTTTCCAAATTAGTCTTTTTGCTAAAAATTTCCATTGTTTGGCCTTGTATATTTGTTGATATTGGGTATAACGACTTTTCATACTAAATTAGGCTGCAGGTATTCCCAAGAAGCTGGCGCCAACTATTGGCATAGCAGTTGATCATCGTCGTAAGAACCGTTCTCTAGAGGGTCTTCAATCTAATGTTCAAAGGCTGAAGACATACAAGGCCAAGTTGGTTGTCTTCCCAAGACGTGCTCGCAAGTTCAAGGTATTTTGAGATATCTGGCTTATGTTGATTACACATTATTGTTCCACACTTGTGTCCTCAAAATCAATTGGTTCGTTATCTGGATGTAGGCTGGTGATTCTGCTCCAGAGGAATTGGCAACAGCTACCCAACTACAAGGCCCATACATGCCTATTACTCTTGAGAAGCCTACTGTGGAGCTTGTGAAGGTTACTGATGAGATGAAGTCTTTCAAGGCTTATGATAAGCTTCGAGTGGAACGGACAAATGCACGCCATGTTGGTGCCAGGTTGAAGCGGGCTGCAGAGGCTGAGAAGGAAGAAAAGAAGTAATAAGTTTGACTTGTAAGGCAGCATTTTTGAAGTCTTATGTGGGACTGCTTTTTGCACTTAGGTCTTGTTATATTTGTTTTAAGCTGTTAGTCTTAGTATTTACAGAATTCATTTGTCTTGATATGTCTCTGGAAAATGTATGATCTTGAAGTAAATATTTGTCCAATATTATCTTTATTTTGGAGAAGTCAATAGAAAAAATATTTTTGATATATTAAGAATATTGACAGATATTTTTGATATTTTTATCGAAAAACTGAAATTTACTTTACCTGATTTACTTAAGCTGCCAGATGGTGTTTGATAATAAATTTGGGTGGAGGGGTGGTAGTGGTAGTATTTCCAATCTTAGCATATATTTTAGCTATCTATACAATGTTCATGAGGGTTAGACTGAATTTTTATTTTCTCAAACTGTGATTTGAATATGTTTTAGAAATTTTTTATGTATTTTCATTTCTCAATATAAATTGGGTCTGAAATAGGGTTTGATTATATAAATTTAAAATTTTTATTTCAATTTATAATTTAAATATTTATTCATATTTACTCTCAATCAATCCAATAGCGATGATATATTAATGAATTATAAACATATGATAATATTCTTGGATTAAGAGTAAATAAATAAATTTAAGTTAAAATTTTAAATAATATATCTAATCTAAAGGGAACTCAATTGTGTACTCTCTACACCCTTATTTGGTGTTGTCCTGATTTTATTTGAGGACAAGCAAAAGTTAGAAATGAGGGTTATTTGAGAAGCCAATTTTTTATAAGACTTTGGTCCCCTTTTCCTAAAGTTTGTGTTTTGAATCAGTTGTTTTTTATTTGTTTATTTAGTTGTGCAGGTAACAAGGTTTATATTTGGTGATTGGAGAAGTTTTGGGGGGTAAAAAGCTGGAAATCTCAAGTTGCAGTAATTTTACGGGCAAGGGCCTCAATTACAGGGTCGTGATGCCAAGTTGCTGTGCCAGCCTTGTCCAATGCCAGAGGCCAGTGAAAGTTACATTTTGTGATTACAGGTCACGATGCTAGGTCATGATGCCAGCTTTGTCCAATTTCAGAGGCCAACGCAAGAAGTAGGGATGGGCACATTAACCAAACCAATTATAACCAACCGAACCGAACTGAAAAATTAAGGTTATTTTCGGTTATGAATCGTGACTCGTGGAGATTTGATTATTCACTTTGATAATTGAATAAAAATTGGTTATGGTTAGGTTATGGGTGGTAAAACCGTAAATAAACGAAGTTACATAAATGGAAAAAAAAAAAAAAAAACTAGGGTTGCTTTTACACTTTAGAAAACATTTCCCTAGAAAAAACTAGTTTAGAAAACACTTTAGAAAACTAGTTTTTTCCCTCGCGCCGCACACCACATATCTCTTAGAAAACATTTCCCAGCCTTACCTAGGGTTCCATCTCACCTCTCAAGTCTCTCGCCGCCGCATGTTCATTCTCCAGACCGCACAACCACATCTTGCCGCCGCACAACCACTTCTCGCGCCGCACAGCCCCATCTCGCTGCCGTACAGCTCGTCTTCGCCTTGCCACTGCTCGTCGTCGCCTCCCTACTGTTCTTCCTTGTCATCACCTCCCCACTGCTCCTCCTCATCGTCGCCTCGTCACTGCTCATCATCGCCTCCCCACTGCTCCTCCTCGTTGCCGTAGGCAGGTTCTGCTTCTGGTCTGAACCAAAAATCTCTTCAGCAGTCAGATGTTTTCCAACAATAGCCAAGAATAATGTCAGCAATGTATGACACTGTGGGCAGATCCTCTGGTAATAATAGTGCATAATACGAGTCAATTTCATTCCAAACACAACATCACAATAAAACTCATAATACGAGTCACTAATTTGAGAATTATTTTAATTCCTTACTTAATAATTCTACATTCAAACCATCAATTAATTCAATAGTACTCCAATTATACAAATAACATCTCAATTAAACAATTTAAACTTGAAATCATCAAATCTTCAATTCTTTAACTCACTAGTTTTCTTAATTTTCATTTTTATCAACTCCAATTAAACTAATTTCAAATAAAAACATCATCAAACTTAATAAATTTCTAAAATCAACAAAACCCATCATCAAAATCATCATCCAAGCACTAGAAATCAAAAACTCAAGAACTAATTTCACACCAACTCCAAAACAAATTAATTTCATCAAATTCTTACCTAAATCCTCTTCTTCTTCTTCTTCTTCCAGCTGGACCGAATTTCTTCTCTTCTTTCTTTCTTTTTTCTTTTCTTTTTCTTCTTTTTCTTTTCTTCTTCTTCTGCTATGTTTTCTTCTTTCTTTTTCTGCACAGTTTCTGCACTTCTTCTTGTTTGGCCGGCCACCACTCTTGCTTACTCTTTCTCGCTTCCTTCTTCTTTCTCCTCTTTCTTTCTTCTCCCGCTGCTGACAGCTCTCTCTCTCTCTCTTCTCCTTCTTCGGTCACTGTTCTTTCCCTTCTTCTCATGTTGGCCGCTGCTTACCTCCTTCTCTTCTTAGGCTACACCTTCTTCTTCTTCTTCTTCTCTTCTTTCTTCTCTCCTTCGGCCGGTCACTCTCCTCTCTTCTCTTTTTCTTTTCTTCTCTCTTTCTCACCGACTTTCTCCTCTGTTTTTGTTTTCTTTCTTCTCATTTCTGGTTTGTGTGTTTTATGAGTGGAATTTTCCACTCAAATATTATATATATATATATATATATCTCTTATAATTGCAACTAATTCCCTTGATCTTTTAAAATCTTAATGTGACCACAAATATATATATATATATATATATATATATATATATATATATATATATATATATATCTCTTATAATTGCAACTAATTCCCTTGATCTTTTAAAATCATAATGTGACCACAACCATAACATTTAATCACATCAAATTGACCAAAACCTTTTGATTTATAATTAAATCCATAACAATCCATTAACTTTTCTACACAAAAATCCAATTTAATTTACTTTTCTATCAATTAATTAAATCACAATCTCATATCGTAAAAATATATTTTGACTACCAATAATTATTCTTCATACTCCAATTTATGGAAATCTTTACTATGTTCTCCAAAACTTATAATTGAATTTTCTTATATAATTTATAGAACCTTATTAATCATCTGAAACCATTCCAAATATTTTCGAAGTCTCTGATACCCTTTTTCGAAAATCTCTGGATCCATCCAATAGATTCTATTATAGCACCCTTAATACTTTAAACATTCGATTTACTCATAATAAAAGCTCATTTATTTACTTGTGTAATATACAATAAATTCTGAAGGAATATATTACAATCTATGTACATGTACAGTACATACTATTAGGAAGGTGTATTACATACATACTCTAGGTTATCATGAATATGTAACTAAAACCTAGATAAGATGCAAACCCATCATAAATTTGCCTTCAACTACCAAGACCTAACATAAATGGAGGTCTTTTAGTGAAATAAATACAAACCGTAAAAGGAGAAGTATTTACCTTGACTTGACAAGCACATGAAGACAAGCCCCAAAGAAAGCTTAGCATATGGTCAGTCTAGGGTTTGGAAAAGAGAGAGTCTGTAAAGATGGAGAGACTTTTAGAAAGAATATTCTTTGTCTCTTAAAAAAAAAAAAAATCAGATCTCACACTCTTTTTAGGGTATCCAAGAAAGTGGTCTTATTTATAGAAGCCGTATTTTTTTTATTTTAAAATCCTCGTCAGGGAACCCTGCGACTATAACTTGCGACTAGGGAGTGCAATTGTGAGTTGTGAGATGCAACCAGCAAGATCTGGGAGCAATTCACGAGACTCTTTCACTGTCATGGAGTAGCGAGATGTCCTGTTGGACATTAGCGATCAAATAGTACGAGCACAGGATCGCACACTCTTCATCACGATTTTAACTAGGAAATCATTGGTTTCAATCCCGTGATGGAAATCCATTATCACAAGGCAGTGGTCAAGCATCGTGAACTGAACATACTGATGTCAAACTGCGATGCAACCTATGACCAATGAGTCGCATTCAAGGGGTCGCGAGTTTTGCTAGCACTTTCTGAATCCAAACAGGGATGCAATCAGTGAGCAAGGGGTCGCAGTCAAGGGGTCGTGAGTTCCAACCATTGCACACTGGAGAGAACATGCGACCAGCCACTCACGAGCATGTGGATGCACTTCAGGTCACAGCTTTAGGATGATACAACTATACAGGGACACATGTATGTGTAAGCTACAAGTTGTACACTAAGATGGAGGGACACATATATGCAAATTGTTTGTGTGTACATTTAAGTCTCTTCAAGAACTACAAACCTAGATATAATCTTGTCAAGCAGTGTAACTCCTTGACTGAGTTGGCGAGGCTTGTAAAGTTACTTCACTTGACGAGCAAATCCATAAATGGACTGACTATTCAACCAGGATACAAGCAAACAAATACTTAGACATAAAAATAAATCACCCTAAAAACTTCTGGCCTTTCAAACTTGAAATAAATTATCTTTTGACTTTTGATGAGTATTGTAATAGTCTTTAGAAAAATAGTTTTCTAAATTATTGAAAAAGACATGTCAATGGATGAATAAGAGAAGTTTCCAGGTTTTAACATATCAAATAATTGGGTAGCTTTTTTTTTTTTTTTTGACATACCATATGCGGTGCTAGCAACTCAAACCTGGAACATTGCCAAGCTGAATGAGCGCCTTTACCACCGAACCACATTGGGTAGCTTTCTAACTTATAAAGAAAGATAATTTTTTAATTTTATCTGACTTGTCATGCTCAAGCATGAGTGCTGTCATGCTTAAGCATGAAATTACAATTTTTTTTAAAAAAATAAAAAAACTAATAGTGTCTTTCTTCTCACGTTTACAACTTGTTCTTTTAAGTAAAACACGATATCTTCCTTTCTCATTTTTGTTTCAACTTTTTAAAGTCAAATACACCTTTTTTAATTTTGGTTTTTCAATTATACTGTTTTAGGAAGGAAACTTCAAATATTTTTTAAAATAAACTTCAATTATACGATGTCTCAAATATGAACGGTGGAGATACAATATGGACATTGAATCTCCACCAAGAATAATATATATATATATATATATATATATATATATATATATATATATTGACAGGCCCCTCACTTACTATCTCCCATTAGGTAGCCTGCCGGCACTCCACGGTAGCTTCCTAGTCGAGGCTTGCCTCGCTGAAAGGCTTCCTTGAAGCTAAGCCGTTTCTTTTAACTGAAAATCTAAGTAGAAATTTTTTTTTTTATACAAAACTATTTTATAAAAATTTTGGCAGAATCTCCTCTGTTTTTCTGAGAATACCAAATCTTGGAGACCTGCATAAAAACTTGAACACTTCTATAATTTTTCAAATCTCAACTACTGTGGACCTCCGGTCTATCTCCACAAACCACAACTCAAACAGTTTAATATCAAAATTAACAATTATCAAAAACAAATAAATCAAATATTTAAATAAAATGCTTATACACTTAAAATAATATTAAAATACAAACTTAATAATTCAAAATATTATATATGCTTGTAAAACAGTCACAGCATTCTCAGACTGGTTCCGCTGGTCTTCGGCGTTCCTGCAATATCTGCACTTGTACCTGTACCTGAGAGGTTGGTTTATAAAACATAAAAACTATAATGAGCTAAACGAGCTCAGTGAGTGTTATCATTTTACTAAATAATTCTAACATTTCTGAATAACCTCCCAAAAACTTTATTGACAAGGATAGAATCTTATTTTCTGAAACCTATACTGAAATAACTAATAATCTGTTTCCAATAAAAACTGTACTGAAATCTCTTTTATAAAAACTATTCAGAAATATATATATTAAAATCTTCCTCATAAAACTATACTGAAATCTATTTTCTGGAAACTGTTTTGAAATTTATACAGAAAACTATTCCGAAATCAAATTTCTGAAAAACTGGAAAACTAATAATATATAGATATACTTTCACTTTATTAAAATCTGAAAAGCCGAAGTTATATCTTTTCTATTTCTGAAAACTGAAAACTAACATGATATTATTTTCTGAAAACTGAAATACTGAAATAATATGTTTTCTGAAAAAAAATTGAAATATTAAGATAATGTACTTTTCTTAAAACTGAAAAACTAAAAGAATATACTTTACTGAAAATACTTTTCTGATAAAATTTCTTTGATAATAAACTTTTCTGAAAACTTATTGTCTCCTGAAAATAATGTACTGAAATCTGTAATCATCTGTTTTCTGAATACTGTACTAGAATCTGTTTTTCTGAAAACCTAGCCAAGCCTAACGTACAAAAGCTCTTAATTTATTATTCTGTACTGAAAATCATATCTGGCTTGGCTTCTGTGTCTGAAAACTCCCAATGGACCCCTAAGCAGAGCTGAACTCATAGGTTGACTAACTGCGCCGTACCATATGAGTGGATCACAGGGCAACTAACTGCGCCGTCCACTGTGACATCTGATATAAGTCACGACGCGACTAACTGATGCGCTCAACTTGACATCTGATAAAAGACATCCCACTGTCTATGCGCGGAATGCTGCGTCGCAACATATAGCGAGACAACACCCCAATGTGTGGGTGACTGACAGACTCGACAAACTCAACCTCCCTGGAGTTAGCGGATTGTCCTCCCTTAACTTGCCACACACAATGGGACGTACTGGTCGGGTCTAACTGCTGATAACTGATAATCTGATAATCGATAGGAAATCCATGGGTTTGAAAACTGTTTCCTTTATTTTGAAAACTAACTTTTCATCAAAAGCATGGGATATACATAAAACTTATTTCTTTAAATAAATATAATTTCTTAATTTTTGAGATATAAAATACTTTAATTAAAACATACTTAAACGTAAATTCTATTTAACTTACAAAACTCATATAAGTAAATAAACATATATAATATCACAAATACTTAATCAAACTTAAAGAAAATAAACTAAATATAATTCAACTGAAAACTTGATTTGGCACTAACTTAAATAAAGTTATTATCTTCTTAAACTTTAAATAAAACATATTGCTAAAATAAAATATATTTTGCTTTAAAATAAATTTACACTCACTGATTTCTGGTTCTCTCTAAGCTTTGCGCTCCGGTTCATTTGTCTTAAAATATTTCTTGACTTTTCATAACGTTTCTTTTTCTCCCATACTACGGAGATTTCTCCCTAAAGTAATATATTTCCAATTAATTCGTTAATATAAACACCATCAACTTATACAAAACTCAATTTACACATTTAACACTTTATTTTTCAATTTCTTCTATTTAATTTAATATAAATCATGTCAATCATACGATTCCTCTGCTTGAGTGAATTTCAAACATTCAAATTCAACATGATTTCTTGAATCATTCAATTTCTCTTAAATCAAATATCATATATCACAACTCGGCATATTTACTTTATTTTCTAAACACCAATTTGTATCATAATCATACAAATACAATTTATAATACTTAATTACCCATAAATCGAATTTTGTACATTTTCAACTTCAATTTCTACTCAATTTCTCATACTAATATTCGTCAATTTAACATAAGTGAATTTCTTTCGTTTAACAATATCAAATTCAACTTCATTAAACTCGATTAAACTAATTACAACTTCAATTTCAAAATTTCTCAAAACTAATTATTCAATTTCATTCCAAACACAACATCATACAAATTCTATACTACAAATTCACTAATTTGAGAATCATTTTCATTTCTTACTTAACGATTCCAAATTCATACCACCAATTAACTCAAAAACACTCAAATTACTCAATTAATATCTCAATTTAACAATTCAAACTCAAAATCATCAAATCCTCAATTGTTTACGTACTAATTTTCTTGATTTTCATTCTAATCAACTCCAATTAAATTAATTTCAAATAAAACACTACCAAATACTCAAATCAAACACTAAAATCACAAAACCCATCAATCAATTTCACTTTATATTCAACAATAAAATTTCAAACGAAATTCAAACTCAGTCAATTTCTAAATCAACAAAATCCATCATTAACATCATCACCCAAACCTTCAAAACAAATTAATTTCATCAATTTCAACTACCAATTCTACAACACAAACAATTTCATCAAAATTCCAAATCAATTTCATCAACACTTACCCAACACTTCTTGGTTTTCCTCTTCTTATTCTTCCTCCCCTTCTTCTTGCTGGACTGAAATTCTTCTTCCTTTTCTTTTCTTTTTCTTCTTTTTCTTTTCTTCTTCTTCTGCTCTATTTTCTTCTTTCTTTTTCTGCACAATTTTTGCTCTCCCTCTCTTCCATGGCCGGCTCTCTCTCTCTTCTCTTCTTTCTTCTCTTCGACCGAGCCTTCTCTTCTTCTTCTTCTTTTTCTTTTTCTCTTTCTCTCGGCCTCTCTCGAATTTTCTGGTTCCTTCGTGTTTTGTGTGTGTGTGTTTTAGTTTTCTGATTTCTAATATATATATATTCTACTATTTTCATTTAATCTTCATTTACCCTTCATTTCATTCTCCACCGTCTCTCTCCTCTACTTCTATTTTCATTTCTTCTTTTTTTTTTGTTGTGCCGAATTGCTCTCTTATGAATTCTCTTATGTTTGTTTTGCACGTTGACTTCATTAGTTAGTGGTCTCTTCACTAAGTATTTTATATATATATATATATATATATATTTAGACTATTAATTGCTACTTAATTGGTCCCTTAACCTTTTTAATATCCTAAAATGGCAACAACTTAAAAGTTAATTATATAATTTGGTCAACAATCGTTTTATTTATAATTTAGTCCATAACAATCCATTAACTCTTTTCCACAAAAATCCATTTTAATTTACTTTTCCATCAATTAATTAAATCACAACCTCATATCGTAAAAATACATTTTGACTTCCAATAAATATTTTTAATACTCCAATTTATGGAAATTCTTACTATGTTCTCCAAAACTTATAATTTAGATTTCTTATATACTTATAGAACCTTATTAATCATCTGAAACTATTACAGATATTTTTCGAGTCTCTGATACCCTTTTCGAAAATTTTCGGATCCATCCAATAAATTCCATTACAGTACCGTACAATCAATTCTGAAAAAATATATTTCAATACCTGTACAGATAAAGTACATACTATTGGGAGGGTGTATTACATATATATATTTGAAATTTGCTGCTCGACGAAGCCATAATTTCTAGGTTCGTCCAAGGGTTCATTGAAGAATTCTGAAGGGTTCTTCAACGAAGACGAACCCAATTTATGGACAATCATTACAGATTTCTTTTTTTCTGGATAAGCTCCCGTGTTTTTTTTCTCTTTGGAGGGTTTTCGACGTAAAAAAAATAATCTATATTGTTAATTGTTTTTATAGCATTTAATTTATTGCTTTAAGTTTATTACTTTGATTTTTTGAATTTGCCTATTCAGCCATCCTCTATGCTAATTTATATACATTTGGCAATCCACCCACATGTTTTTGAGGATCATGCCAATACCAACCGACCGCAAATTCTAATTAAATCATACAAATAAGAAAGTAATTGAGGATTATGTTACACAATATATAATCCGTCTCGGAAAAAAAGTAATTTTGGAATTTTTTTTATATATTATTATATTTTTTTTAGAATTTACTTATTTTTTTATAGTGATATAGTCTACAATTAACGTAATATATTTTCGATAAATCTAGGAAAGATATTTATCATGTAAAATAAATTGAAGGGAACCCAAATCGATATATGTCCAAAGGTCGCCTTCTAAGTTAAATTTTAATAATTTAGCCTTGGTTATTTATATTTGGGATATTATTAATTTCTTCACCTATAGTTTAAGGTATTAGTCAAAATTTATCATCTAGATTTATTTTGTTTTTTAAAATTTCCCTCTAATTTATTCAAATAAACAAAATACTACCTGCCATTATGATTCCGGTAAAAAAAAATAGTTTGGCTGTTAGGTTAGTAAGGGTAAAAAATATTAAAAAATTAATAAATAAACATGAATAAAATAAAATATAATATTTTTAAATGGAATAAAAAATTTATTTTAATATTTAAAATTAATATTAAAAAAACTTTTTTTTCATTTTTCTCCCCATCTCTCTCACTTTGTTTTTTTTTTTTCTTTTCTTCTTCCACACTTTCACCGTCTCTCTCACTTTCTTTTTTTCTTTTCTTCTTCCTCTCTCTTTCATCGACTCTCTCACCTTTTTTTTTTTCATTTTCTTCTTCCTTTCTCTCCCATGGATATCTATCACTGTATCATTCTTTTCAAATTTTTTTTTAAATTTCGTTATAGATCCGTCTATGGATCTCCGGATCCAGAGATGGACCAGTGGATCTGGGGCTTGACACCGGATCAATCATTTTTTTTTCCAATTTTTGTTTTAAAAAAATTATGTTATTAAATTTTATCTTCAAAAGATACATTTCCTTTTTCAAAATTTTTAAATTTCTTTTTTAGACTTTTTTCAAAAAACAAATTATGAATCTGGTGAACATTCAAATAACTGTCCATCATCTTTAAAGATAAACAGTAGAAATCCACCAGATTCACAATTAAAAAAAAAAAAAAATCTTTTTTAAGTTTAATGGACGGTGGGATCTATTTATTTATTTATTTAATTAATTAATTTACAAATATTTTGAGGATAAAATGGTCTTTTTAATCAAAACTCTAGCATAAGTTAATAGAAAGGGGATTTGGTGAAAAACGATACTAGGGGTGGATTTTGACTAATACATTAACCTACAGGGGGGAAATGATAATCTCGCTTTATATTATATAAAGGGACAAAATAGAATTGTATATAAATTAGGTTACTATAACCCTATTTTTGTACCAGCCCTATAAATAGAGGTTATAGGCATCTAGGGTTACTTCGACGAATCATCTAAAAACAAAAACTTCTTTTTATTTTATTTGCGAGTAGCCGCTACATCTCATACAAGAGTGTCTCCTATATTTTCTTTTCTTATTCCCTTGTTTATTATAGTAGTAAGAATTAGGAGGAAGATCTTGATACTAAAAGTAATCAATTGGCGATTCAAGAAGGAAATCAACTTCGTGGAATTTAGAATCGAGAACATTCAATTTCTGGTGAGATTCAAATCTAACCTACTTTGCTTTGTGGTGTGATGGTGTTAATATTGCGTTTAATTGAAACCCTTGTCTTATAATTAAGTTAAATCTTTTATATTTTTCTAGAAAACTGTTTCAGTTCCTTTGCTGCTGGAATGGTCCACAAAGGCATATCGGGGTGGAATGCCAGTGCGTATAATTGTCAATAATGTGTAAGTCACCTCTCATTTTGGCCTCCTCATAAAATCCTTAAATAGTTAGTTGTAATACTTTTATCTCTAGCTCTTTTCAATTAAAAGTATTTGGTGGTCATCTAAGCCAAGAGAAAATGGTCAAGGTCTTACTGTAATCCTCATGTTTGCAAACTTAATTTCGACAAGAAAAACTGAACAATTATTCTAATTGTTGCTCAAAATAATGAAAGGGGGTTTCCAAAATTAACATAGACTTTATTCCTCATTTTTATCACATGCTATACACTTGATGAAAGCTTGAAAATGTGTCTAGCATTTGCATCTGTACGGATTACATTTCCGTTTGATAGAATTTTACTACAAAAATGAAAATCAAATCATTGTTCATGTATATGTTTGGAAAGTTCATAACTGTAGCGAATAAAATAATTATAGTCTTTATTGAAACAAAAATTTAGAGGGACATATTTGCCATTTATACTTGACTTAGATGACCACCAAAGGCAATTCAACCATAAGAGCTAGTGATAAGGTATTATTAATAACTCTTTTAGTGCCTTATGAGAGATCAAATTGAGTGGAGATTTGCAAATTATTTGTTTCGTAACAAACAAGGATGGTCCTCAAGACATCTCAACGGATTGAATAAGAGAAGTTCAAGCCAGACTGATTTTAAGGTTTGAATGTATGTGATAAATGGGTATCTTGAATTATTAAAAAAATACAATTTTGATTTTATCTTTGATATGTCTTGCTCAAGCATGTGTGTTTTATGCTTCAATTTGGACAAAACTTTCTTTTGAAAGTGAGATTTTAGTTTGATGATCTCATGCTTAAGCATAAATTGTTTTGAAAAACTAATATTGTTTGATCACTTGAGTATTCCGACACACTTGCGTAGGAACAAAGGCACGTGGCCACTCCCCAACAGATATTGTGTAAACAGTATAAAAAAGAGAAGGATGGCTCTAGAAAAGTGTCACGCATTCTTGACTCTCTAGAGCACTTGAGTACAATCTTAATTGTTCTAAGCTTTGACACAATCATCACTATTCATGGTCAACGTTCATCAAGGTACATCGGCCAACTCTGATCACCATGCTCCCACAATTTCGATCATCATCAGTCAAACGATCGTACCTAGGAAGTATTCTTACCATCTCACTCTACTGCTTTAACTATAATCACCTACAGCTTATTGATTTGATCGGCGGAGTATATTTGGCTGGCACCGCACGGTGATCCAAGCATTCCACCGATTACTTTGTCTCTGATTTTGCTGGTTGTAGAGTCCGTATCACCAACCTACGCTTTCTACAGTCTACAATTTGGCGTCCACCGTAGGACACGACAATCATTGAACGAGCAAAGCTAGACTTAGGAGATGCAGATGGCAGCATTCTGGATGTTCATTTACCCTTGACTGGGCACAACATCTTGCCTAGACGTTAAATAACGCACTTGGCGGGAGGTAACCCATCCAAGTTCATGTTTTTGTTTTTGATTAGGTTTTGATGTTTTAGTGTTTGATTTTATTTGTGTGAGTGAAATTTTGTTTAAAAATTGTTGAGGAAACACGTATGTTTGATGTGCTTTGAGTTGTGTAAATCAGGTTACAGGTAAAATTTCGGCTGGGAAAATTGGTTTTCACCAGTGAGTGTGGCGACCGATTTTCTTGACCCTCGGTCATGAAAAGGGTCGTGGTACTCATTGCCAAAAAAGGAGAAAACATTTCAGTGACCATCGCGACCGTAGGTCGCAAGAATAGATCGTGATACTCACTATCGAGGAAATAATAATAATAATAATAATAATAATAATAATAATAAAAAGAAACCAATTGTTTCCACTAAGTGGCGCAATTCTCTTTTCGTGACCCCTGATCGCGACAGTAAGGTCACTCTTGGGTTATCAAAATAGGGTAATTCACGTGCATTCTTTTCCTTAGATAGTGGTTATTGGTAGAAAAATTATTTGATTGGAGTGGATTGTGTTTTTAGTGCCTAGGATTGTGAATGGAGATTGTGGAGATTTGCTTGATTTATTTTTATTTCACATTCTGTTCCCTTGCAATTTGTTTGTGTGTTTTCTTTGTGAATGTTACCCTTATAATCTAGATAGTAAACATTGAGGACAATGTTTCATCTAGGTTTTGGGGTAAAATTTGCATTTGTGTTTCTATATGTTTTTCTTTATTGTAAATTTTTTTTATCTTTAGGTTTGCGAGCTATATGTTCATGCCAAATTGATGTTTAAGTATATTATCTGGAAGCGATACTCATGTGTTTTTCACTAATTTCTAACTGGCCAGAAACAGTCGTTTGCATCTATTTCACTTAAGTTTTTGACATCTTTGCATTGCAATATATAAAAACCTTCCAATTAGTTTGCTTTGATTAATAGTGAAGACTACCCTTAGCTAGAATTTGAGCCTTTGGTACATTATTTTTGAGGGATTTTTGTTTCTACTCTTGCACTTTCTCTTGCTTATTGAAATTAGATTGATCTCTATAGGTTTGCATTTGGATATTAATGAACTATTTTTATGAAAAGTCTTGCATGCATGTTTAAAATGATGAATTGAGTGGATTTTGGAGATATGATTTAGGCGTTGTGTGTTTTAGCCCCTAAAAAACTTAATTTTTCCTACTCTATGATTGTGTGCTCCATATCCTCTTTGCAACCAAACACTTTAGCTTTTTTTATTGAATAACTATATATCCATCTCCAAGTCAACAATTATGAAGCCTTACCTTTATAGCTTGGCAATTAAAAAAAAAAAAAAAAGTAAGTGTTTGCATGGATTGATTGGGAAAGAACAAAAATGAGGTATGGATATGAGTGGAAGAAATTCAGTAATCTGTTATTAAACAAATAATAGTAATAATAATAAATTGGAAAAAAAAACAGAGAAAAAAGTAAACATATTACTGAATGAAAAAGGAACGAAAACAAGCGAATGAAAAATTGAAAGAAAAGGTTGAGGGGGAGAAGGGTGTAGAAAAAGGAATACAAGTTTGTGTTTGTGAGAGTTAAGGGTTTATTGAAAATGTTTGTAATCTCTCAAAACGTTTCCAAGCTATTTCGAATTCTGTTTTTCATTCTTTTTGCAGCCAGGAACCCTAAAGCCCCATTACAATGAATCTCAATTTCTTGTTTGATACATGGTGCATTGACTTTTATGTTTGTAATGTCTAAATATCATTCATGAGTTCTATTTGTGTAATATGTGCGCTCTTTCTAATTGATTGTATATATGATATATTTTGTTAAATTCTTGTACGTAACTTCCAGGTGTATATAATTGAAAGTGTGAAACCCTAGGCTTTGAGCGTTATTTAGTGAAAACTGGTGAGAAATAGGGTCAAGGTGACAGGACCCGCCCCGACCCCTCTCCTGAGTCGAAGGGAGTCCTCTGAAATTCTAAAAACTATTTAATATTCTCAATCTATTTAGGAAATGTTATATATATAATAATAATAATAATAATAATTTCAGAGTTTAAGATCTATTTAATAAAAAAATTTCACAGCATTTCCTTCAGAAACATTCCTACAACACTTCTAAAAAATAACAACAATCTCAACTTCGAAACAGGATCTCCTGTCCCTTTTTTTTCTCAAATCAAATATACTCAATAAATAAAGTAAAACTCATATCACTTTAATAAGCGTACTAAAACATGCATATTAAACTAATTGCATTTATAAATAAAGCTACCAAATAAAGTAGTCTTTTTTTTTTCTTTCAAACAAGTTCTTACAAGGTGTAAAGATAACTTATAAAAAAAAATAGAAAACTATGCTTTTAAACAGGTATTACTACAAAGTATCTTTACACATACAAACAAGTCTACATGATGCAAAATATATGTACATAACATGTAGAAATAACAAAATGATCCTTATTCTACATGTCATCGAGTGGCCGACCTCAGGACTGGAGAGTTCACATGACCGGAAAGCTACCTGGAAAATATTTGAAAGAAAATAAAGGGTGAGCACTAATGCCCAGTGAGTGGATGTACTTTTTTTTAAAAATAAAACATAATTATATGTGTTTACTCTTTCAAAACCTTATCTCAAATATATAAATGAAACGTTGGAAGCAATAATCCTTTATAATTTAACCATAAAATATATATAACATTTCTCAAATATAATTCTACACCAATGTCCATACCTAGGGAAATTCTCACATACGTATCAGGGTCCATACCACAACGCACACGCAGAGCTTGGGACTTACCTCACATACACTGTGCGAATATATTTCGCATGTGTAGAGAAATTATTCTCACATACGTACGCAAAGTGGCCCGAAAGCCTTTAATCTTAGTTATAG
Source organism: Xanthoceras sorbifolium (assembly GCA_003430845.1). Lineage (NCBI taxonomy): Eukaryota > Viridiplantae > Streptophyta > Magnoliopsida > Sapindales > Sapindaceae > Xanthoceras > Xanthoceras sorbifolium. Next base: position 1,487,892 of record CM010619.1, read on the forward strand.
GGAATGGTACTAAATTGGTGTTCAAAAACTCCTAACATTTCTCTCAATCTCTACTCAAAATCTTTATGCTTAAATAAATCCTCATTATAATATAATCATTAAACATTTCTATTTTTCTTACATATTAAGAAAAAAATCTCAATTGCTTAATTCATCAAACATAACTATATCTCTAGTGTCCATATATAATTCAAAATCATACAAAATACTTTATTGTACGAATTACTTCAAATAAACGTAATTAAATCTCTAAAATCCATACATGAATTAAATTCATCTAAAACATAACTAAATCTTTAATAAACATATATAAATCATTTGTATAAAATTTCATATAATCTCTAATCAATCAATTTTATATAACACAATATACTATATCAATCTCAACACAAAATATATATCAATAATTTCCTTATGAAAATCAAATAAAAATCCACTCACGACTTGTATGGAATTCAAGTTGGGATCAGGAAGGTTAGATTCCCTTTGTATCTCTTTCTCCCTTATAAATTACCAAGAAAATGGTTAGAATCCATAAAATATCATAATGAAAATACTATACAAAAATTTAGGATTGAAATCCTAAGAATACCCCAAAGCTTAGCAAGTTTTTTCGCCACTATTTTTTTCTTCAATTCTTTGTTGTTCCAGCAGCCTTCTCTCACACATTTACTCACCAAAAGTTTCTGTTTTGTCACCCATTTGAGCTGCCTTTTACTCCACCTTTTTCCTAGTCACTAACTCACACTTTCGGGTGTTGAAAATATGCCAAACAGCAGCTTGCAAGCTGGTACCTGGCAGCATATTTTGCTGCTGTATGTGCTTGTATGGCAGCTAGGCGTCCTCCTCTCAAGTTGCCAACAGTTGCTATAATTTCATAAAGAAAGTAGCTGCTGTCCATTCTTGTTTTAATCCATTTCCAGCAGTATTATTACATGTAAATTTGCACCATATTGGGCTTTAATGGACCTAGAGAAAATGAATTTAATTTGTGACAAGTGGGCCTCTCAAATCTAATTTCGTTTTCCATGTCGGGCCTTACGAAACTAACCCAATTTTTCTCCATATCCAAATATTACAATATGTACTTAATTAATGTATTTTATTTTCCATAATTGGGTCTCACACAAGGCGAATTCAATATTTGGTTTTCGAGACATGGAAGGGTTTACGATTACTAATGTTTTGCTTGTTAGTTTCTTGTTTGATACATGATGCATTAATTTGATTGGCACTGCTTTAGTCTTAACTTACTGTTCTAGCATGTTTTTGCATTTATGTGTATATTTGGACTATTACTTGGGCATGTCGGTAGTTTGTTTAGTATGTTTGTGGGTATCGTAACTGGTAGAACCTCAATAGTCTATAACTTGTCCACAAGGGCCATCGAGGGGTTTAAAGACTTGTGGCACATGCTAAGTGCCATTGTTCATCCTACGAAAATAGATATAGAGTAGTTTAGTCAGTTGTTATGTCTTTTGTTTTTTATTTTTGTTGTGCTGATTGCTTGAGGACAAGCAAAAGAAAGGTTTGGGGGTATTTGATCGGACCGAATATGTTATGTTTCTATCTCCTTTTATCTCATCTTTTGATCTTGTTTTCAAGTGAATCTGGCAGGTTTAATATGTGTTTTGAGCTTGTACATGTTTTATTTGATTATTAGGGAAGAGATGCCAAAGTTGGAAGGCTGGAGCTTAAAAGTATATTGTTGGGCCAATGAGTACCGCGACCCAGGTCTCGCGATCAAGGGTCGCAACAAGGGAATCGGGAGGCATTACCAGCTTTTGGGAAGTGAGTACCGCAACCTGCGTCTCGCGACCCAGGGTCGCGATGGGCGGTTATGACAACAAACCTAACGCCCTAATTCGTGCGACTATAAAAGGAAAGAGAAAGAGAGAAAAGGGGTACGCCTATTTTGCGAAAGAAACACGTTCAGAGGCTAAGGAAACCGCACCACACACTCTCATTTCATCTTATCTTGGTTCTTCAGACCAAAGACACAAGACTCACACACGGTTCTTCATCATTATTTTTGAACTGCAATTGGAGAAGACAAAACATTGAAGAAGAAGGAATTTTAGCTAGACCAAAGCAGAGTATCTTCACTATTTCTTTTTTAGTTATATGGGTTTATCTATTCTCTACTACTTTCTTTTGTTATGATTTATAATAAGTTCAACTAAACCCATAGTTAGGAGGTCAATGGATCATGATTAAGTTCTAAAGTCTACAATTGACTATCGATTTTATTTATACTTTAAGAACGTATTTTCTAGATATTTGATTCTATTAATTCGTAATTCTTATTGTTTGCATTACGAGAGTGTTTGCATGAATGTTGAATTACAACTGATAAGAAAATAATAGCTTATTAGAGAGATCATTAGGCTATAATTGTGTTTATTTGAATTTTAGGAAATATTGATTAGTTTAATTAAGGCATGAGAATGCTTAATTAACCTAGGAATTAGACTTGATAATGGGTTTTTGACTAATTTCACTCTAGGACCAATAGGTGGAATTAATTAGAATTACAACATCAATACATGACTAATATAATTTGATGTGTCATTGTTAGGAATAATTCACTTCTTGAAATATTGTGTTTAAATAGTCAATTGCAATACCTGGATTTATGATTGGGACCATTTGACCGCCTAACGGTTTGTCACCCTTGGCTAAGTTCATCTTTAGATAATTGTTTTAGTTACATTGTTATTACATGATTCAAACCTTTCAAAATCTGATTTCAATTATGTTTAGTTAACATCTTTAGCATTAGTATTAATTCACATGCCGCTTCCATGTGGATTCGACCCCGCTTTTACAGAACTTTTTTACTTTGACACATCCTGCACTTGGATTTTATCTCATGTGTTGTGAGCGTGTCACTCTCTCACTTTGTTTCTTTTTTTTTTCTTTTCTTCTTCCACTCTCTCACCGTCTCTTTTTTTTTTCTTTTCTTCTTCCTCTCTTTTTCATCGTCTCTCTCACTTTCTTTTTATTTTTTTTCTTTTCTTCTTCCCTTTCTCTCATGGATATCTATCTCTGTATCATTCTTTTCAATTTATTTTTAAAAATTTTTCTATAGATCCAGAGATGGATCTAGTGCCTAACACCAGATCATCATTTTTTTTTTCAATTTGTTTAAATTATGTTATTAAACTTTATCTCCAAAAGATACATTTCCCATTTTAATATTTTTTAATTTCTTCTATACATTTTTTTCAAATACACATCTGGATGTGGTGGACATTCAAATCACTGTCCATCCATCTTTAAAGATGAAAGGTAGAGATCCACCATATTCACAATTTTTTAAATAAAATTATTTTTTTAGTTTAACAGACGGTGGGATCTATTTATTTTTTATATTTTTAATTAATTTGTAAATATTTTGAGGATTAAATGGTCTTTTTAGTCAAAACTCTAACATAAGTTAACAGAAGGCGGATTTTAGTGAAAAATAAAATTAGGTGGTAGATTTTAACTAATACATTAAACTACAGGGGGGAAATGATAATCTCACTTTATATTATATTAAGAGGAAAAGTGGAAGTGCATATAATTTAGGTTACTATAACCCTAATTTTGGATCGGGCCCTATAAATAAGGCTTATAGGCATATAGGTTTACTTAGATGAAGCATCTAGAAATGCAAACGTCTTTTTATTTTCTTTGCAAGTAGCCGCCACATTTAATACGAGTGTCTCCTATACTTTCTTTTCATATTCCCTTGTTTACTATATTAGTAAGAATTAGGAGGAAGATCTTGATACTAAAAGCAATTAAATGGCGATTCAAGAAGGAAATCAACTTAGTGGAATTTAGAATCGAGAACATTCGATTTCTGGTGAGATTCAAATTTAACCTACTTTGCTATGTGGTGTGATTGTGTTAATCTTGGGTTTAATTGAAACCCTTTTCTTATAATTAAGTTAATTAATATTTTGTATTTTTCTTTGATAAAACTATTTCAGTTCCTTCGCTACTGGAATGGTCCACAAAGGCATGTCGGGGTGGAATGCCAATTCGTATAATTGTCAATAATGTGTAAGTCACCTCTCATTTTGGTCCCCTCATAAAATCCTTAAAGAGTTATTTGTAATACTTTTATCTCTAGCTCTTTTTTATTAAATGTATTTGATGGTCATCTAAGCCACGAGAAAATGGCAAAGGTCTTACTGTAATCCTCATGTTTGCAAACTTTCAACAAGAAAAATTGAACAGTTATTCTAATTGTTGCTCAAAAGAATGAAATGGGGTCTCCATTATTCCTCATTTAAGTCACATGCTATAAACTTGATGAAAGCTTGAAAAATATTTCTGGCATTTGGTGACTTTGGTTTCCATTTGCATCTTTTCAGATTACATTTTTTTGGTGACTGGGAAATAGATCTAATATAATTCTTTATTTGAATTTTTAGAATTTGTTTTAGATAACTGAAATTAAACTGTTCATCCTAAGTTTCTATTACTTGTGCCTTGGATTTGAGATTCAAAGAGAAACATGTTACCCATTCACTGGAGGTGTGTGGACATTTGTTAGAAGCCAGCTGAGTTGTATATTGTTCGTAACAAAGATACTTACGGGCAAGTTGATATTGATGTAGCTTTTAAAGTAATCACCTACCAGCTATACTGAAAGAATAATAAACGTTTGGTTAATTACATTTATAAATGTAGAAAACTACATTGGGCAAAAAAAACTCACACACTCGCAACAGAGAAATACTGAAGAACTGTTTATTTCGCTTGATTAAAAAACAATGAATATAAGTCAGCTATTTATAGTAGCTGATGGACTAACTACAATAAGACTCACACTCTAATGTGATAATAACAATCACAATGATAAACATCAATACTAACTAACAATCCTAATCAAACTGAAAAACCTAACCTCAACAGATAATAATAAAGCAACTAATAATCTAATAAGATAAATCAAACTAATTACTTGGTTTAATCCTACATAGCTCCCCTTAAACCAAGTTCTTCATAGCTCATCATGCCCAAATTCTTCTTAAGCTTCATTAAAGTATCAACTTTAAGCGGTTTCATGAAGATGTCTGCAACCTGTTCCTCAGAACGGTAGTACTCGATCACGTTCTCCTTCTCCTTCACCAAGTCTTGAATGAGATGAAACTTGATATCAATGTGCTTACTAATACCATGATAAACTGGATTCTTGGTCAAAAAAACGGTAGATTGTTGTCACAATAGACCACTGTAAGAGCCTCTTGCTGATGCTTATAGTCACAAAGCATACAACGTAGCCACACAGCCTGTGCAGTGCCTCTAGCAGCTACAACCTATTGCTTCTTCGATGACCAAGAAAATACTCCAGAACCAAGATGGAATGTATAGTCGAAAGTGCTTTTCCTTTTCTCCATATCACCTGTCCAGTCACTATCTGTATATCCTACAAGATCAATCTTTTTAGCAGAAGAATAAAAGATATCATGATCTAATGTACCTTTCACATATCGCAAGATAATTTTGCCAGCTTGCAAGTGAGACTGTCTTGGAGATTCCATGAACCTACTGATAAGCCCAACTCCATATGCAATATCAGGTCTAGTAGAAGTCAAATATCTCAAACTTCCTACTAGCCTCCGAAAGATGGTAGGATCAACCAGCTCACCAGTTCCATCTTTCACCAACTTCAATCTTTCTTCGACAGGAGTCAGAATTAGCTTACAACTCTCCATTTTGAACTTCTTCAACACATCACCTGCATACTTCTTCTGACATATAAAGATCCCGACATCTGTCTGAGTCACCTCAATGTCGAGGAAATAAGACATCAACCCTAAATCTGTTATCTTAAAATGACCAATCATTGATGTCTTGAGCTCTGCAATCATCTCAGGGTTAGTAACAATAATAATCAAATCATCAACATACAAGCACACAATAAGAATATCTCCCAGTGAGTTGGATTTGATGTACAAAGTGTGCTCATAAGGACATCTCTGAAACTCATACTGGATGAAATATGTGTCAATACATGTGTACCATGCCCTGGGTGCCTGCTTCAATCTATATAAGGCATTCTTCAGCTTGTACGCCGTATTTTCTTGCCCCCTTTTCACATACCCCATAGGTTGCTGTATGTAGACTTTCTCCCAAATCTTTCTATTCAAAAATGCGATTTCACATCCATCTAGAAGTTTTTCCAGTGATTCTGTGCAGCAAGAGACACAATCAAGCGAACGGTGTCGAGTCTGGAAACAAGTGCAAAAACCTTAAAATAGTCGATCTCTGGCTTTTGCTTGTAACCTTTGGCAACCAGACATCATTTATAGCGTTATCTCACCGTTTGACTTGTATTTGGGTTTGTACACCCATTTAACACCAATGGGCTGTTTACCACTGGGCAAATTAGTCAGCTCCCATGTGTTATTCTTCTCAATTGTATGCATCTCATCATCCATTGCTTTCAACTAGCAATCTTCTTCATATGTAATAGGATCGTAATCTCCAAATAATGTAAAATTTACTAAGTCTTCATTAGATGGATCGTCGTCATTGTTGAGAACACAATCTTATAAACGAGCTGGCAAGACCCGTTGGTGTTGCGAACAACCAAAAGATTTTGTGGAATGTGAAGTCACAGAGGATGGTGGTATTATAGTGGGCGGTATCGAATCACTATTATAATGAACATCAATCTCCTCTAGATCAACCTGGGTAGCAGAGCTCCTCCTACCACAAGACCAATCCTAGCACCCTTGTTAATCAAAATTAACATCGCGGCTGACAATTACCTTTCCTGTTATTGGATTATAAAGTTAATAACCTTTTGTTACCTGACTGTAGCTGATGAAGATGCATTTCTCTGCCTTATCATCAAGCTTCTTCTTAAAACATTAGGCATATGAGCATATGCAATACATCCAAACACTCGTAAGTGTTCAATGTTGGGTTTGCATCCAGACCAGGCTTCCTCAGGAGTCTTTCCGAGAACACTTCTGGTAGGACACCTGTTCAACAAATAGATAGCACAACTAACTGTATCACCCTAAAACCCTTTGGGTAATTTCTTCAAGTGTAACATACACCTTACCATGTCCATGGCAGTTCTATTTTTCCTCTCTACTACACCGTTCTGCTGAGAAGTGTATCTGGTAGTCAGCTGATGATTGATGCCATGTTTTTGTAAGAAATCATCACAGACAACATATTCAGTGCCCCTATATGTTCTCAGGGTTTTGATAACCCGTCCACTCTACTTCTCTGCATTCGCCTTAAATGTTTTAAAGGCATCACAAGCATCTAACTTCTGCTGCAAAAAATACACCCAAGTTTGCATGCTAAAGTCATCAATAAATGTAATAAAATACCTATAACCTCCATTTGATGGAGTCTTCACCGAGTATAGATCTGAGTGCATTAGCTCCAAAGGCTTACTGGATCTCTACGATTTTTTTGTATGAAATGCATCTCTATGCTTCTTTCCATGAACACAGGTCTCACAAACTCTGTCAGGAGGGCTAATGACGGGCAATCCTAAAACCATCTTGCTTGATGCAAGTAGTTTCAAACTCTCAAAATTCACATGGCCAAATCGCAACTGCCACAATCAGGTCTCATCATCGATAACAAAACTGAAGCAAGGTAAATTACACCATTAATAAGCAGCGGAAACAAACGGCTTGATGTCATATTTACCTTTGCTATTAGTCCCTTTTTGTTTATTGTTAATGGTGGAAATGTCGTTGTAGATTTGCATGTCATATCCTTTTTGGGACAGTTGTCCCATACTCAATAAGTTTGATGCAAACTTAGGACAAACAACAAGTCAGAGATGGAAATTTTGGATCCATCTTTCAGATAGATGGAGATTTCACCTTTCCCCATTACCGGTACATTCACGTCATTCCCAAACTTCACTGTTGAAGTATAGGACTCATCCAGATGAGAGAACATCGTTTTTGCTACCGCACATGTGATTGCTACAACCTCTATCCAGAAACCATTTGTTCTTGGGTTCATCTTCTGCTACGTTGCACACTAGCAATAAAATCTCTAAATAATTACCATCTTCTGCAACATTCGCTTGACAATTTCTCTCATTGGATCTGCACTCATTCTTGTAGTGGCCATATTTTCTGCATTTAAAACAATGTACCTAAGATTTGTTCCTCTAATTAGTGTTATTGTCTCCTTTGCCTTTCCCCTGGCTTGACTTAGAAGCACCTCCTCTTCAATTTTTCGATTTCTGACCCTTCTGGTTTGACTTAGAATTCTTCTGGGTCTCGACTTTGTCCTTCTTGAGACTCAGTTGGGTTTGTAGAGCTTGCTTTACCTCAGTCTCAGTCTTCTCATCTAGACGCTGTTCATGGGCTTACAGCGAGCCCATCAACTCATCCAAGGTTATTGTCTCAAGATCCTTGGACTTCTCAATGGCAGTCACCTTGTACTCAAACTTTGCATTCAGTGGTTGGAGAATCTTCTCCATAATCTGAACCTATGATATTACCTCACCATTGGACTTCATTTGATTGATCAGTGCCAATGTCCGTGAGAAATAGTCTTCTATCTTCTTAGTTTTTTTCATCGCATGGTCTGCAAGCGAACTTTCTTCACCTTTTCAACACCCTTGTATGTGTTCATTAAAATGTTCCACGCCCATTTTGCAAATGTCGTGTGTGCGATCTTTTCGAAAATCTATGGATCCAAAGATTGGTTAATGAAAAATCGCACCTTTACATCGTTTTTTATTGTTACTACATCTCCAGGTTTTGTAACACCTTGATCAACGACGGTCCACAACTCTTGGTACCCAAACAAAAGTTTCATCTGGACCATCCAATACTCAAAATTTACTTTTACATCAAACTTTGGCATTTGTGGCTGAATTGTATTGTTATTGTTATTGAATATAGCCACATCAATAAAAAAAAAAAGCCAATAAAAACAACAACAAAAATCACCACAAAACACATTGAACGGCGGCCAAAAAATTGTTCACTCTCTGATTTGTTGTTAAAGATGCCAGATCTGGAAAATAGAAGCTTGAGAAACACAAATTGGGACCTCTTGAAGATGCTGGTAGGGGTGGTGATAGCTCAATCGCTGGCGATGACTGCGGCAACGATAGGCAGTGGAAACACCCTACGTCAATCTTCAAGCGCTTATTTGACCACCCAAATGACCTTCTTTGGCAACGAGCCTTTGGAAGGTTTTGCTTATCGACGCTGCCCTCTCTTCCTGGTGGTGGTGGTGTCGACTCACTCGTGGTGGCGCGTGAGACCAGTTTTGGCGACGCATGGGGCGTGTGGCAGCTGTTCCAGCGGCGCGTGCGGCACGTGACTGTTGCTTCGGTCTCCTGGATCCTTGTGCTCTTGGACCCTACTGGCACTTCTAGATCCTCGTGCTACTCCTAGATCCTCGTGCTACTCCTGAATCCTGTGCTACTCTTGGATTCTCGCACTACTGCCCTCTAAGCCTCAAACTCAGGCTCTGATACCAAATGTAGGAAACTACACTAGGCAGAAAAAACTCACACACTCGCAACAGAGAAATACTGAAGAACTGTTTATTTTGCTTGATTAAAAAACAATGAATATAAGTCAGCTATTTATAGTAGCTGATGGACTAACTACAATAAGACTCACACTCTAATGTGATAATAACAATCACAATGATAAACATCAATACTAATTAACAATCCTAATCAAACTGATAAACCTAACCTCAACAGATAATAATAAATCAACTAATAATCTAATGAGATAAATCAAACTAACTACTTGGTTTAATCCTACAATAAATTGTTGTGAGACTAAAACATATAGTGCATATATTTGGTAATTTTATTCCAAACATTGTAACCGTGTAGAATGATTGAAATAGACATAATATTATAATGCAATTTCATATACTTTTTATAATTCCAAAATTTGAACTAAATTAATATTTAATCATAATGTTGTATTAAAAATAAATTATTCTTATATATATTTTTAGACGAACTAGAAGAGATTGTCCTTCTCATTGAGGACACCATATCTTCTAATTTTAGGAGTTGGCCTCTTGTATGTTGTAAGTTCTAACTTTTTATTTATTCTTTTTTTAAAGTTATATTTAATTTTTGGTTGTTTTATTTTATTTAAATTTTGATTTATTATGAAGACAAAAGTGTTTAGATGTTCAATTAATGAGGCCACTATAGACAATTTAAAATCTGGTTGTGGATTATTCAATACTCACTTTGGAACAGTAACCTCCTACCTCCTAGTTTTAAGATGATGCTTGTGACATCCCAATGGATGAATAAGATATGTTTGCACACCAAATAGGGCCTCTATAATATTAGGTTATACAAATTTAAATTTTTTATTTCAATTTATGACTTCAATATTCATTTATATTTGCTCTCAATCAATCCAATAGCACTGATACATAAATGAATTATAAACTCATAACAAATCTTGGATTGAGAATAAATAGATAAATTTAAGTCAAATTAAATTTTAGATAATGTAGTCTAGTCCAAATAGAATACAAATTTTTACTCTCTACACCATTTATTAAATCTGAAATTATAAAATTAGCTCTCTACACCTTTCGAAGTGCCAAAAAGACTATATTTTTCATTACCTATTTTCTTCATATTTCTCCAAACCGCAATCTTAAGAAAAAAGCCAATACCAAATTTTTTTCGCTCAATCACTTCATTACGTGAAAAAAATCATCCGGTCAGTTGAGTATGGTAGCAGCATAAGGCTACATCTAAAGCAGGTAGATGTGAAAACCATTTTTCTTTATAGGGACCTGAAAGAAAAAAAATTATATACAACAATCAGAAGGTTTCATTGTGAAAGTGCATGAAAAATGGTTACTTCATATGCAAAGCGGACCATTGCTGCTACTTCAAGAGAGTTAGTTCCAGTTATATAATTCTGTTACTTTATACTGATGACATGTTAGTGGCTTATGCAGATTTGCAGGAAATTAACAAATCGAAGAAATAATTGTCCACAAAATTTGAGATGAAAGATTTGGTGAAGCGAAACAGATTCTCGGGATGAGGGTCAGCAGAGACAAACAGAGGGTTACCTTGGAATTATCTCAAGTGAAATATATTCGCAAGGTATTGCAGAGATTCAGCATAAGTGATGCGAAGCCTGTCAAAACACCTATTGCTAATCACTTCAGGTTGTCTAAATAGCAGTGTCCAGAGATATGAAGAAAAATACTTCATGGCTAAGGTCCCATATGCCTCAGCCGATGAAGTTTGATATACGCAATGATTTGCACAAGACCAGTTATTGCTCATACAGTGGGTGCAATTAGTAGATTCATGTCAGACCTAGGAAAGCATATTATGTCTATTCAAGTTTAAATTTCTTTTGATTAACATGGGCTTCGTAAATTAGATTGACCCCCACCCTAACCAACCCCCCACCCCCATATGCCTCAGCCATTGGAAGCTTGATGTATGCAAGATATCACTATGATCATGATGCTGTAATTGAATTTAATTCAATGAATGAAAAAAATGTAATTAGAAACAATTGACAGTATTCGATCTCCATCTTTATTAATAGATGCTTTTGTGGAGACTAATATTAGAGCTAATTATACCAAGACCCCTTGAGGTTTTGTCAACTACACGTGGAGTTAACTTTATCATTTATTGACAACGACCTCCCCTACCATTAGTCAAATTCTATTAGATTTAACGGTTGACCAGGTTTAATCATTAAAAAGACCAAGACACCCCTAAAATTAATATTTAAAATTATTAAATAAAAAATGAGTTTAGATCTCCACCATCCATCTCACCTGAGATGAACGGTGGAGATTTTTTCTTTTTTTAAAAAATAAAATTATTATAAAAAATAAATTTCAAATTGGATCTTCACCGTCTATTAAGATATCTAGAGATTAGATCTCCATCAAGAACAAAAATAAAATAAAAATTGAAGAACTCAGATCTGGGTTCTTTTTTTTCTTGATAGAGATCCAATTTGGAGATTATTTTTTATAATTGTTATTTTAAAGAAATATTTTTTTAAAATAAATACTAACCGTTCATCATCTTAAAAATGGAGGGATGAGATTTTTTTAAAAAAAATTAAATTTTTATTTAATTAAATAAAATTTAAATTGCATGAATAGATGAAAATATTCATGTGTATGTTAATTTTAACTAAAGTTGACTAATGGCATGGGAGGTCTTTGTCAGTAAACTTAAAAGTTGATTCCGCAATTAAGCAAATCTCAGGGGATGTAAACGTTATTTACTCATAATATTAGATTATATACAGTTGGTTTAGGAAAAAGGTAATTTTATAAATCGTTATTGCAGACCCTAAAATTCAAAGGGTGGTAGAAAGGTCACCTACAACAACCAGCCAGATTAACAAACAAAAATTGAAGAGTCAGTTGGATACCGAGATAATGTTGGCTACGGGAACTCAGACGCTCAAATTAGAGATCGCAACAAGGGAAATAAGAGAGATAAACAAATGAACTTAGAGGTTTACTCCTTGTAATGGTTCCTTGGATGGATTTCGTCGAAGTATAGTTGTTTCGTCAAAAAAGTTGACAACCGGTAATGTGTGGTAAATGAATGGCATCAAAGTGAGCAAGTTGTGAGAGAAGAAAGATATAGAGAGAATAATGTCAGCAATAGTCAGAGCGCCAACTTGCTAAATGAAGGATCTCCCCTTTTTATATAGAAGCCTGGGTATTTGTTGGAGCAATCTACGGAGGCATTATCCACTGTTAAAGTGGAATCTCGTAGTAAATGGAGTATCCCTGTGATCATGGGACCGTTACACTCTTGGATGATCACGTGATAAAAGGCCAGATATTCTGACTGGTTCTTTTAAACCATTTCGTTCTACTTCGGCCTCACATTACACGATATTTAGGCGTCTTTTGTTCATTTGTGGGCTTCATGGGCCTTACTTGTACTTTGTGTTTTAATAATAGATTTTGACATATTTGTACATCTCTATTCTTAAGCTCGCGGGCTTTTGTTTTGAGCCTCGTCTTAGTATTGTTTTTTGCTACTACAATTACGTATACTTATTATATTATGTTTGGAATTCAGTTAAATTATGGTTACGGTAATACATGTACGATAAATTTTGGAAAGAGATTTATAATGTAAAATATATTAAAAGAAAGAAAAATTATTTTATGTCCAAAGGTCACCTTCTAAGCTATATTTTAATAAATTAGCTTTGGTCATTTATATTATAATAAGGAAAAAAGAGGAAGTTACATTTTAAAAAAAAAAAAAAAAGAGAGAGTGTATGTAAACCGTAAAAAGTGTAAGATGGTAATTCGGGCACTACAACTTACAAAACTAGAGAGAGAGTGATTGTTAGGATTCTTGAGACACTGGGACGATACCAGCCAAGTGAATTCCGATGATCAAGTCAATAGACTGTATGTAAATATCATTAAAGCAGTAGAATGAGATAGTAGAAATACTTACTGGGCATGGTTGATGAACCTGTGATGATCAGGATTGTGATGAGATGGCGATCGGAGTGAGGGTCTAGCGTAACCGGAGTTGGCCGTAAGTTGCAAGTACAAGTTCGTAGTTGATGAATGATGAAAGAAAGGTCAAAGTAGTATCAGAATCTCTTTGAGTCAAGAATGTGTGAACCCCTTGTCAATGCCTACTCCTTCTCTTTTATATAGTGTGTGTACTGCCTGTTGAGGAGAAGCCATGTGCCCTTATTTATTGGCAAATTTCTCGAGGTTTACCAACGTCATTTTCTACTTGGTTTGATTTTTGAATAGTCTTATGGTCCTTCGGACCTGGGTTAGTGTTGCTTGGACTTTGGACTATATAAAGACTTTTAGTTGGGCTCTTGTGAGTTGTGAGACTTTGTACAAAAGAATGTGTATTTAAAAGGTTGGGCTCTGGGTCCATTTGATGCTACTTAGATGCAATCGTTTTGGGCTTTATATATGTAAGGTCTAAGCTTTGGGCCTGAGACTTATTTTGATCACTACATTATATATAAATTAGACTACTACTATCTTATTTTTGGTTTGAGCGCTATAAATAGGGGTTATAAGCATCTAGGGTTAGATGAAACATCTAGAAATGAAAACTTCTTTTATTTTCTCTACCCACAGCCGCCACACCTAATACAAGTGTCACCTATATTTTCTTTTCTTCTTCCCTTGTTTACTATAGTAGTAAGAATTAGGAGGAAGAATTTAGATACTCAACATAATTAATTGGCGATTCAATGAAAGGAAATCAACTTAGTGGAATTTAGAATCGAGAACATTCGATGCCAGGTGAGATTTTAATTTAACCTACTTTGCCTTTATTGTGTGATCATGTTAATCTTAGGTTTAATAGAGGCCTTTTTTTTTTAATATAACAATGTTAAATGTTGTTGCATTTTTCTTTGATCAAATCATTTCAGTTCGTTCAATTGATGTTGGAATGATCAACAAAGGCATCTCTCTCTGGAATGGTATTGCATATAATTGTTAATAATATGTAAGTCACCTCTTAATTTGATCTCTTCATAAATCCTTAAAGCGTTATTGGTAATACTTATCTTTAGTTCTTTTAGATGAAATGCATTTGATGGATCATCTAAACCAGAGAAATGGAAAAGATCTTCCGTTTAAGAGAAAAAGATCTTCCTTTCAAGAGGGAAAAACACTCATTCAGCATAGTAAAGTGTTAGAAAATGACATTTTGAATAAGTTTTTTTAAAGCTTAATTTTAAGTATGACCAGTATAGGTTAAAGTGAATTCGTATTCTCATATGTGTGGTGATCAAAATGATTTTTGGATGAACGGAAAATTTATATGGCAATTAAATTTGTAACACGGGCCTCAGCTTCAAATCTATATTATTGTTATAATAATTGTTTAGATTTATATTCGATTATTTTTATCAGCATCTGTTTGATTCATTATGTGTACTAACAATAAATGTCAAATTTGAGTCGCTACCACCGCATGCAATATGTCAAAAAAAATAAAGAGAAAAAGATCAACAATTATTCTAATTCTTGTTGTTTAACAGAATTAAATGGGGTTTCTAAACACACTAAATTTTGTTAATGTTGTAGTGTTCAATTAAGCTAATGGGGTTTTACACTTTAGTCGGAAGGGACTTTGTTGATTTTCCTGATCAGTGGTTGGCTCGGGAAATTTCCTGTGGGCATGCACAATTTTATCATATTCTCTATTGCACATAGTGTCAAGGGACTCAGCCTCGATTTCCATGATCGCATTTGGAGATAAGATGGTCTTGAAAATTATGGTTTTTGGTTTGCCAGTGCATGTTTATGGTCACAAGGGTCTTGAATCTTTGAAGCTGTTCTCTTGCAATTGTTGGGTCTCGGGATTCAAGAATTTCAGTGCTTTGAAGCAAATGACTTAGGGTTTGATTGAACTGAGACAAAATTCTGTCAAGACCCTTTTCTTGCCCTGTCCAATGTTGGAGAGTTTTAAGTCTAAAAAAGTGTTGGAGCATTCATGACCATCTTGATATTTCTAGGCCAAATCTAAGACTCATAACTTTTTTTGTTGATAAGTGCAATTTTGTCTATAGTATAGTGGGGAAACTGAGCAATTTTACTTTGGTTTGAGCAATTTTGTGATTCGTGTCTATATTTTTTTTTTCTATACATGTTAAACATAAATTTTTTGAGGTCAAATGAAAACACATAAGAAAAATATACACGTTTTCTGTCACGTTTCTAAAGAAGACACCATTTTAGTACCTCCTATGTTACATTAACTTATATCTTCATTGACTATGCAAAAACAAATTATCTTTCTCATCTTTCTAGTCATGCGCAAGCATGAGTGCTCTCATGCTTAAGCATGAAATTACAATTTTTAATAAAAAACAAAATCCTAATAGTGCCTTTCTTCTCATGCTTACAACTTGTTCTTTTAAGTAAAACACGATATTCTTTAAAGCCAAATATACCTTTTTAATTTTGGTTTTTCAATTATATTGTTTTAGGAAATATTTTTTTCATCCTACTTCTAGCTATATGCTGAAAGGAAGAATGCAACTTTTTTTATTAACAAAAATAAATCTCACTATACAAGACTAAGCTGATAACATTTCAACTCTTTAACAAAATTTTTGGGACAACAATAACTCTCAACTGATGTGTGACAATATGATAGGTTCAAGTGCTTAACAAACTGCTAAGCTGGAGTTCCTCACGTTTTCCTCACATGAGTATAAGTTCATGTAAAGAGTAGGTAAAGGTGTTTTATATAAAAACCTAACTATCAGTTAGCATCAACTGATTGCATTATCATTTGGCTTCGGTTTGTGATCTGTATGAGCAGAATCACACTGGTCATGATCATGATGCTCATGTCCCCCCTCAAGCATAACTGGGAAGGCATAGTAAGTTTTGAACAAAATAGGTCAAACTGAGTAGTAGGAAGTGCTTTAGTGAGCAAGTCAGCAATTTGATCTTCTGATAGAATGTACCTGACATCTATATGACAAGCTACAACCTTGTATAGAGAAGGATATGTGAAAGTCGCACCATCAAGTTTAGAGAATTTGATACTAGCTGCAGCTGGTGTAGAGCAGGCTCTAGCAAATGACATCTTTCATCTTTGTTTTTGCCAAAAGATCCATGGCATATTATATTTATGCTATGAGTGATAGATGCAGCTGAAAAGCTATTATGAAAACTTCAAAACCAAGGAAGTAGTGAAGGGAGCCACGAGTTTTTAGACCAAAACAAGTGTTGAGATCCTTTATTACTTGCTGAATGGACTTGGGATCATTTCTAGTTACCAAAATATCATCAACATAGATCAGCAAGAATAGAACAACGAACTTAGTCCTCTTAATAAACAGTGAGTGATCAGATGTAGAGTTGAGAAATCCTCATTGAATAAGTGCATATTTTAGATCATCATTCAGGAATGTATTATTTACATCAATTTGCTAAATATCCCATCCAAAACTCACTACCAAAGCTAACATAACATGAATAGTAGAAGCCTTAACCACGGGCTGAAAGTTTCAAAATAATCCACACCAGGGGTTTGATGAAACCCCTCTATAACCAACTTAGCCTTATACTTTTCTAGGCTCTCATCCTTGTTAATCTCCTTTTAAAAATCCATTTGTTGCCTACTACATTCATACATGAGAGGCAAGGGTCAAGGTTCTAAGTGGAGTTTTTCATGAGTGCATCAAGCTCAAATTGCATAGCAGCCCTATAGAAAACTCATCTGAGTATCGAACCATGGTTGGTACTCTTCAATATGTAGCTATAACTCGTCCAGATATAGAGTACTCAGTCAATCGGGTCTACCAATTTATGCAATCTCCCATTGATGAGCACTGAAAGGCTGTCAAAAGGATTCTTAGGTATCTCAAGGGTACAACTTCTTATGGTCTGGACTTCACCACCAGTAAGGCTACTTCCTCTCCTAGGCTGGTTGAGTATTCTGATATAGATTGGGCAATCAATCCCGATGACAGAAAGTCCACCTTAAGTTTTTGTATTTTTCTTGGCCCGAATTTGACAACTTGGAGTGCTAAAAAGCAGCACACTATTTTCATATCATCAACTGAGGTAGAGTACAGGAGCCTTGCCTCTACAGTTGTTGAGTTAGCATGGCTGCAGTCTCTACTTGGAGAATTGAGGATTCCTTTGCCAACCTGTTGAGGACCTAGGTCAGAATTCCCCAAATCCCCAATTTGAAACCCTAACCCTAGAAATATAATTATAAGATTATAGAGTTTTGGTTTGACTAGTCAAGAATTTAACCAATCAAACCTCTAGAATTAGCCCTTGTTGGAGAACTAACCCTAGCCCAAGCGATTTCCAAGGTTTTGGTCTCGGAAAAAACCGATAAATCTAGATCGAGGATATTAACCTTTGAACTAGCCCAAGCTTTAGAAAAGCCGAAGTAGAGAAAAACCTCTCAATTTTATTGATACTCTATTCATAATCATCGGTTACAAACTTAGTCTATTTATAATGGCTCCTTAACCTAACCTAGACCTAATAGGAAACAAATATAAAAACCTAAAACAATTCTAATAGCAATTAAATAATAACAAACCTAATACAATTCTAATACTAAAAACCTAATAGCAAAAGAACTAGTTAAAAGAATTAAAACTCAACTAAGGTATTTTACTTGAATTACAACTCAAACTAATATACTTCTCTCAATCTCAATCTCTCTAATCTCCTAGTCCTAGTGAGGTTCTCATCATTCCCCTTCCTTCAAGAATGCCCTTGCCCTCAAGGGCAATATCTGAAAGCCTCTTTGCCCTGCCATTATAACCTTCCCAAGTAGCTTTATCTCTTTCTTGCATTGGCTTCTCATACAGCCCCAATAATTTGTTATTTTCTTCATGCATGAATTTCCAATCTAGTACTTCTAGCATCTCATCATGTAGCACCATAATTTGTTCAGCCTTCAAATCCCACTCATCCCCGAAAACATGTTTTCTTTTTCTTTTAAAATCCTTACCAAATTCACCTTGCACTGAACTTACCCTACTTGAAATCAAAACTACACCAACCATTAGTTTCGCTTGCAACTCAGCATTGGGAGCCGCAACATTGGCAACCGCAATGTTGGCAACCGCAACTGTAACCTCAATTGCAACCGCAACTTCCAACTCATACCCTGGCTCAACAGGTGGTGGTCTTACTCCATGAGTTCGTCCGGTCTCTTGAATGACTTCATCTTTAACCCCTGTTTCTGGAACAACCTCCCCCTCTGTCGGGTGCCGCTTACCTCTGGCTAATAGTAGTTCCACTACTGCGGAAAGTCTTGCCAGTTCCGTTTCGACCCTTTGTTGCCCTGCTTGTAATTCTCTGTGTCCTGCTTCCAAGGCATCTAGGCGTGCCGCGTTGTTTAGAACAATTGTCGGGGTTAAATTGTTATCGCCATTCGACATCTCAAAATCTCTCAATGAAAGCACCAATTGTTGAGGACCTAGGTCAGAATTCCCTAAATCCCCAATTTGAAACCCTAACCCTAGAAATATAATTATAAGATTAGAGAGTTTTGGTTTGACTAGTCAAGAATTTAACCAATCAAACCTCTAGAATTAGCCCTTGTTGGAGAACTAACCCTAGCCTAAGCGATTTCCAAGGTTTTGGTCTCGGAAAAAGCCGATAAATCTAGATCAAGGATATTAGCCTTTGAACTAGCCCAAGCTTTAGAAAAGCCGAAGTAGAGAAAAACCTCTCAATTTTATTGATACTCCATTCATAATCATTGGTTACAAACTTAGTCTATTTATAATGACTCCTTAACCTAACCTAGACCTAATAGGAAACAAATATAAAAACCTAAAACAATTCTAATAGCAATTAAATAATAACAAACCTAATACAATTCTAATACTAAAAACCTAATAGCAAAAGAACTAGTTAAAAGAATTAAAACTCAACTAAAGTATTTTACTTGAATTACAACTCAAACTAATATACTTCTCTCAATCTCAATCTCTCTAATCTCCTAGGCCTAGTGAGGTTCTCATCACAACCATTCCTACTATTTGGTGCAACAACATGAGCATAATAACAATATCCAGCAATCCTGTTTTGCATGCTCAGACAAAGTATATTGAATTGGACTTATACTTTGGTAAAGATAAAGTGGTTCAAAAGCAAATCCTAGTTAGTCATGTTCCTCAGTCAATCAAATTGCTTATGTCTTTACCAAAGCTCTCTCAACACCTCAGTTTCACTATTTACGCAACAAACTCACTGTGACACCATCCCTAATGAGTTTGATGGGGCATGTAAGTGAAGGATTACTTCTAGGAATAAGTTAGCTTTCAGCTGACCAATTGCAACAGTCTAGCGTAGAGGTGGAGTGCAACAATTCAGTTTTCCAAGAAGCATCTCAATTCTTATAGCTTCAGCTCTCTATCAGACATCTGATCAAACTTGATTATGATCAGATGGTTGATTGCAGCTTTAGCTATAAACTAAGGTAACCTAAGATGCAGCTAATTGCATCATTGGAGTTAGTTAGTATTGGTGGGAAAAGAAGTTAAAAGTTGTTAGTAGTTTGTTAACTGAACGAAGCCATCTTCCTGTCATTGTAAGCCACATCAGCATTCTATTATTCACATTAAATGCATGATGCTTAGTGTATAAATAGCTCAATTGAGCTTTGTTGTAGTTATGTAGAAAATTTACAAAATAGAATACAAGGTTCTAAATTGCTAATTTTTTTTATAGCATTTAATTTATTGCTTTGAATTTTATACTTTGATTTTTTGAATTTGCCTATTCAGCCCTCCTCTATGCGAGTTTATTGGTGAATAAAATATTTTATTACTGACAATTATATACATTTGCCAATAGCAACCGAACCCAAATTCTAATTAAATCAAACAAAAAAGAAAGTAATTGAGGATTATGTGACACGACACATAATTTGTTTAGGAAAAAAGTAATTTTGGAAATTTTTATGTATTATTATATTATTTCAGAATTTAATCAATTTTTATAATGATATAGTCTATTATTAAAGTAATATATTTTCTATAACTCTAAGAAAGAGATTTATGATGTAAAATAAATTAAAGGGAACCAAAATTAATATATGTCCAAGGTCACCTTCTAAGTTAAATTTTAATAATTTAGCCTCGGTTATTTAAATTAGGGCTATTATCATTCTCTCCCCTATAGTTTAAAGTATGAGTCAAAATTTATCCTCTGATTATTTTTCCAAAATTCCCCTCTGATTTAGTAAAATAGACAAAATACCCCCTGTCATTATAATTCCATTAAAAAAAATAGTTTGGCTATGTTAATAGGGATTATAAGCATCTAGGGTTACTTAGATGAAGCATCTAGGAATGAAAACTTCTATTTATTTTCTTCGCAAGTAGCCGCCACATCCACTACAAGAGTGTCTTCTAGATTTTCTTTTCCTATTCCCTTGTTTACTATAGTAGAAACAATTAGGAGGAAGATCTTGATACTAAAAGCAATTAATTAGCAATTTAAGAAGGAAATCAACTAAGTGGAATTTAGAATCGAGAATATTGGATTTTTTATGAGATTTTTGGAAGCTTGATGTACACAATGATTTGCATAAGACCAAAATTTGCTCATGCAGTGGGTGCAGTTAGAAGATTCATGTCAGATCTAGGGAAGCAGAATATATCTATTCAAGTTTATATTTCTTTTGATTACATGGGCTTCGTAAATTAAATTCACACACACATGCAAGCATGCACACCCTTAGTATATTATAATGAGCACCTTTCAACCCAATACATAGACAGGGAGTACTCTTTAACTCAGCACCCCCTTAGTATATTATAATGAGCACCTTTCAATCCAAGCCCTTGAATCAATGCAAATCCCTTAGATCAATTAAATTAAAAAAAGGCCTTTTACAATAACCTTTGGCTTGGAAGATACCCATTATAATACATTAAGAGGGTGGTGACTTGCACTGTTTTATATATATACTAAGGGTAATGGTTCCTTGGACAGATTTAATCGAAGTATGGTTGTTTCGTTAGAAAAGTTGACAACCGGTAATGTGCAGTGAATGAATGGCGTAAAGGTGAGCAAGTTGTGAGAGAAGAAATAGTGAGAGAGAACAATGTCAGCAATAGTCAGAATGCCAGCTTGCTAAATGAAGGATCTCCCTCTTTTTATATAGTAGCTTAGATATCTGTTGGAGCATTATACTGAGGCATTACCCACTGTTAAAATGGAATCATACAATATCATACAATAGTAAAATGAAATATCCATGTGATCATGGGACCGTTCTACTCTTGGAGGATCTCGTAATAAAAGGCCAGACATTCCGTCTTGATTGGTTCTTAAACCATTTTGTTCTACGTGGCCCTCACATTACACAATATTTAGGCGTCTTTGGCTCGTTTATGGGCTTCACAGCTCCTTTGTTTTTTGTGATACTCTTTGGGCATTACCTGTGCTTTGTGTTTAATAATGGATTTTGATATATTCATACATCTTCGTTCTTGGGCTCGTGGGCTGTTGTTTTGAGCCTAGTCATAGTACTGTTTTTGGCTACTACAATTATATATACTTATTATATTATATTGAAATTCCGTTAAATTTTTATATTGATCTAAATTATGATTACGGCAATGCATTTACAACAAATTTTGAAAAGAAATTTATGAAGTAAAATATATTGAAGGAAGGAAAAATTATTTTATATCCGAAGGTCACCTTCTAAGCTGTATTTTAATAAATTAGCTTTGGTCATTTATATTATAATAAGGGAAAAAGAGAAAGTTATATTAAAAAAAAAAAAAAAAAGGAAAAGAGAGAGAGAGTGTATAAATTAGGCTACTACAACCCTATTTTTGGATCGGGCACTATAAAAAGGGATTATATGCATCTTGGGTTACTTAGATGAAACATCTAGAAATAAAAACTTCTTTTATTTTCTCTACCAGTACCCGCCACACATGATACAAGAGTGTCACCTATATTTTCTTTTCTTCTTCCCTTGTTTACTATCGCAATAAGAATTAGGAGAAAGAATCCAAATACTCAAAACAACTAATTGGTGATTCAAGAAAGGAAATCAACTTAGTGGAATTTAGAATCGAGAATATTCGATTCTCGGTGAGATTTTATTTTAACCTACTTTGTCTTTGTACTGTGATCATGTTAACCCTTTTTTTTATAATAATGTTAAATTTCTCTTTGATCAGATCGTTTCAGTTTGTTCAATTGATGATGGAATGGTCGACCAAGGCATCTCTCTGTGGAATGCCAATGCATATAATTGTCAATAATATGTAAGTCACCTCTCAATTTGATCTCCTCGTAATCCTTAAAGCATTATTGGTAATACTTATCTATAGATCTTTTAAATAAAATGCATTTGATGGATCATCTAAGGCAGAGAAATGGCAAAGATCTTCCTTTCAAGAGGAAAATATATTTATTCAGTTTGACAATATCTCAAGTTCGAGCAGCTACCACCATAGGTGGTATGACAAAAAAAAAAAAAAAAAAAAAAGGAAATGATGAACAATTATTCCAATTCTTGTTCAATATAATTAAATGGAGGTTTCCAAACACTACAAAATTTTGTTAATTTTAGTTGTAGTGTTCCATTGTTCCTCTTTTAAGTCAACGGGTTTTACACTTGATGAATGCTTGAAAAATGTGTCTAGCATTTGGTGACTTTGGTTTCTATTACATTAATTGTTAACTGAAAAATAAATGTCAATTCTAATATATTTTCTATTCAAAATTTTATTACAAAATTCTTAACATAAAAGAAAATTAAGAGAAATACATATAATTGAAAATCAATTAATTACTCATATATATATATATATATATATATATATTCGGAAATTCATAATTGTTTTATTTATATAGATGCAATAAATTTAATGCTTTTAAACAATAATACTAATAATTGTTTTTTTTTTCTCTAGAAAGTTTGCAGAAATGAAGAATAGAGGGATACGTTTGCCATTTATGCTTGATTTAGATGACCATCAAAGGCAATTCAACCAGAAGAGCTAGAGAAAAAAGTATTAATTTTCATGTTTTCTAGACTCGTGACATGTCCCGTGGAAATGCACAAGTTAAATTAATCTAGTCCCTCAAACCAAGTAAAATTGTTCAGTTTTCCCACTTTACTTGAAGAACCTCAAATTTGGAGCATCAAGCTAAACCATACCCAAATTTGTTGTTGATAAGTGCAATTTTTTGTATGGTTCAGCTCGATGCTCCAAATTTGAGGTTCTTTAAGTATAGTGGGAGAGCTGAACAATTTTACTTTGATTTGAGGGATTAGATTAATTTGGTTTCTACAAGATGTGATCTCAAGTAAATTTTGTGATTTGGGTCTATATTATGATATTTTTTTCTTTTATTGTATGTCAATCGCAAAGTTTTTGAGGTCACATGAAAACACATATTAGAAAAGTATGCACGGTACCTTTAATATCTGTAAAGCATAGACACCATTTTTAGTACCTTCTATGTTATTATATCTTCATTGGCTATGCAAAAAAAAAAAAAATTCTTTATCATCTTGAAAGTGAAGATGAACTTCAATAATTTTTATTGCAGTAACTTTTGTCTTAATTATTTCTATAACTCTGAAAGTGTGATTTAATGTGTCACTAAATAACCTAGGGCAGGGTGGAATAGGTTTTATACCCATTTTTAAAATCATTTTAAAACCCCAAACATTCATTACGGAAAAAAAATCGAGTAAATGATAGAAAAATTGGACCCTCGTTTTTTATGTGGAAACCTCAACGAGGAAAAAAAAAAACTGCGGGACCAACCACCGCCGGCCACTTGCTTCACAGACTGTCCACTATATGGTAATTTAATTACACATTCAAGTTAACTACTGTTACGCCTTTTTGTACCCGTAAGTATACGAGATCGGCACAAGTAATACAATGAGAGTAAATTATCGTATCCACAGGGATATTTAGGTACTGAGTACTAAAATTAACTAAGTCTATATCTATTTGAATAAATTAAAGAGATTATGAAAAATAACTAATTAAAACTAATTAAAAAGAAACAAAACGAAATAAAATGTGAAACTTGGATCGAAGGGAGCACTAGCTAGGATTTCTGACTTTACTAATTATGTTCTAATGAATGAAAATAAAAATGTAATGAAAATGAGCTATTATCGGTTGATGATCGTGTTAACCAAATTATTCAAAGTCATCTCTCAAGATAAATCGAATCTATCTCACATACACTAATATCCTATCTCTTGATGAATATCCAAATGTATGAGAATACATTAATCACAATAACACTATCAATGATCACACAAAATAAGTTAATATATCTCTATTTAACTCTAAAATTGTGGTGGGCATTTTAATGAACCCGTTGTGAATCTCACCTCTCGATTCATAACTCACAACAAAATCAACTAAATGCAGGTCATTATATTTAGAGGCATTACAAACAAAATACTCACTTAACCGAATAATAATCAATAATCAAAACAATTTATAAACTCATTTAAAATTCCATAAAACGATCTATTATCATCCTAGCAAGCAAACTTAGTTTATCATTAAAGAATCAAAACTAAATATTAAACCCAAAATAGAAGTCATCAACATAGAAATAAAAAGAAAAAACATAAAAGAAAAAGAAAGAAGACTATTTTTGGATCAAGAATCGTTCGAAGTCACGTCCCTAGTCTCCTAGTAGCCATTCTTTCTCACGTTTCTTTGCTGCCCAAAGTCTCTCTCTTCCTCTCCACAGTTCTCCTTCGATTTTTCTGTTTTTGGTCTCTTGTGGGCTGCTGTTTCTTCCTCACGGCCAAGCTGCTGCCCGCTTCTTCTTCTTCTAGTAGCTACTGTTGCCGTGTTCTTCTTCTTCTTCGGTCGCAGCTCACAGCTTGCAGCTATGGTACGATTCTCTTGGTCCCGCAGCTCCCTATTTCTTCTCTCTTCCTGCAGCAGCTGCTCGTATTTTTTTCCTCCTTGGCTGTAGCTGATGACCCCCAGCCAAGCCCCTCACTGCCGCCCAAGCCTTGTCCAAAATCCCCCATCCAAGCTCATTCAAGTCTGCCTCAAAAATTCCTCTTCTATCCTTTTAAACCCAACAGGTAGGTCAAAGCAAACCCCGTCCGTGACTTGCGCGCATGTCGCGCACAAGTCACAGACCTTTTTTTTTTTTTCAAGCATTAAAACGGCGCCATTTTGCACCAGCTCTTTAGTTCCAAAACGGCGCCGTTCCACTAAAACCTCAATTTCCTTTGGTACAAAATGCACTAAAGCTAGTGGAACTTTCTGAAATTACAATTTTGGCATGACTTTTTAAGATGCTTACAAATAGGCCCTTATATCAAGTTATAAAAATTACATATTTTCCCTATAAAACTATAAAATCTTCACTTGGGTTTTTATACCTGCAGACTAAATAAAAACATTAAAAACAACCGATAATTACTTGGAAACGGAACAAAAGTAGGTAAAGATAAGTATAAATGGAGGCCCATTTTTTATCAAGAAATAAAGCCAACAACTACTCCAGAGTTCACTCCTCTTAGGTCTTGACTTAAATCTACCTACCCCGCGGGCCTTATATAGTGATGCTTGGCCAGTAGTTGACTATCTGACACCTATGAATATCAAGACTTGTGCCTCAAGAAGATATTCAACAAAATCTAAGTGAATGTCATGAAACTATCATGCACAAAGTGTAGAAAGCTAGACCAAACAAACTACAAACTCTAGATTATCATGAATATGTAACTAAAACCTTGATAAGATGCAAACCCATCATAAATTTGCCTTCAACTACCAAGACCTAACATAAATGGTGGTCTTTTAGTTAAATAAATACAAACCCTAAAAGGAGAAGTATTTACCTTGACTTGACAAGCACATGAAGACAAGCCCCAAAGAAAGCTTAGCATATGGTCAGGCTAGGGTTTGGTAAAGAGAGAGTCTGTAAAGATGGAGAGACTTTTAAAAAGAATATTCCTTGTCTCTTAAAAAAAAAAATCAGATCTCACACTCTTTTTAGGGTATCTAAGAAAGTGGTCCTATTTATAAAAGCAGTATTTTTTTATTTTAAAATCCTCGTCAGGGAACCCTGCGACTATAACTTGTGACTAAGGAGTGCAGTTGTGAGTCGAGAGATGGAACTAGTAAGATCTAGGAGCAATTCACGAGACTCTCTCATTGTCATGAAGTAGCGAGATGTCCTTCGGACATTAGCAATCAAATAGCGCAAGCACAGGATAGCACACTCTTCATCACGGTTTTAACTAGGAAATCATCGGTTTCAATCCTGTGATGGTAATCCCTTATCACAAGGCAGTGGTCAAGCATCGTGAAGAGAACATGCTGATGTCAAACTGCGATGCAACCTATGACCAATGAGTCGCATTAAAGGGGTCGCAAGTTTGGCCAGCACTTTCTGAATCCAAACGGTTATGCAATCAGTGAGTAAGGGGTCGCAGTAAAAGGGTCGCTAGTTCCAACCATTGCACACTGGAGAGAACATGCGACCAGCCACTCGCGAGCATATGGACGCGCTTCAAGTCACGGCTTTAGGAAAATACAACTATACAAGGACACATGTATGTGTAAGCTACAAGTTGTGCACTAAAATGGAGGGACACATATATGCAAATTGTTTGTGTGTACATCTAAGTTTCTTCAAGAACTACAAGCCTAGATATAATCTTGTCAAGCAGTGTAACTCCTTGACTCCTTGAATGAGCTAGTGAGGCTTGTAAAGTTGCTTCACTTGACGAGAAAATCCATAAATGGACTGACTAGGATACATGCAACTAGGATACAAGCAAACAAATACTTTGACATAGAAATAAATCACTCTAAAAACATATGGCCTTTCAAACTCGAAATAAATTATCTTTTGACTCTTGATGAGTATCGTAAACGTCTTTAGTAAAACAGTTTTCTAAATTATTGAAAAAGACATGTCAATGGATAAATAAGAGAAGTATGCACACTGAGGTTTAACATATCAAATAATTGGGTGGCTTTCTAACTTATAAAGAAAGATAATTTTTTAATTTTATCTGACTTGTCATGCTCAAGCATGTGTGTTGTCATGCTTCAGTATGAAATTACAATTTTTTAAAAAAAATAAAAACTAATAGTGCCTTTTTTCTCACGTTTTACAACTTGTTCTTTTAAGTCAAACACGATATCTTCTTTCTCATTTTTGTTTCAACTTTTTAAAGCTAAATATACCTTTTTTTAATTTTGGGTTTTCAATTATACTAATTTAGGAAAGAAACTTCAAATATTTTTTAAAAGAAACTTCAATTATACAATATCTCAAATATGAACGGTGAAGATTCAATCCGGACATTGAATCTCCACCAAGAATAATATATATGTATATATATATATATATGTATATGTATTTTTGAAATTTGCAGCATGACGAACCCAGAATTTCTGGATTCGTCCAAGGGTTCATCGAAGAATTCATAAGGGTTCTTCAACGAAGACGAACCCAATTTATGGACAATCATTACAGATTTCTTTTTTTTTTTTTTTATAACGCCCCATGTTTTTTTTCTCTTTGGAGGGTTTTCTACGCAAAAAAAAAAAATCTAGATTGCTAATTGTTTTTATAGCATTTAATTTATTGCTTTAAATTTATTACTTTGATTTTTTGAATTTGCCTATTCAGCCATCCTTTATGCTAATTTATATACATTTGGCAATCCACCCACATGTTTTTTAGGATCATGCCAATACCAACCAACCACAAATTCTAATTAAATCATACAAATAAGAAAGAAATTGAGGATTATGTTACATGATATATAATCCGTCTCGGAAAAAAAAGTAATTTTGGAATTTTTTTATATATTATTATATTATTTTAGAATTTAATCATTTTTTATATTGATATAGTCTACGTAATATATTTTCGATAAATCTAGGAAAGATATTTATCATGTAAAATAAATTAAAGAGAACCAAAATCAATATATGTCCAAAGGTCGCCTTCTAAGTTAAATTTTAATAATTTAGCCTTGGTTATTTATATTAGGGATATTATTAATTTCTTCCCCTGTAGTTTAAGGTATTAGTCAAAATTTATCATCTAGCTTTTTTTTTTTTTTTTTTTCCAAAATTCCCATCTAATTTGTTCAAATAAACAAAATACTCCCTGCCATTATGATTCCGGTAAAAAAAATAATAGTTTGATTGTTAGGTTAGCGAGGGTAAATTAATAAATTAACATGAATAAAATAAAAAAATATTTTGAAATGGAATAAAAAAATTATTTTAATATTAAAAAACTTTTTTTTTCATTTTTCTCCCCATCTCTTTCACTTTGTTTCTTTTGTTTTTTTTTCTTTTATTCTTCCACACTCTCACCGTCTCTCTCACTTTCTTTTCTTTCTTTTTTTCTTTTCTTCTTCCTCTTTATTTCATCGACTCTCTCACTTTTTTTTTTTCCTTTTCTTCTTCCTTTCTCTCCCATTGATATCTATCACTGTATCATTCTTTTTTTCTTTTTTTCTTTTTTAAAATTTCGTTATAGATCCATCTATGGATCTCGGGATCCAGAGATGAATCTGTGGATTCAGAGATGGACCTGTGGATCCAGAGATGGACCATTTTCAAAATTTTAAAATTTCTTGTTTAGACTTTTTTCAAAAAAAAAAAAAATTCTGAATCTGGTGAACATTCAAATAACTGTCCATCATCTTTAAAGTCATCTTTAAAGAAAAACGGTAGAAATCCACCAGATTCACAATTAAAAAAAAAAATCTTTTTTTTAGTTTAATGGATAGTGGGATCTATTTATTTTTTATTTTTTTAATTAATTTATAAATATTTTGAGGATAAAACAGTCTTTTTAATCAAAACTCTAACATAAGTTAACAGAAAGGGGATTTGGTGAAAAACAAAATTAGGGGGTGGATTTTGACTAATACATTAATCTACAGGGGGAAAATGATAATCTCTCTTTATATTACATGAAGGGACAAAGTGAAATTGTATATAAATTAGGTTACTATAACCCTATTTTGTACCAGTCCTATAAATAGGGGTTATAGGCATCTAGGGTTACTTCGATGAATTGTCTGAAAACGAAAACTTCTTTTTATTTTATTTACTAGTAGCCGCTACATCTCATACAAGAGAGTCTCCTATATTTTCTTTTCTTATTCCCTTGTTTATTATAGTAGTAAGAATTAGGAGGAATATCTTGATACTAAAAGCAATTAATTGGTGATTCAAGAAGGAAATCAACTTCGTGGAATTTAAAATTGAGAACATTCGATTTTTGGTGAGATTCTAATTTAACCTACTTTGTTTTGTGGTGTGATGGTGTTAATACTGGGTTTAATTGAAACCCTTTTGTTATAATTAAGTTAAATCTTTTGTATTTTTCTTTGATAAAACTGTTTCAGTTCCTTCGCTGCTGGAATGGTCCACAAAGGCATATCACGGTGGAATGCCAGTGCGTATAATTGTCAATAATGTGTAAGTCACCTCTCATTTTGGTCTCCTCATAAAATCCTTAAAGAGTTATTTGTAATACTTTTATCTCTAGCTCTTTTCAATTAAATGTATTTGATGGTCATCTAAGCCAAGAGAAAATGGCAAAGGCCTTAGTATAATCCGTCTGGGAAAAAAAAAATTTATAATTTTTTTATATATTAGTATATTATTTTAGAATTTAATCATTTTTTATATTGATATAGTCTACGATTAACGTAATATATTTTCGATAAATCTAGGAAAGATATTTATCATGTAAAATAAATTAAAGGGAACCAAAATCAATATATGTCCAAAGGTCGCCTTCTAAGTTAAATTTTAATAATTTAGCCTTGGTTATTTATATTAGGGATATTATTAATTTCTTCCCCTGTAGTTTAAGGTATTAGTCAAAAATTTTCATCTAGCTTTTTTTTTTTCCAAAATTCCCATCTAATTTGTTCAAATAAACAAAATACTCCCTGCCATTATGATTCCGGTAAAAAAATAATAGTTTGGCTGTTAGGTTAGCAAGGGTAAATTAATAAATTAACATGAATAAAAAAATATATTTTTAAATGGAATAAAAAAATTATTTTAATGTTTAAAATTAATATTAAAAATACATTTTTTTTTCATTTTTCTCCCCATCTCTCTCACTTTGTTTCTTTTTCTTTTCTTTTCTTCTTCCACACTCTCACCGTCTCTCTCACTTTCTTTTTTTTCCTTTTTTTTCTTCTCTTTCTTTTTTTCTTTTCTTCTTCCTCTCTCTTCCATCGACTCTCACTTTTTTTTTCTTTTTCTTCTTCCTTTCTCTCCCATGTATATCTATCACTGTATCATTCTTTTCATTTTTTTTTTTAAATTTCATTATGGATCCATCTATGGATCTCCTGATCCAGAGATGGACCTGTGGATTTGGGGCCTAACACTGGATCAATCATTTTTTTTTTTAATTTTTTGTTTTAAATTTCCTTTTTAAAAAAATTTAAATTTCTTGTGTAGACTTTTTTTAAAAAAAAAAATTCTAAATCTGGTGAACATTCAAATAACTGTCCATCATCTTTAAAGATAAAAGGTAGAAATCCAGCAGATTCACAATTAAAAAAAAAAAAACTTTTTTTAGTTTAATGGACGGTGAGATCTATTTTTTTTTTAATTAATTTATAAATATTTTAAGGATAAAATGGTCTTTTTAATCAAAACTCTAACATAAGTTAACAGAAAGGGGATTTGGTGAAAAATGAAACTAGGGGGTGAATTTTGACTAATACATTAACCTATAGGGGGGGAATGATAATCTCTCTTTATATTATATTAAGGGGCAAAGTGGAATTGTACATAAATTAGGTTACTATAACCCTATTTTTGTATCAGCCCTATAAATAGGGGTTATAGGCATCTAGGGTTACTTTGATGAATCATCTTAAAGAGAAAACTTCTTTTTATTTTATTTACTAGTAGCCGCTACATCTCATACAAGAGTGTCTCCTATATTTTCTTTTCGTATTCCCTTGTTTATTATATTAGTAAGAATCAGGAGGAAGATCTTGATACTAAAAGCAATTAATTGGCGATTCAAGAAGGAAATTAACTTAGTGGAATTTAGAATCGAAAACGTTCAATTTCTGGTGAGATTCTAATTTAACCTACTTTGCTATGTGGTGTGATTGTGTTAATCTTGGGTTTAATTGAAACCCTTTTCTTATAATTAAGTTAATTAATATTTTGTATTTTTCTTTGATAAAACTGTTTCAGTTCCTTCGCCACTGGAATGGTCCACAGAGGCATATCGGGGTGGAATGCCAATTCGTATAATTGTCAATAATGTGTAAGTCACCTCTCATTTTGGTCCCCTCATAAAATCCTTAAAGAGTTATTTGTAATACTTTTATCTCTAGCTCTTTTTGATTAAATGTATTTGATGGTCATCTAAGCCAAGAGAAAATGGCAAAGGTCTTACTGTAATCCTCATGTTTGCAAACTTTCAACAAGAAAAATTGAACAATTATTCTAATTGTTGCTCAAAAGAATGAAAGGGGTTTTCCAAAATTTTGTTAATTTTGGTTGTACTGCTCCATTATTCCTCATTTAAGTCACATATACACTTGATGAAAGCTTGAAAAATGTGTCTAGCATTTGGTGACTTTGGTTTCCATTTGCATCTGTACGGATTACATTTCCGTTTGATAAAATTTTACTACAAAATTTTAACATAAAAGAAAATCAAGAGAACCTACATACAATTGAAAATCAAATCATTGTTCATGTATATGTTTGGAAAGTTCATAACTGTAGCAAATAAAATAATTGTAGTCTTTATTGAAACAACAAATTTAGAGGGACATATTTGCCATTTATACTTGACTTAGATGACCATCAAAGGCAATTCAACCAGAAGAGCTAGTGATAAAGTATTATTAATAACTCTTTTAGCGCCTTATGGAGAGATCAAATTGAGTGGAGATTTGCTAATTATTTGTTTCGTAACAAACTGAGTGGATGATCCTCGAGACATCTCAACGGATTGGATAAGAGAAGTTCAAGCGACACTGATTTTGAGGTTTGAATATATGCGATAAATGGGTATCTTCAATTATTAAAAAAAATACAATTTTGATTTTATCTTTAACATGTCTTGCTCAAGCATGTGTGTTTTATGCTTCAATTTGGATAAAACTTTCTTTTGAAAGTGAGATTTTAGTTTGATGATCTCATGTTTAAGTGTAATTGTTTTTTAAAAACTAATATTGTTTGATCACTTGAGTATCCCGAGACATTTGCCTAGGAACAGGGGCGCGTGGCCACTCCCCAACGGATATTGTGTAAACAATATAAAAAAGAGATGAATGGCTCTAGAGCACTTGAGTACAATCTTAATTGTTCTAAGCTTTGACACAATCATCACTCCATGGTCAATGTTCATCAAGGTACTTCGGCCAACTCTGATCACTGTACTCCCACAATTACGATCATCATCAGTCAAACCATCGTACCCAGGAAGTATTCTTACCATCTCACTCTATTGCTTTAACTATAATCACCTATAGTCTATTGACTTGATCGGTGGAGTGCACTTGGCTGGTACCGCACGGTGACGCAAGTATTCTACCGATTACTCTGTCTCTGATTTTGCTGGTTAGAGTGTCCGTATCCTCAACCTACGCTTTCTACAGTCTACAATTTAGCGCCTACCGTAGGGCACAACAATCATTGAACGAGCAAAGCTAGACTTAGGAGATGCAGATGGCAATGTTCTGGATGTTCATTGACCCATGACTGGGCACAACATCTTGCCTAGACGTTAAATAACGCACTTGCAGGGAGGTAAACCATCCAAGTTCATGTTTTTGTTTTTGATTAGTTTTTGATGTTTTAGTGTTTGATTTTATTTTTGTGTGTGAAATTTTGTTTCAAAATTGTTGAGGCAACAAGTATGTTTGATGTGCTTTGAGTTGTGTAAATCAGGTTACATGTGAAATTTCAGTTGGGAAAACTGGTTTTCACTAGTGAGTGTGGCGACCAATTTTCTTGACCCTCGGTCACGAAAAGGGTCGCGGTACTCACTGTCAAAAAAGGAGAAAAAATTTCAGTGACCATCCCGACCGATTTTCTCAACCGTAGGTCGCCATAATGGATCGCGATACTCACTGTGGAGGAAATAATAATAAAAGAAACCAATTGTTTCCAATAAGTGGCGCAATTCTCTTTTTGTGATCCCTGATCGCGACAGTAAGGTCACTCTTGGGTTCTCAAAATAGGGTAACTCACATCCATTCTTTTCCTTAGATAATGGTTATTGGTAGAAAAATTGTTTGATTGGATTTGATTGTGTTTTTAGTGCCTAGGATTGTGAATCGAGATTGTGGAGATTTGCTTGATTTATTTTTATTTCACATTATGTTCCCTTAAGGTTTGTTTGTGTGTTTTCTTTGTGATTGTTGCCTTTGTAATCTAGATAGCAAACATTGAGGACAATGTTTCATTTAGGTTTGGGGTAAAATTTGCATTTGTGTTTCTCTGTGTTTTTCTTTGTTGTGAATTTTTATTTATCTATAGGTTTGCAAGCTATATGTTCATGCCAAATTGATGTTTAAGTATATTATGTGAAAGCGATACTCATGTGTTTTTCACTAATTTCTAACTAGGGTGTTGCCAGTAAAAGTCGTTTCCATCTATTTCACTTAAGTTTCTGACATCTTTGTATTGCAATATGTAAAACCTTCCAATTAGTTTGCCTTGATTAATAGTGAAGACTACCCTTAGCAAGAATTTTAGCCTTAGGTACATTATTTTTGAGGGATTTTTGTTTTTACTCTTGCACTTTCTCGTGTTTATTGAAATTAGATTGATCTCTATAGGTTTGC
This sequence comes from Xanthoceras sorbifolium, assembly GCA_003430845.1. Lineage (NCBI taxonomy): Eukaryota > Viridiplantae > Streptophyta > Magnoliopsida > Sapindales > Sapindaceae > Xanthoceras > Xanthoceras sorbifolium. The sequence continues at coordinate 1,522,231 of CM010619.1, forward strand.
ATTGGATATTAATGAACTATTTTTTATCAAAAATGTCTTGCATGCACGTTTAAAATAATGAATTGAGTGGATTTTGGAAATATGATTTAGGTGTTGTGTGTTTTAACCCCTAAAAAGCTTAATTTTTCCTGCTCTATGATTGTGTGCTCCATATCCACTTTGCAACCAAACACTTTAGCCTTTTTATTGAATACCTATATATCCATCTCCAAGCCGAAAATTATGAAGCCTTACCTTTATAGCTTGGGAACTAAAAAAAGTAAATAAAAGAGAGTAAGTATTTGTGTGGATTGATTGGGAAAGAATAAAAATGAGGTATGGATACGAGTGGAAGAAATTCAGTAATATGTTATTAAACAAATAATAATAATAATAAAATGAAAAAAAGAAAGAGAACAAAGTAAACATATTACTAAATGAAAAAGGAGTGAAAACAAGCGAATGAAAAATTGAAAGAAAAGGTTGTGAGGGTGAAGGGTGTAGAAAAAAGAATACAAGTTGAATGAAACTTGGTGTTTGTGAGAGTTAAGGGTTTATTGAAAATGTTTGTAACCTCTCAAAACATTTCCAAGCTATTTCGAATTCTGTTTTTCATTCTTTTTGTATCCAGGAACCCAAAAGCCCCATTACAATGAATCTTAGTTTCTTGTTTGATATATAGTGCATTGACTTTTATGTTCGTAATGTCTAAATATCGTTCATGAGATCTATTTGTGTAATATGTGTGTTCTTTCTAATTGATTGTATGTATGACATATTTTGTTAAATTCTTATACGTAACTTTCAGGTGTATATAATTGAAAGTGTGAAACCCTTGGCTCTGAGCATTATTTAGTAAAATTGGTGAGAAATAGAGTCAAGGTGAATTCAATATTTGGTTTTCGAGACATGGAAGGGTTTACGATTACTAATGTTTTGCATGTCAGTTTCTTGTTTGATACATGATGCATTGATTTGATTGACACTGCTTTAGTCTTAACTTAGTGTTCTAGCATGTTTTTGCATTTATGTGTATATTTGGACTGATATTTGGGCATGTTTGTAGTTCGTTTAATACGTTTATGGGTACCGTAGCTGGTAAAACCCTCATGAGATTATAACTTCTCCTTTATGGTCACCTAGGGGTTTAAAGGCTTGTGGCACATGCTAAATGCCATCGTTCATCCTACGAAAATAGATATAGACTAGTTTAGTCAGTTGTTATGTCTTTTGTTTTTTGTTTTTGTTGTGCCAATTGCTTGAATACAAGCAAAAGAAAGGTTTGGGGGTATATGATCGGACCGAATATGTTATGTTTTTATCCCCTTTTACCTCATCTTTTGATCTTGTTTTCAAGTGAATTTGGCGGGTTTAATGTATTTTGAGTTTGTGCAGGTTTTATTTAATTATTAAGGAAGAGATGCCAAAGTTGAAAGGTGGAGCTTAAAAGTATATTGTTGGGCCAGTGAGTACTGCGACCATGAGTCGCGATAAGGGAATCGCGAGGCATTATCAGCTTTTGGGCTGTGAGTACCGTGACCTGGGTCTCGCGACCCAGGGTCGCGATGGGCGGTTGTGACATCAAACCTGACGCCCTAATTCGTGAGACTATAAAAGGAAAGAGAAAGAGAAGAAAAGGGGCACAATTATTTTGTGAAAGAAACACGTTTAAAGGCTATAAAAACCGCACCACACACTCTCACTTCATCTTATCTTGGTTCTTCAGATCAAGGACACAAGACACACACACGGTTCCTTCATCATTGTTATTGAACTACAATTGGAGAAGACGAAGCATTGAAGAAGAAGGAATTTTAGCTGGACCAAAGCAGAATATCTTCACTATTTGTTGCTTCATAGTTGAATGGGTTTGATCTATTCTCTACTTCTTTCTTTTGTTATGATTTATAATATGTTGAATAAAACCAATAGTTAGGAGGTCAATGGTGTAACGCTCCTAATTTTCTGTAATTATGAAAAGTATTATTATTAAGCATGCAACAGTTAAGTATGTGATTTAACTTGGTGGAAAGTATATATATTCGGTATATGGTTGAAAAACGAATAGTGATTTTAACCGAGTTCAATCCCATTAGAGATATTATTTTCATGGTGCATTTGGATGATAATGGGTCCAATTAAATATTGGTGAAGTCAATTTAGTAATTGGATAGGTGTGAAATATTTTTGGAATAATTATCGAGATGGGATGTGATTAATTGTAAATTGTTTGCCATTTGGTGATTTGTGGAAGTTAAGGGAGCAAATTACAATTGTGAGATATTTATATATAATATAATGTTAATGGATGGTGGTGGAGAATAATATTATTGCATTACAAACATTGGAAACACAAAAATTTTAAAATATATATATGTATATATATATATATATATAATAAATAAATAAAGAGGAGAGAAGCATGAATGGGTCAAGCAGGGAAATAACAAAAATAATAATAAAAAAAAAAAAAAGGGGCATTTGACACCTAAAAGCAATTTGAAACTTGGCAAGTGATGCAAACACTTAGCATTCTACATGCAAATAGTTTGGCTAGGTGTATTTGAGTGTGAGAATGTGAGAGTGAAACGTGAGAGTTATAGAGTGAGTTATAGAGAGAGAAAGAGGGAGAGTTTAGAGAGAGAATGTGATAAAAGAAGAAGTCTAGGTGGAGAAGAGCATTTTAGGTTTGGTGATACCGTTTTCGTATTTTTCAGATTTTCCAGAATATTTCGGAATCGTTATATTATATTGTTTTTAGTTTATTTGAGCTATATCGATTGTGATATGTTATTTGAAATTGATTTTGGGATGATTTGGTATATATTATTTGTAATAAATTGATTTTGAATAGATATATATATATATATATATATATATATATATATATATTGTTTGTGATGATTTTGAATAGATAGATATATATATATATATATTATTGTAATAAATTGATTTTAAATATATATATATATATATATATATATATATATTTTGTTACTGATTTGGATTACATTTATTTGGAATATATTCTAGATCCGTAATATTGTTTACGAAAAATATTCTGAATTGATTTTCGATATGTTTTGATTATAGTAATATTACGGAGAATATTATTAAAAGCGATTTCGTATATATTATTTTGCGATTTATTTCGAAAAGTGATTCGGGGCATTTGGATTTACTATGGATTTACGATATATAATTGCATGTGATTTTAAATGTGATTTGAAGTAATTTCTGGATTCAGAAATATTTTCGGAAACGATTTTGTAATTTGCTTGTATATGTATATTGATGCGATTCGAATTCCAGAAATGTGTATATTGATTTAGATATGATTTCAGAATTTAAATTGACGATTCTGTTCGGAATGAATTATATGATTTTCGAAAAGTGATTTGGCTCTGATATATGTAAACATAGATATGGATATAGGAGATTGACATGTCAATTGGGTTCTCTGAGTAGTACTACGCCTATATGTTATGTTTGAGGTATCACCCTTTGCGGGTTGAGAAATCTGATCTGGGATACGCAGCGGGTCCTCCGTTGGTATCCAACTCTGTTCTGATATATCTGGGATACGCAGAGGGTCCTCCGTTGGTATCCATCTCTGTTCTGTATAGCCCGTAATCCAGTCCGAAAAATATATTTAATATATTAGGAGCCTAAAATGGAAATAGAAATGAAATATAATTTGTTATATGATTTGATTTGGTATTAATAAGTTTGATACGATATTTTATTCCGATTTCGGAAGATGTTGTTGATAATTGCTTTGATAAGATATTTGTTATCATTTTTCCAAGGGATATATATATATATATATATATATATATATATTTTTTTTTTTGAAATATTTGATTTAATTGTGCCCCATGTGTTGGTTTTATATGTTATTTGCGTTATTGAGATATTATATTATGTTTATACAATTGGATTTTGGGTACACCCACTAAGCGTTATGCTTAGCGTGTTGAGTTTCTCACACACAGGTAAGAGAGTTCAGGAAGAAGATAAGGCTGGAAAGAGTTGAGTCTGAAGTAATTGAGTCCTGAGTCACATCGCTCCCGCATTTTTGGTAGCCCACTATATCTTTGATGTTTTATATGTATTATATCGGCATGCATGGATAAGAATGTTTTTGTAAATATTTGAAACGATATTTAGTTTTTATGTATGTTTTTTATAAATATTTGTAATATTTGGGCCCATGGAATTTAATGCTTTTGAAGTTGAATATTTATAAGTGTTTTGATATAATTTGTTTTGGTAAGTCGCACCGGATATGGAAGAGTGCGCAATTTAATTTGAGATTATAGAAGTGTGGATTTTATAAATTGTGAAAACAGGCTTTGGAAAGTCAGAAAAACATAGGGAAACTCTGGCGAAATTTTTAAAAACTATTTTGGACTATTGATTTTGATTTATGTTTAAGTATATGATTTTAAGTTTTTGATAGTATAATTTTAATGCTAACTGTATAAGAAGGTGCTTCCGCTAGTGTTTTCAATTTTCCGTATCCGTATATGTCTGTATCCAGTAGCGCTCCCCGATTCGGTCCGAGCGAATTCAGGTCGGGGGGTGTTACAAATGGACCATGATTAAGTTCTAGAATCTGTAATTCACTGTCGATTTTATTTGTATTTCTAGAACGTATTTTCTAGATATTTGATTCTATTGATTCGTAATTCTTGTTGTTTGCATAAATGTTGAATTACAATTGATAAGGAAATAATAGCTTATTAGAGAGATCATTAGGTTATAATTGTGTTTATTTGAATTCTAGGAAATATTAATTAGTTTGATTAAGGCATGAGAATGCTTAATTAACCTAGGAATTAAACTTGATAATGAGTTTTTGACTAATTTCACTCTAGGGCCAATAAGTGGAATTAATTAGAATTACAACATCAATACATGACTAATATAATTTGATGTGTCATTGTTAGGAATAATTCACTTCTTGAAATATTCCGCTTATGTAGTCAATTGCAATACCCGGATTTATGATTAGTACCATTTGACCACCTAACGCTTTGTCACCCTTGGCTAAGTTCATTTTTAGATAATTGTTTTAGTTACATTATTATTTCATGATTCAAACCTTTCAAAATCTAATTTCAATTCTGTTTAATTAACATCTTTAGCATTAGTATTAATTCACCTACCGCTTCTATGTGGATTCGACCCCGTTTTTACGGAACTTTATTACTTTGACACATCATACACTTGGATTTTATCTCATGCATTGTGAACGTGTCACTCTCTCACTTTGTTTCTTTTTTTTTTCTTTTCTTCTTCCTCTCTTTTTCATCGTCTCTCTCACTTTTTGACAGGCCTCAAACCTACTATCTCACGTTAGGCGGCCTGCCGGCACTCCACGGTAGCTTCCCAGTCGAGGCTTGTCTCGCTGAAAGGCTTCCGTGAAAACTATTTTCTGTACTTTGAAAACTAATTTTTGATTTAAAAACTTGAATTATAACTAAAATATATTTCTTTAACTAAATTCCATGCGTAAATATTTTCATCTATTGAAAATAAACTCAAACATTCTGAGATATAAAAATATCTTAATTAAAATATATCTGAGGCAATTAATTCTATTATAATTACAAAAACACATATAAATAAATATACATGTATATAAAGTCATAAATACTTAAATTAAACTTGGAAACATACTAAAGTATATTTTAACTAAAAATATAATTTTGCACTCACTTGTTTTTCGAATTCCCTAAGCTTTGATACTCTGGTTCCATTGTCTCACTACATTACTTGCCTTTTCATATAATTCTTTTATTCTCCCACATTAAGGAGATTTCTCCCTAAAATAAAATAATATATTTCCAATTAATAAATATAAATACCATCAACTTATACAAAACTCAATTAACATACATAACACTTTATTCTTCAATTTCTTCTATTCTGATAAAATCAATTGCATTTAATTTAATACAAATCATGTAAATCATACAATTCCTCTAATTGATCGACTTTCAAACATCAAATTCAATTTCATTAAACACAATTAAACAAATTATAATTTCAATTTCAATTTATATTCAAAAATTCCCAAAATTAGTGATTCAATTTCACTCCAAACACAACATTATAACAAAACTCATAATACAAGTCACTAATTTGATAATCATTTTGATTTCTTACTTAACGATTCTAAATTCATACCATCAATTAATTCAAAAATACTCCAATTACACAAATAACATCTCAATTAACTAATTTAAACTCAAAATCATCAAATCCCCAAATCTTTAACTTTCTAATTTTCTTAATTTTTATTATAATCAACTCCAATTAAACTAATTTCAATTAAAACACTACAAAAACTCAAATCAAATACTAAATCAACAAAACCCATCATCAAAATCATCACCCAAACTTTCAATTTCATTTATATTCAACAATCAATTTCAAATACTAATCAAAACTCAATCAATTTCTAATATCCATTCAATTTCCTTTTATACTCAAAAATCAAAACTCCAACACAATTTAATTTCATCAATTTCAAACCAAATCAACTTCATAAATTACTTACCCAAGATCCTCTTGCTCTTCTTCTTCTTCTTGACTGACTGAACTCTCCTCTTCTTCCTTTCTCTTTTTCTTTTCTTTTCCTTCTTCTTTCTCTTCTCCCTTCTTCCGTCACTGTTTCTTTCCTTCTTCTCCTGCTGGCCGCTACTCACTTCCTTCTCTTCCTCGGCTGCACCTTCTTCTTCTTCTTCTCTTCTTTCTTCTCTCCTTCGGCCGGTCACTCTCCTCTCTTCTCTTTTTCTTTTCTTCTCTCTTTCTCACCGACTTTGTGCTCTGTTTTTTTTTCTAATTTTCTGGTTCCTTTCTCACTTGGCTTCTTAGTTCCACTAATATATATATATAATTCATATCTTCTGTTCCACCGACTTTAAATTGGATTTGTATTTTGTTTGCTTTTGATTTCACTTTGCTTCTCTTCAATTTGTTTTAATTTTTTTTCTTTCTCATCCGTTGACTTCCATTTTGAGTGGATGCTCCACTACTTGACCACCGATAATGTGTGGTAAATGAATGGCGTCAAGGTGAGCAAGTTGTAAGAGAAGAAAGATATAGAGAGAATAATGTCAGCAATAGTCAGAGTGCCAGCTTGCTAAATGAAAGATCTCCATTTTTATGTAGAAGCCTAGGTATCTGTTGGAGCAATCTACGGAGGCGTTATCCACTGTTAAAATGGAATCCCGTAGTAAATGGAGTATCCCTGTGATCATGGGACCGTTATATTCTTGGATGATCCCGTGATAAAAGGCCAGATATTCTAACTGGTTCTTAAACCATTATCTTCTACTTCGCTCTCATATTACACGATATTTAGGCATCTTTAGTTCATTTATGGGCTTCATGGGCCCTTTATGTTATGTGATACTCTTTGGGCCTTACTTGTACTTTGTGTTTTAATAATGGATTTTGATATATTTGTACATCTCTATTCTTAGGCCCGTGGGCTTTTGTTTTGAGCCTCGTCTTAGTATTATTTTTTCCTACTACAATTACGTATACTTATTATATTATGTTGGAATTCAATTAAATTATGGTTACGGTAATATATTTACGATAAATTTTGAAAAGAGATTTATAAAGTAAAATATATTAAAAGAAAGAAAAAATAATTTATGTCCAAAGGTCACCTTCTAAGCTGTATTCTAATTAAATTAGCTTTGGTCATTTATATTATAATAAGGGAAAAAGAGGAAGTTATATTTAAAAAAAAAAAGGAAAATCATTATTTTTGGATAGAAATTAAGCTACTACAACCTTATTTTTGGATCGACCGCAATAAATGTTTACATTGATTTAAATCATTATTACGGTAATACATTTACGATAAATTTTGGAAAGAGATTTATAAAGTAATATATATATTAATGGAAAGAAAAATTGTTTTATGTCCTAAGGTTACCTTATAAACTATATTTTAATAAATTAGCTTTGGTCATTTACATTATAACAAGGAAAAATGAGAAAGTTATATTTAAAAAAACAAAAAAAAAGGAAAAAAGTGTATGTAGACCGTAAAAAGTGTAAGATGGTGATTCGGGCACAACAACTTGCAAAACCAGAGAAAGACTAATTAGTAGGATTCTTGGGACACCGGACGGTGCCGACCAAGTGAATTCCGACAATCAAGTCAGTAGACTATATGTAAATATCATTAAAGCAGTAGAATGAGATAGTAGAAATACTTCATGGGCATGGTTGATGAACCGGTGATGATCAGGATTGTGATGAGATAGCGATCGGAGTGAGGGTCTAGCAATAACCGGAGTTGGCCGTAAGTTGCAAGTACAAGTTCGTAGTTGATGAATAATGAAAGAAATGTTAGAGTGGTGTCAGAATCTCTTTGAGTCAAGCATGCGTGAACCCCTTCTCAATGCCCGCTCCTTCTCTTTTATACTGTGTGTGTACTACCTGTTGGGGAGAAGCCATGTGCCCTGTGCCCTTATTTATAGGCAAATTTCTCGAGATTCACCAACGTCATTTTTTACTTGGTTTGATTTTTGAATAGTCTGATGGTCCTTCAGACTTGGGTTGGTGTTGCTTGGACTTTGGACTATATAAAGACTTTTGGTTGGGCACTTGTGAGTCGTGGGTTTTTGTATAAAAGAATGTGTATTTAAATGGTTGGGCTCTGGGTCCATTTGATACTACTTAGATGCAATCTTTTTGGGCTTTATATGTGTTAGGCCTAAACTTTGGGCCTGAGACTTATTTTGGCCACTATAGTGTATATAAAATGCTTATTCAGCATAGTAAAGTCCCAAATTTGAGTCGCCACCACCGCATACGGTATATTAAAAAAATAAAGAGAAAAGGATCAACAATTATTCTAATTATTGTTGTTTAACAGAATTAAATGGGTGTTTCTAAACACTATAAATTTTGATGATGTTGTAGTGTTCAATTATTCCTCTATTAAGCTAATGGGGTTTTACACTTTATGAATGCTTGAAAAATGTGTCTAGTATTTGGTGACTTTGGTAATTTCTATTTGCACTCTTTACTGTTTACATTAATTGTTGAGTGGGATATAAATGTCAATTCTAGTATATTTTTCTATTCAAAATTTTATTACAATTTTTTTCACATAAAAGAAAATCAAGAGAAAATACATATAATTTAAAATTAAATAATTGTTCATATATATATATAATTTAACCTGAATTTAATGCTTTTAAACAATAATTCTGATAATTGTTCATTTTTTTTCCTCCAGAAAATTTGCAGAAATGAAAATTAGAGGAACCCATTTGCCATTTATGCTTGAAGAGCTAGAGAAAAAAGTATTAATTTTCACTCGGTTTCGACACGCCTGGCTTAGGATGAAGAAGATTGACTTCCAGAGTTTCTTCGTCAAACCAAACGAAACCGAAGAGAACAAGCATATTCACGGAAGGGACTTTGTTGATTTTCCTGATCAGTGGTTGGCTCGGGAAATTTCCTGTGGACATGCACAATTTTATCATATTCTCTATTGCACATAGTGTCAAGGGACTCAGCCTCGATTTTCATGATCGCATTTGGAGATAAGATGAGATCCACATGGGTCTCGAATCTTTGAAGCTGTTCTCTTGCAATTGTTGGGTCTTGGGATTCAAGAATTTCAGTGCTTTGAAGCAACTGACTTAGGGTTTGATTGAACTGAGAAAAAATTCTGTCAAGACCCTTTTGTTGCCCTGTACAATGTTGGAGACTTTTAAGTCTAAAAAAGTGTTGGAGCATTCATGACCATCTTGATATTTCTAGGCCAAATCTAAGACTCACAACTTTTTTTGTTGATAAGTGCAATTTTATCTATAGTTTAGCTTCATGCTCTAAATTTGAGATTCCTATATATATATTTGAGAAAACTGAGCAATAGTGCTTGTTTTACTTTGGTTTGAGGAATTAGATTAGTTCGTTTCTACAAACTTTGTTCTCTAGTAAATTTTGTGATTCGGGTCTATATATATATATTTTTTTATACATGTTAAACATAAATGAGGTCAAATGAAAACACAAAAGAACAATATACACGTTTTCTTTCATATTTCTAAAGTATACACCATTTTAGTACCTTCTATGTTACATTAACTTATATCTTCATTGACTATGCTAAACAAATTCTCTTTCTCATCTTTCTAGTCATGCTCAAGCATGAGTGCTCTCATGCTTAAGCAGGAAATTACAATTTTTAATAAAAAAACAAAAAACTAATAGTGCATTTCTTCTCACGTTTACAACTTGTTCTTTAAAGTAAAACACGATATTGTCAAATATACCTTTTTAAATTTTGGTTTTTCAATTATATTGTCTTAGGAAATATTTTTTTCATCCTACTTCTAGCTATTTTTTTAATTAACAGAATTAAATCTCACTATACAAGACTAAGCTGATAACATTTCAACTCTTTAACAAAATTTTTGGGAAAACAATAACTCTCAACTGATGTGTGACAACATGATAGGTTCAAGTGCTTAACAAACTGCTAAGCTGGAGCTCCTCACGTTTTCCTCACATGAGTATAAGTTCATGTAAAGAGTAGGTAAAGGTGTTTTATATAAAAACCTAACTATCAGTTAGCATCAACTGATTGCATTATCATTTGGCTTCGGTTTGTGATCCGTATGAGCAGAATCACATTGGTCATGATCATGATGCTCATGTCAACCTCAAGCATAACTGGGAAGGCATAGTAAGTTTTGAACAAAGTAGGTCAAACTGAGTAGTACGTAGGAAGTGCTTTAGTGAGCAAGTCAACAATTTGATCTTCTGATAGAATGTACCTAACATCTATATGACGAGCTACAACCTTGTATAGAGAAGGATCTGTGAAAGTCGCACCATCAAGTTTAGAGAATTTGATACTAGCTGCAGCTGGTGTAGAGCAGGCTCGAGGAAATGACATCTTTGTTTTTGCGAGAAGATCCATGGCATATTATATTTATGCTATGAGTGATAGATGCAGCTCAAAAGCTGTTATGAAAACTTCAAAACTAAGGAAGTAGTGAAGGGAGCCACGAGTTTTTAGACCAAAACAAGTGTTGAGATCCTTAATCGTTTGCTGAATGGACTTGGGATCATTTCTAGTTACCAAAATATCATCAACATAGATCAGCAAGAACAGAACAACAAACTTAGTCCTCTTAATAAACAGTGAGTGATCAGATGTAGAGCTAAGAAATCCTCATTGAATAAGTGCATATTTTAGATTGCCATCCAGGAATGTATTATTTACATCAATTTGCTAAATATCCCTGTGAGAGATATGAATAGCATAGCTGGAAAGAATGGTGCAGCAGCAGTTTGTAACATTGCTGCTGGAAATAACGGTGCAGCAGCAGCTTGTAACATTGCTCATGCTGGGACATGTAACAGAGGAAATAACAGAGGCAACACAGCAGCTTATGCTATACTGCCATGCACAGACGTTCAAGAAAATGCTACAATATATGAGAGCTCACTTTATCATTCTGGAGTAGCATCATATAGTGCATCGATCAGTCCACAACAAGCTGATCATAATCACTACAGATTAGATTATGAATCATCTTGAGTTAGTTACAAGTTAGTTATATATTCTTCTCAACTTGTAAAGTTTGTTAGAGAGGCTGTAATTGATCAAGTCGGTTATGATCAAACTATATATACTGATTGTAAAGAAGAATGTAGGTAATTCTCGATGAAAAAGAAATGAGCAACAATCATTTTGGCTTACACAACTTCTTCTCTGTTTCTTCTTACAAAAACAGAGCTTAGTGTTCTTCATTATCATCAAGAACACCTTGAATCTGTTTTATCAGATTCTTCACATAGTATCAGAGCCCTAGACACACGTCAATGGTCGATCATCGACTATCTTCTTCTTTTACCTCTCAGATCAACATCAACCTTCCAGCAACTATGAATCAAATCGATTACTCATCACTAGCTAAAACCTTAAACTCGAATGTGCCTATAAAACTTGACAAATCAAACTACATCTATTGGAAGACTCAAGTGATGCCTGCCATTAGAGCTCTTGACCTAGAAGATTATATTTTTGGTTCAGCTGTGATTCCAGAACCATACATCGATGTTCATACTCATATCGAAGGCGAAGGAACACTGATTCAAAAACAGGTAAATCCTGCTTACTTACATTGGAAAAATACTGATCAAATATTGCTGTGTTGGTTGCTTGGAACTCTCAGTCAAGGCGTATTGGGACAAGTTACATAGTGCATGACATCTCTTGAGATGTGGTCAAAGTTGTAGAGAATATATTACAGCAGTCTTTAGCAAAGATCCTTCAACTTTGTCAACAGCTCCAAAACATCAAGAAAGGTTCAGATTCTATTTCTGATTTTATTCTTAAGATAAAAAATATTGGTGATGCTCTTATGGCAGTTGGAGAAGAGGTAAGTGAAAGAGATTTATTAATGAGGTTGATGAATGGAGTAGGACATGATTATGATCCGGTTGTTGTGCTTATATCTAATCAACATCAAACTATGACATTAGAAGATGCACATTTCAGTTTTCTGATGCATGAGCAACGTTTGGTGCACCTAGATTCATCTAATCCATCTGCAAAACTTTGTGTCAAACAATCCTAATTACAACTCAAGAAATGCTGGAAACAGAGGTAGTTCAAACAATTATAGAGGAAATAGATCTAGAGGACGAGGAGGAAGATTTAATGGCAGATCTTCTCAAAGAATTCATTGCCAATTGTGTGCTAAACCTGGTCATGGTGCTTTTCAATGCTATAGACGTTTTGATCAACAATTTCAGAGACCTCCCCCTCCAAATAACTAAGGTAATCAGGCTGTTTTGTTTTCCCAACAAGCTGGACCTAATGCTTTTGAATTTGGTCAGATACCTGCTGCTTCAAACTATGTTTAGAGTCATGTGCAAGGAAGCAATATCAATCAGCAGACAGCTGCATACTATGCTACTCCAAACTCAGTGAATGATTAATCATGGTATGTGGACATTAGAGCCACAAACCATGTCACAGCTGACATGAACAATCTCTCACTCAAGTCCGAATATAGAGGTAATCACAAGCTCATTGTTGGTGATGGCAATAGATTGGTTATTTCCAATATTGGTGATTCTAGAGTTGCATCTCATACTATGCCTTCACATCAAGTAAAATTGAACAATATTTTACATGTTCCATCTATTACAAAAAACTTGCTTAGCATCTCAAAGATTACCAAGGATAATGATGCTCTTGCTATTTTTGATGCCAATGGTTGTGTTATAAAGGACCAGAAAACCAAGAAAGTTCTTTTGCAAGGAACACTTGATAGAGGGCTTTATCAATTGAATTTGAAACCATCAGCTGCCACTCAATTGCAGTCTTATCTTTGCTCAAAGAATCAGTCTCCTAATGCTGTACTTGGTACATCTCACGTGAATGTAAATACATGTAATAATAGAGACACCAAGCTGTCTTCTACTGCTGAATCGTGTAATGGTTTTAGTGCTTTGGTTGCTGCTGAAAATAATTCAGCTATTTGGCATGCAAAACTTGGGCATCCAGCCCCTCTTATATTGAAAAAGGTCATTGATGCTTTACATTTTCCTTATAATGTCAATGCACCATTGTTTTGTTTTTCTTATAAGCTTGGAAAACTGCATAAGCTTCCTTTTGCACGATCTAAAATTCATGCCACAGCACCATTACAGCTTGTGTACAGTGATGTTTGGGGACCAGCCCCCTTGTTATCTGTGGAAGGTTATAGGTATTATGTGGTGTTTGTTGATACCTTTACACGTTTTACTTGGTTGTATCCATTAAAACTCAAGTCTGAAGTGTTTTCTAAGTTCATTCTTTTCAAGAAATCTGCTGAGTTACAACTTGGTGAGAAGATTAAATGTCTTCAATCGCATATGGGAGGTAAGTTTGTTGCTCTTGTTCCTTTTCTTCAAGAATGTGGTATCCAATATAGGTACTCTTGTCCACACACGCACTAACAAAATGGTATTCCCGAAAGGAAGCATCGGCATATTATTGAAATGGCACTAACTTTACATGCTTATGGAGGCATGCCACTTAAGTTTTGGTATGATGCTTATTGCACGGCTGTTTTTCTAATCAATAATTTGCCCACTCCTTTGCTACAATTCTTGTTACCGTATGAGAAACTTTACAAACGTAAGCCTAATTATCAATTCATGAGAGCTTTTGGGTTTGCATGTTTTCCTTACTTGAGGGATTATAACAAACACAAGTTAAATTTTCATTCTAGCAAATGTGTTTTCATTGGATATAGCATTGTTCATAAGGGATATAGGTGTCTTCATGTTTCGGGGAAAGTCTACATATCCAGGCATGTTGTTTTCAATGAACTTGATTTTCCATATAAAGAGTTATTCTTTACATCAGCTACTTACTCCTTCCCAGATCGACAGTGCTCAAATTCTGTCTCTACACTCTTTGATATGTTTCAGTCCTCACAGTCTATCAGGCCAGCTCCTTCTCAGCCTTATATTTCTACTTCTCAAGGAATGCTTTACTCTCCAGCTGCTACACCATCTGCTCCAGGCCCACCAGTGCCTGTACCATCTGCTGTTGCTGAAGTTCCTCATTCTGCTGTTCCTCCTACTTTAGGTGTTACTTCTTCTATTGCAGCTTCTTGCTCCTCAGTTCATCCAATGCAAACTCGGTCAAAGAATGGTATTTTCAAGCCTAAATCATATGCTGTTACTTGTTCATTACCTGCTAGGTTTATTGTTACAGCAGAACCTCGGACAGCAAAGCAAGCCATGCAAGATCCGAAATGGTTTGATGCCTTGCAGGCTGAGTTCAAGGCCCTTCAAGCAAATCATACTTGGAGGCTTGTACCCTGTCATGAAGGCATAAATGTAGTAGGTTGTAAATGGGTGTTTCGTACCAAATTCAATCCAAATGGTTTTGTTCAAAAGCACAAAGCACGGCTAGTTGCAAAAGGCTTCAATCAAACTGCGGGGCTAGACTATTTTGACACGTTTAGTCCTGTGGTTAAAGCATCAACCATTCGAGTAATTCTCAGCCTTGCAGTCCACTTCAACTGGGATATTTAATAAATTGACATCAATAATGCCTTTTTGAATGGTGATCTTCAAGAGGGGGTTTTTATGGCTCAATCGGAAGGTTTTGTGGATTGCAATATGCCTACTCATGTATGTAAGCTTGTCAAGGCCTTGTATGGGTTGAAGCAAGCTCCAAGGGCCTGGTTTCACAAGCTACGGACTACTCTTATATCTTGGGGATTCCACAACTCTACATCGGATGTTTCTCTCTTCATCAAACATCAAGGGTCAACCACCTTGTACTTACTTATGTATGTGGACGATATCCTCATCATAGGAGGCAGTGCAGCTCAAATTCGGATTGTCATTACTCAGCTCCAGCAGACTTTTGCACTCAAGGTTCTTGGCTCCATCAACTACTTTCTTGGTTTTGAAGCATATTAAGACTCTGCAGGTTTATACCTTACTTAATCTAAATACATTGTTGATCTCTTACAAAAATTCAATATGATTGGGTCCAAGCCTTGTGATTCTCCTACTACCTCAGGTAAGCTTAGTCTTCATGATGGAGAGCCATTTCATGATGTTACTATTTATTAAAGTGTCATTGGAGCATTACAATATCTATGTTACACTCGACCTGATATTAGCTATATTGTCAATAAACTTAGTCAATTTTTGGTCTCTCCCAAGCAGCCTCATTGGCTTGCTGTCAAACGTGTGCTTTGCTATCTTTGTGGTTCCATTCATAAAGGGCTGTGGTTTAAGAAATCAGATGTCTTGAAGTTGGAAGCTTACTCGGATGCTGATTGGGCGAGTAGTGTTGATGATAAGAAGTCTACAAGTGGACAATGTGTTTTTCTTGGAGGCAATTTAATTTCTTGGTCCTCTCGAAAGCAATCTGTGGTAGCACGATCCAGTGCTAAAGCTGAATATTGTTCTATGGCACAATTGACCACTGAAATTCTTTAGTTGAAATCCTTATTCACCGAACTTCATGTTTCTCTTCCTCGGTACACTATCATTTGGTGTGACAATCAAAGTGCCAATTCACTTGCTCACAATCCGGTTTTCCATGCATGGGCCAAGCATATTAATTGACATTGATACTCACTTCATTCGTGAGAAGGTTGCAGCTGGTCTTGTGGAATCTCAGTATGTGCCAACCGAGTTTCAGATTGCTGATGTGCTCACCAAGGGACTACCTCGTGACAGGTTTCCCTATCTTTGTTCCAAGCTCAATTTGGTTCAATTACCCTTCTTTCGCTTGTGGGAGAATGTGAGAGATATGAATAGCATAGCTGGAAAGAATGGTGCAGCAGCAGTTTGTAACATTGCTGCTGGAAATAACGGTGCAGCAGCAGCTTGTAACATTACTGATACTGGGACGTGTAACAGAGGAAATAACAAAGGCAACACAACAGCTTATGCCATACTGCCAGGCATAGACGTTTAAGGAAATGCTACAATATATGAGAGCTCACCTTATCATTATGGAGTAGCATCATATAGTGCATCGATCAGTCCACAACAAGCTGATCATAATCACTACAGATTAGATTATGAATCAGCTTGAGTTAGTTACAAGTTAGTTATATATTCTTCTCAACTTGTAAAGTTTGTTAGAGAGGCTGTAATTGATCAAGTCGGTTATGATCAAACTATATATACTGATTGTAAAGAAGAATGTAGATAATTCTCGATGAAAAAGAAATGAGCAATAATCATTTTGCCTCACACAACTTCTTCTCTGTTTCTTCTTACAAAAACAGAGCCTAGTGTTCTTCATTATCATCAAGAACACCTTGACTCTGTTTTATCATATTCTTCACAATCCCATCCAAAACTCTCTGCCAAAGCTAACATAACACGAATAGTAAAAGCCTTGACCACGGACTGAAAGTTTCAAAATAATCCACACCAGGGGTTTGATGAAACCCTTTTACAACCAACTTAGCCTTATACTTTTCTAGGCTCTCATCTTTGTTAATCTCCTTGTAAAAATCCATTTATTGCCTACTACATTCATAGAGGAGAGACAAGGATCAAGGTTCTAAGTGGATTTTTTCATGAGTGCATCAAGCTCAAGTTGCATAGCAGCCCTGTAGAAAACTCATCTGAGTATTGAACCCTGGTCAGTGCTCTTCAATATGTAACCATAACTCGTCCAGATATAGCAAATTCAGTCAATCGGGTCTACCAATTTATGCAATCTCCCATTGATGATCACTGGAAGGCTGTCAAAATGATTCTTAGGTATCTCAAGGGTACAACTTCTTATGGTCTGGACTTCACCACTAGTAAGGCTACTTCCTCTCCTAAGCTGGTTGTGTATTCTGATGTAGATTGGGCAACCAATCCCGACGACAGAAAGTCCACCTCAGGTTTTTGCATTTTTCTTGGCCCGAATTTGATAACTTGGAGTGCTAAAAACCAGCACACCATTTCCAAATCATCAACTGAGGCATAGTACAAGAGCCTTGCCTCTGCAGTTGTTAAGTTAACATGGCTGCAGTCTCTACTTAGAGAATTGAGGATTCCTTTGCCAACCATTCCTACTATTTGGTGTAACAACATGAGCATAATAGCAATGTCCAGCAATCCTGTTTTGCATGCTCAGACAAAGTATATTGAATTAGACTTATACTTTGGTAAAGATAAAGTGGTTCAAAAGCAGCTTCTAGTTAGTCATGTTCCTCAGTCGATCAAATTGCTGATGTCTTTACCAAAGCTCTCTCAACACCTCAGTTTCACTATTTACATAACAAACTCACTATGACACCATCCCTAATAAGTTTGAGGGGGTATGTAAGTGAAGGATTACTTCCAAGAATAAGTTAGCTTTCAGTTGACCAATTGCAGCAGTCCAGCATAGAGGTGGAGTGTAACAATTCAGTTTTCTAGGAAGCATTTCAATTCTTATAGCTTCAGCTCTATCAGACATCTGATCAAACTTGATTATGATCAGATGGTTGATTACAGCTTTAGCTGTAAACTGAGGTAACCTAAGATGCAGCTAATTGCATCATTGGAGTTAGTATTGGTGAGAAAGAAGTTAAAGTTGTTAGTAGTTTGTTAACTGAAGGAAGCCATCTTCCTGTCATTGTAAGTCACATTAGCATTCTGTTATTCACATTAAATGCATGATGCTTGGTGTATAAATAGCTCAATTGAGCTTTGTTGTAGTTATGTAGAAAATTTACAAAATAGAATACAAGGTCTGAGTGTTCTTCTCCATTGATATTCTCTTCACTTTTTATCTCATTTTCTCTAGAAAGCATTAGAGTCAATTAATCATGCACATAACAACTTTTTATTAAAAGAATTAAATCTCACTATACGAGGCTAATCAATATATATATATATATATATAGGGAGGTTCATATGATGATCCCCTTACCATAATACAATTAGCATTATTTACTAATAGCCCTTGGATCAATCCAAGGGTTGTTATTAAATGGTACTTATTAATATATTAATTATAAAAAAATAAAATAAAAAGAAAAATATTGCTAATATTTAATCCAAGCAGTTCCTTCCTTTTCCTTTATAATTCCTGTTTTTACCCAGAATTACAAATTTTGCATCTCTTCCATCTTCGAAACTCCGACTTCCAAACCATCTCTTCCTCCACAACCCACGAAGACTTCGAAAACTCCAAATTAGAAGGTACTTTTTTTTTATTTTTTTATTTTCTGATTTTTTGGGGTTTTTTTCTCAATCTCTAAATTATATTTGATTTTCTGATTTTCTGATTTTTTGGGTTTTTTTTTTATGTTACTTTTTCATGATTGAATTTTATTCAAATACCAGCATGAAAAGCACCAACCCCACCATCCTTGTAAATCTTGTTGATTGCAATGCTGCAAAAAATTACCAGGAACAAAAAAATCAGCTTTATAGCAAAAGTAGTATTTAATCTGATAGTAAGTCTATAAATTAGGATGGCATACAAGTGTACCGGCAATTCCAGCAGTTGCACCAGCCACAGTAACTGGAGAAATCTAGGAGAGAGAAAAGTTTAAACTGATAAAACCAATTTGCTGCTGGAGTCACGAAATTAAATCACTAAAAAAATCTGTCTACTCTTTCCGCCTATCTCTGTTACTTTTATATTTAAGATGAGTTTACACATGGATTAGCTTAACAATTGAATATATTTTCAATCAATAGGAATTGAATGTATTCCGCCTACCTAAATGTATCTGACTTTGTATTAAATTAACAATTGAATACTGTGTTTTATTTGTTTTTTATTTTTTAGTTCAACAACTGTTAACAACATTTGTTTTTTTTCTTTTTATCAATCCTCTGTGATATTTTTAGTTAAACAACTGTTAACAACAGTTTTTTTTTCTTTTTATCAATGCTATGTGATATTTTTTGTTAAACAACTGTTAACAACAGGTTTTTTTTTTTTTTTTTTATCAATGCTATGTGATATTTAAACAATAAAATTTGACAACAATGGTACTGTCCTGATTCGTCGATAAAAACGGTTTTGTTGCCAATTGTAATACACCCTCCCGATAGTTGTATTGTACACGTACATGTATTGTGATATATCTTCCCAAAATTGATTGTACGGTACTGTAATGGAGTTTATTGGACGACTAGTATGATTTCGTAAAGTATATACGAAATTCAATTATACATTTCGAAATTTCTAGTAAGGATTTTCCATAAATTAGATGTTAAAAGTATTAAGGGTATCAGAGACTCAGAAAATGTCTGGAAAAGTTCAAGATGATTATTAAGGTTCCATAAAGTATATAAGAAATTTAAATTATAAGTTTTGGAGAACATAGTAAAGAGTTCCATAAATTGGAGTATGAAGAATATTTATTAGAAGTTAAAATATATTTTTACGATATGAGATTGTGATTTAATTAATTGATGGAAAAGTAAATTGAAATGGATTTTTGTGGAAAAGAGTTAAGGGATTGTTATGGATTAAATTGACAATTAAAGTGTTATTGGACAAGTATATGTAATTAGTTTTCAATTTGTGGTTACATTATGATTTTAAAATAGAAAGGGGCAAATTGCAATTAGAGATAAGTAATATAAAATAATATAATATATAATATATATATTAGAATCAGCAAATGAAGAAGGAAGAAACAAAACAGAAAATTGACAGAGGAGAGGCGGTGATAGAGAGAAAAGAAGAAGAAGAGAAAAAGAGAGAGAAAGAGAGAGCTTCGGCGGAGAAGGAAGAGAAGAAGAAGAAGATGAGCAGTGACCAGAGATGGAAGGAAGAAGAAGAAGGAAAGGAGAGCAGCGGCAAAGGAAGAACAGATCAAAAAACAGAGCAGGGAAGACAGAAAGAAAAAAAAAAGAGGAGGAAGAAGCTTCGGTCAGCAAGGGAGAAGAAGGAAAGAGAGAAAGGAGAAGAAGAGGCAGCAGCTGAAGGAGAAGAAGAAGAAGAAGTAGAACCGAGAGAAAGAGAAGAAGTGAGCAGCGGAAGAAAGAAAGAAGAAAAAGAAAAAGAAAAGAAAAAGAAAAGAAAGAAGAAGGAGAAGGATGGGTCCAGCAAGAAGAAAAACAAGAAGAGTAGGGAGGACTTGGTAAGTGTTGATGAAATTGATTTTGGGAGATGAAGTTTGATGAAATTAAAATTGTGTTGTAGAGTTAGTAGTTGACAATTGACGAAATTGAATGATTTTTGAGATTGATTAAGTTTTGATTTGTTATTGAAATTGATTGTTGAATATAAAGTAAAATAGATTGATGGGTTTTGTGATTTTAGTGTTTGATTTGAGTATTTGGTAGTGTTTTATTTGAAATTAGTTTAATTGGAGTTGAATAAAATGAAAATTAAGAAAATTAGTAAGTTAAAGATTTGGGGATTTGATGATTTTGAGTTTGAATTGTTAAATTGAGATATTAATTGAGTAATTTGAGTGTTTTTGAGTTAATTGATAGTGTAAATTTGAAATCGTTAAGTAATAAATCAAAATGATTCTCAAATTAGTGAATTTGTAGTATGGATTGAAATTATTAAGTAAGGATTCAGGATGACTCTTAAATTAGTGAGATTGCAATATAGGTTTTGTGATGTTATGTTGATAGTTGAAGTTGTATTTTGTGATTTTAAAATTATTTCCATGTGAATTGATATATAGTATGGTGATTGATGAAAAGGAAACAATAAAAGAATTATTGAAAGTGTGAAGTGAATTTATTTATTTTGACTATATTGAGTTCTTGGAAATAATTTAAAAAATTGATATATATATATATATATATATATATATATATATATATATATTGAATACTAGAAAATCAAGAAAATTAGTAAATTAAAGTTAAGGTTCAAAGTTGATTTTAGTGTAGAGATTTCAATTGAAGTATGATAAGGTATTAAAATTAGATTGTGTGTATTTGGGGATACTAATTGGATGCTTGAAATTCGGTCAAGAAAAGGAATTATATGATTGACATGGGTTATATAAATTATATTAAATGTAATTGGTTGTGTTATATAGGAAGAAATTGAGAAAGAAAGTGTTAAATGTATTAATTGAGTGTTTGTATTAGTTGTTGTATTTATATTAATGAATTTGGAAATATATTACTTTAGGGAGAAATCTCCATAGTAGGGGAGGAAAAGAAATGTTATGGAAAGACAAGAAAGGTATTGAGACGAAGAAACCAGAGCGCCAAGCTTAGAGGAAAACCAGAAACCATTTAGTGTAAAATTATTTTTAAGCAAATTATATTTTATTTCTATAATATGTTTTATGAGAATTTATAGCAAGTTATGGTTTTATTTAAGTAAGAGTAAGATTATGTTTTGATTTAATGTTCTTCAATATGAGAGTAAGATTATGTTTTGATTTAATGTTCTTCAATATGTTTTCAAGTTAGATTGAAGTGTTGGTAATTTTATGTACATTTATTTATATGAGTTTTATAAGTTAAATAGAATTTATGCACAAGTATATTTTAATTAAAGTATTTTTATATTTAAGGAATTTAGAATTTATATTTATTTAATAAATATGTTTTACGTATATTCCATGGTTTTTTATTAAAAGCTAGTTTTTAAAATAAAGAAAATAGTTTTCAAACCCATATATTATCCTTCAGATTCAGATCAGATTAGTTATCAGCAGTTAGACCCGGCCGGTACATCCCAATTGTGTGTGGCAAGTTAAGGGGGGACAGTCCGCTAACTCCAGGGGGGTTGAGTCTGTCGAGTCTATCAGTCGCCCACACATTGGGGTGTTGTCTCGCTATATTTATGCGACGCAGCATTTCGCACATAGATAGTGAGATGTCTTTTATCAGATGTCACGTTGAGCGCATCAATTAGTTTCCTCGTGACTTATATCAGATGTCACAGTGGACGGCGCAGTTAGTCGCCCTGTGACCCACTCATATGGTACGGCGCAGTTAGTCGACCTATGAGTTCAGCTCAGCTTAGGGGTCCATTGGGAGTTTTCAGATACATAAGCCAAGCTAGAAATGTTTTACAGATTTTAAGTACAGAGCATTAAATTTATAGAAATAATTCAGTATATGCTTTAGTATT
The DNA here is from genome assembly GCA_003430845.1 of Xanthoceras sorbifolium. NCBI lineage: Eukaryota > Viridiplantae > Streptophyta > Magnoliopsida > Sapindales > Sapindaceae > Xanthoceras > Xanthoceras sorbifolium. The sequence continues at coordinate 1,544,795 of CM010619.1, forward strand.
TATTAAAGAGTTTTTGTACATTAGGCTTGGCTAGATTTTCAGAAAATAAACAGATTTCAGTACAGTATTCAGAAAACAGACAGAATAAGTTTTCAGAAAATCAATTTATCATAAAAGTATTTTATCATAAGAGTATTATTAGAGAACTATATTATTATAAAGTTTTATCAGAAAAGTATTATCAGAAAGTAAAAGTATATTTTCTCAGCTTCCTAGTTTTCAAAAATTATGCAGTATTTCATTTTATCAGTTTTCAGCAATAACAAAAAGTTTGAAAGGATTTCAGTATAGTTTTCAGAACAGTTTTCAGAAGTTAGATATTAGTATAGTTTTCAGAATAGTTTTTAGAAAATAGATTTCAGAAATAGTTTATCAGTTCAAGTTTCAGTAAAGTTTTCAGAAAGTAAATTTTAATATAATTATCAGGAAAAGATTTCAGTATGGCTTTCAGTATTTTCAGAAAACCAATGATTATTCTTTTCAGTAAAATTTGAGGGAGGTTAAATCATAAATATTAGATTTATGAGAAAAAGATAACACTCACTGAGCTCCTTTAGCTCATTATATTTTTATGTTTTTAAATCAACCTCCCAGGTACAGGTACAGGTGCAGACATTGCAGGGACTCCGAAGACCAGCAGGACCAGTCAGAGGATGCAGTGACTGTTTTACAAGCATATAGGATGTTTTAGTTGTTAAGTTTGTATTTTGATATTGTTTTTAAGTATATAAATATTTTATTTAAGGATTTGATTTATTTATCTTTGATAACTATTTATTTTGATATTTAGACTGTTTGAGTTGTGATTGAATTATTGAGATGGACCGGAGGTCCACAGTAGTTGAGATTTGAGATTTCATAGAAGTGTTCAAGTTTTTATGCAGGTCTCCAAGATTTGGTAATCTCAGAAAAACAGAGGAGACTCTGCCAAAATTTTCATAAAGTAGTTTTGTATAAAAAAAAAAAAAATTTCCTACTCAGATTTCCATTTATAAGAAACGGCTTAGCTTCACGGAAACCTTTCAGCGAGGCAAGCCTCGACTGGGGAGCTACCGTGGAGTGCCGGCAGGCTACCTAATGGGAGAGAGTAAGTTACGGGCCTGTCACCAATGGATGGCTTGAGATGGGCAAAGGTCGCAATAACGGATGTAGTTGCAGAAACAACAAATCATAAGTAAAATCTTAGGGAGCCACGATCAGGTACGGTTTCCATGTTTAATAATTTAACATATATGCCTCAAGTGAATGATGATCGCAAACCAAATTTGCATCAAGAATTTGTGAATCTAGATGATGTGCATGCTTTTTATACTATTTATGCAAAAGAGGCTTGTTTCAGTGTTAGACTAGGCTCTAGTAAGAAACGTAAGGACACAAATGGTATAGAGAGAAAAGAATATTTGTGTTACTAAGAAGGAGTGTCACGTATTTTGGAGAAGAGTGACAGAAAAAGACGTTGAAGTATCACTCGAGAATATTGTAGTGCAAAACTTGTTGTAGTGCAAAACTTGCTGTAGTTAGGAAAACAAAAAAGTAACCTATAAAGTTAGTCAATTTATAGAAGGCCATACGCACTGATTAGCTACCCCTCGAAAGGTACATTTGATACTTTATACCCAGAGGTCCTTTTACATATTCCAAGATGAACTTTGGAATACCTTGGTTTATAAAATTGACAAAAAAAATGGAGAATGGTGATTGTTGTGTGTATAAAGTTGATAAAAGGAATGAAGTTATTGATAGAGCTAGAGAAATCATTTGTGAAAAGTCAGGTGGTTTTGCATCATGCAATTGCAAAAAATTTGAAGTGAAGGAATTCCTTGTAGGCACCTTTTGTCATACTTTAACTTAATGCAAGTCGCTTTCTTGCCTAGTCACTACATCTTAAAAAGATGGACTAAAGCTGCTAAGTGTGATGTAGTTGTTGATGATAAAGGTACGGAGATTAGTGATTTTCAAGGCAAATCAATGCTCACTCGTCGTACGAGATTATTTCAACTTGCCTCAAACGTAATTGAGAATGTAGTAGGTAGTGAAGAGGCATGTAAGATCCTAGAAGATGATTTAAACAATGTTTTGAGTAAAGTCAAATCAGTGGTGAGAAGTGACAACATCTCTGAAAGGCATAACTCTACGCCGTATATTTATAATGAGCCACTTGCAGTTAAAGCAAAGGGGTGCGGAAAAAGACTCAAAGGTGGAAAGGAAAGGCAAAGGGTAAGACAACAGATAACAGTAGGCATTGTAATGGATGCGGAAAAGTTGGCCAATCACACGACAAACGAAATTGTCCCATGATTAATAATCATTAAGCATAAGTAGTTTTAATATATAATTTTTTTCAAACCTTATGTATAATATTACTCATGTATTTCTTTTGTTAGTGGTGAAGATCTTCGATGACTGCTGATCATGTATATCCAAATTTGTTAATAAATGATGACAGTTTGTTCTCTATAGGTACCATTTTTCTTATAATTTGTCTATCTTGTTCAGTGTTAAATTAATGGATAATTTGTTTCTCTTATAAGTCGAGTGTGTTGATATGATTTTCATGTAGGTGAACCATGAGGATTTCAATGAAGGTATCATTTAGGATGAAGCTAAGAAGAAAGCAAGTTTGAACTCATAAAACGATTTGTATTTCAATTTTAGCATCTAGTTTAATTTTAACTCATTTGTCTCATCAAAATTCAGTCAATTTTTGTTGTAAGAATGCACAATTCATGCAAATTGTCAATTGTCATGGAGATAGAAATTGTGTATTGGACTTGCTACTCCCCCACCAAATTGCACTGAAACTATTAAAGAATTGCATAAAAACTTATTTTACTGTTAGACCAATTTTTTTTTTGAAGAAATTTCATGATCACCTATGTTTCTCAATCGCGATTGTCTTTCGATAAAATTTCATTAACCTCTTTTGAAATTCGATGCAAAAACTCAAAATATAGATTTTGAAATTCGCCAGTAACCTTAATACCTTAATATTACATAGAATTGCAGCAATTTCCTTGAAGTCTATTAGCAATGTTTTATTTGATCAAATATAATCAAATAAATGAATACAGTTGTTCAAAGATATTGCTGATAAAATGATCAATCATCAAAATAGTGTACCGCGGAGAGAATTCAAGAGATAAAATCTGAATTTAACTTATAAGCTGTGTGAAGATTGCAATAGAGAACAAGACAATTGTAAATTGAGATAAAAATTAGGAGCCAATGTTCTTCACAATATTTGACATTGATACCAATAATATGTATTGCTGCTATCCAATATAGAAATTAAAAGGGAAAAAAAACAAGCTAAAAATGAAATCCATAATGGTTCAAACATTTGTAGCATTGCGACCTTTGCCCATCTGTACATGGAGACCGCACCTGATTGTGGCTATCCGTTATTGCTACCTTTGCCCATCTCAAGCTATCCATTGGCAACGAAGCCGTTTTCATCGACAAATCATGACAGTACCACTGTTGTCAAATTTTATTGTTAAAATATCACATAGCATTGATAAAAAAAAAAATTACTGTTGTTAACAGTTGTTTAACAAAAAATATCACAGAGGATTGATAAAAAGAAAAAAAAACCTATTGTTAACAGTTGTTTAACCAAAAACTATCACATATGATTGATAAAAAGAAAAAAAAAAACAACTGTTGTTAACAGTTGTTGAACCAAAAAATAAAAACAGATACATTTACAGAGGTAGGCGGAATACATTCAATTCCTATTGACTGAAAATATATTCAATTGTTAAGCTAATCCATGTGTAAACTCATCTTAAATATAAAAGTAACAGAGGTAGGCGGAAAGAGTAATCAGATTTTTTTGGTGATTCAATTTGGTGACTCCAGCAGCAAATTGGTCTTATCAGTTTAAACTTTTCTCTCTTCTAGATTTCTCGAGTAATCATCACAATCAACAAGAGTTACAAGGATGGTGGGGTGGTGCTTTTTGTGCTGGTATTTGAATAAAATTCAATCATGAAAAAGGAACATAAAGAAAAACCCAAAAAATCAGAAAATCAGAAAATCAAATATAATTTAGAGATTGAAAAAAAAAACCCCAAAAAATCAGAAAATAAAAAATAAAAAAAGTACCTTATAATTTTGAGTTTTCGAAGTCTTTACGGGTTGTGGAGGAAGAGATGGTTTGGAAGTCGGAGTTTCGAAGATAGAGGAGATACGAAATTTGTGATTCTAGGTAAAGACAGGAATTATAGAGGAAGAGGAAGGGACTGTTTGGATTAAATATTAGTAATATTTTTGTTTTTATTTTATTTTTTTTATAATTAATATATTAATAAACACCATTTAATAACAATTCTTGGATTAATTCAAGTGTTTAGTAAATGGTGCTAATTGTATTATGGTAAGGGGGTCCTCATATGAAGATATATATATATATATTTGGAGATTCAGAGAAAACAAACAGTCATTACGTTGACACCTACAAAGTACTTATGATCGAAGGTCTACCAGTGGTCACTGTGTGTTTCTTGGTGGCAACTTAATCTCTTGGTCCTCTCAGAAGCAGTCAGTTGTGGCTGGCTATAGTGCTGAGGCTGAGTATCGGTCTATGGCACAACTCACCATTGAAATTCTATGGTTGCAGTCACTGTTTCTTGAGCTTCATGTTTCTCTTCCACGGTGCACTGTCATTTGGTGTGACAATCAAAGTGCAAATGCTCTTGCTCATAATCTGATTTTTCATGCAAGGACCAAGCACATTGATATTGATACTCACTTCATTCGTGAAAAGGTGGCAGCTGGTCTTGTGGAGCCTCGTTATGTTCCAACCGAGTTTCAAATTGCTGATGTGCTCACAAAGGGACTGCCTCGTGATCGTTTTGGTTTTCTATGTTCCAAGCTCAATTTGGTTGTCTCACCCTCTTTTCGCTTGCGGGGGAATGTGAGAGATAACAAGAATTCAGAAGCTACAATCTTCAGCTCAGCAGCAGCTTCCAGTAGCACAACATTAGCAACTTGTAGTGTTGCTGATAGAACAGCTTGCAACAGAAATGATGCAGCAAGCTTCACAACCATTTACGATCAAGGTAATATTGCAATGTGTGATAGTTCTCCTTATCACTATGGAGTAGCATCATGTAGCTACTTAATCAACCCACAACAAGCTGATCATAATCACTATAGATTAGATTATGAATCAGCTTGAGTTAGTTACAAGTTAGTTAGGAATTAGTTATATATTTCTCTGAACTTGTAGCTGAAGTTTGCTAGAGTTGATTTGCTATTGAAGTCGGTTTTCAGTCATGTATATATTGATTGTAAAGACTTCTAAATTGAAAATGAGAATAGAAAAACAAAATCAGAAAATGATCACTTGATCACACAAATCATCCTTTCTATTTTCTCTCTCTCAAATACTCTGTTTTGCTTATTGAATCTGAAAATCAGATTCTTCACATGTCCAAGGTCACCTTCTAAGTTAAATTTTAATAATTTAGCCTTGGTTATTTAAATTAGGGCTATTATCATTCTCTCCAATATAGTTTAAAGTATTAGTCCAAATTTATCCTCTAATTTTTTTTCCAAAATCCCCCACTGATTTAGTAAAATAGACAAAATACCCCCTGTCATTATGATTCCATTAAAAAAAAATAGTTTGGCCAGGTTAATAGGGATTATAAGCATCTAGGGTTACTTAGATGAAGCATCTAGAAACAAAAACTTCTATTTATTTTCTTCACAAGTAGCCGCCACATCTAATACAAGAGTGTCTTCTATATTTTCTTTTCCTATTCCCTTGTTTACTATAGTAGAGACAATTAGGAGGAAGATCTTGATACTAAAAGAAATTAATTGGCGATTTAAGAAGGAAATCAACTTAGTGGAATTTAGAATCGAGAATATTGGATTTTTGGTGAGATTTTTGGAAGCCTGATGTACGCAATGATTTGCACAAGACCAAAATTTGCTCATGCAGTGGGTGCAGTTAGAAGATTCATGTCAGATTTAGGAAAGCAGAATATATCTATTCAAGTTTATATTTCTTTTGATTACATGGGCTTCGTAAATTAAATTCACACACACACATGCAAGCATACACACCTTTAGTATATTATAATGAGCATCTTTCAATCCAATACATAGACAAGGAGTACTCTTTAACTCAGCATCCCCTTAGTATATTATAATGAGCACCTTTCAATCCAATCTCTTGAATCAATGCAAAGCCCTTAGATCAATTAAATTAAAAAAAGCCTTTTACAATAACCTTTGGCTTGGAAGATACCCATTATAATACATTAAGAGGGTGGTGACTTGCACGGTTTTATATATATACTAAGGGTAATGGTTCCTTGGACAGATTTGATCGAAGTATTGTTGTTTCGTTAGAAAAGTTGACAACCGGTAATGTGCAGTGAATGAATGGCGTAAAGGTGAGCAAGTTGTGAGAGAAGAAATAGTGAGAGAGAACAATGTCAGCAATAGTCAGAATGCCAGCTTGCTAAATGAAGGATCTCCCTCTTTTTATATAGTAGCCTAGATATCTGTTGGAGCATTATACTGAGGCATTACCCACTGTTAAAATGGAATCATACAATATCATACAATAGTAAAATGAAATATCCATGTGATCATGGGACCGTTCTACTCTTGGAGGATCTCGTAATAAAAGGCCAGACATTCCGTCTTGATTGGTTCGTAAACCATTTTGTTCTACGTGGCCCTCACATTACACAATATTTAAGCCTCTTTGGCTCGTTTATGGGCTTCACAGATCCTTTGTTTTTTGTGATACTCTTTGGGCATTACCTGTGCTTTGTGTTTAATAATGGATTTTGATATATTCATACATCTTCGTTCTTGGGCTCGTGGGCTGTTCTTTTGAGCCTAGTCTTAGTACTGTTTTTGGCTACTACAATTATATATACTTATTATATTATGTTGGAATTCCGTTAAATTTTTATATTGATTTAAATTATGATTACGGCAATACATTTACAACAAATTTTGAAAAGAGATTTATGAAGTAAAATATATTAAAGGAAGGAAAAATTATTTTATATCCGAAGGTCACCCTCTAAGCTGTATTTTAATAAATTAGCTTTGGTCATTTATATTATAATAACGGAAAAAGAGAAAGTTATATTAAAAAAAAAAGAAAAAAGGAAAAGAGAGAGAGAGAGTGTATAAATTAGGCTACTACAACCCTATTTTTGGATCGGGCACTATAAAAAGGGGTTATATGCATCTAGGGTTACTTAGATGAAACATCTAGAAACAAGAGTGTCACCTATATTTTCTTTTCTTCTTCCCTTGTTTACTATCGCAGTAAGAATTAGGAGAAAGAATCCAAATACTCAAAACAACTAAGTGGTGATTCAAGAAAGGAAATCAACTTAGTGGAATTTAGAATCGAGAACATTCGATTCTCGGTGAGATTTTATTTTAACCTACTTTGTCTTTATACTGTGATCATGTTAATCTTAGGTTTGATTGAAACCCTTTTTTTCATAATAATGTTAAATTTTGTTAAATTTCTCTTTGATCAGATCGTTTCAGTTTGTTCAATTGATGATGGAATGGTCGACAAAGGCATCTCTCTGTGGAATGCCAATGCATATAATTGTCAATAATATGTAAGTCACCTCTCAATTTGATCTCCTCGTAATCCTTAAAGCATTATTGGTAATACTTATCTATAGATCTTTTAAATAAAATGCATTTGATGGATCATCTAAGGGAGGAAAATATATTTATTCAGTTTGACAATATCTCAAGTTCGAGCAGCCACCACCATAGGTGGTATGACAAAAAAAAAAAAAAAAAAAAAAAGAGGAAATGATGAACAATTATTCCAATTGTTGTTCAATAGAATTAAATGGAGGTTTCCAAACACTACAAAATTTTGTTAATTTTAGTTGTAGTGTTCCATTGTTCCTCTTTTAAGTCAACGGGTTTTACACTTGATGAATGCTTGAAAAATGTGTCTAGCATTTGGTGACTATGGTTTCTATTACATTAATTGTTAACTGAAAAATAAATGTCAATTCTAATATATTTTCTATTCAAAATTTTATTACAAAATTCTTAACGTAAAAGAAAATTAAGAGAAATACATATAATTGAAAATCAATTAATTACTCATATATATATATATATATTCAGAAATTTCATAATTGTTTTATTTATATAGATGCAATAAATTTAATGCTTTTAAACAATAATACTAATAATTGTTTTTTTTTCTCTAGAAAGTTTGCAGAAATGAAGAACAGAGGGATACGTTTACCATTTATGCTTGATTTAGATGACCATCAAAGGCAATTCAACCAGAAGAGCTAGAGAAAAAAGTATTAATTTTCATGTTTTCTCGACTCGTGACATTTCCCGTGGAAATGCACAAGTTAAATTAATCTAGTCCCTCAAACCAAGTAAAATTGTTCGGTTTTCCCACTTTACTTGAAGAACCTCAAATTTGGAGCATCAAGCTAAACCATACGCAAATTTGTTGTTGATAAGTGCCATTTTTTGTATGGTTCAGCTCGATGCTCCAAATTTGAGGTTCTTTAAGTATAGTGGGAGAGCTGAACAATTTTACTTTGATTTGAGGGATTAGATTAATTTGGTTTCTACAAGATGTGATCTCAAGTAAATTTTGTGATTTGGGTCTATATTATGATATTTTTTTCTTTTATTGTATGTCAATCACAAAGTTTTTGAGGTCACATGAAAACACATATTAGAAAAGTATGCACGTTACCGTTAATATCTGTAAAGTATAGACACCATTTTTAGTACCTTCTATGTTATTATATCTTCATTGAGTATGCAAAAAAAAAAAAAAATTCTTTCTCATCTTGAAAGTGAAGATGAACTTCAATAATTTTTATTGCAGTAACTTATGTCTTAGTTATTTCTATAACTCTGAAAGTGTGATTTAATGTGTCACTAAATAACCTAGGGCGGGGTGGAATAGGTTTTATACCCATTTTTAAAATCATTTTAAAACCCCAAACATTCATTACGGAAAAAAAATCGAGTAAATGATAGAAAAATTGGACCCTCGTTTTTTATGTGGAAACCTCAACGAGGAAAAAAAAAACTGTGGGACCAACCACCGCTGGCCATTTGCTTCACAGACTGTCCACTATATGGTAATTTAATTACACATTCAAGTTAACTACTGTTACGCCTTTTTGTACCCGCAAGTATATGGGGCCAGCACAAGTAATACAATGAGAGTAAATTATCGTATGCACAGGGATATTTAAGTTCTGAGTACTAAAATTAACTAAGTCTATATCTATTTGAATAAATTAAGGAGATTATGAAAAATAACTAATTAAAAATAATTAAGAAGAAACAAAACGAAATAAAATGTGAAACTTGGATCAAAGGGAGAACTAGCTAGGATTTCTGATTTTACTAATTATGTCCTAATGAATGAAAATAAAAATGTAATGAAAATGAGCTATAATCGGTTGATGATCGTGTTAACCAAATTATTCAAAGTCATCTCTCAAGATAAATCGAACCTATCTCACATACACTAATATCTTATCTCTCGATGAATATCCAAATGTATGAGAATACATTAATCACAATAACACTATTAATGATCACACAAAATAAGTTAATATATCTCTATTTAACTCCAAAATTGTGGTGGGCATTTTAATGAACACGTTGTGAACCTCACCTCTCGGTTCATAACTCACAACAAAATCAACTAAATGCAGGTCATTATATTTAGAGGCATTACAAACAAAATACTCACTCAACCGAATAATAATCAATAATCAAAACAATTTATAAAATCATTTAACATTCCATAAAATGATCCATTATCATCCTAGCAAGCAAAATTAGTTTATCATTAAAGAATCAAAACTAAATAGTAAACCCAAAATAGAAGTCATCAACATAGAAATAAAAAGAAAACACATAAAAGAAAAAGAAAGAAGACTCTTTTTGGATTGAGAATCGTTCGAAGTCACATCCCTAGTCTCCTAGTAGCTATTCTTTCTCACGTTTCTTTGCTGCCCAAAGTCTCTCTCTTCCTCTCCACAATTCTGCTTCGATTTTTTTGTTTTCGGTCTCTTATGGGCTGCTGTTTCTTCCTCACGGCCAAGCTGCTGCCCGCTTCTTCTTCTTCCAGCAGCTACTGTTGCCGTGTTCTTCTTCTTCTTCGGTCGTAGCTCACAGCTTGCAGCTATGGTGCGGTTCTCTTGGTCCCGCAGCTCCCTATTTCTTCTCTCTTCCTGCAGCAGCTGCTCGTATTTTTCTCCTCCTTGGCCGTAGCTGACGACCCCCAGCCAAGCCCCTCACTGCCGCCCAAGCCTCGTCTAAAATCCCTCGTCCAAGCTCATTCAAGTGTGCCTCAAAAATTCCTCTTCGCTATCCTTTTAAACCCAACAGGTAAGGCAAAGCAAACCCCGTCCCTGACTTGTGCGCATGTCGCGCACAAGTCATGGACCTGTTTTTTTTTTCAAGCATTAAAACGGCGCTATTTTGCACCAGCTCTTTAGTTCCAAAACGGCACCGTTCCACTAAAGCCTCAATTTCCTTTGGTGCAAAACGCTAGTGGAACTTTCTGAAATTACAATTTTGGCATGACTTTCTAAGATGCTTACAAATAGTTCCTTATACCAAGTTACAAAAATTACATATTTTCCCCATAAAACTATAAAATCTTCACTTGAGTTCTTATACCTGCAGACTAAATAAAAACATTAAAAACAACGATAATTACTCAGAAACGAAACAAAAGTAGATAAAGATAAGTATAAATGGAGGCCTATTTTTAATCAAGAAATAAAGCCAACAACTACTTCAGAGTTCACTCCTCTTAGGTCTTGACTTAAATCTACCTACCCCGCGGGCCTTATAAAGTGATGCTTGGCCAGTAGTTGACTATCTGACACCCATGAATATCAAGACTTGTGCCTCAAGAAGATATTCAACAAAATCTAAGTGAATGTCATGAAACTATCATGCATAAAGTGTAGAAAGCTAGACCAAACAAACTACATACTCTAGGTTATCATGAATATGTAACTAAAACCTTGATAAGATGCAAACCCATCATAAATTTGCCTTCAACTACCAGGACCTAACATAAATGGAGGTCTTTTAGTTAAATAAATACAAACCCTAAAAGTAGAAGTATTTACCTTGACTTGACAAGCACATGAAGACAAGCCCCAAAGAAAGCTTAGCATATGGTCAGGCTAGGGTTTGGTAAAGAGAGAGTCTGTAAAGATGGAGAGACTTTTAAAAAGAATATTCCTTGTCACTTAAAAAAAAATCAAATCTCACACTCTTCTTAGGGTATCTAAGAAAGTGGTCCTATTTATAAAAGCAGTATTTTTTTATTTTAAAATCCTTGTCAGGGAACCCTGCGACTATAAGTTGTGACTAGGGAGTGTAGTTGTGAGTCGCGAGATGGAACTAGTAAGATTTATGAGCAATTCACGAGACTCTCTCACTGTTATAAGTAGCGAGATGTCCTTCGGACATTAGCAATGAAATAGCGCGAGCACAGGATCACACACTCTTCATCATGATTTTAACTAGGAAATCATCGGTTTCAATCCTGTGATGGCAATCCCTTATCACAAGGCAGTGGTCAAGCATCGTGAACAGAACATGCTGATGTCAAACTGCGATGCAACCTATGACCAATGAGTCGCATTAAAGGGGTCGCAAGTTTGGCCAGCACTTTCTGAATCCAAACGGCTACGCAATCAGTGAGTAAGGGGTCGCAGTAAAAGAGTCACTAGTTCCAACCATTGCACACTGGAGAGAACATGCGACCAGCCACTCGCGAGCATGTGGACGAGCTTCAAGTCATGGCTTTAGGAAAATACAACTATACAGGGACACATGTATGTGTAAGCTACAAGTTGTGCACTAAAATGGAGGGACACATATATGCAAATTGTTTGTGTGTACATCTAAGTTTCTTCAAGAACTACAAGCCTAGATATAATCTTGTCAAGCAGTGTAACTCCTTGAATGAGCTAGTGAGGCTTGTAAAGTTGCTTCATTTGACGAGAAAATCCATAAATGGACTGACTATGCAACTAGGATACAAGCAAACAAATACTTTGACATAGAAATAAATCACTCTAAAAACATATGGCCTTTCAAACTCGAAATAAAGTATCTTTTGACTCTTGATGAGTATCGTAAACGTCTTTAGTAAAACAGTTTTCTAAATTATTGAAAAAGACATGTCAATGGACAAATAAGAGAAGTATGCACACTGAGGTTTAACATATCAAATAATTGGGTGGCTTTCTAACTTATAAAGAAAGATAATTTTTTAATTTTATTTGACTTGTCATGCTCAAGCATGTGTGCTGTCATGCTTCAGCATGAAATTACAATTTAAAAAAAAAAAAAAATTAATAGTGCCTTTTTTCTCATGTTTTACAACTTATTCTTTTAAGTAAAACACGATATCTTCTTTCTCATTTTTGTTTCAACTTTTTAAAGCCAAATACACCTTTTTTTAATTTTGGATTTTCAATTATACTATTTTAGGAAAGAAACTTCAAATATTTTTTAAAAGAAACTTCAATTATACGATATCTCAAATATGAACGGTGGAGATTCAATCCGGACATTGAATCTTCACCAAGAATAATATATATATATATATATATATATATATATATTATGTATTGAAATTTGCAGCATGACGAACCCAGAATTTCTGGGTTCGTCCAAGGGTTTATCGAAGAATTTATAAGGGTTCTTCAACGAAGACGAACCCAATTTATGGACAATCATTATAGGTTTCTTTTTTTTTTTTTATAAGGTCCCGTGTTTTTGTTCTCTTTGGAGGGTTTTCTACGCAAAAAAAAAAAAAAAAATCTAGATTGTTAATTGTTTTTATAGCATTTAATTTATTGCTTTAAATTTATTACTTTGATTTTTTGAATTTGCCTATTCAGCCATCCTTTATGCTAATTTATATACATTTGGCAATCCACCCACATGTTTTTGTGGATCATGCCAATACCAACCGGCCACAAATTCTAATTAAATCATACAAATAAGAAAGTAATTGAGGATTATGTTACATGATATATAATCCGTCTTGGAAAAAAAGTAATTTTGGAATTTTTTTATATATTATTATATTATTTTAGAATTTAATCATTTTTTATATTGATATAGTCTACGTAATATATTTTCGATAAATCTAGGAAAGATATTTATCATGTAAAATAAATTAAAGGGAACCAAAATCAATATATGTCCAAAGGTTGCCTTCTAAGTTAAATTTTAATAATTTAGCCTTGGTTATTTATATTAGGAATATTATTAATTTCTTCCCCTATAGTTTAAGGTATTAGTCAAAATTTATCATCTAGCTTTTTTTTTTTTTTTCCAAAATTCCCATATAATTTGTTCAAATAAACAAAATACTCCCTGCCATTATGATTCCGGTAAAAAAAATAATAGTTTGGCTGTTAGGTTAGCAAGGGTAAATTAATAAATTAACATGAATAAAATAAAAAAAATATTTTGAAATGGAATAAAAAAATTATTTTAATATTTAAAATTAATATTAATTTTTTTTTTCATTTTTCTCCCCATCTCTCTCACTTTGTTTCTTTCGTTTTTTTTTCTTTTCTTCTTCCACACTCTCACCGTCTCTCTCACTTTCTTTTCTTTCTTTTTTTCTTTTCTTCTTCCTCTTTATTTCATCGACTCTCTCACTTTTTTTTTTCCTTTTCTTCTTCCTTTCTCTCCCATTGATATCTATCACTGTATCATTCTTTTCAATTATTCTTTTTTTTTAAAAAACAAATTTCATTATAGATCCATCATCTTTAAAGTCATCTTTAAAGAAAAACAGTAGAAATCCACCAGATTCACAATTGAAAAAAAAAATAATCTTTTTTTTAGTTTAATGGATAATGGGATCTATTTATTTTTTATTTTTTTAATTAATTTATAAATATTTTGAGGATAAAACAGTCTTTTTAATCAAAACTCTAACATAAGTTAATAGAAAGGGGATTTGGTGAAAAACGAAATTAGGGGGTGAATTTTGACTAATACATTAACCTACAGGGGGAAAATGATAATCTCTCTTTATATTATATTAAGGGACAAAGTGAAATTGTATATAAATTAGGTTACTATAACCCTATTTTGTATCAGCCCTATAAATAGGGGTTATAGGCATCTAGGGTTACTTTGATGAATCGTCTGAAAACGAAAACTTCTTTTTATTTTATTTACCAGTAGCCGCTACATCTCATACAAGAGTGTCTCGTATATTTTCTTTTCTTATTCCCTTGTTTATTATAGTAGTAAGAATTAGGAGGAATATCTTGATACTAAAAGCAATTAATTGGTGATTCAAGAAGGAAATCAACTTCGTGGAATTTAGAATTGAGAACATTTGATTTTTGGTGAGATTCTAATTTAACCTACTTTGTTTTGTGGTGTGATGGTGTTAATATTGGGTTTAATTGAAACCCTTTTGTTATAATTAAGTTAAATCTTTTGTATTTTTCTTTGATAAAACTGTTTCAGTTCCTTCGCTGCTGGAATGGTCCACAAAGGCATATCGCGGTGGAATACCAGTGCGTATAATTGTCAATAATGTGTAAGTCACCTCTCATTTTGGTCTCCTCGTAAAATCCTTAAAGAGTTATTTGTAATACTTTTATCTCTAGCTCTTTTCAATTAAATGTATTTGATGGTCATCTAAGCCAAGAGCAAATGGTAAAGGCCTTACTATAATCCGTCTGGGAAAAAAAAGTATTATTATAATTTTTTTATATATTAGTATATTATTTTAGAATTCAATCATTTTTTATATTGATATAGTCTACGATTAATGTAATATATTTGCGATAAATCTAGGAAAGATATTTATCATGTAAAATAAATTAAAGGGAACCAAAATCAATATATGTCCAAAGGTCGCCTTCTAAGTTAAATTTTAATAATTTAGCCTTGGTTATTTATATTAGGGATATTATTAATTTCTTCCCCTGTAGTTTAAAGTATTAGTCAAAATTTATCATCTAGCTTGTTTTTTTTTCCCAAAATTCCCATTTAATTTGTTCAAATAAACAAAATACTCCCTGCCATTATGATTCCGGTAAAAAAATAATAGTTTGGCTGTTAGGTTAGCAAGGGTAAATTAATAAATTAACATGAATAAAAAAAAATATTTTTAAATGGAATAAAAAAATTATTTTAATATTTAAAAATACATTTTTTTTTCATTTTTCTCCCCATCTCTCTCACTTTGTTTCTTTTTCTTTTCTTTTCTTCTTCCACACTCTCACCGTTTCTCTCACTTTCTTTTCTTTCTTTTTTTTTTCTTCTCTTTCTTTTTTTCTTTTCTTCTTCCTCTCTCTTCCATCGACTCTCATTTTTTTTTCTTTTTCTTCTTCCTTTCTCTCCCATGGATATCTATCACTGTATCATTCTTTTCATTTTTTTTTAAAAATTTCGTTATGGATCCATCTATGGATCCAGAGATGGACCTATGGATCTGGGGCCTGACACCGGATCAATCATTTTTTTTTTCAAGTTTTGTTTTAAAAAAAATTATGTTATTAAATTTCCTTTTTAAAAAAATTTAAATTTCTTGTTTAGACTTTTTTTTAAAAAAGAATTCTGAATCTGGTGAACATTCAAATAACTGTCCATCATCTTTAAAGATAAAAGGTAGAAATCCAGCAGATTCACAATTAAAAAAAAAAACTTTTTTTAGTTTAATGGACGGTGAGATCTATTTATTTTTTTATTTTTTAATTAATTTATAAATATTTTAAGGATAAAATGGTCTTTTTAATCAAAACTCTTACATAAGTTAACAGAAAGGGGATTTGGTGAAAAACGAAACTAGGGGGTGAATTTTGACTAATACATTAACCTACAGGGGGGGAATGATAATCTGTCTTTATATTATATTAAGGGGCAAAGTGGAATTGTACATAAATTAGGTTACTATAACCCTATTTTTGTATCAGCCCTATAAATAGGGGTTATAGGCATCTAGGGTTACTTCGATGAATCATCTAAAAATGAAAACGTTTTTTTATTTTATTTACTAGTAGCCGCTACATCTCATACAAGAGTGTCTCCTATATTTTCTTTTCGTATTCCTTTGTTTATTATATTAGTAAGAATTAGGAGGAAGATCTTGATACTAAAAGCAATTAATTGGCGATTCAAGAAGGAAATTAACTTAGTGGAATTTAGAATCGAAAACGTTCGATTTTTGGTGAGATTCTAATTTAACCTACTTTGCTATGTCGTGTGATTGTGTTAATCTTGGGTTTAACTGAAACCCTTTTCTTATAATTAAGTTAATTAATATTTTGTATTTTTCTTTGATAAAACTGTTTCAGTTCCTTCGCTGCTGGAATGGTCCACAAAGGCATGTCGGGGTGGAATGCCAATGCGTATAATTGTCAATAATGTGTAAGTCACCTCTCATTTTGGTCCCCTCGTAAAATCCTTAAAGAGTTATTTGTAATACTTTTATCTCTAGCTCTTTTTGATTAAATGTATTTGATGGTCATCTAAGCCAAGAGAAAATGGCAAAGGTCTTACTGTAATCCTCATGTTTGCAAACTTTCAACAAGAAAAATTGAACAATTATTCTAATTGTTGCTCAAAAGAATGAAAGGGGTTTTCCAAAATTTTGTTAATTTTGGTTGTACTGCTCCATTATTCCTCATTTAAGTCACATATACACTTGATGAAAGCTTGAAAAATGTGTCTAGCATTTGGTGACTTTGGTTTCCATTTGCATCTGTACGGATTACATTTCCGTTTGATAAAATTTTACTACAAAATTTTAACATAGAAGAAAATCAAGAGAAACTACATACAATTGAAAATCAAATCATTGTTCATGTATATGTTTGGAAAGTTCATAACTGTAGCAAATAAAATAATTGTAGTCTTTATTGAAACAAAAAATTTAGAGGGACATATTTGCCATTTATACTTGACTTAGATGACCATCAAAGGCAATTCAACCAGAAGAGCTAGTGATAAAGTATTATTAATAACTCTTTTAGCGCCTTATGGAGAGATCAAATTGAGTGGAGATTTGCAAATTATTTGTTTCGTAACAAATTGAGTGGATGATCCTCGAGACATCTCAACGGATTGGATAAGAGAAGTTCAAGCCACACTGATTTTGAGGTTTGAATATGTGATAAATGGGTATCTTGAATTATTAAAAAAAATACAATTTTGATTTTATCTTTAACATGTCTTGCTCAAGCATGTGTGTTTTATGCTTCAATTTGGATAAAACTTTCTTTTGAAAGTGAGATTTTAGTTTGATGATCTCATGCTTAAGCGTAATTTTTTTTGAAAAACTAATATTGTTTGATCACTTGAGTATCCCGAGACATTTGCCTAGGAACAGGGGCACGTGGCCACTCCCCAACGGATAATGTGTAAACAGTATAAAAAAGAGATGAATGGCTCTAGAAAAGTGTCACGCATTATTGACTCTCTAGAGCACTTGAGTACAATCTTAATTGTTCTAAGCTTTGACACAATCATCACTCCATGGTCAACGTTCATCAAGGTACTTCGGCCAACTATGATCACTATACTCCCACAATTACGATCATCATCAGTCAAACCATCGTACCCAGGAAGTATTCTTACCATCTCACTCTATTGCTTTAACTATAATCACCTATAGTCTATTGACTTGATCGGTGGAGTGCACTTGGCCGGTACCGCACAGTGACACAAGTATTCTACTGATTACTCTGTCTCTGATTTTGCTGGTTAGAGTGCCCGTATCCCTAACCTACGCTTTCTACAGTCTACAATTTGGCGCCTACCGTAGGGCACAACAATCATTGAACAAGCAAAGCTAGACTTAGGAGATGCAGATGACAATGTTCTGGATGTTCATTGACCCATGACTAGGCACAACATCTTGCCTAGACGTTAAATAACGCACTTGCAGGGAGGTAAACCATCCAAGTTCATGTTTTTGTTTTTGATTAGTTTTTGATGTTTTAGCGTTTGATTTTATTTTTGTGTGTGAAATTTTGTTTCAAAATTGTTGAGGGAACAAGTATGTTTGATGTGCTTTGAGTTGTGTAAATCAGGTTATGGGTGAAATTTCGGTTGGGAAAACTGGTTTTCACTAGTGAGCATGGCGACCGATGTTCTTGACCCTCGGTCACGAAAAGGGTCGCGGTACTCACTGCCAAAAAAGGAGAAAAAATTTCAGTGACCATCCCGATCGATTTTCGCAACCGTAGGTCGCAATAATGGATCGCAATACTCACTGTGGAGGAAATAATAATAATAATAATAATAAAAGAAACCAATTGTTTCCAATAAGTGGCGCAATTCTCTTTTTGTGATCCCTGATCGCGAAAGTAAGGTCACTCTTGGGTTCTCAAAATAGGGTAACTCACATCCATTCTTTTCCTTAGATAATGGTTATTGGTAGAAAAATTGTTTGATTGGATTTGATTGTGTTTTTAGTGCCTAGGATTGTGAATTGAGATTGTGGAGATTTGCTTGATTTATTTTTATTTCACATTATGTTCCCTTGAGGTTTGTTTGTGTGTTTTCTTTGTGAATGTTGCCTTTGTAATCTAGATAGCAAACATTGAGAACAATGTTTCATTTCGGTTTGGGGTAAAATTTGCATTTGTGTTTTTCTTTGTTGTGAATTTTTATTTATCTATAGGTTTGCAAGCTATATGTTCATGCCAAATTGATGTTTAAGTATATTATGTGAAAGCGATACTCATGTGTTTTTCACTAATTTCTAACTAGGGTGTTGCCAGTAAGAGTCGTTTCCATCTATTTCACTTAAGTTTCTGACATCTTTGTATTGCAATATGTAAAAACCTTCCAATTAGTTTGCCTTGATTAATAGTGAAGACTACCCTTAGCAAGAATTTTAGCCTTAGGTACATTATTTTTGAGGGATTTTTGTTTTTACTCTTGCACTTTCTCGTGCTTATTGAAATTAGATTGATCTCTATAGGTTTGCATTGGATATTAATGAACTATTTTTTTATCAAAAATGTCTTGCATGCACGTTTAAAATAATGAATTGAGTGGATTTTGGAAATATGATTTAGGCGTTGTGTGTTTTAACCCCTAAAAAGCTTAATTTTTCCTACTCTATGATTGTGTGCTCCATATCCACTTTGCAACCAAACACTTTAGCTTTTTATTGAATACCTATATATCCATCTCCAAGCCGAAAATTATGAAGCCTTACCTTTATAGCTTGGGAACTAAAAAAAGTAAATAAAAGAGAGTAAGTGTTTGTGTGGATTGATTGGGAAAGAATAAAAATGACGTATGGATACGAGTGGAAGAAATTCAGTAATCTGTTATTAAACAAATAATAATAATAATAAAATGAAAAAAAGAAAGAGAACAAAGTACACATATTACTGAATGAAAAAGGAGTGAAAACAAGCGAATGAAAAATTGAAAGAAAAGGTTGTGAGGGCGAAGGGTGTAGAAAAAAGAATACAAGTTGAATGAAACTTGGTGTTTGTGAGAGTTAAGGGTTTATTGAAAATGTTTGTAATCTCTCAAAACATTTCCAAGCTATTTCGAATTCTGTTTTTCATTCTTTTTGTATCCAGGAACCCAAAAGCCCCATTACAATGAATCTTAGTTTCTTGTTTGATATATGGTGTATTCACTTTTATGTTCGTAATGTCTAAATATCGTTCATGAGATCTATTTGTGTAATATGTGTGTTCTTTCTAATTGATTGTATGTATGACATATTTTGTTAAATTCTTGTACGTAACTTTCAGGTGTATATAATTGAAAGTGTGAAACCCTTGGCTTTGAGCATTATTTAGTAAAATTGGTGAGAAATAGAGTCAAGGTGAATTCAATATTTGGTTTTCGAGACATGGAAGGGTTTACGATTATTAATGTTTTGCAAGTCAGTTTCTTGTTTGATACATGATGAATTGATTTGATTGACACTACTTTAGTCTTAACTTAGTGTTCTAGCATGTTTTTGCATTTATGTGTATATTTGGACTGATATTTAGGCATGTTTGTAGTTCGTTTAGTACGTTTATGGGTACCGTAGCTGGTAAAACCCTCATGAGATTATAACTCCTACTCTATGGTCAACTAGGGGTTTAAAGGCTTGTGGCACATGCTAAATGCCATCGTTCATCCTACGAAAATAGATATAGACTAGTTTAGTCAGTTGTTATGTCTTTTGTTTTTTGTTTTTGTTGTGCCAATTGCTTAAGTACAAGCAAAAGAAAGGTTTGGGGGTATTTGATCGGACCGAATATGTTATGTTTTTATCCCCTTTTACCTCATCTTTTGATCTTGTTTTCAAGTGAATTTGGCGGGTTTAATGTGTTTTGAGTTTGTGCAGGTTTTATTTAATTATTAGGGAAGAGATGCCAAAGTTGAAAGGTGAAGCTTAAAAGTATATTGTTGGGCCAGTGAGTACTGCGACCATGAGTCGCGACAAGGGAATCGCGAGGCATTATCAGCTTTTGGGCTGTGAGTACCGCGACCTGGGTCTCGAGACCCTGCGGTTGTGACAGCAAACCTGACGCCCCAATTCGTGAGACTATAAAAGGAAAGAGAAAGAGAAGAAAAGGGGTACAATATTTTGTTAAAGAAACACGTTTAGAGGCTACAAAAACCGCACCACACACTCTCACTTCATCTTATCTTGGTTCTTCAGATCAAGGACACAAGACACACACATGGTTCCTTCATCATTGTTATTGAACTGCAATTGGAGAAGACGAAGCATTGAAGAAGAAGGAATTTTAGCTGGACCAAAGCGCAATATCTTCACTATTTGTTGCTTCATAGTTGAATGGGTTTTATCTATTCTCTACTTCTTTCTTTTGTTATGATTTATAATATGTTGAATAAAACCAATAGTTAGAAGGTCAATGGTGTAACGCCCCTAATTTTCCGTAATTATAAAGAGTATTATTATTAAGCATGCAACAGTCAAGTATGTGATTTAACTTGGTGGAAAGTATATATATTCGGTATATGGTTGAAAAATGAATAGTGATTTTAACCGAGTTAAATCCCATTAGAGATATTATTTTCATTGTGCATTTGGATGATAATGAGTCCAATTGAATATTGGTGAAGTCAATTTGGTAATTGGATAGGTGTGAAATAGTTTTGGAATAATTATCGAGATGGGATGTGATTAATTGTAAATTGTTTGCCATTTGGTGATTTGTAGAAGTTAAGGGAGCAAATTACAATTGTGTGATATTTATATATAATATAATATTAGTGGATGGTGGTGGAGAACAATATTATTGCATGACAAACATTGGAAGCACAAAAATTTTTAAAAAAAAGAAAAAAAATATAATAAATAAAGAGGAGAGAAGCATGAACGGGTCAAGCAAGGAAATAAAAAAAATAAAAAAGGGGCATTTGACAGCTAAAAGCAATTTGAAACTTGGCAAGTGATGCAAACACTCATCATTCCACATGCAAATAGTTTGGCTAGGTGTATTTGAGTGTGAGAATGTGAGAGTGAAACGTGAGAGTTAGAGAGTGAGTTATAGAGAAAGAAAGAGGGAGAGTTTAGAGAGAGAAGGTGATAGAAGAAGAAGAAGGAGAGTGATAGAGAAGTTGGAGAAGAAAAAGTCTAGGTGAAGAAGAACATTTCAAGGTTTGGTGATACCGTTTTCGTATTTTTCAAAATTTTCAGAATATTTCGGAATCGTTATATTATATTATTTTTAGTTTATTTGAGCTATATTGATTATAATATGTTGTTTGAAATTGATTTTGAGATGATTTGGTATATATTGTTTGTAATAAATTGATTTTGAATATATATATATATATATTATTGTAATAAATTGATTTTGAATATATATATATTGTTACTGATTTGGATTACGTTTATTTGAAATATATTCTGGATCCGTAATATTGTTTACGAAAAATATTCTGAATTGATTTTCGATATGTTTTGATTATAGTAATATTACGAAGAATATTATTAAAAGCGATTTCGTATATATTGTTTTGCGATTTGTTTCGAAAAGTGATTTGGGGCATTTGGATTTACTATGGATTTACGATATATAATTGCATGTGATTTGAAGTGATTTCTGGATTCAGAAATATTTTCGGAAACGATTTTGTAATTTGCTTGTATATGTATATTGATGCGATTCGAATTCTAGAAATGTGTATATTGATTTAGATATGATTTCAGAATTTAAATTGACGATTCTGTTTGGAATGAATTATATGATTTTCGAAAAGTGATTTGGCTCTGATATATGTAAACATAGATATGGATATAGGAGATTGACATGTCAATTGGGTTCTCTGAGTAGTACTACGCCTATATGTTATGTTTGAGGTACCACCCTTTGCGGGTTGGGAAATCTGATCTGGGATACGTAGCAGGTCCTCCGTTGGTATCCAACTCTGTTCTGATATATCTGGGATACGCAGGGGGTCCTCCGTTGGTATCCATCTTTGTTCTGTATAGCCCGTAATCCAGTTCGAAAAGTATGTTTAGTATATGATCAGGAGCCTAAAATGAAAATAGAAATAAAATATAATTTGTTATATGATTTGATTTGGTATTAATAAGTTTGATACGATATTTTATTCTGATTTCGGAAGATGTTGTTGATAATTGCTTTGATAGGATATTTGTTATCGTTTTTCCAAGGGATATATATTTGAAATATTTGATTTAATTGTGCCCCATATGTTGGTTTTATATATTATTTGCGTTATTGAGATATTATATTATGTTTATACAATTGGATTTTGGGTACACCCACTAAGCGTTATGCTTAGCATGTTGAGTTTCTCACACGCATGTAAGAAAGTTCAGGAAGAAGATAAGGCTGGAAAAAGTTGAGTCTGCAGTAATTGAGTCCTGAGTCACATCGCTCCCGCATTTTTGGTAGCCCACTATATCTTTGATGTTTTATATGTATTATATCGGCATGCATGGACAAGAATGTTTTTGTAAATATTTGAAATGATATTTAGTTTTTATGTATGTTTTTTATAAATATTTGTAATATTTGGGCCCATGGAATTTAATGCTTTTGAAGTTGAATATTTATAAGTGTTTTGATATAATTTGTTTTGGTAAGTCGCACCGGATATGGAAGGGTGCGCAATTTGATTTGAAATTATAGAAGTGTGGATTTTATGAATTGTGAAAACAAGTTTTGAAAAGTCAGAAAAACATAGGGAAACTCTGGCGAAATTTTCAGAAACTATTTTGGACTATTGATTTCGATTTATGTTTAAGTATATGATTTTAAGTTTTTGTTAGTATAATTTTAATGCTAACTGTATAAGAAGGTGCTTCCGCTAGTGTTTTCAATTTTCCGTATCCGTATATGTCTGTATCCGGTTGTGCTCCCCGATTCGGTCCGAGCAGATTCGGGTCGGGGGGTATTACAAATGGACCATGATTAAGTTCTAGAATCTGTAATTCACTATCGATTTTATTTGTATTTCTAGAACGTATTTTCTAGATATTTGATTATATTGATTTGTAATTCTTGTTGTTTGCATTATGAGATTGTTTGCATGAATGTTGAATTAAAATTGATAAGGAAATAATAGCTTATTAGAGAGATCATTAGGTTATAATTGTGTTTATTTGAATTCTAGGAAATATTGATTAGTTTGATTAAGGCATGAGAATGCTTAATTAACCTAGGAATTAGACTTGATAATGGGTTTTTGACTAATCCAATAGGTGGAATCAATTAGAATTACAACATCAATATATGACTAATATAATTTGATATGTCATTGTTAGGAATAATTCACTTCTTGAAATATTCCGCTTATATAGTCAATTGCAATACCCGGATTTATGATTAGTACCATTTGACCACCTAACGCTTTGTCACCCTTGGCTAAGTTCATCTTTAGATAATTGTTTTAGTTACATTATTATTTCATGATTCAAACCTTTCAAAATCTAATTTCAATTATGTTTAGTTAACATCTTTAGCATTAGTATTAATTCACCTACCGCTTCTATGTGGATTCGACCTCGTTTTTACGGAACTTTATTACTTTGACATATCCTGCACTTGGATTTTATCTCATGCATTGTGAGCGTGTCACTCTCTCACTTTGTTTCTTTTTTTTTCTTTTCTTCTTCCACTCTCTCACCGTCTCTCACTTTTTTTTTTCTTTTCTTCTTCCTCTCTATTTCATCGTCTCTCTCACTTTTTTTTTCCTTTTCTTCTTCCCTTTCTCCCATGGATATCTATCTTTGTATCATTCTTTTCAATTTATTTTTTATATCCAGAGATGGATCTAGTGCCTAACACCAGATTATCATTTTTTTTTTCAATTTGTTTAAATTATGTTATTAAACTTTATCTCCAAAAGATATATTTCCTATTTTAAATTTTTTTAATTTCTTGTTTACATTTTTTTTCAAAAACAAATTTGGATGTGGTGGACATTCAGATCACCGTCCATCCATCTTTAAAGATGAAAGGTAGAGATCCACCGAATTCACAATTTTTTAAATAAAATTCTTTTTTTAGTTTAACGGACGGTGGGATCTATTTATTTTTAATATTTTTAATTAATTTATAAATATTTTGAGGATAAAATGGTCTTTTTAGTTAAAACTCTAATATTAAGGGAAAAAATGGAAGTGCATATAAATTAGGTTATTATAACCCTATTTTTGTATCGGGCCCAATCAATAGGGCTTATAGGCATCTAGGTTTACTTAGATGAAGCATTTAGAAACGCAAACGTCTTTTTATTTTCTTTGCAAGTAGCCACCACATCTAATACAAGTGTGTCTCCTATACTTTCTTTTCCTATTCCCTTGTTTACTATAGAAGTAAGAATTAGGAGGAAGATCTTGATACTAAAAGCAATTAGTTGGCGATTCAAGAAGGAAATCAACTTAGTGAAATTTAGAATCGAGAATATTCGATTTTTGATGAGATTCTAATTTAACTTACTTTGCTTTGTGGTGTGATCGTGTTAATCTTGGGTTTAATCGAAACCCTTTCGTTATAATTAAGTTAAATATTTTTTATTTTTCTTTGATAAAACTATTTCAGTTCCTAATTCGCTATAGGAATGGTCCACAAAGGCATGTCAGGGTGGAATGCCAGCGTATAATTGTCAATAATGTGTATGTCACCTCTCATTTTGGTCTCTTCATAAAATCCATAGAGTTATTGGTAATACTTTTATCTATAGCTCTTTTCGATTAAATGTATTTGACGGGTCATCTAAGCCAAGAGAAAATGGTAAAGGTCTTACTGTAATCCTCATGTTTGCAAACTTAATTTCAACAAGAAAAATTGAACAATTATTCTAATTGTTGCTCAAAAAGAATGAAAGGGGGTTTCCAAAATTAAGTCACATGCTATACGTACACTTGATGAAAGCTTGAAAAATGCGTCTAGCATTTAGTGACTTTTGTTTCCATTTGCATTCTTGACTTAGATGACCGTCAAAGGCAATTCAATCAGAAGAGCTAGTGATAAAGTATTATTAATAACTCTTTTAGCATACGACGTAGCCACACAGCTTGAGAGAACATCTCTTTCCTACCACACATGTGATTGCTACAACATGTATCTAGAAACCATTTGTTCTTGGGTTCATCTTCTACTACGTTGCATGCTAGTAATAATGTCTCTGAATAATCACCATCTTCTACAATATTTGCTTGGTAATTTCTCTCATTGGATCTGCACTCATTCTTGTAGGGCGGTGACAGCTCAAACGCCGGCGATGACTGCGGCGACGATAGGCGACGGAAACACCATTCGTCAATCTTCGAGTGCCTATTTGACCACCCAAACGACCTTCTTTGGCAACGAGCCTTTTGAAGGTTTTGCTTATCGGCGCTGTCCGCTCCTCCTGATGGTGGCGGTGTCCACTCACTCACTATGGCGCGTGAGACCACTCTCGACGGCGCTTGGGGCACGAGGCAGCTATTCCAGTGGCACGTGACTGTTGCTCCGAACTCCTAGATCCTTGTGCTGCTGGACCCTATTGCCATTTCTGAATCTGAGCGCTACTCTTGGATCCTCGTGCTACTCCTGGATCCTGCGCTACTCCTGGATTCTTGCACTACTGCCCTCTAAGCCTCGAACTCAGGCTTTGATACCAAATGTAGGACACTACACTAGGCAGAAAAAACTCACACACTTACAAGAGAGAAATACTGAAGAACTATTTATTTGACTTGATTAAAAAACAATGAATAGAAGTCAGCTATTTATAATAGCCGATGGACTAACTATAATAAGACTCAAACTCTAATGTGATGATAACAATCACAATGATAAATATCAATACTAACTAACAATCCTAATCAAACTGATAAACCTAACCTCAACAGATAATAATAAAGCAACTTATAATCTAATGAGATAAATCAAATGTTAATATGTCTTGAATTTGTCCAAGCCCATTTACTAAGCCCAAGTCCATTTGCAAATTATTGGGCTGACCTAATAGAAATATTATGTGCTACAGTAAAACGTGAACAGTGTGCACCGAATACGCGTGAACAGTGACGTAAGCAGTGACGTCAACAGTATATATACGTAAGCAGTGACGTCAACAGTACCGCGTGAACAGTACCGTATACGCGTGAACAGTAACTGTGAACAGTAACTAAATTTTTCCTATAAATACCTCCCTTCTCTTCATTTGTAAACCATCCAAGCTATTTGAGAGAATTCTCAAGAGAGAGAATTATTTGAGAGAAAGTGAGCTTGAGATCTTGTGAGAGTATTTATTGGGTGTATTGGGGTTTTGGGTTTTGAGAGAAATTCTCTTGTCTTGTAATATCTCCATTTTAGTAAAATTCCTTTGATCGTCTTCGCCCGTGGATGTAGGCTTTAAGCCGAACCACGTAAATTTTGTGTCTCCACTATTCTATTTATTTCTCTATTTTGTCGTCATAATTATTCTTCCGCTGCGAAATTCCTAACAAACTGGTATCAGAGCCTTCTGGTTGTGTTCGAAGTTGCTAAGGCGTGAGATTCTCAAGGAAATTCTTAGTATGCTCTGTGGTTGCAGCATTGTCTGATCTTCCACATCAGAAAAGAATTGTTCTTGAGTGTACTGGTTTTGTGGTTGCTGGATGTAAGTGTGGTGGTGTGGAAAGTACATGTCTAGGCAAGGTTCTGGCTAAGGAAAGACTTGGTATTTAAGTGTGTCCGTTGTGACCCACCTCTCTTTCCTGGGAACTTACCTGGTGTGCTGTTCACTACTACGTACACTATTCCAGATTATTAACCAGAGGTGTTGACTGCGCGTTAACCAGAGGTGTTGACATCATGACGACGACAAAATTTGATATTGAGAAATTTGATCGCAACATGAGTTTCACCATGTGGCAAGTCAAGATGCGTGCAATCCTGATTCATAATGGCTTGCATCAAGCACTACTAGGTAAAGATAAATTACCTAGTACTATGGATGAGGCGAAGAAGCAAGAGATGGATGATAAGGCCCTTGCTTCCATTCAGTTATGCTTGTCAAATGAAGTTTTGCGAGAAGTCATGCAAGAGAAGACCGCCAAAGATTTATGGGACAAGCTTGAATCTTTGTACGTTACAAAGAATCTCACCACCAAGTTGGTAGCAAAGCACCGTCTATACACACTCAGCATGGCCGAAGATGCATCTATCAAATCTCACATTGATGAATTCTCCACTATCCTTATGGATTTAGGAAACATGGAGATTTCTTATGATGATGAAGATCAAGCTCTTATGTTGCTTCGCTCACTACCTCCATCCTACAAGCACTTTAGAGATACTTTAATTTACAGTCGACAAACTCTAAAGTTAGAGGATGTTAAAGCAGCTTTATTTTCAAAGGAGCTTATTGATAAGGAGCTTGGAACAAGTAGAAATGACAGCCCAGCAGAAGGTCTACTCGTTAGAGGAAGGACTCCAGATAAAAGTTCTTCTAGCAATCAAAGATCAAGGCCTAGATCAAAGTCTAGACACAGAAATTTAACTTGTAATTATTGCAAGAAGAAGGGGCATACCAAGTCAGAATGCTTCAAGCTAAAGAACAAGCAACAAAACAAAGATCAGAAGAGAGATGAACCCGCTGAAGCCAGTATTGTTCAAAATCAAGAGCAATGTGATCTGCTCTTAGTATGTGCTGATGAAGCCAAAGCCAGAAATGAATGGATTCTGGATACGGCTTGCTCATTCCATATGTGCCCCAATAGAGATTATTTCTCCACATATAAATCGGTGCAAGGTGGAGTTGTATTGATGGGCAACAACCATGCTTGTAAAATTGCTGGAATGGGCACAGTCAAAATCAAGATGCATGATGGAGTAATCAGAACTTTGATAGATGTCCGACATATTCCAGAATTGAAGAGAAATCTTATCTCTTTAAGTACTCTGGATTCGAATGGCTACAAATTCACTGGCGGAGATGGAGTTTTGAAGGTTGCTAAAGGTTCTTTAATTGTGATGAAGGCTGAGAAGATAGGCAAACTGTACATTCTGAAAGGCTCTACAGTTACAGGTGCAGCAGCCGTGTCCACATCTTCCTTGTCTGACTCAGATGTCACCAGATTATGGCATATGAGGCTGGGACATATGAGTGAAAGAGGTCTATCAGAGTTAAGCAGAAGAGGCCTTCTCTGCGGTCAAAGTACATCAAAGCTAGACTTCTGTGAGCATTGCATTTTTGGCAAACAGAAAAGAGTCAGTTTCAGTACTGCAATTCACAGAACTAAAGGTACTTTGGATTACATTCATTCAGATCTTTGGGGGCCTGCACGTGTCCCATCAAAAGGTGGTGCTCGATATATGCTTACCTTCATTGATGATTATTCTAGAAAGGTATGGGTATATTTTCTGAAGCATAAAAATGATGTGTTTGCCACCTTCAAGCAATGGAAGGCCTTAGTAGAGAAACAGACTGGAAGAAAAATAAAGCGACTCAGGACAGACAACGGTCTAGAGTTCTGTCAAGGTGATTTTAATGAATTCTGCAAAAATGAAGGCATTGTGCGTCACCTTACAGTCAGAGGCACACCACAGCAGAATGGTGTAGCAGAGCGTATGAACAGAACGCTCTTGGAGAAAGTTCGTTGTATGTTATCAAATTCTGGCCTATCTAAAGACTTCTGGGCAGAAGCAGCTTCTACAGCCTGTCATTTGGTGAATCGTTCTCCATCCACAGCAATTGGCATAAAGACTCCAGAGGAGTTATGGTCTGGTAAACCGGCTGAATATTCTGACCTAAAGGTATTTGGATGTCCTGCTTATGCACACGTTAATGATGGCAAATTAGAGCCACGATCTAAAAGGTGCATATTTATTGGTTATCCTTCTGGTGTGAAAGGATATAAATTATGGTGTCCTGATCCAAAGTCTCCAAAAGTGATAATTAGCAGAGATGTTGTATTTGATGAATCTGCTATGTTGCATCCCGTAAAGGAGACTTCCACCAGAAAGGAGATTTCTGTTTCCTCTAATACAGATGCTGCAAGTTCTTCTAAGCAGGTGGAGTTTGAGGTGGAGAATGAACCTTCTCTACAAAATCGAGTTCAGATGCCTACTTCTATTGAAGAAGAGGAAACACCACAAAGTGAAGAAGAAGACTCTATTGCTAAACATAAGCCACCAAGAAAGAAGAGGAGGCCTCAGAGACTAGCAAACTATGTCTCATTTGCACTAGCTGTGGCAGAAGACACAAATACAGTTGGTGAACCTTCAACATATTCAGAGGCTATCTCTTGTGATGATTCTGCTAAGTGGTTAGTGGCAATGCAGGAAGAGGTGGAGTCTCTTCACAAGAATAGAACTTGGGATTTAGTTAAACCGCCTAAAGACAAGAAAATTGTTGGATGCAAGTGGGTCTTTAAAAAGAAAGAAGGCATTCCAGGTATTGAAGATGCGAAGTACAAGGCACGGTTGGTTGCAAAGGGCTATAGTCAGGTACATGGAGTTGACTTTAATGATGTATTCTCACCTGTTGTTAAACATAGCTCTATTCGTGTCTTACTTGCTTTGGTTGCTATACATAATTTGGAGTTGGAACAACTGGATGTTAAGACTGCCTTCTTACATGGAGAGCTTGAGGAGACAATTTATATGCAACAGCCTGAGGGTTTTGAGATTGAAGGGAAGAAAGACCATGTTTGTCTGTTGAAGAAATCATTGTATGGTCTGAAACAATCTCCTCGACAGTGGTACAAGCGGTTTGATTCTTTTATGGTTGGCCACGGCTATTCTAGGAGCCAGTATGATAGCTGTGTGTATTTCAGAAAACTTAAAGATGGCTCATTTGTGTATCTGCTACTCTATGTTGATGATATGCTGATTGCAGCTAAGGATATGTTTGAGCTAAACAAATTAAAATCAGAATTAAGTGGTGAATTTGAAATGAAAGATTTGGGAGCAGCCAAGAAAATTCTTGGTATGGAGATTCGAAGAGACAAAGCTGCAGGAAAACTTTACCTTACTCAGAAGAGTTTTGTTGAAAAGGTTTTGGAGCGTTTTGGTATGAAAAACGCTAAACCTGTAAGTACTCCACTTGCTGCTCATTTTAAACTTTCTGCTACTATGTCACCACAGTCAGATAATGATATTGAGTACATGTCACATGTTCCCTACTCTAGTGCTGTTGGTAGTCTCATGTATGCTATGATATGTACTCGTCCTGATATTGCACATGCAGTCAGTGTTGTTAGTAGATATATGTCTAATCCCGGTAAAGAACACTGGCAAGCAGTTAAATGGATTATGAGGTATCTACGGGGTACTACTGATTCTTGTTTGGAATTTGGAAGGAGTAAGGGACTTTTGGCTGGTTATGTTGATTCAGATTATGCAGGTGATCTCGACAGACGGAGATCCATTACTGGCTATGTATTTACTCTTGGTGATACTGCTATCAGTTGGAAAGCTACGTTACAGTCTACAGTAGCATTATCCACTACAGAGGCAGAGTACATGGCAGTTGTCGAGGCTATAAAATAAGCCATTTGGATGAGAGGCTTGTTTGGTGAGCTCAGTTTGGATCATAAAGTGATTGTCGTCCATTGTGATAGCCAAAGTGCTATTCATTTAACTAAAGATCAAATGTTTCATGAAAGGACGAAACACATTGATGTGAAGTACCACTTTGTTCGTGATATTATTTCTCAAGGTGATATTTCTGTTAAGAAAATTGGTACTGCAGACAATCCAGCTGACATGTTGACAAAGTCTCTTTCAGTAAGTAAGTTCAGGCATTGCTTGGACTTAGTTGGTATTTATCAAAAGTGATTGCCTTAGGGGCATTTTTGGAGAAGATGATTGAAGAAATTCTTTAGCTAGCAAATTCAAGCCAAGGTGGAGATTTGTTAATATGTCTTGAATTTGTCCAAGCCCATTTACTAAGCCCAAGTCCATTTGCAAATTATTGGGCTGACCTAATAGAAATATTATGTGCTACAGTAAAACGTGAACAGTGTGCACCGAATACGCGTGAACAGTGACGTAAGCAGTGACGTCAACAGTATATATACGTAAGCAGTGACGTCAACAGTACCGCGTGAACAGTACCGTATACGCGTGAACAGTAACTGTGAACAGTAACTAAATTTTTCCTATAAATACCTCCCTTCTCTTCATTTGTAAACCATCCAAGCTATTTGAGAGAATTCTCAAGAGAGAGAATTATTTGAGAGAAAGTGAGCTTGAGATCTTGTGAGAGTATTTATTGGGTGTATTGGGGTTTTGGGTTTTGAGAGAAATTCTCTTGTCTTGTAATATCTCCATTTTAGTAAAATTCCTTTGATCGTCTTCGCCCGTGGATGTAGGCTTTAAGCCGAACCACGTAAATTTTGTGTCTCCACTATTCTATTTATTTCTCTATTTTGTCGTCATAATTATTCTTCCGCTGCGAAATTCCTAACATCAAACTAATTACTTGGTTTAATCTTACAATAAATTGTTGTGAGACTAAAAAATATAGTGCATATATTAGGTAATTTTATTCCAAAAGTTGTAACTGTGTAGAATGATTGAAATAGACATAATATTTTAATGTAATTTCATATACTTTTTATAATTCCAAAATTTGAACTAAATTAATATTTAATCATAATGTTGTATTAAAAATAAATTATTCTTATATATATTTTTAGATGAACTAGAAGAGATTGTTCTTCTCATTGAGGACACCATCTCTCCTAGTTTTAGGTGTTGGTCTCTTGTATGTTGGAAGTTCTAACTTTTTATTTATTCTTTTTTAAAAGTTATATTTAATTTTTGGTTGTTTTATGTTATTTAAGTTTTGATTTATTATGAAGAGAAAAGTGTTTAGATTTTCAATTAATGAGGGCAATATAGACAATTTAAAATCTCGTTGTGAATTATTCAATACGCACTTTGGAACAGTAACCTCCTACCTCCTAGTTTTAAGATGATGCTTGTGACAGATGTTTGCACACCAAATAGGGCTTGTATAATGTTAGGTTATATAAATTTAAATTTTTTATTTCAATTTATGACTTCAATATTCATTTATATTTGCTCTCAGTCAATCCAATAGCACTGATACATAAGTGAATTATAAACTCATAACAAATCTTGGGTTGAGAATAAACAGATAAATTTAAGTCAAATTAAATTTTAGATAATATAGTCTAGTCCAAATAGAATCCAAATTTTTACTCTCTACACCATTTATTAAATCTGAAATTTTAAAATTAGCTCTCTACACCTTTCAAAGTGCCAAAAAAAGACTATATTTTTAATTACCTATTTTATTCATATTTCTCCAAACCACAATCTTAAGAAAAAAGCCAATGCCAAATTTTTTTTGCTTAATCACTTGTTACGTGAAAAAAACCATCCGGTCATTGTTGAGTATGGTAGCAGTATAAGGCTTACATCTAGGGCAGGTAAATGTGAAAACTGTTTTTCTTTACAGGGACCTGAAAGAAAAAAATTATGTACAGCAATCAGAAGGTTTCGCAGTGAAATTGCACGAAAAATGGTTACTTCATGTGCAAAGCAGACCACTGCTGCTACTTCAAGAGAGTTAGTTCCAATTGAAAATTAACAAATTGAAGAAACAGTTGCCTACAAAATTTGAGATGAAGGATTTGAGTGAAGTGAAATAGATTCTTGGGATGAGGGTCAGCAAAGACAAACAGAAGGCTACATTGGCATTATCTCAGGCGGAATATATTCTCAAGGTATTGCGGAGATTCAGCATAAGTGATGAAAAGCCTGTCAAAACATCTCTTGCTAATCACTTCAGGTTGTCTATATAGTAGTGCCCAGAGATATGAAGAAAAATACTTCATGGCTAAGGTCTCATATGCCTCAGCCAATAGAAGTTTGATATACGCAATGATTTGCACAAGACCAGTTATTGCTCATACAGTGGGTGCAATTAGTAGATTCATGTTAGACCTAGGAAAGCATATTATGTCTATTCAAGTTTAAATTTCTTTTGATTAACATGAGCTTCGTAAATTAGATTGAAAGACCAAAATACCCCTAAAATTAATATTTAAAATTATTAAATAGAAAATAAGTTTAGATCTCCATCGTCCTCTCAGGTGGATATTTTTTCTATTTTTAAGAAAATAAAATTATTATAAAAAATAATTTCTAGATTGGATCTCCACCATCCATCAAGATATCTAGAGATTGGATCTCCATCAAGAACAAAAATAAAAAATAACCCAAATCTGGGCTCTTCGATGAAGAATTTGTGTTCTTCGACGAAGAATTTGGGCTCTTCGACGAAGAATCTAGGTTCTTCGACGAAGAATCTGGGTTCTTCAATTTTTTTTTTCTTGGTGGAGATACAATTTGGAGATTATTTTTTATAATTGTTATTTTTAAAAAAATATTTTTTAAATAAATCATAACCGTTCATCATCTTAAAGATGGAGGGATGAGATTTTTTTTAAAAATTTAAAATTTTTATTTAATAAAATAAAATTTAAAATGCATGACAAGACGAAAATACCCCTGTGCATGTTAAGTTTGACTAAATTTGACTAACGGCGGGGGAAGTCTTTGTCAATAAACTCAAA
Source organism: Xanthoceras sorbifolium (assembly GCA_003430845.1). Classification (NCBI taxonomy): domain Eukaryota; kingdom Viridiplantae; phylum Streptophyta; class Magnoliopsida; order Sapindales; family Sapindaceae; genus Xanthoceras; species Xanthoceras sorbifolium. The sequence goes on from CM010619.1 coordinate 1,578,861, forward strand.
AATTGAATCTGCCTGTAATTGAGCAAACCTCAGGGGATTTAGGCGTTATTTACTCGTAATATTAGATTATATACAATTGGTTTAGGGAAAAGGTAATTTTATAAATTGTTATTGTAGAGCCTAAATTTCAAAGGGTGGTAGAAAGGTCACCTATAACCGACGAGACTAACAAATAAAAAATCGAAGAGTCACTTGGATACTGAGATAGTGTTGGCCAAGGGAACTTCGATGCTCAAGTTAGAGATCGCAACAAGAGAAATAAGAGAGACAAACAAATGAACTTAGAGGTTTACTCCTTGTAATGGTTCATTGGACGGATTTTGTCGAAGTATAGTTGTTTCGTCAAAAACATTGACAACCGATAATGTGTGGTAAATAAATGGCGTCAAGGTGAGCAAGTTGTAAGAGAAGAAAGATATAGAGAGAATAATGTCAGCAATCGTCAGAGTGCCAGCTTGCTAAATGAAGGATCTCCATTTTTATATAGAAGCCTAGGTATCTGTTGGAGCAATATACGGAGGCGTTATCCACTGTTAAAATGGAATCCCGTAGTAAATGGAGTATCCCTGTGATCATGGGACCGTTATACTCTTGGATGATCTCGTGATAAACGGCCAGATATTCTAACTGGTTCTTAAACCATTATCTTCTACTTCGCTCTCATGTTACACGATATTTAGGCATCTTTAGTTCATTTATGGGCTTCATGGGCCCTTTATTTTATGTGATACTCTTTGGGCCTTACTTGTACTTTGTGTTTTAATAATGGATTTTGATATATTCGTACATCTCTATTCTTAGGCTCGTGCGCTTTTGTTTTGAGCCTCGTCTTAGTATTATTTTTTCCTACTACAATTACGTATACTTATTATATTATGTTGGAATTCAATTAAATTATGGTTACGGTAATATATTTACGATAAATTTTGAAAAGAGATTTATAAAGTAAAATATATTAAAAGAAAGAAAAAATATTTTATGTCCAAAGGTCACCTTCTAAGCTGTATTCTAATTAAATTAGCTTTGGTCATTTATATTATAATAAGGGAAAAAGAGGAAGTTATATTTAAAAAAAAAAAAGGAAAATAGAGTGTGTATAGAAATTAAGCTACTACAACCTTATTTTTGGATCGACCGCAATAAATGTTTACATTGATTTAAATCATTATTACGGTAATACATTTACGATAAATTTTGGAAAGAGATTTATAAAGTAATATATATATTAATGGAAAGAAAAATTGTTTTATGTCCTAAGGTTACCTTATAAACTATCAGTAGGATTCTTGGGACACCGGGACGGTACCGACCAAGTGAATTCCGATGATCAAGTCAGTAGACTGTATGTAAATATCATTAAAGCAGTAGAATGAGATAGTAGAAATACTTCCTGGGCATGGTTGATGAACCGGTGATGATCAGGATTGTGATGAGATAGCAATCGGAGTGAGGGTCTAGCGATGGCCGGAGTTGGCCGTAAGTTGCAAGTACAAGTTCGTAGTTGATGAATAATGAAAGAAATGTCAGAGTGGTGTCAGAATCTCTTTGAGTCAAGCATGCATGAACCCCTTCTCAATACCCGCTCCTTCCCTTTTATACTGTGTGTGTACTGCCTGTTGGGGAGAAGCCATGTGCCCTTATTTATAGGCAAATTTCTCGAGGTTCACCAACATCATTTTTTACTTGATTGATTTTTGAATAGTCTGATGGTCCTTCAGACCTGGGTTGGTGTTGCTTGGACTTTGGACTATATAAAGACTTTTGGTTGGGCACTTGTGAGTCGTGGGCTTTTGTATAAAAGAATGTGTATTTAAATGGCTGGGCTCTGGGTCCATTTGATACTACTTAGATGCAATCTTTTTGGGCTTTATATGTGTTAGGCCTAAACTTTGGGCCTGAGACTTATTTTGGCCACTATGGTGTATATAAATTAGACTAATACAATCTTATTTTTGGTGCTAGCGCTATAAATGGGGGTTATAAACATTTAGGGTTAGTTGGATGAAACATCTAGAAATGAAAAGTTCTTTTATTTTCTCTACCAATAGCCGCCACACCTAATACAAGAGTGTTCCCTATATTTTCTTTTCTTCTTCCCTTGTTTACTATAGTAGTAAGAATTAGGAAGAAGAATCTAGATACTCAAAATAATTAATTGGCGATTCAAAGAAAGGAAATCAACTTAGTGGAATTTAGAATCGAGAACATTCGATTCCAGGTGAGATTTTAATTTAACCTACTTTGCCTTTATAGTGTGATCATGTTAATCTTAAGTTTAATTGAAATATTTTTTCTTAATATAATGATATTAAATTTTGTTGCATTTCTCTTTGATCAAATCATTTTAGTTCGTTCAATTGATGCTGGAATGATTGACAAAGGCATCTCTCTCTCTGGAATTGCAGTGCATATAATTGTTAATAATATGTAAGTCACCTCTCAATTTGATCTCTTCGTAAATCCTTAAAGCGTTATTAGTAATACTTATATGTAGCTCTTTTAGATGAAATGCATTTGATGGATCATCTAAACCAGAGAAATGGAAAAGATCTTCCTTTTAAGAGGAAAAGGTCTTCCTTTTAAGAGGGAAAAATGCTCATTCAGTATAGTAAAGTCCCAAATTTGAGTCGCCACCACCGCATACGGTATATTAAAAAAATAAAGAGAAAAAGATCAACAATTATTCTAATTATTGTTGTTTAACAGAATTAAATGGGTGTTTCTAAACACTATAAATTTTGATGATGTTGTAGTGTTCAATTATTCCTCTATTAAGCTAATGGGGTTTTACACTTTATGAATGCTTGAAAAATGTGTCTAGTATTTGGTGACTTTGGTAATTTCTATTTGCACTCTTTACTGTTTACATTAATTGTTGAGTGGGATATAAATGTCAATTCTAGTATACTTTTCTATTCAAAATTTTATTACAATTTTTTTCACATAAAAGAAAATCAAGAGAAAATACATATAATTTAAAATTAAATAATTGTTCATATATATATATATATTTATTGGAAAAGTCTTAAGTGTTTTCTTTATAGATGCAATAAATTTAACCTGAATTTAATGCTTTTAAACAATAATTCTGATAATTGTTCATTTTTTTTTCCTCCAGAAAATTTGCAGAAATGAAAATTAGAGGAACCCATTTGCCATTTATGCTTGAAGAGCTAGAGAGAAAAGTATTAATTTTCACTGGGTTTCGACACGCCTGGCTTAGGATGAAGAAGATTGACTTCCAGAGTTTCTTCGTCAAACCGAACTAAACCGAAGAGAACAAGCATATTCACGGAAGGGACTTTGTTGATTTTCCTGATCAGTGGTTGGCTCGGGAAATTTCCTGTGGACATGCACAATTTTATCATATTCTCTATTGCACATAGTGTCAAGGGACTCAGCCTCGATTTTCATGATCGCATTTGGAGATAAGATAAGCTCCACAAGGGTCTCGAATCTTTGAAGCTGTTCTCTTGCAATTGTTGGGTCTCGGGATTCAAGAATTTCAGTGCTTTGAAGCAACTGACTTAGGGTTTGATTGAACTGAGACAAAATTCTGTCAAGACCCTTTTGTTGCCAAATCTAAAAAAGTGTTGGAGACTTTTAAGTCTAAAAAAGTGTTGGAGCATTCATGACCATCTTGATATTTCTAGGCCAAATCTAAGACTCACAACTTTTTTTGTTGATAAGTGCAATTTTATCTATAGTTTAGCTTCATGCTCTAAATTTGAGATTCCTCAAGTATAGTGGGAAAACTGAGCAATTTTACTTTGGTTTGAGGAATTAGATTAGTTCGTTTCTACAAACTTTGTTCTCTAGTAAATTTTGTGATTCGGGTCTATATATATATATATATATATATATATTTATACATGTTAAACATAAATGAGGTCAAATGAAAACACAAAAGAACAATATACACGTTTTCTTTCATATTTCTAAAGTATACACCATTTTAGTACCTTCTATGTTACATTAACTTATATCTTCATTGACTATGCTAAACAAATTCTCTTTCTCATCTTTCTAGTCATGCTTAAGCATGAAATTACAATTTTTAATAAAAAAACAAAAAACTAATAGTGCATTTCTTCTCACGTTTACAACTTGTTCTTTAAAGTAAAACACGATATTCTTTAAAGCCAAATATACCTTTTTAAATTTTGGTTTTTCAATTATATTGTCTTAGGAAATATTTTTTTCATCCTACTTCTAGCTATTTTTTTAATTAACAGAATTAAATCTCACTATACAAGACTAAGCTGATAACATTTCAACTCTTTAACAAAATTTTTGGGAAAACAATAACTCTCAACTGATGTGTGACAACATGATAGGTTCAAGTGCTTAACAAACTGCTAAGCTGGACCTCCTCACGTTTTCCTCACATGAGTATAAGTTCATGTAAAGAGTAGGTAAAGGTGTTTTATATAAAAACGTAACTATCAGTTAGCATCAACTGATTGCATTATCATTTGGCTTCGGTTTGTGATCCGTATGAGCAGAATCACACTGGTCATGATCATGATGCTCATTTGAACCTCAAGCATAACTGGGAAGGCATAATAAGTTTTGAACAAAGCAGGTCAAACTGAGTAGTAGGAAGTGCTTTAGTGAGCAAGTCAACAATTTGATCTTCTGATAGAATGTACCTAACATCTATATGACAAGCTACAACCTCGTATAGAGAAGGATCTGTGAAAGTCGCACCATCAAGTTTAGAGAATTTGATACTAGCTGCAGCTGGTGTAGAGCAGGCTCGAGGAAATGACATCTTTGTTTTTGCGAGAAGATCCATGGCATATTATATTTATGCTATGAGTGATAGATGCAGCTCAAAAGCTGTTATGAAAACTTCAAAACCAAGGAAGTAGTGAAGGGGGCCACGAGGTTTTAGACCAAAACAAGTGTTGAGATCCTTAATTATTTGCTGAATGGACTTGGGATCATTTCTAGTTACCAAAATATCATCAACATAGATCAGCAAGAGCAGAACAACAAACATAGTCCTCTTAATAAACAATGAGTGATCAGATGTAGAGCTAAGAAATCCCCATTGAATAAGTGCATATTTTAGATTGCCATTCAGGAATGTATTATTTAAATCAATTTGCTAAATATCCCTGTGAGAAATATGAATAGCACAGCTGGAAAGAATGGTGCAGCAGCAGTTTGTAACATTGCTGCTGGAAATAACGGTGCAGCAGCAGCTTGTAACATTGCTGATGCTAGGACGTGTAACAGAGGAAATAACAGAGGCAACACAACAGCTTATGCCATACTGCCATGCACAGACTTTCAAGGAAATGCTACAATATATGAGAGCTTACCTTATCATTCTGGAGTAGTGTAACATCCCAAATTTCGAGTAATTAATTTTGACTATGTGGATAAAATATGTATGAGTTGAGAGGTGTAAAATGTAATTAAATGTAACATCCTGGCAATACATTATTATATTATGTTGGAATTCTGTTAAATTTTTATATATACTTATTATATTATGTTGGAATTCTGTTAAATTTTTATATTGATTTAAATTATGATTACGGCAATACATTTACGACAAATTTTGAAAACAGATTTATGAAGTAAAATATATTAAAGGAAGGAAAAATTATTTTATATCCGAAGGTCACCTTTTAAGCTGTATTTTAATAAATTAGCTTTGGTCATTTATATTATAATAAGGGAAAAAGAGGAAGTTATATTAAAAAAAAAAAAAGAGAGAGAGTGTATAAATTAGGCTACTACAACCCTATTTTTGGATCGGGCACTATAAAAGGGGTTATATGCATCTAGGGTTTACTTAGATGAAACATCTAGAAACAAAAACTTCTTTTATTTTCTCTACCAGTAGCCGCCACACCTGATACAAGAGTGTCGCCTATATTTTCTTTTCTTCTTCCCTTGTTTACTATCACTGTAAGAATTAGGAGAAAGAATCCAGATACTCAAAACAACTAATTGGCGATTCAAGAAAGGAAATCAACTTAGTGGAATTTAGAATGGAGAACATTCGATTCTCGGTGAGATTTTATTTTAACCTACTTTGTCTTTGTACTGTGATCATGTTAATCTTAGGCTTGATTGAAACCCTTTTTTTTTTTTATAATGATGTTAAATTTTGTTAAATTTCTCTTTGATCAAATCGTTTCAGTTCGTTCAATTGATGATTGAATGATCGACAAGGCATCTCTCTGTGGAATGCCAATGCATATAATTGTCCATAATATGTAAGTCACCTCTCAATTTGATCTCCTAGTAATCCTTAAAGCATTATTGGTAATACTTATCTATAGATCTTTTAAATAAAATCCATTTGATGGATCATCTAAGTCAGAGAAATGGCAAAGATCTTCCTTTCAAGAGGAAAAAATATTTATTCAGTCTGACAATATTCAAGTTCAAGTAGCCACCACCATGGGTAGTATCGCAAAAAAAAAAAAAAAAAGGAAATGATGAACAATTATTCTAATTGTTGTTCAATAGAATTAAATGGGGTTTCCAAACAGTACAAAATTTTGTTAATTTTAGTTGTAGTGTGCCATTGTTCCTCTTTTAAGTCAACGGGTTTTACACTTCATGAATGCTTGAAAAATATGTCTAGTATTACATTAATTGTTAACTGAAAAATAAATGTCAATTCTAATATATTTTTCTATTCAAAATTTTATTACAAAATTTTTAATTATTCATATATATATATATATATGCGGAAATTTCATAATTGTTGTCTTTATAGAAGCAATAAATTTAAACTGTGTTTAATGCTTTTAAACAATAATTCTAATAATTGTTTTTTTTTTCTCTAAAAATTTTGCAGAAATGAAGAATAGTGGGACACGTTTACCATTTATTCTTGATTTAGATGACCATCAAAGGCAATTCAACCAGAAGAGCTAGAGAAAAAAGTATTAATTTTCATGTTTTCTCGACTCGTGACATTTCCTGTGGAAATGCAGAAGTTAAATTAATCTAGTCCCTCAAACAAAGTAAAATTGTTCAGTTTTCCCACTATACTTGAAGAACCTCAAATTTAGAGCATCAAGCTAAACCATACGCAAATTTGTTGTTGATAAGTGCAATTTTTTGTACGGTTCAGCTCGATGCTCCAAATTTGAGGTTATTCTAGGATAGTGGGAGAGATGAACAATTTTACTTTGATTTGAGGGATTAAATTAATTTGGTTTCTACGAGATGTGATCTCAAGTAAATTTTGTGATTTGGGTCTATATTATGATATTTTTTTTCTTTTATTGTATGTCAATCACAAAGTTTTTGAGGTCACATGAAAACACATATTAGAAAAGTATGCATGTTACCTTTAATATCTGTAAAGTATAGACACCATTTTTAGTACCTTCTATGTTATTATATCTTCATTGAGTATGCAAAAAAAAAAATTCTTTCTCATCTTGAAAATGAAGATGAACTTCAATTATTTTTATTGCAGTAACTTATGTCTTAATTATTACTATAACTCTGAAAGTGTGATTTAATGTGTCACTAAATAACTTGAGGTGGGGTGGAATAGGTCTTATACCCATTTTTAAAATCATTTTTACACCCCAAACATTCATTACGAAAAAAAAAAATCGAGTAAAGGACAGAAAAATTGGACCCTCGATTTTTATGTGGAAACCTCAACGAGAAAAAAAAAAAAAAAAAAACTGCGGGACCAACCCCCGCCCGCCACTTGCTTCACATACTGTTCACTATATGGTAATTTAATTACACTTTCAAGTTTACTACTCTAGAGTTCACTCCTCTTAGTGATACAAAACAGATGACAAATAGATTAAGACAAAATATATTTACTGATGAGAAAAATGAGTTAATTTGCATTGATAGAATGATGGCCTTTAAATAGGCATTACAAAATAAAGAATTGACAACATCACTTATCCACTAACTCCATTAGCTCCACTAACTTTAACATATAAAAGTAACAACACCGCTTCTCCACTAACTTTGAACTAGTAAGGATGATTCCTACAAATTAGACATGATATTAACCACTAAAACACAAACTAGAAAATGCCTAAATAATTGTACCACAAATAACAACAAATAAAACAATAATAATTCTTAACACCCTCCCTTAAACTGATATCTGCAGAAACCAGTTTAGGGAAAAAGAACCTCAATAGTCTTGCAATGCCCTACCTTAAACAACATCCTCAGAAGAGCAGACTCCAAGCATACTTCGAAGCTTCACAAATGCAGCTTGTTTGAGCGATTTAGTCAGAATATCAGTAGCTTGATTTTCACTTTTATAGAACACCAGATCAATTATACCATCATTGCAAAGATCACGCAAAAAATGGTATCTAACATCAATGTGCTTGCTCCTTCCATGTAGAACTGAATTTTTTGAAATCTTGATTGTTGAAACATTATCACAATAAATTGTTGTTGGATTTTTCTGTTGATTTTGGAGTGATTCAAGCAGCCTCCTCAACCAAACAGCTTGACATGAACATGCTACTGCTGCAACAAATTCAGCTTCTGTAGTTGACAAAGTCACAATTTGTTGCTTCTTTGATGACCATGACACAGATTTAGAACCCATCATAAAAACAAACCCAGAAGTACTATTTCTATCATCAAGATCTCCAGCATAATCAATATCAGAGAAACCAAGCAAATTTTCTTTTGCTCCACTTTTATATAAAATTCCAAAATCAGATGTACCTTTCAAGTAACGAAAGATCCTTTTTGCAGCTAAAAGATGATTCTCAGTTGGATTCTCCATATATCGACTGATTAAGCTAACAATATGCATGATATCAGGCCTTGTTGAAGATAGATACATCAGACTTCCAACAATCTGCTTATAAAGTGTAGCATTTATCTTCTTCCCCCCATCATCTCTCACCAACTTCAAACCAGTTTCAGTTAGAGTACAAACTGAATTGCAATCCTTCATTTTGAACCTGTCCAAAATCTCAAGAATATATTTTTTTTGTGAATTAAAAACACCAATAGATGATTGCAAAACTTCAATTCCGAGAAAATAATGCATCAAACCCAACTCTGACATATCAAAATTCAGTCATCATACTTTTCTTAAAGACATCAAACATGGCTCTATCATTACTAGTATATATAAGATCATCCACATATAGACATACAACAAGCATTTTTCCATCATCTCCAAGCTTTGTAAAAAGTATGTGCTTATGAGGACATTTATGAAAACCTTCTCTAGAAAAATAATCATTTATACGACTATACTAAGCTCTCAGTGCTTGCTTTAGTCCATATAATGCCTTTTTCAATTTATATACCTTGTTCTCACTGCCTTGCTTTACATAACCAAGAGGTTGTTCAACATACACCTCTTCTTGCAGCTCACCATGTAAAAATGCCGACTTCACATCTAATTGATAGATAGGCCATGAATTCTAAGCAGCCATGGAGAGCACCAATCGAATAGTATCTAACCTTATTAATGGAGTGAACACTTTTTTGTAGTCAATGCCAAATTCTTGCTTGTACCCTTTTGCAACAAGTGGGCTTTATACTTGTCAATTCCACCATCCTTGTTTAGCTTTGTTTTATAAGCCCATTTGACACCAATGGATTTTTGCCCTTTTGGAAGATCTGACAACTTCCAAGTATTGTTTTTCTCTATTGATCTAATCTCTTCATTCATGGCTTTTTGCCACTTTGTATCTTTGACAGCTTCTTGACAAGTAACGGGATCACAATCTGCAAATAAAGCAAAGTGAGCAATTGACTCGTTATCAAACAAGTTATCTCCACTTACATAATCTATCATCCAGACTGGTCTCTTCCTTAAGCGTGGCTAATCAATAATTAAATGATCTGCTGTCAGAATTTCATCTGATGTTTGCAGTTGCTGATCAATACTATGGTCTGCATCAGAAGATTGAATCTGTGGTACAAACAAGTCTTCAGTTTCATCGAAACTGACTGGAATGTCCTGTTGTCTAGAACCATTTTCAGTCCAATTTCATGTATTATCCTCATCAAAAATCACGTCTCTGCTGGTCACAATCTTCTTTGTGAGTAGATTGAACAGTTTATATGCTTTGGAAACTTTACTTACACCAAGAAAAACACATTTTTCACCCTTATCATCAAGCTTCTTCCTTTTCTCATCTGGAACATGTGCATAAGCAATGCAACTAAAAATTTTGAAGTGATCTACAGCTGGTTTTCTTCCACTCCATACTTCCTCAGGTGTCATGTTCTTAATAGAAAGGTAGGACTTCTGTTCAGCACATGAATGCTCCAATTTACAGTTTCAGGCTAAAAATTCTTTGGAACATTCCTTTTCACCAACAAGCTTCTCACTATGTTGAGGATGGTTCTATTTTTCCTCTCTAATACACCATTCTACTGAGGTGTATAGGCAGTTGTGAGTTGTCTTCGAATACCTTGCTTATCACAAAAAACTTCAAATTCTTTTGAACAAAACTCTCCACCACGATCTGTTCGAAGAGTCTTGATAGAACTATCTACTTCATTTTCAACATGTGCCTTGAAGCTTTTAAATGCGATAAAAGCTTCTGATTTCTCATGTAGAAAATAAACTCAAGTTTTCCGACTATAATCATCAATAAAAGTGATTAAGTATCTTTTACCTCTATTAGAAAATGGGTTTATTGGCCCACAAATATCAGAATAAACCAGCTCCAATACCTTCTTTGCTCTCCACAATTTTCCTTGCGGGAATTGATTACGATGTTGTTTGCTAACAACACATTCTTCACAAACTTGAGAGAGAGCTGTAATTTGAGGAAGAGCTGTCACCATATTCTTTTGTTGTAGAGTTCTCAATCCACCAAAATTCAAATGGCCATAGCGAAAATGCTAAAGCCATGATGGATCATTTACTGTGGCCATTAAGCAAGTTTGGACATTTTCAATTCGTAATGGAAACAACCTGTTTGAACTCATTGGAACAACAGCAATCGCCCCTCTTGAAGGATCATATATCTCACAAGCACCTTTCTGAATATTTGTAATATACCCCTTCTCTTGCAATTGACTAGCACTTAACAAGTTACTTTTCAAATCAGGAACATAGAAAACATTGGAAATTGTTTCTACATAACCATTTCTAGTTTTTATTTGAATATCACCTTTACCTATGACACTCACAGTAGAACAATCACCAAAACTCACAGTAGTACGAAAGCCTTCAGTTAAATAAGAAAAAGAAAACTTACTACCACATATATGGTTGCTGCAGCCTGTGTCAACATACCTAATATCTGATTCAGGTGGCTCCTCCTTGACATGATAAGCCATTAACAAAGTTTCTACTTCTTTCTTCTCTGCAAAATTCGATTTCTCCCACCTTTCTTTCTCTTTGGCCATTCTGACATAACAATCAGAATGATAATGACCAAGCTTATGGCACCTGTAGCATTCTACCTTGGATTTGTCAAATTATTTATCACGTCCTCTGCCTTTGCCTGAAAAATTTGATTGATCATAATCACTCTTGAAGCTTTGATACTGTCTGCTTCTATCTCTATGGCCTTGAGCTCCCCTTTCTCTACCTCTACCCCTACCTCTTCCTCTGAAATTTGTGGATTCAGCAAAGGTAGAAGCCTTTAGGGCTTGTTCATATGTGGTTATGCTTCAATTCATCTTTTGCTCATGAACCAATAAGGAGCTCTGGAGTTCATCAAGTGAAAGATCATCTATATTTATGGATTCTTCGATGGAACAGACAACATAATCATACTTTGGGGCCAAAGAACGCAGAATCTTCTCAACAATGGCAATATCATTCATTTGTTCACCATGAAATCACATTTTGTTTGCTATCTCCATAGCCCTTGCACAATAATCAGTGACAGACTCACCATCTTTCATCTGTAGAGTCTTAAAATCCTTTCTCAGGGCTTGAAGCAGTGCACGCTTCACTCTCGATGAGCCTTGATATTTCTTTTTCATTGAATCCTAAATTTTCTTGGAAGTTTCTTTGCTAAGAATCGTTTCCAAGATAGAACGATCAATTGCCTAAAAACGATAGTTCTTTGCCTTCAAATCCTTTAGCCTTTGTCCTTCTAATTCTGTCTTTTGTGCATTCGTCAACACAATGCCCTCTGTTGGTTCTGCTACTCCAGAATCAACTACTTGCAAGTATTCTTTGGACCTCAAGAAATTCTCCATTAGCATGCTCCAATGGTCATAGTGACCATCGATACGAGGAATAGTTGGCTGTACAAAATTTTTAGTTCTATCAGAAGCCATCGATCACTGTGTTACAAAAGAAAAAAGAGTGAGCTACTGCTGTATGTCGAAGACTTTTGCAAAAGAAAAAGAGTGAGCTACTGTTCTGTGTTGAAGACTTTTGTTTTCTTTTTGGCTCTGATACCAATGATACAAAACAAATGATAAATAGATGAAGACAAAATATATCTACTGATGAGAAAAATGAGTTAATTTGCATTGATAGAATGATGGCCTTTAAATAGGCATTACAAAATAAAGAATTGACAACATCACTTATCCACTAACTCCATTAGCTCCACTAACTTTAACATATAAAAGTAACAACACCACTTCTCCACTAACTTTGAACTAGTAAGGATGATTCCTATAAATTAGGCATGATATTAACCACTAAAACACAAACTAGAAAATGCCTAAATAATTGCACCACAAATAACAACAAATAAAACAATAATAATTCTTAACACTTAGATCATAACTTAAATATACCTACCCCGCAAGCCTTATATAGTGATGCTTGGCCAGTAGATGACTATCTGACACCTATGAATATCAAGACTTGTGCCTCACTAAGATATTCAACAAAATCTAAGTGAATGTCATGTAACTATCATGCACAAAGTGTAGAAAGCTAGACCAAACAAACTACATACTCTAGGTTATCATGAATATGTAACTAAAACCTAGATAAGATGCAAACCTATCATAAATTTGCCTTCAACTGCCAAGACCGAACATAAATGGAGGTCTTTTAGTGAAATAAATACAAACCCTAAAAGGAGAAGTATTTACCTTGACTTGACAAGTACATGAAGACAAGCCCCGAAGAAAGCTTAGCATATGGTCAAGCTAGGGTTTGGGAAAGAGAGAATCTGTAAAGATGGAGAGACTTTTAGAATGAATATTCTTTGTCTCTTAAAAAAAAAAATCAGATTTCACACTCTTTTTAGGGTATCCAAGAAAGTGGTCCTATTTATAGAAGCCGTATTTTTTTATTTTAAAATCCTTGTCAGGGAACCCTGCGACCATAACTTGCAACTAGGGAGTGCAGTTGTGAGTCGCAAGATGGAACCAACAAGATCTAGGAGCAATTTATGAGACTCGCTCACTATCATGGAGTAGCGAGATTTCCTTTGGACATTAGCGATCAAATAATGCGAGCACAGGAGCGCACACTCTTCATCACGATTTTAACTAGGAAATCATCGGTTTCAATCATGCGATGGTAATCCGTTATCACAAGGCAGTGGTCAAGCATCGTGAATAGAATATGCTGATGTCAAACTGCGATGCAACCTATGACCAATGAGTCGCATTCAAGGGGTCGCAAGTTTGGCAAGCATTTTCTAAATCCAAACGGCAATGCAATGAGTGAGAAAGGGGTTGCAGTCAAAGGGTCGCTAGTTCCAACCATTGCACACTGGAGAGAACATGCGACCAGCCACTCGCAAACATATGGACGCGCTTCAGGTCACGGCTTAAGGAAGATACAACTATGCAGGGACACATGTCTGTGTATGCTACAAGTTGTGCACTAAGATGGAGGGACACATATATGTAAATTGTTTGTGTGTACATCTAAGTTTCTTCAAAAATACAAGCCTAGATATAATCTTGTCAAGTAGTGTAACTCCTTGAATGAGCTTGCGAGGCTTGTAAAGTTGCTTCACTTGACGAGCAAATCCATAAATGGACTGACTATACAACTAGGATACAAGCAAACAAATACTTTGACATAGAAATAAATCACCCTAAAAACATATGGCCTTTCAAACTCGAAATAAATTATCTTTTGACTCTGGATGAGTATCGTAATCATCTTTAGAAAAACAGTTTTCTAAATTATTGAAAAAGACATGTCAATGGATGAATAAGAGAAGTATGCACATTGAGGTTTTAACATATCAAATAATTGGGTAGCTTTCTAACTTATAAAGAAAGATAATTTTTTAATTTTATCTGACTTGTCGTGCTCAAGCATGTGTGCTGTCATGCTTAAGCATGAAATTACAATTTTTTTAAAAAAATAAAAAACTAGTAGTGTCTTTCTTCTCACGCTTTACAATTTGTTCTTTTAAGTAAAACACGATATCTTCCTTTCTCATTTTTGTTTCAACTTTTTAAAGCCAAATACACCTTTTTTAATTTTGGTTTTTCAATTATACTGATTTAGGAAAGAAGCATCAAATATTTTTTAAAAGAAAATTCAATTATACGATATCTCAAATATAAACGGTGGATATTCAATCTGGACATTGAATCTCCACCAAGAATAATATATATATATATATATATATATATATATATTTAAAAACGGCGAACCCAGAATTTCTGGGTTCGTCCAAGGGTTCATCAAAGAATCCATAAGGGTTCTTCAACGAAGACGAACCCAATTTATGGACAATCATTACAGATTTCTTTTTTTCTAGATAAGGTCCCGTGTTTTTTTTCTCTTTGGAGGGTTTTCTATGTAAAAAAAAAAAAATCTAGATTGTTAATTGTTTTTATAGCATTTAATTTATTGCTTTAAATTTATTACTTTGATTTTTTGAATTTGCCTATTCAGCCATCCTTTATGCTAATTTATATACATTTGGAAATCCACCCACATGTTTTTGAGGATCATGCCAATACCAACCGACCACAAATTCTAATTAAATCATACAAATAAGAAAGTAATTGAGGATTATGTTACAAAATATATAATCCGTCTCGGAAAAAAAAGTAATTTTTGAATTTTTTATATATTATTATATTATTTTAGAATTTAATCATTTTTTGTAGTGATATAGTCTACGAATAACGTAATATATTTTCGATAAATCTAGGAAAGATATTTATCATGTAAAATAAATTACAGGGAACCAAAAACGATATATGTCCAAAGGTCACCTTCTAAGTTAAATTTTAATAATTTAGCCTTGGTTATTTATATTAGGGATATTATTAATTTCTTCCCCTATAGTTTAAGGTATTAGTCAAAATTTATCATCTAGCTTTATTTTATTTCTTTTCCAAAATCCCCCTCTAATTTGTTCAAATAAACAAAATACTCCCTGCCATTATGATTCCGGTAAAAAAAATAGTTTGGCTGTTAGGTTAGTAAGGGTAAATTAATAAATGAACATAAATAAAGTAAAAATATTATTTTAATATTTTAAATTAATATTAAAAAAAATGCATTTTTTTCCCCACCTCTCTCACTTTGTCTCTTGTTTTTTTTAGGGGGGGGGGGGGGGGGGGGGGATTTTCATTTTGGTCCCTAACGTTTGAAAAATTATCAATTTTTTAAACCAGTTTCGTTTATTGGTATCATTGGACCCTAACTTTCTAGAAGCGTATCAATTTGGTCCTTCTGTTAGTCAACCATTAGTCAAAATTAACTATTCTACGGGTATTTTTGTCTTTTAACTTACCACTAATTATAAAATTAATTAAATTAAAATTTTTTAAAAAAAGTTTAAATGAAAATCTCCACCGTCCATCAATTATAGAATTTTTTTTTTAAAAATAAAAAAATTATAAAATTAATTTTTTTTCAATTAATTTTTTTTTACTATTTAAAAAAAGACGAACCCAGTTATCGGTTTGTCTTCGAACCCAGGTTCTGGGTTCGAAGATGAACCCAGGGTCTTGGGTTCATCTTCGAACCTAGATTTCTGTGCTCGAATCAAACACAGAAATCTGGGTTCGAATTTTTGGTTTGTTCTTCAACTTCAATTTTTTTTTTGTTTTTTTGGTTTGTTCTTGGTGGAGATCCAATAACATTAACTTTTTTTAAAAAACAGTGAAAAAAATAAATTAATTTACAATTTTTATTTTTTTAAAAAAAATTTGATATAATCTCCACGGTGGACATTCATTTAAAAATATTTTTTTTAAGATATTTTAAAATTTTTAATTAAAAATTAATTTAAAATAACCATACTACCCTTCTAATTATTAATATTATTTTTTAAAATTTGAGGTTAAAATTATAATTTAAATTTATTTAAATAGAGTCAAGGGCAAAATAGTCTTTTTACCAATTTTGTTAGTAGAAATTTGGTCAGAAGAACCAAATTGATACATTTCCTAAAAGTTAGGGACCAAAATGAAAATCCCCCCCATTTTTTTTTCTTTTCTTCTTCCACACTCTCACCGTCTCTCCGTCTCTCTCACTTTTTTTTCTTTCTTTCTTTTTTCTTTTCTTCTTCCTCTTTCTTTCATGGACTCTCTCACTTTTTTTTTCCTTTTCTTATTCCTTTCTCTCCCATGGATATCTATCACTGTATCATTATTTTCAATTTTTTTTTAAATTTCGTTATAGATCCATCTATGAATCTCCGGATCTAGAGATGGATCTGTGGATCCAGAGATGGACCTGTGGATCCAGAGATGGACCTGTGGATATGAGGCCTGACACCGGATCAATCATTTTTTTTTCCAATTTTTGTTTAAAAAAAATTATGTTATTAAATTTTATCTTCAAAATATACATTTCCTTTTTCAAAATTTTAAAATTTCTTGTTTAGACTTTTTTCAAAAAAAAAAAATTCTGAATCTGGTGAACATTCAAATAACTGTCCCTCATCTTTAAAGATAAACGGTAGAAATCCACCAGAGTCACAATTTAAAAAAAAAAAAAAAATCTTTTTTTAGTTTAATGGACAGTGGGATCTATTTATTTTTTATTTTTAAAATTCATTTATAAATATTTTGAGGATAAAATGGTCTTTTTAATCAAAACTCTAACATAAGTTAACAGAAAGGGGATTTGGTGAAAAATGAAACTAGGGGGTGGATTTTGACTAATACATTAACCTACAGGGGAAAAATGATAATCTCTTTATATTATATTAAGGGACAAAGTGGAATTGTATATAAATTAGGTTACTATAACCCTATTTTTGTATCAGCCCCATAAATAGGGGTTATAGGCATCTAGAGTTACTTCGATGAATCATCTAAAAACGAAAACTTCTTTTTATTTTATTTGATGGTCATCTAAGCCAAGACAAAATGGTAAAGGTCTTACTGTAATCCTCATGTTTGCAAACTTAATTTCAACAAGAAAAATTGAACAATTATTCTAATTGTTGCTCAAAAGAATGAAAGGGGGTTTCCAAAATTTTGTTAATTTTGGTTGTACTGCTCCATTATTCCTCATTTAAGTCACATATACACTTGATGAAAGCTTGAAAAATGTGTCTAGCATTTGGTGACTTTGGTTTCCATTTGCATCTGTTCGGATTACATTTCCGTTTGATAAAATTTTACTACAAAATTTTAACATAGAAGAAAATCAAGAGAAACTACATACAATTGAAAATCAAATCATTTTTCATATATATGTTTGGAAAGTTCATAATTGTAGCAATAAAATAATTGGTCTGTACTGAAACAACAAATTTAGAGTGTTTTTAATGCTTTAGACTGGGAAAGAGATCTAGTATATTTTTCTATGTAAAATTTTACTACAAAATTTTAACATAGAAGAAAATCAAGAGAAACAACATACAATTGAAAACCAAATCATTGTTCATATATATGTTTGGAAAGGTCATAACTGTAGCAAATAAAAAAATTGTAGTCTTTATTGAAACAACAAATTTAGAGGGACATATTTGCCATTTATACTTGACTTAGATGACCATCAAAGACAATTCAACCAGAAGAGCTAGTGATAAAGTATTATTAATAACTCTTTTAGCACCTTATGAGAGATCAAATTGAGTGGACAAAACTTTCTTTTGAAAGTGAGATTTTAGTTTGATGATCTCATGCTTAAGAATAAATTTTTTTGAAAAACTAATATTGTTTGATCATTTGAGTATCCCGAGACACTTGCTTAGGAACAGGGGCATGTGGCCACTCCCCAACGGATATTGTGTAAACAATATAAAAAAGAGAAGGACGGCTCTAGAAAAGTGTCACTCATTCTTGACTCTCTAGAGCACTTGAGTACAATCTTAATTGTTCACACAATCATCACTATTCATGGTCAACGTTCATCAAGGTACTTCGGCCAACTCTGATCACCATACTCCTACAATTTCAATCATCATCAGTCAAACCATCGTACCCAGGAAGTATTCTTACCCAGGATTTTATTTTTGTGTGTGAAATTTTGTTTCAAAATTGTTGAGGGAACAAGTATGTTTGATGTGCTTTGAGTTGTGTAAATCAAATTACAGGTGAAATTTCGGCTGGGAAAACTGGTTTTCACCAGTGAGTGTGGCGATCAATTTTCTTGACGGCCAAAAAAGGAGAAAAAATTTTGGTGACCATCACGACCGATTTTCGCGACCCTAGGTCACGAGAATGGATTGTGATACTCACTGTCGAGGAAATAATAATAAATAAAAAAAGAAACCAATTGTTTCCAATAAGTGGCGCAATTCTCTTTTTGTGACCCCTGATCGCGATAGTAAGGTTACTCTTGGGTTCTCAAAACAGGGTAACTCACGTCCATTCTTTTCCTTAGATAGTGGGTATTGGTAGAAAAATTGTTTGATTGGATTGGATCGTGTTTTTAGTGCCTGGGATTGGGAATCGAGATTGTGGAGATTTGCTTGATTTATTTTTATTTCACACTATGTTCCCTTGCGATTTGTTTGTGTGTTTTCATTGTAAATGTTGCCCTTGTAATCTAGATAGTAAACATTGAGGTTTGGGGTAAATTTTGCATTTGTGATTCTATGTGTTTTTCTTTGTTGTAAATTTTTGTTTATCTTTAGGTTTGCGAGCTATATGTTCATGCCAAATTGATGTTTAAGTAAATTATGTGAAAGCGATACTCATGTGTTTTTCACTAATTTCTAACTAGGGTGTTGCCAGTAAGAGTCATTTGCATCTATTTTACTTAAGTTTCTGACATCTTTGCATTGCAATATGTAAAAATCTTCCAATTAGTTTGCCTTGATTAATAGTGAAGACTACCCTTAGCGAGAATTTTAGCCTTAGGTACATTATTTTTTAGGGATTTTTGTTTCTATTCTTACACTTTCTCGTGCTTATTGAACTTAGATTGATCTCTATAGGTTTGCATTGGATATTAATAAACTATGTTTATGAAAAGTTTTGCATGCATGTTTAAAATGATGAATTGAGTGGATTTTGGAGATATGATTTAGGCGTTGTGTGTTTTAACCCCTAAAAATCTTAATTTTTCCTACTCTATGATTGTGATACGAACCCCGTCAACTTGTGACAAAACCCATAACAAGGTTAATGCCTAGGACCGTTCTACTTTCAGGTTTAGGATGGAAACTGCGACCCAACACCTATAAAGAAGGTGCGAACCTTGGTATTAAGAGGACACCACAATAAAGGATAGAAAAGTTGATTGATAAGTCAGGATACGAACGGCACAGAGTAATCAGATAAGTTTGCAAGTTCTTCAAAGAACCAAAGAGAGATTTTAACTCACAATTTTGTATGAAATTCAAGGTGTGTTTTTTTCCATTGATAGACTAGCCTATTTATAAGCTGAGGAAATACAACCAATTTCGTGTGAATCAAGAATGAATCATAGCCATTAATTCAGTCTTAAAAATAAAAGGAAACTTCCTAAAACTAAAAAGGAAAAGACTTAATTCTAGTTGACTAAAACTTTTCCCAAATTCCAGCCACCAATGCTTTGATTTGGGCTGATGCTACACACAATCCTCATCCTAAGTGCCATTGTTCATCCTACGAAAATAGATATAGAGTAGCTTAGTCAGTTGTTATGTCTTTTGTTTTTTGTTTTTGTTGTGTCGATTGCTTAAGGACAAGCAAAAGAAAGGTTTGGGGGTATTTGATAGGACCAAATATGTTATGTTTTTATCCCCTTTTACCTCATCTTTTGATTTTGTTTTCAAGTGAATTTGGCAGGTTTAATATGTGTTTTGAGCTTGTACAGGTTTTATTTGATTATTAGGGAAGAGATGCCAAACTTGGAAGGTGGAGCTTAAAAGTATATTGTTAGGTCAATCAGTGCCGCGATCCAGGACTCGGGATCAAGGGTCGCGACAAGGGAATCGCGAGGCATTATCAGCTTTTGGACAGTGAACCGTGACCTGGGTCTCGCGACCCACGGTCGCGATGGGCGGTTGTGACAGCAAATCTAACGCCCTAATTCATGCGACTATAAAAGGAAAGAGAAAGAGAAGAAAAGGGGTACAACTATTTTGCGAAAGAAACATGTTCAGAGGATTCGGAAACTGCACCACACCCTCTCACTTCATCTTATCTTGGTTCTTTAGATCAAAGACACAAGACTCACACACGGTTCTTAATCATTATTATTGACTTGCAATTGGAGAAGATAAAGCATTGAAGAAGAAGGAATTTCAGCTGGACCAAAGCGGAATATCTTCACTATTTATTGCTTCATAGTTGAATGGGTTTTATATATTCTCTACTTCTTTCTTTTGTTATGATTTATAATATGTTGAACTAAACCCATAGTTATGAGGTCAATGGACCATGATTAAGTTCTAGAGTCTGTAATTGACTATCGATTTTATTTATATTTCAAGAACGTATTTTCTAGATATTTGATTCTATTGATTCGTAATTCTTACTGTTTACATTACGAGAGTGTTTGCATGAATGTTGAATTACAACTGATAGGGAAATAATAGCTTATTAGAGAGATCATTAGGTTATAATTGTGTTTATTTGAATTCTATGAAATATTGATTAGTTTGATTAAGGCATGAGAATGCTTAATTAACCTAGGAATTAGACTTGATAATGGGTTTTTGACTAATCCAATAGGTGGAATCAATTAGAATTACAACATCAATATATGACTAATATAATTTGATATGTCATTGTTAGGAATAATTCACGTCTTGAAATATTACGCTTAAATAGTCAATTACAATACCCGGATTTATGATTATGACCATTTGACCACCTAACGCTTTGTCACCCTTGGCTAAGTTCATCTTTAGATAATTGTTTTAGTTACACTATTATTTCATGATTCAAACCTTTCAAAATCTAATTTCAATTCTGTTTAGTTAACATCGTTAACGTTAGTATTAGTTCACCTACCGCTTCCATGTGGATTCGACTCCGTTTTTATGGAACTTTATTACTTTGACACATTTTGCACTTGGATTTTATCTCATGCGTTGTGAGCGTGTCACTCTTTCACTTTGTTTCTTTTTTTTTTTTTTCCTTTTCTTCTTCCACTCTCTCACCGTCTCTCACTTTTTTTTTTCCTTTCTTCTTCCTCTCTTTTTCATTGTCTCTCTCACTTTCTTTTGTTTATTTTTTTCCTTTTCTTCTTACCTTTCTCCCATGGATATCTATCTCTGAATCATTCTTTATAATTTATTTTTTAAAATTTCATTATAGATCCAGAGATGGATCTAGTGCCTAACACCGGATCATCATTTTTTTACAATTTGTTTAAATTATGTTATTAAACTTTATCTCCAAAAGATAGATTTCCTATTTTAAAATTTTTTTAATTTCTTGTTTACATTTTTTTCAAAAACAAATCTGGATGTGGTGGACATTCAGATCACCATCCATCTATCTTTAAAGATGAAACGTAGAGATCCACCAGATTCACAATTTTTTAAATAAAATTCTTTTTTTTAGTTTAACGGATTATGGGATCTATCTATTTTTGATATTTTTAATTAATTTATCAATATTTTGAGGATAAAATGGTCTTTTTAGTCAAAACTCTAACATAAGTTAATGGAAGGAAGATTTTAGTGAAAAATAAAATTAGGTGGTGGATTTTGACTAATACGTTAAACAACAGGGGGAAAATGATAATCTCACTTTATATTATATTAAGGGAAAAAGTGGAAGTGAATATAAATTAGGTTACTATAACCCTATTTTTGGAACGGCCGTATAAATAGGGCTTATAAGCATCTAGGTTTACTTAGATGAAGCATCTAGAAACGCAAACGTCTTTTATTTTCTTTGCAAGTAGCTGTCACATCTAATATAAGAGTGTCTCCTATACTTTCTTTTCCTATTCCCTTGTTTACTATAGTAGTAAGAATTAGGAGGAAGATCTTGATACTAAAAGCAATTAATGGCGATTCAAGAAGGAAATCAACTTAGTGGAATTTAGAATCAAGAATATTCGATTTTTTATGAGATTCTAATTTAACCTACTTTGCTTTGTAGTGTGATCATGTTAATCTTGGGTTTAATTGAAACCCTTTTCTTATAATTAAGTTAAATATTTTGTATTTTTCTTTGATAAAACTATTTCAGTTCCTAATTTGCTACTGGAATGGTCCACAAAGGCATGTCAGGGTGGAATGCCATTGCGTATAATTGTCAATAATGTGTAAGTCACCTCCCATTTTGGTCTCTTCATAAAATCCTTAAAGAGTTATTGGTAATTATACTTTTATCTCTAGCTTTTTTTGATTAAATGTATTTGATGGTCATCTAAGCCAAGAGAAAATGGCAAAGGTCTTACTGTAATCCTCATGTATGCAAACTTAATTTCAACAAGAAAAAATGAACAATTATTCTAATTGTTGCTCAAAAGAATGAAAGGGGGTTTCCAAACACTACAAAATTTTGTTAATTTTGGTTGTACTGTTCCATTATTCCTCATTTAAGTGACATGCTATACATACACTTGATGAAAGCTTGAAAAATGTGTCTAGCATTTGGTGACTTTGGTTTCCATTTGCATATATATTTTTGGAAATTCAGGAGAAATTAGCTACATACAATTGAAAATCAAATCATTGTTCATATATATGTTTGGAAAGTTCTTAACTGTAGCAAACAAAATAATTGTAGTCTTTATTGAAACAACAAGCTTAGAGTGTTTTTAATGCTTTTCAAGAATAATACAAATAATTGTTCAAGTTTTTTTTTTCTCTTGAAATTCTGCAAAAATGAAGATTAGAGGGACATATTTGCCATTTATGCTTGACTTAGATGACATGTTAAGGATCACAATGTTCATCAGCACACAAACAGCTAACATCAGCTTACAATTACTGATGTATTAGTGTTTAGTTAACCAGCTCACTATTCATATAGTTAGTTACTGTTACTATAACTGATATCTAGCTAACCATGATTATTATTAACCAAGTGTATAAATACTCATGAAATACACTGTTGAAATCAGATTGATTTTTATCTGATTTCTTTCCCAATTCTGTTTCTCTTTCTCTCGACAGTTCTCTAGGGTTCATATAGATTTTCTCTAAATCTCACATGACCATCAAAGGCAATTCAACCAGAAGAGATAGTGATAAAGTATTATTAATAACTCTTTTAGCACCTTATGAGAGATCAAGTTGAGTGGAGATTTGCAAATTATTTATTTCATAATAAACAAGGATGATCCTCAAGACATCTCAACAAATTGAATAAGAGAAGTTCAAGCCACACTGGTTTTGAGGTTTGAATATGTGATAAATGGGTATCTTTTTGAATTATTGAAAAATATAATTTGATTTTCTCTTTGACTTGTCTTGCTCAAGCATGAGTGTTTTATGCTTCAATTTGGAACAAAATTTTCTTTTGAAAGTGAGATTTTAGTTTGATGATCTCATGCTTAAGCATAATTTTTAAAAAAAAACTAATATTGTTTGATCACTTGAGTATCCCGAGACACTTGCCTAGGAACAGAGGCACGTGGCCACTCCCCCTCAGATATTGTGTAAAAAGTATAAAAAAGAGAAGGATGGCTCTAGAAAAGTGTCACACATTCTTGACTCTTTAGAGCACTTGAGTTCAATCTTAACTGTTGTAAGCTTTGACACAATCATTACTATTCATGGTCAACATTCATCAAGGTACTTCGGCCAACTCCAATCACCATGCTCCCACGATTTTGATCATCATCAATCAAACCATCGGACCCAGGAAGTATTCTTACCATCTCACTCTACTACTTTAACTATAATCACCTACAGTCTACTGACTTGATCGGCGGAGTGTACTCGGCCGACACCGCATAGTGATCCAAGCATTCTATCGATTACTCTGTCTCTGATTTTGCAGGTTATAGCTCATGATGATTTAGATTTACAAAAGCTCATGATGATTTAGATTCTCAATCACAAACACGATATATCACTATGGTCATGTTGTAATTGAATTTAATTCAAGGAATGAAAAAAATGTAATTAGAGAAAATTGACAGTATTCGATATCCATCTTTATTAATGGATGCTGTTGTAGAGAATAATATTATATGATATGCAATTGGTCTAGCAAAAAGGTAATTTTGTAAATTGTTATTGTAGACCCTAAATTTCAAAGGGCGGTAGAAAGGTCACCTACAATCGGCGGGGCTCGCAAATAAAAATTCGAAGAGTCACATGAGTACCAGGATAGTGCCTGTTAAGGGAACTTGTCAAGGGAACTCCAACTCTCAAGTAAGATATCGCAACAAGAGAAATAAGAGAGATAAATAAATGAACTTAGAGGTTTACTCCTTGTAAAGCCCAAAAAGATTGCATCTAAGTAGCATCAAATGGGCCGAGAGCCCAACCTTTTAAATACACCTTCTTTTATACAAAGTCCAAGCACAAAGTCCAAGGGCCCTACTAAAAGTCTTTATATAGTACAAAGTCCAAGCACCACCGGCCCAGGTTCGAAAGACCGTCAGATTGTTCAAAAATCAAAGTCCAATACGACGTTGATGAACCTCGAGAAATTAACCTATAAATAAGGGCACATGGCCTCTCCCCGACAGTCAATACACACATTATAAAAGAGAAAGAGCGGGCATTGAGAAGGGGTTTCACGCATTCTTGACTCAAAGAGGTTGTAACACCACTATGACATTTCTTTCACTATTCATCAACTACGAACAAGTGATAATGGCAACAAAAAGCAGAAAATAGAATTGCATCCTCTGGAATAAGATAAGAGTAAAGAAGCCTTTCCAGAGGATGCAATTCTATTTTCTGCTTTTTGTTGCCATTATCACTTGTTTGCCCACATGGATTTTTTCGCAATAGGCTTATACGCATTTTGGACAATTGCTTATGTTCTGGCATCTTTATTTTACCTTATCATGCCACGTAGACATAGTCCTAGACAAATGCAATGATTTGTGTATCCTTTTTTTTTTTCCATAAAATTTGAGATGACAATTTGCAATTTTATCAAGATTGAATAGGGTGAATTACAATAAAGTGCCCTAATGTTTGGTCATATTATAATGAAATCGTGAGTTTAACCTTAATTACACATAAGTACCTTTGATTAACTGGTTGATTGTTAGAGTTGACGGTCAACCAATAGTCAAAGAGTATGGTCATTTTCACCTTAATTTATTTTTTAAAAAATAAAAAAAAATTATTAAAAAGATTAAATGAATCTTCACCGTCCATCAATCTTGATAGACGGTGGAGATTATATTGATAAAAAAAATTATGTTCTTAGTGGCTATATCACTTGAAATGGTTTTTTTCTTGATAGACATCAAGCTCTTTGCAAATCTGTTGATCAGATCCATCTGGGAATTTCTCATTTTCTTCAATAGATAAACAATCATAATCAAGACTCTTATTACTTGAACAACATTCCAAATCTTGGTTGTTGGACCAATGATGATGAGATTTTGTCTTCCTCAATTGGACCAAATTACTAGTTTTAGTACTCTTAACGGAGTCAGATTTTGACTTCCTCAACTGATTATCAACTATTGGTTATTGTTCTACAACAGAAGAAGAAAAAGAACTTTGACAATCTGATGATCAGATCTTGTACTACCAGTAGTAGTGCTCTTCCTTGTAGTTTCTTAAAATCTTCCTTTCTTCAAAGCCTGAACTGGGCTCTTCTTGGTTCCTCCTCCACTACCGCCACCACCATTGACAACCTCTTTAGCAGTCTGAATTGGGTTCTTATTGTCAAACCCACCTGATGATTCTTCAATAAAGCTCTCACCTTTCCATGTCTTCTTCTTCCCACTAACACCCACCAAACTCCCACTGCCACTTTGCCCTCTCCTCACCCCCACCATCCTCTTTCCACCACTGCACCACCATTTTCCTTATAATTATCTTCTTCTCCTCCTCCTCCTCCTCCTCTTCCATTGAAGACCTTGATCCCACCTTTAACTTCATCACTCCTCATTCTGCTCTCCCAAACAGACCCTGCAACAACACTTTTCCACCACCACCACCACCAACTGATGATGATCCTCTCCTACTACTAACCACCAACTGATGATGGACTCCATTGCAGGTGGAGTCGAAGCTTCATCTGCAATTGAGCAGATCTGTAATTTTTTTTTTTTTTGGTCTTGATCCATCAATATCAATAGACGGTGGAGATCCAATCTGAATCTTTACCACCAAGAACACCAAAAAGAATTTTAATATAAAACATTTTTTTTAACTTTTTAATTGTTTAATTTTTCAAAAAAAAAAATTTAAATGTATCTCCACCATCTATCAAGATTGATGGATGATGGAGATTTATTTTTAAAAAAATTAATTTTTTTCATTTTTTATTTAATTTAATTTTTTAATTAGGAGTAGTTATGTCATTTCACACATAAGTCAAAGTCAAACAGTTATGTTTGACTAGGTCAACTGACGGTAGGATACTAACATGTAATTAAAACTAAACTCACGATTTCATTGCAATATGGCCAAATGTCAGGGCACTTCATTGCAATTCACCCGATCGAATAATGATATTTTTTTATAGTGAGAATTGAGATATAGTACTTCCAAGGCCATTCTTGTGTTATTACTAGGCAATATTATAAGACTATAATGATGATTGTTTTTAATACAACAATGGAGAATTATGTGTCACTGCAACAATGGAGACCAAAAAAATAATAGAGTTAAGGAAGAAATTGTAAGAAAGAAAAATAGAATGATAATATTTTAGGAAAAAAAAAATCTAAGAAAGAGGAAAGAGAAAATAAAATAAATTAATGATGGAGAGAGGAAAAAAAGAAATAAATTACTTAAATTTATTAAATTCTAGCCATCCAAATCTAAAAGATCCAATGGTTATAAAATTGAGACAAAAAATGAGTCATCCAATCCCTCCCATATATGCGTATATATATAGATGCAATAAATTTAAGGGCGAAATTCATTTTGATCCCTATCGTTTAGTGAAATATTACTTTTTGACCAATGCTTCCTTTTTTAGCTCGCGTGGTTCCCTAACTTTTTAAAAATCCATCATTTTAGTCCTTCTCACTAAATTTTTAAAAGTCAAACATGACAGAATATGTACATTGACTATTTTTGTAACATCCCTAATTTCGAAAAATTAATTTTGAACATGTGAATATAAATTTTATGATTTGAGGGGTGTAAAACGTAATTAAATGTATGTTTATTTTTATGGTTTCCATGTGGACCAGATGGAGTCATCCAGAAAGATTGCATGAAGTGAAGGAAAAAGTGAAAAGGGATTACCGCGACCAGTCACCGCGACCTGAGATCGCGATGAGCTGCTCGCGGTGAAAAATGAAATTTCTTGGCAGTGAGTATCGCGACCACCAGCGCGACCATGGTACCGCGATGAGTGATCGCGATGAAGGCGGTGGAACTTCTCCAGTGAGTACCGCGACCTGGTAACGCGACCACAGGTCGTGATGACGGTCACGATGACCAAACTTTTATAAAAAAATAAGAGACGTGAGAAGTCTCTAGAAAACAGAAAGAGAAGAAAAGAGAGAAAGGGAGACCGAGAGAGAAAGAAAAGGGAAGAAAAGAAAAAGAAGAAGAAGAGAGGAAGAAGAAGAAGAAGAATAAGAAGAAGAGAAGAGAAAGAAGAAGAAAAGGAGAAAGGAAAAGAAAAAGGAAAAAGGAAAGAGAAAGGAAAAAGGAAATTCAAAAGAAAAACTGTGCAAAAAACGGAAACCAAGTTGGTGTACACTGATTTCTGAATTCGTTATAATTTTCGTTATAATATATTTTCAGTTGAATTTCTATTTGAAAATTTATTTATGGATTTTGTATAATTATGTTTCGTTTACGAATATTGTTAGAAACTGTTTGAAAATAATTAGGGAATATGATAGTATAATGGAATTTCTATGGTTTCAAAGAAATTGTTTTGCGAGTAATGTTTGGAAATAATTTTGGAAAAATCGTATATAATTATTGTTTCATAAATACTAATAAGATGTGAAAATAATGTTAGAATATATTATTATGGGTATAAATGAAAGTTTTGACTTTGTGGAAATAATTGTTGATTTTGAAAGTTTGATTCGTGAATAACCATTGATTAATTGGAACACGAATATAACGTGATGATTGCTGCATCTCGCGGGGCAAACCTGGCAAGTCCAGTTTAGGCGAATCCCGGAGATAGACATTTCATTGTATCCATAATTGCTGCATCTCAAGGGGCAAACCTGGCAAGTCCAGTTTAGGCGAATCCCGGAGATAGCCATTGCACTGTATCCATGACTGTTATATCTCGCGGGGCAAACCTGGCAAGTTCAGTTTAGGCGAATCCCGGAGATAGATATTGTACGGATATTCATGACCGTTACATCTCGCGGGGCAAACCTGGCAAGTCCAGTTTAGGCGAATCCCGGAGATCGATATTGTACTGATATGTATGACAGTTACATCTCGCGGGGCAAACCTAGCTTAGTCCAGTTTAGGCGAATCCCGAAGGTGAACGTTACACCAATGTTACAGATATAGAGATGTATGATGAGTGTACGGCCAGAATGGAGAATGAAAGTGAATAAAATGTTTATATGAATACAATGTTACAAATTGAATATAATGAGTATATAAAATAATTGAAAACTGAATTTTGTATGTTTTATTGATTGAATTTAGATGCTTTTATTAAACTGTTTTTATATGACTTATCTCAGTGAGAAAGTTGAAGATTGAAATGTTTTTATACGATAATATTGTTACATTTTACATTTTGATTATGAAATGATTTTCTTGATTTTGATAATTGAGTTTAGTGTACACCCACTAAGCTATATGCTTAGCGCGTTGATTTTATCACGCGTAGGTATCAGAGACACAGGGGGAAACAAAGAATAGAGAGGAAGTAGCAACAGATTGAAGGTCCAGAGTCATAGTTTCTTTTGAGTAGTTACAATTGAATTTTAATTATATATTGTATTTAGTTAAACATACATATATAGAAACCTGTAATTCGACATATATATATATATATATATATATATATTTTGTAAATAAGTGTTTTATGATTTATATTCTTTTCAAATGTTTGTAAATATTAATTATATATGTTTTATCTGAAACTGTTTGGAAGTCGTACTAAACGGCAGAGTGCGCATTGATTTGAAAAAAAAATGTGGATATAGAAGTGTTGGAATTATATTGTTTTATATTTATTTTATTGAAAACAGGTTTTTGAAAAATCAGAAAAAAT
The DNA here is from genome assembly GCA_003430845.1 of Xanthoceras sorbifolium. Lineage (NCBI taxonomy): Eukaryota > Viridiplantae > Streptophyta > Magnoliopsida > Sapindales > Sapindaceae > Xanthoceras > Xanthoceras sorbifolium. The sequence continues at coordinate 1,608,417 of CM010619.1, forward strand.
AGAGGAAACTCTGCCGAAATTTTTGAAAATAAAGTTTGATGGGCTCACTAGAAACACATGTTTGAAATATAAGTTATATGATTTTCACTGGTTTGTAATTTATAAAGTGAATTAAGTAAAGTTTTGAAAACCCGGTAGCGCTCCCTGGGTCGATTCAGTCGGGTCGGGTCAGGGGGTGTTAAAATTTTACCCTTAACTTTAAATGTTTAAGTTAAAAATATGATTTTACCCTTTATTTTTTAAAATTTAATAAATTAACTTGAACTTTTACATCTAATAAGAATCTAACACGTGTCAACAAAAAATTTAAAATTAAAAAATACACAAAATTTATAAGAAAAATTCTTAAATATTAAAAATAATTAAATTAATTAATTAACACTAAAACTAAAAATCTTTAAAAAATAAAAAAATCAGTACGATAATAACTAATTTATGAAAATTTAATAATTCAAAATAACACTTTAAATTAGTATTAAAATATAAAAAATAAATTTTATGTATGAAATAAATTATAATAGATTAAAAATTAACAATAAAATAAATTATTAAAGTAATAAAAAAATAAAAAATATTTTTTTAAAATGTCAAGAAATGAGGTATTATTATTTAAAAATTATAAGTTATAAATTATTATTTTTAAAAATAAAATAAATTATTAAAGTAATTTTTAATTATTTTAAAAACTATTTTTTTATTTTTTTAATTATTATTATTCTATTTTTTAATTAAATTTTTATTTTCTCATTTTTAATTTATTTTTTATCCTTAATTTTTATTTTTGTACCTAAAGACTGAAATACCCCTAACACCATTAAATTTGACTAACAGTTGACTAACAGAAGGACTAAATTGATGGATTTTTAAAAAGTTAGGAACCACGCGAGATAAAAAAAATATCGATCAAAAAATAATAATTCGAAAAAAGTTAGGGACCAAAATGATTTTTGCCCTAAATTTAAGCTGTATTTAATGCTTTTGAACAATAATTCTAATAATTGTTCTTTCTTTTTTTTCTCTAGAAAGTTTGCAGAAATGAAAATTAGAGGAACCCATTTGCCATTTATGCTTGACTTAGACCATCAAAGTGTTAGGAACCAGGAAACTAATGAACAAGATACAAAGACTAGGAGAAAATCGCTTGGTTTATTGAAGAACAAACTTGGCTATTATATAGCCTTACAGAACAAATTGGAACAACAAAATGAACAGTCCACGTTTAACAACTTCTAACGTGGTAAGACTAAAAAATTAATTTAAACAAACAACATGTATCCCTAAATAATAGGAACTTACTGAGTGGTAACAAACCGCTAAACATGTAAAATAACAGAACCTATCAATTCCTCCCTTAAACTGAATGCTAGAAGTACTCAATTTATATCAAACTCAGAACAAACTCCCAACATCTTTCGCAGCTTCAAGAAAATATTTAGCTTGAGTGGTTTAGTCATCACATCAGCCAATTGTTCCTGTGTGCCACAGTGTAGCAACTCCACAGTACCACCCTTTGTGAGCTCCTGAAGGAAATGAAAACGAATATCTATGTGCTTACTACGACCATGCATTACTGGATTCTTCGAAAGTTTGATTGCATAGCTACTATCAGAACGAATAATAGTTTACTTGCTCTGATTCTGACCCAACTTTCCTAACACCCTTTTCAACCATACTGCCTGACAAGCACAGGAAGCTGCAGAGATAAATTCTGCCTCTGTTGTAGATAAACTTACTACTGGTTGCTTTTTCGACGACCAAGATATTGCTCCTAAACTCAATAAAAAAACATAACCTGAAGTGCTCTTTCTATTTTCCACATCTCCAGCATAATCACTGTCGGTGTAAGTTCATCATCTCCTCCCTTCTTATAAAAGATTCCAAACCCAGTTGTTCCCTGCAAATATCGCAGCACCCTTTTTGCCACCTGTAGATAAAGCTCAGTAGGATTCTCCATATATCTACTAATAAGACTCACTACAAACATTATGTCCGGTCGAGTAGCTGTGAGGTACATGAGACTACATATAACTTGTTTAAAGTAAGTCTTGTCTACCTTAACTCCTCATTCATCCTTCACGATCTTAAAACCAGGAACAATAGGATTATGAACAGAATTAATTTTATCCATTCCAAATCTTTGCAGCACCTCTAATGCTTACTTCTTCTGACTGATAAATACACCATCAGATCTTTGCAAGACTTCAAGACCAAGGAAATACCTCATCTTACCAAGATTTGTCATGTCAAACTCTTGCTTCATGGAATTTTTAAACTCTGTAAACATCAATTCATTATTTCCAGTAAAAATGAGATTATCAACATACAAACTTACGATTAGGACTTTGCCTTCCTTTTTTGTCTAGATGAATAACGTATACTCGTAGGCACATTTATCAAAGCCTTCTTTCATGAAATAGACTTCTATACGGCTATACCAAGCACGAGGTGCTTATTTAAGCTCATAAAGTGTCTTCTTTAACTTATAGACCTTTTGTTTATTTCCCTTTTGCACATAACCACTAGGCTGCTCAACAAAAACCTCTTGATTCAACTCTCCGTGTAAAAATGCAGACTTCACGTTTAGCTGGTAGATAGTCCATCCTCTTTGAGCTGCAAGTGCAACCACCAAACAAATTATTTCAATGCGTGCCACTGGTGTAAATACTTCTGTATATTCTACCCCATGCTGCTGCTGTGTATATCCCTTCGTTACAAGTCAAGCCTTGTATTTGTCCACTTCTCCATTTTCATTAAATTTGGTCTTATAAATCCACTTCACTCCAACCTTTTTTCCTCTCTTAGGTAAATATGTCAATTCCCATGTGCCATTTTTCCTTATGGCTTCCATTTCCACATCCATGGCTCTCCTCCATTTCTCACTCTTAACAGCATCTTCAAAGTGAATAGGATCTGCAGTTGCAAACATGGCCAAATGAGCTTCATTATCATCTTCAGAAAGTCCTTCTCCTGTTTCATAGTCTCTCATCCAGACAGATAATCTTCTATTTCTCCCTTCATTTGAGCTAGGAGAGCTTTCTACTACCAAAGAATAGGAAAAATTCTCATCTTCTGCATTCTCCTTTGCATCTTCTGTATCATTATCAAGATCGGATTCACTCTCTTCTTCATTCTCATTAATTGCAGTTGCTTCGTCTTCATGATCACCCCATTCCAAATCGCACACAATGTCTTCTTCAAACTTCTTATCCCAATCTTGTCTTCTTCAAATAAAACATCCCTGCTTATTATAATCCTTTGTGAAACTGGATCATAAAGTCTGTAAGCCTTCGACTCCTTACTAACTCCCTATAGGACACAAATTAAGCTTTTATCATCAAGCTTAGTTCTTTTACTTTCAGGAGTATGAACATGAGAAATACATTCAAAAACTCTAAAATACTCAACTGAAGGCTTGACTCCAGTCCAAGCTTTTTCTGGGGTCTTGTTTCTTACTGCCAATGTTGGACTTTGATTCACGACATGCACTGCCCAGTTTGCTGCTTCAAGCCAGAAAGTTTTGGGAATTTTCTTTTCTGAAAGCATACTACGAACCATATTCATAATGGTTCTATTCTTTCGCTCCGTAACTCCGCTCTATTGTGGCGTATATGCAGCTTTCAATTGCCTTCGTATACCATTTACATCACAAAAATGGTTAAACTCTTGTGATGTAAATTCTCCTCCTCGATCAGTACATAAACCTCTAATAAATGAGTTTATTTCCTTCTCAACATGAATCTTAAAACTTTTAAAAACAGCAAAGGCTTCTGATTTCTCTATTAAGAAGTAAACACATGTTTTTCTACTAAAGTCATCAGTGAAAGTAATCAAATACCTTTTTTTTGCTGTTAGAGATAGGCTTGATTGGACCACAAATATCAGCATGGAGTAATTGAAGAATTTCTATAGCTCTCCAGGTGCTCTTCTTTGGAAACGAAACCCTTTGTTGCTTCCCTACCAAACAATCGTTGCAGAGTCTCAAGAGAGGCTTAAATTGTGGCAGACCATTTACCATCTGTCTCTGTTGAAGAGTTTTTAAGCCCTTAAAGTTCAAGTGGCCATATCTACAATGCCAAAGTTTCACCACATCTTCTGTAATTGTGTTGAAACAAGTAAATGCTATAGGCTGAGACATAGCATGCAGTACGAACATTCGATTTGAAGACATCTTTGTATCCATGATTAAGCCTCTTTCAGAATGAAAAACCTTACACTTTCCATGTTGAAATAGAATAATGAGCCCTTTTTCTTGCAATTGCCCAATACTCAGCAAATTGTTTTTCAGCTCTGGCACAAAAAATACTCCTGTTATAATTTGTGTTATTCTACTCACTTGCAGCCTTATATTACCTTTTCCTAGTACAACCATGCATGAATTTGTGCCCAGCTTCACAGACTCTTTAAAACTTCCATCAAAATTCGAAAAGTATTACTTATTTCTGCACATATGATTGCTACATCCCGAGTCAAGGAACCACATATCTTTTCTATTGGCTTTATCCATATCCACGTACGCCATCAACAACATCTCTTCTTGCGTTTCTGCATAGTTTGCCTCCTTCTCCTTGCTTGAACATTCCCGTTGAAAATGCCCTAGCTTGTGACAATTATAGCATTCCATTGTGGCCTTGTTGAAGGTTTGTCTGCCTTGCCCCCTTCCTCTTCCTCTAAAGTTTCCACTGCCGCGACCCCTTCCTCCAAATTGATCTCCATGAGTGATCTTCAAAGCGTATTCTTCAACATGAGAACTCATGTGTTGTTCATGCACAAGCAGACTGCTTTGTAACTCATCAATGGTTAAGGTGTCTGTATCTTTATACTCCTCAATGGAACATACAACATAATCAAATTTGGAAGTCATGGATCTTAAAATCTTTTCAACAACAGCAGCATCTCTCTTGTTCTCACCATTTGCTTTCATCTTGTTGGCTATGGTAAGAGTCCGAGCAAAATAGTCATTCACAGATTCTCCTGCTTTCATGTGGAGAATTTCGACCTCCTTCCGAAGAGCTTGTAAGTGTGCATGCTTGACTCGTGCTGTACCTTGAAATTTCTGCTTCAAAGAATCCCATATGTTTTTTGATGTGTCCTTGTTGAAAATCGTCTCTAGAATCGAATGATCTAATGCTTGAAATAGATAGTTCTTTGCTTTCAAATCTTTCAGTTTCTGATCTTCAATATTCTTCCTATGTGCATCCGTGAGAACAACACCTTCTGTTACTGCTGTAGGAACTCCATTCTCCACCAAGTCCCAGTACTCCTTTGAACGCAAGAAGTTTTCCATGAGCATTGCCTAATGATCATAGTGCCCATCAAATTTCGGAACCGCTGGCTGCACAAACGGACTTTCTGTCGTCATAATTCAAGAACGACACACGTAGAAGACTACTGCTTCTAATTTTAACCAGGCCCCGTGATGGTGATCTGATACCAAATATTAGAAACTAGGAAACCAATGAACAAGATACAAAAACTGGGAGAAAATCACTTGGTTTATTGAAGAATAAACTTGGCTATTATATAGCCTTACAGAACAAACTGGAACAACAAAATGAACAGCCCACGTTTAACAACTCCTATTGTGGTAAGACTAAAAAATTAATTTAAACAAACAACATGTGTCCCTAAACAATAGGAACTTACTGAGTGGTAACAAACCACTAAACATGTAAAATAACAGAACCTAGCACAAAGGACATTCAACCTGAAGAGCTAGAGAAAAAAGTATTAATTTTCACTTGGTTTCGACATGCTTGGCTTAGGATTATAGAGGGGTTGACCCCATTTGGAGATAAGATGGTCTTGAAAATTCTGGAGGGGTCAAATGAGAGACAGCCTCTATTATTTTTTACATATTTGACACAATTATCAAATGGAGTATGTACAGGTTTACTATAAAATTTCTCAAATTTCTTGAGAATTTTCTCAACAAAATGAGACTGAAAAAGAGAATATCCATTTAGAGTCTTTTCTAGTTTGTGACCCAAAACAACACTAGCTTTACCAAGATCTATCATTTTAAAGTGACTAAATAAAAACGTTTTAGTACTTAAAATGACATCGAAATAATTGCTAAATAGTAAAATATCATCTACATAAAGATAAAAAATAATAATTTTATCATCCTTAACTTTACTATAGACACATTTATCAAAATCATTAATGGTAAAACCATTAGATAGCAAGACATTATCAAACTTCTCATGCCACTGTTTTAGAGCTTGTTTAAGTCCATAGAGAGATTTAACTAATTTACAGACCTTATGTTCTTAACCAGGAATTATAAATCCCTCTGGTTGATCCATGTATATCTCCTCCTCAAGATCACCATTTAAAAAGGCAGTTCTGACATCCATTTGATGGATCTCGAGATTATGGATAGCAGCCATTGCTATAAGCACACGGATAGTTGCAATTCTAGTGACAAGGGAATAAGTATCAAAGATCGATTCCTTCTCATTGTTTGTACCCCTTAGCCACCAATCAAGCTTTAAATTTGTCAATAGAACCATTTGGTCTAAGTTTTTTCTTAAAAATCCATTTACATCCTAAAGTTTTAATGCCAGGAGGTAAATTAGTTAACGCCTAAGTGTTGTTGGATCTAATAGATTCCATCTCACTATTAATGGCCTTCTCCCAAAAAGAAGCATCAACTGAAATCATAGCAGCTTGAAAAGTTAATGAATCTTCTTCAACCAAATAAACAAGAAAATCATTACCAAAATTCTTCTCAACTCTAGTTCTTGTACTTCTTCGAGGTTCAATCGATTCTGCACTCACTGGCACAATGTTGCTTGAAGAAGGAATTTTAGTAGGATCACTTAAAGATCCATTTTGTTGAATAATGAAAGGAAATACGTTTTCAAAGAAAGTCGCATCCCTAGACTCCATAATAGTGTTTCCTACAATATCACTTACTCGAGACTTGACAACCAGAAATCTATATGTAGCACTATTATGTGCATAACATACAAAAACATCATCAACAGACTGGGGTTCTAATTTTCATTTTTTTTTTTAATGGTACCCCCACTACAGCTAAGCAACCCCATACTTTGAAATATTTGAGACTCGGCTTTCTTCTTTTCCATAGCTCATAGGGAGTCTTGCCACTTCCTTTGAATAAAATTTGATTGAGTATGTGACATGCTGATAATAGGTCCTCCCCCCACAAGTTATGAGATACTCGTGAACTGTACAACATGGAATTCACCATGTCCTTAAATGTCCTATTTTTCCTTTCTGCTACCCCATTTGACTGAGAAGAGAAAGGTGCAGTGACTTCATGAATAATACCATGTCGTTCACAAAATAGGGACATATTTGTAGTAGTATATTCACCCCCATGGTCTGATCTAAGGATTTTAATTATTTTTTCTTGTTGATTTTCAACCTCAGCCTTATAGGCAGTAAACCTATCCAAAGCCTCATCCTTGGTTTTTACTAGATACACATAACAATATTTTGAGAAGAATAAATGAGATAAAATATATTTTTCCTCCTTGAGTAAGTACACCATTAAATTCACACAAGTCACTATGAATTAATTCTAATAAAACGGAATCACGTTCAATTGAATGGAAAGGTTTCCTAGGTTGTTTAGAACTTACACAAATTTGACATTTAGAATTAACACTTATATTAGATAAAGGTATAAGATCAACATTCATCATAAGTTTTATAGTACCAGTATTTACATGTCCTAGTCTAGTATGCCAGATATTACATATCCTTAATCAACGATAATGCATTTAAAACAGATAATTTAAATAATCCATCAAGTGTATCCCAATCCAACAAAAGAACCAAATTTAGATAGTACAACTTTATTTGATTTAAATACAATTTTATATCTGTCTTAGATTAGATGGTATCCACTAATTAAATTCTTCCGGAACTTTGGTACATGTAGCACGCTATGTAGAGAAAGGACCTTGCCCAAAGTCAATTTCAGGTCCACTCGTCCTTGCCCACACACTTGTGCAATAGAGGTATCTCTTTTAGTTACTTTACCATCAGATTCCTGATAAAACAGAAATGCAGAGCGATTAGCACAAACATGTACATTAGCACCAATGTCTATCCACCACTCATCTGATTGATAGACCATATTCACTTTAGGAAAGTAAGATACATACCCTCCTCTTGAAGTAATGGAATCTCCGCCTATTGTCATATTGACTTGTCTTTCAATGTATGATTTGCCCTTATTTCATTTTCTTTGCTAGCATTCTCTTGCATAGTGTCCAAATTTATGGCACACATAGCACTCAACTTTGCTCTTATCCTTCTTAATTTTTTGGTTAAGTTTAAGATGGCTTGATTTTTTCTGAAAATTTTTATTTTTGAACTTTAACTTCTGTCTTACAACGACATTAGCCTTAGCCTGAAAATCAGAGGATGAAGGTTCTAAAATAAGGTCTCTCTCATGAGCTTTTTGTTCTATTTGGAGTGAGACAAGAAGATCATCAAGGGAAATTGATTATCTCTTATGTTTAAGATAAAGATCAAATTTTTTCCAGGAGTTAGAAAGTTTTTCTATAATGGCAGCCACAACAAATTTTTCATGTATAGGAATACTAGCTTGATTAAGTTCAAGTACTAAGTGTTGGAGTTCATGGGTCAGGTAAACAGCAAATTTTCCCTCAACCATTTTAAAATCCAAGTACTTACCCACATGATATTTCTCAAGTCCAACATCCTCTGTACTGTACTTCTTTTCTAAAGCATACCATAGGTCATGAGCAGAAGGAATTTGATAATAAATATCAAATAAATTATCCTCCAAACGACTATATATTTTGCCATGGCAAAGATAGTCTTGCTCCTTTTGTACTTTAAGAGCATGAGTGCGACCAGGTTCCTCTTCAGAATTGGAAATAGGGGGAGAATCAATAACTGAGAATAAACCCAATGTAGTGAGACAAAATTTCATACGCGCTTACCATCGTTTGAAATTTTGGCCATTGAACCTTTTAGGGGCACAAGTGTTACTAGATTCTACATTTGACATATTCAAATTCATGTACTATAATAAATAAATAATAAACAAATTAATGATTATATAAAAGCTAAAGTGAATACACAATACAAGCACAAATGATTTGAAACTAACAATATAAGTTAACTAATCAACAATATATAATATATATTATATATAACTGTCAACACCAATAAAAAAATATGTATATATATATATATATATCCACTGTCAATATATATGTAATGTTAAATTGACTTAAACAGCCTTTTGATGATGAAGAGTTCTCAGAGCTCTGATATAAACAATCAAGACAGTTTGATTTTAACAATAAATTGACTCAGTTTTCAGAATTTAATTTCTCTCACAACACATTCCAGAAAATATTAATATTACCAACACTGCTTATGAAAGCAACAAATTCAAAGAAAATATTACCAAATACTAGTAATGTGAAACACAGTAACAAATCAAAGGGCAAGAACCCAAACACAAACTATTACTACCCAATACTGGTAATTTTGTTGATGTGTATGTAATTTCAGAGAGAAAGAGAGTTTATTCCTGCAGATAAAACCTAAAAAAAAAATTAAAATTACAAACACAAATTTTATACCGGAATTTTCTTTACGATTGTTGGAAAAAACAAAGAACCGGTATATAAGATTTAACCAGTATATTACTCAAATTCAGATTTTCAAGAATAATGATATAATTGAATATAAATAAAGATAAATAGGGATTAAAAAAAATGTACTCGGTCGAAGCACGTTAGAAAATTCGCCCCTTTGCACAGGATTTTTGACAATTTCCTTCCAAGATACGACGACCACTAGGCTTTTCTTCTATTGCAGGAAGATCGGCCCTTGAACTACTTTTTCACTCTTTCAATTGATTGAGAAATCTACTGATGATTTGAGAGATTTTTTTTTTTTGTTTTTCAGAGAGAAGGAAGAGAAAAAGAACGTTCAAAGCTTTTGTATTCTTTCTCTAATAAACAAAGTGTTCTTTTATAAGAAAAATACTGAACAATTGTGTCTCTTCAAGACACCTATTAATAAAATATTTAAAATTCAAATAATAATTAATTAAATATACATATATTAATATAAATAAACTATTTTATTAAATATTTATAACAGAGTGGTTGTGAGACTAAGAGAGAGGTGATTTCTTGGTCGTATTGATGTAAGACATCACCATTGAACACTTGTAATCTGGTGTTGTTTTCTCTAAACTCTTCTTTTGTTGATTACTTGCAAATTTCTTTATTTGTTGTTTTCTCTAAACTCTTCCACTGCATTGCATTTGAGTGCTAAAAGTTTTACAAACTCAATTCACCCCATGTGGGTTTTTGTCTAAACTTTAAATTAGAGTGTTGTTTTCAAAAATGAGTCAAAACTTACAGGATTTTTTCAGAAATCTATGTCTATTTATTACAATATTAATTCATAAATTTTATTTTATGAATTATTCTATATATCGGATTTATTTTTATTTTTTATGTCGACATGTGGTATATTCTTAAAAAAATAGTATTTTAAAATAAAATACCTAAAAATCATCAAATTTACCTAACGGTAAACTAATAAAGATACCAATTTAATGTATCTATTAAAATTTACGAACTAGTGGTCACCGGCATAGTTCAATATCCATTTCCCCAAATAAAATAATTTAGGAAAAGATTGTTAAAAAGATTATAATTCACTAACTCAAAATAAATTTTCCTTTATTTTCAATTATAATATTAATAATTTTTAGGCAAATTGCACTAATGTACCCTGAAGTTTGTTGTATGTGCTTATAGATCAAACTTTTTTCATTTGAGCACAAAAGTACCCTTGACCATTAGTTTGACTATTAGATGTTAATGGGGTATTAGTGTCAGACGAGCATAAAGGTAATTTAACCATGATAAAGAATTTATAAACTAACTAAAAGATTTTTAAAAACAAAAAATCTAAAGACCTCATTACTAAGTAGAAGACCAAGAGATTCCAAATTTCCTTCTCATGGAAGAGATATGTACAATCCCCTCCATATTTTGGAGGAGATTGAACATATCTTCTCTAAATATGGAGGAGATCAAACGAAAATCTCCTCCATATTTGGTGGAGATATGAGGCGACAATGACAAAAGCATGAGGGAAGAGATCAAAGACAATGGCTGGCGGGTGGAGGTGTGAGGGAGGAGAACGAAGACGATGGCTAGTGGCGATGATAGTGAGGGATTTGGTGGGTGGAATGAAGAGATGGAAATGGGTTTTCTTTCAGATTGTAGGTAGAAGATTGAAATGGATTTATGTTTGAGATTGTCGATAGGGATGGCAGCGGGTTGGGTTTGGGCAAGTTTGGCCAAATCCATACCCACACCAGTATCATTTTTAACATCCATAGCCGCCGACGAACCGGCAAAATTATGCGGGTTAGCAGGCGGGCTTTCACCCGCCAGTTTTTCTTATACTCACACCCACCTACGAACCCGTGAAATAAAATATGGCTTTTAAAAAAAATATATTAAAAATACTTAATTATTTAATTTCCTAGTATTATATATGTCAATACAAAACGAAGTTAAAATTAAATCAACTTCAAATCTTAAAGTTCTATCATATTTAAATCCATAATTACAAAATAAATCTAATTTGTACACCCATTTTTTATTATATTCTTATGTTACAAAAACACCCATAGACATAATTACAATTGAGGACAACAAAAATAAATTATAATACTTTCTATTATGTCGACAAACACCCATTGTACCTAGTTTACATAACTATTTTTTAAAGGGGTAATTGCACAAACACTGGTTCTTATAAGGGGTAATTGCACAAACACTCCTGTTGTAAGTTGACTTCTACTCAAATTAACGGTTGATCAGAATTTTTGGGTAAAAAGACTATTTTACTCTTAATATCTTATTTTATTTAATTTTTTATTATTCTTTATAATTACTTAAAATTTAAATATATAAAAATAAATTTAAAAAAAGGGAAAACTATTTCCAAAAAAGAAAAAAAAACTTTATTGAAGAAGCTTGAAGGAGCAAAGCTCCTCGTCAAAACTCCTCCGCTCTCGTGGAAGCTTGATCTGCTCTCGTAAAAAGAGCGATCTACTGGAGGAGCAGATTGCTCGAGCTTCCACTAGGCTCCATTGAAGGAGCTCGAAGCTCCTTTAATGGAGTTTTCCTTTTTTTTGAAAAAAATATAAAAAGATGATAGATATCTAATCTCTTCTGTCCATTTAAGAAAAAATTTGATATCCTTCATCCATTTTTATATTTTAAATTTAATTAATTTAAATAGTTAATAATATAATTTAAGGAAAAAATGACCCTATTACCCGTCGACGTTATGATTTAACCGTTGACCACTAACGGCAGGAAATGTTTGTGTCAATTTTGACAAAATGTCAATATGCGTGCAATTACGTCTAAACTCAAGGGTGTTTATATAATTATCCATTTTTATAATTTCTTTATAATTGATGTAAAATATTTTTAAGAAACGGATGATAATGGAAAGAAGAAAATCATAAAATAGATGCATCTATGAAGCAAAGCATTTGTGGCTTTAAAATATATAATATGCCGTAACTTGTAAACACGCTCTGAACAATCTTTGGATGATCAAAGTCTTTTAACAGACAGTGTTTATAAATCTAGTTCATTCAAATAGGATGTACATGTTTTAGGAGGTGAAGAATAAAGATTATACAAATGATTTTCATATTTGTAAGGCCAGTTTTGGTATTTAATTGGGTGTTTATAGTAAACTTTTAATTTTCAAATTTTAATGATGTATATAAATATTGGGTGTACAAATTAGTTTGATGGGTGGCAATATCGGCATTCCAAAATAAACTACCAAGAATATTCAGAATAATTTTGAAATTCTACCATAAGTTCATAAAAATTACCAAGTCTTACAATAACTCACAAGTCCATAAAATACCAAAATATACTTAATAGAAATCCATAAGTACACAACACAACAACTCTATCATTTCATTGATCATCCATATTTCAAAACAATTGATTTTTTAGCACGACCACTCATAGCTTAATGGTTAGCGGACGTCCCTCCCACCTCAATGGTAAGGGTTTAAGTCTCACTATGTACATTTACCAGTATGTGTGGGTAGTTTTCTCTCCTTATTATAAGAGTAGATGTCTCCCATTATAGGAATATATATCCGGACCGCGAGTTTAGTGATTGATCTCGGCAGGTGCTGACAGTTGTTAATCTTATAATTGTATCCTTCAAAAGAAAAAAAACAATGGATTTTTTATTAAAAAATGTATTATGTATTTTTTTAATTATTGCAGGTGGGTATCCACAGGTTCACAGTTATGCGAGTTAAATTGTTATCCCTAATTGTGGGAGTAAGAGATGGGTTTATTGAAATGGGAATGGAGATGAAGATAAGTGGAAGAGATGGAAATGGAGATTTGGTGAAAGAGATGGAGATGAAGGTGGAAGCGAAAAACATGGGTTGAAGAGATGGGTGGAAGAGATGAAGATTGAGATGGAGAAGGGTTTGGACTTTTTTTAATTACAAAATAATTATTTAAATTTTTTTTATATTTTTATAATTATAATTAGGCACAATTTAGATACGTGATTATATTTGATGTTCAACTGTTAAATTTAACCATTAATCGTTAATTTGAAGGTACGTTTTGTGCTCAAATTTAGTCTGCTCAGTGAGATATTTTAGTTTAATTTGCTCATAATTTTTTATATAAAAGTTCACACAACTGCGGATGATGTTACGTAATCTGAACAACTGTTTTGCAACCTCACAAAACCAAAATTAAGTGAAATTAATATCAGGAATTTTTTATTTTAATTTTTTAGTAGTTCATTTTTATTTATTTTTTAAAATTTCTGCACAAAGAGATTTGGAGTGGTACGAGTGGATAAAAACCCATCATTGCTCACTTTTTGTCCTCAAATGGATTATATTTACAGTTTTGGAATATAGTATCAAAGTGGTAGCAAACTAGCAGGTTTTAATGTAGGTGTAAGAGTGAGATGTGGAGCTGTGACTTGACTGGTGCATGGACTCCAACCCAACTCTTCTTCTCCAGAACCAGACCCAACCCCCACCACAACTCCGCAACCTTTTCTCATACAAATGGCTTTAACCATTTCAATGTCAACAGTAGTGGTCCTAATTAATGGAAGATTGGGGTTGCTTTAACAGTAGTTTTGTTTTTTGCTTGATTGATAATATGTAGTTTGTTTGGTAGGTAGGGTGAGCACAGCAAGGGATTCTGGGATAATTGGAAGGAGAGAGCCTCTCATACTCAATTATGAGCTCTACTGTCAATTCTACTGCTTTTTTGTTTTCCTTTTCTTTCTCTTGTTAATCTTTGACTTTCCATGTTTGGCGGATGGGAAAAGTTAGGAAAAGAAATGAGAATATAAACTACGGGACCAACCACCGTCAGCCACTTGCGTCACAGACAATCAACTATATGATAATTGAATTACACCCTCAACTATTTACTCCATGGGCCTTTAATAATGATGTTTGACCAATGAGTTTGAGAAATACTTGATTTCTCAGGCTGAAACCATGTTAAACAGACACGGAGCTATAGGCTCAAGCACTGACGCTTCCAAATGGATTGACTATGTAACTCCTTCAATGAGACGGCGAGGTTTACAAAGTTGCTTCACTTGACGAGCAAATCCACAAATGGACTGACTATGTAACTAGGAACAAGCAAACGAATGTTTTGATATAGGAATAAGCCAACCTAAAAACATATATATGACCTTTCAATCTCCCCATTTGGCTATTCTGAGTCAAAACCCCAAATCTCATAAAAAATACAGGAAAAAAAACGTTAGAGTACATTTACAGATGCCTAAGCTATTTTTGAAAGCTTCATCTTAAATTTCTTGTAATCATATAGCCGTGAGAGAGAAACCAAAGAAACTTTCCTAAATATCAAGTGCAAGTGCAATGAGATAAAAAAAAATACAACAAAAAGTCAATGTATGCCAATAATGCAAATACTCCCCCTAACTTTTCTCCCCCTTTTGGCACGGGATAGAAAAAGGAGCTCCTCCTAAATGGGTTGAAGGATCAAATGCATGAATTCTTTTTGTAGAAAAAGACATTCAAATGTGACACAAGCAGAAAACAAGGGTTTCAATAATCTTATATGAAAATATGTGTGTGCGATCGTTGCTAATGGCATAACGCAAGATTTGACATACATCACTCAAGAAATTATCAAGAAGATTTTCAAAAGAATTCAAATCAATTTCTATCCAAATGAAATGAAAAGAGGATAAAACTATCATACAAGTATAATATGTGCATGCGATATCACTTCCGCACCAATTTTTGAGATCCTCTACACTACATGAAGACAATTTTTCATTTTAACTCTTGATTTGATTCTTTCACACACATTTTGTGTTTGCACATAATTTTCTATTTTTCTTTGCTTCTTTTCACCTTTAGATAAGCATGCATCTATTTTTCATGTGTAACCCACATGGCGACTTTCACTCAAAACTGCAACAGTAACTCTTTCCAACTTTTGGGCGGCTGCACATGTTACAATTGCAACCCTTTTCCATGTAGGAGCTCAAGATATAACATATCAATAATTAATTTCAAGGATGTCAATAGAGTTAAATCTAGATGTATCCAACGGTTTTGCGAACTAGTCAGCTAGTTGATTTTCAATACTCACATGTTCAAGTACTACAATAACTTTACTCTCAAGTAGTTCTCTAATGAAATGGTGCCGATGCCAATGTGCTTTGTTCTATAGCGCTAAACAAGATTTGTCGAAATAGAGAAATTGATCAAAAATAGCATTAAAGCCAACTCAGTTTATGAGAGTAACACTAAGTTAATAAACATTTGAAAAATAGCACCATTTTAGACAAAAACCCCCATGTTACCCATGTAAAGTGATTTTTGTCTCATTCAAACTCTTTTATTGTCTTATTCAAACTTATTTGTTTTAATTGAGTTATCTGAGTTCTTTTTCTTCTCTCTTTTTCAAGAGTTTTTTACTTTGAACGAACACCTTTCTCTCTCTTTCTTTAAGTTTCACACCAATCTCTTTTTATATTTCTTTGAAAAAATTAAAAAGGAAGTGGACACTACACAAATAAGGAAGGCGGGCTCCTGTTGAGAAATAGATCTACATTGATTTGAGATATCTAATTAGATGGATATTGTATTGTAGAAGTTCTTGAGTAAGTTAGTTAGCAGAACTGTTTTGGAGTTCTAGACATGCATTGCTTTTATGTGTGGAACCATTTTTTGCTAATTTTGCTTTGATCATGATCTACGTTTGCTTTGACCATGATCTACTTTTGCTTTGGAAGTTATCTAATTTTGCTTTGGTTCCTTTAGCAGTGATGGATTTCCCTTGGCCGTGATCTAATTTTCCTTTAGTCGAGATCTAATTTTCCTTTGACTGTGATATATTTCCTTTGACCGGATCTAATTTTGCTTTTGTCGTGAATAGTGATCTATTTCCTTTGGTCGTGATCTATTTCCTTTGACCATCATCTATTTTCTTTGGCCACGTGTCATCGTTGATTCGTGGTCATTGCGCGATTGGACCTCCTTACACCGCCTCAAGCTGCCCTCATCATCGCCGTCGTCGTCCTCCTCACCACGTGTCACTGGTGGCCAATCTTGGAGGTCGGATTTTGTCGTCCCCGGTTGTTGCTTCAGTCTGAGCTTTCTTTTTGCTCAAAGCCAGCCATAAAAAAATTTCACTTTTTTTTTTTTTGAAAAGGATTCACTTGTTTTTTTCTTAAATCACTTGGTTTTTGTTTCAATTACTTTTTGATTGTTATCAAATACACTAGCTTTTTTTATCTGATAAAAATTAGTTTCTCTTTCTTTGTCAGTGACTTTTTCACTTTTCATTTTATTTTGTTTGTTTCGTTTGGTTTCAAAGAGGTATTTTAGTCCTAATTCTTATTTAGATGCTATTTCTACCAAAGTTAACAACTTGGTGTTATTTCCACAAAGTGGACATTATTTAGTGCTATAAGAAAAAAAAAACTCTTTCGAAATATTAATAGCACTCGTATTATCACAACAAAGGGTTAGAGTACCTTAATGAATACTATAGTCTTCAAGCA
The DNA here is from genome assembly GCA_003430845.1 of Xanthoceras sorbifolium. NCBI lineage: Eukaryota > Viridiplantae > Streptophyta > Magnoliopsida > Sapindales > Sapindaceae > Xanthoceras > Xanthoceras sorbifolium. The sequence continues at coordinate 1,625,538 of CM010619.1, forward strand.
TTTGCTTCATCCAAAGGAGTTGTGCGCATGCACTCCCTGCAGTAATGTACTCTACATCTGCAGTGGACAAAGAGATGGAATTCTGATTTTGCAAAACCAAGAAACAATGTCATTGCTCAATTAAAAACAACCTCCGGAATACTTTTCTGATCATCAGAATTTCCTACCTAATCTGTGTTGGGATTTATGCCCTAAAGTTTGTAATTGTAAATGCAAATTAGACATATATAAAAGTATTTGTAATTCATTCTAATAAAAGTGTTTATTTATATTCATACATTTATATAATGTGCACGTAGCATCCAAGATTATAAAATGTAATCTCATTCTGAGTATATGATGTCATATATATGATGATTCATTTTGAGACTTGCAATCTAAAGAGTCCGTATAGAGCAAACAAAGCTGGGTATTTTGTTTGTGGTTAATCTACTGCTGCGGTCCATTCTGCAATATACGATAGTTTTCACCTAGACTGCTCATGTAGTTGACATGAGAATGAAGACACCTTATATGATGATATCATATAGGACTGGGCCACGATTTATATAAATCTCTCACTAAGATCCGTTAAAAGATGAGATTTATATATATCTACTAATGATGACTATTTATGGGTGATCTTAATCCTGAGTGTCTTATCGACTCCTGCAGGTTAGATCGTGGTTTTTGACTTACCATGAGTGAGGTCGAATGTAGTTTTCTCAATCAATATCTCCGTATTTTGGACTTGCAGTTTCGCTTATGAATGGGAAGGTTTGATCACAATTATGAAATCCACTCCTTCTTAAACGAAGTAGATGAGTAGTTCCCTTAAGGGTTGATTCAGGGCTTGGACAATTATGAGGCCACTCCTTCTTCCGTAAGGAAGATATGATTTAATTGTTCATTAGAGAATCAACGATGCTTAAAGGAAAAGATATAACTAGAGGGGTATAACGGATATTATGACCCAACTCCAGCTATGAACTACTTGTGGATGATCACACCATATGTAAATAGTTATATCGATAAATACTGAGATTTCGGATTGTATAAAACATTTGCATTTTCGAGAGTTCAGTCTCAGGTTTTTAGTGGAGTAACTCCGGGGTTAATAATCATGGAATATTAATTAAAGAGTTTTAGTTAATATTTCTAAGTATTATTAGAGCTCAAAACTGTAGGTTCATTAGGTCCCCTAGCTAGCCTTATGATTGTTGGTAACGAGGTTCACGGTAAATTAATTGGATTGTCCAATTAATGGTGTTACAAAAGTGACACGGTTTATTTAAAAAGAATTAATTAAATAATATGATTATTTAATTAATAATTAAATAATTAAATAAAGATTAATAATTTAGAATTTTAATTGATTTATATTATTAATTAGAAGGTTGCAATATCGAATCTTTACAAGTAAAAGAGGGGGATTAAATAACGAGATTATTTAATAGTTCCAAAAGTTCAAGAGTTTAAACTCTAGTGGTGATCAAAATTAAATAGGATTTAGAATCTTATTTTGACCTGGTCAAAACCTAAACCCTAGAGACTGATATAAAAGGGTCTTTATATCAGAAAAACAAACAAGTGACACAAAGCAAACCCTAGGCACAAATCTTAGAGAGTTTAGCCACACAGAAGAAAAAAAAAGGTTTTTTTTTTTTTTTCTTGTAGGGTGGTGCGGCCGGTCATAGGGAAGAAGCAAGGTGTTATCTTCTTTCTCGCTTATCAATCTCCTCCATCTCTACATCCATGACGTGTCCATACACGTGTTGCCAGGTTGTGGGTTATAGCTCGAAAGACTTGGTGATGTAAAAGAAATCAAAAGAATCCTAGAAAGACAACAAAGGTAATTACTTATTCTTATTTGCATAAGTACAAATCGATTTTATTGAAAAAGAGTGTTCAAAGTAAAAAATAAAAACCCTGCCAAACATCCGCTGCGTGTTTTTCTTTTTCCTTATAATCAGCATCACTAAAACCAATAAGACTGGAATTAGTATCAAAAGAGTACCAAATCTCATAATTGGCAGTTCCACTAACTAATCGCATGACCCGTTTGACCAAGGCTAGATGAAACTCTTTGGGATTTGCTTGGTACCTAGCAGTAACACCAATACTAAAGGGTACATTGGGTTTACTAGCAATGAGGTACAATAAACATCCTATCATGACCCGATAAGATGTTTGGTCCACACTCCTACCACTCGGATCTTTGTGGAGCTTCAAAGTTATGCTCATTTGGGTGTTATAGTGTTTGGCTTTATCTAGTACAAATTTCTTCACTAGGATTTTGGCATATTTAGCTTAGGTTATAAAAATCCTATTATCCAATGCTTGATTTGCAAACCTAGAAAGTAATTCAACTCCTCTACCATACTAATCTCAAATTCACTTGACATAATATCAACGAATTTTTGGACTTTGGATGCGTTGGTAGAACCAAAACTGATGTCATCAACATAGATTTGAGCTATGAATAGCTCACCTTTATCACACTTGATGAATAAGGTATTGTCGATACTTCATTTAATGTATTGGTTATTAAGGAGGAATTGAGTTAGGTGTTCATACCACACACTTGATGCTTGTTACAACTCATAAAGTGTCCTTTTGAGGCGGTAAACATGTTGTGGGTTGTGAGGATCAACAAACCTTTTGGGTTGCTCCGTAAAAATTTCCTCTTACAAGAAGCCATTGAGGAAGGCACTCTTTAAATCCAATTGGTACAATTTAAACTTTTGCATACAAGAAATGGAGAGGAGTAACCTAATGGACTCTAATCTAGCAAAGGGGGCAAAAATCCCCTCAAAGTCAATACCCTGGACTTGAGTGTACCCTTGTGTGACTAGTCTAGCCTTGTTGCGCACAATGTTGTTGTCCTTATCCTACTTGTTCCTAAAAATCTATTTGTTGCCTATTACATTGGTTAGGTCTAGGAAGTAGAGACCAAACCTTATTCCTTTCTAATTGATATAGCTCTTCTTGTCTAAGAAGAACCTAAAATTCATCATCTAAGGCCTCAACCTTCTTGGGTTCAATTTGGGATGTATAACATGAATAGCTAATTGTCTTCTAGTTCTAACACCTTATTCAACATCCCCAATCACATATTGCTCATTGTGAGCTCTCTTGACCCAAGGAGGGAGTGTTCGGGTTAGGAAGAACAATCATTTCGATATACTTTTCACTCTCCTCACCATGTTGAGACTTAACTTCACTCAAAGTCTTGTCAAGGTTTTCAACATTGTTGTTAATTAATGTGATCATCAATATTACCCTCCTCATGCTCAATAGCATTTTGCTTGATATCATCAACCTTCACATTGGATGATTTCATAATGGTTAGAGTGTTTAAATTGAACACTCTAAAAGCCTTGTTATTGGTCGACCTAAAAGGATACCATCAATACTTTTTGCATCAAATTTGTTAAGGTGATCACGGTCATTTGAGATGTAGCATTTACTCCCAAAGGTGTTAAAGTAGCTAACATTAAGTTTCTTGCCTTTCCATAACTCATAAAGAGTTTGCTTAGTATTGAGTCTAATAAACACTCGGTTTCCAATATAGCAAGTCGTACTTATGGCCTTCGCCTATAGGTTTTTAGCAGCATTGTTGCTATTCAACAATGACTCAGACCATTTCTTGAAGCACCTGATTCTTCCGTTTTAATAACCCATTTTGTCGGGGCGTTCTAGAAGCAGAAAACTCATGGGAGATGCCTATACTATCACAATAGTCATCAAAACAAACATTTTCAAATTCCTTCCCATAATCACTCATCATCCTAATGAAAATTTTGATTTTAAGCTCTTTTTCATTTTGAATTTTCTTACGCAAATTTTTGAAAGCGTCAAAGGTTTTAGATTTTTCTCTAAGAAGTTCTACCCATGTAAATTTGGGAGAAATTTGGTAATTCGGGAATATCAATGGTTTTCTTACCTACTGTAGTGGTCAAAAATAGCTCAAAAGGCTTAGACCCGAAAGACAGCCTAAAACCGCTAAAGATGGTCCAAAAATTAAAGTCTAGCGCTTGACGCCCAACAAAAGGCCTTACAGGGTTAACACGTGACCCAACGGTCGACAGCTCAACACCCAACATAGCGGTCGACATAACCCCTAAGTAGGTTAGTGCAGTGGTCCCGACCTCACAGCCGCCATCAAGCAACTGACTCAGTCAACCCTTGACTAAGTCAGTTGACTTGGTCTAAACCTACCCAGTCAAATTCTTTGAGATATTAGGAATCCCTGATATCTCAGAGCACGACATCCCCTGGGATACGGACGCAACGGGCACCTACCCATACCTTATAAATACAGCCTCCAGACTTCATTTTGGGGCTCAAACAATTTTCACTAAAAAGCTATCATTCTGATATCAAGCAACTACACTCACGCACGACGAGATCCTAAGACTAGCTATGTAATACACCCTCCCGATAGATTGTACTGTACAACATACAAGTATTGTAATATATTTTTCCAGAATTGATTATACGATACGGTAATGGAATTTATTGGACGATTAGTAAGGTTCCATAAAGTATATACGAAATTTAAATTATAAATTTTGGAGAACATAGTAAGGATTTTCATAAATTGGAGTATGAAGAATATTTATTGGAAATTAAAATATATTTTTGTGATGTGAGATTGGAATTTAATTGGTGTAATTTGATATGTGATGGAAAAGTAAATTGAGATAGATTAAATTGATTGGTGTTTTAAAAGTAAATGGATTTTTGGGGAAAATAGTTAGTGGATTGTTATGGATTAAATTGTAAATCAAAAGATTGTTGACCAAGATTATGTGATTAGTTTTCAAATTGTGGTCACAATATGAAATTGAGAGATCAAGGGGCATGTTGTAATTACTAAAAATTTATATGGGTGACAAGTGGTGAAATTCCATTGGTGGATCAAGTCAAACAAAAAAAAAAGAGAAAAGTCTAGAATCAACTCATTTGGTTTCATTTCAACCGTGAATTACAAAGAACAAACAAAAAACATGACAAAGCAAAAGAAGAAGAGCATAACCATTCGGCGAAAGCAAAGAAAGAAAAGAAAGAAAAAGAAGAAAAGAGAGAAGAGAAGAGAGAGCCGGCCGAGAGAGAGAAAAGAAAGAAGAAGAAAAGAAAAGAAGAAAGAGAAAGGAGAAAAGAAGAAGAAGCAGCCATGTGAAGTGAGAGAGAGCAGAATTTTGGCCAAGAAGGAAGAAAGAAAGAAGAGAGGAGAGGAGAGAAAGCAGCAGCGGAAGAAGAGAAGAAAAGAGAGGAAAAGGAAGAAAAAGAAGAAGAAATTCGGTCAACCAAGAGGAGTCTAGGAACTTTGGGTAAGTGATTTATGAAGTTGATGTGATTTTGAGTTTTGATGAAGTTGATTTGGTTTGAATATTGATGAAATTGAATTGATTTTAGAGATTGATTGAGATTGAATTGTGTTGGAAAATTGATTGTTGAATATAAAGTGAAATTTAATTGATGGAAGTAAAGAAGATGATGGGTTTTGTTAATTGTAGTATTTGATTGAGTTTTTGTGGTGCTTTGTTTGAAATTAGTTGGATTTGAATTGATTAAAGTGAAAATCAAGAAAATTAGTAAGTTAAATTTTAGGGATTTTGGGATTTCAAGTTTAAATTAGTTAATTGAGATGTTATTTATGTAATTGGAGTGTTATTGAGTTAATTAGTGGTATGAATTTGGAATCGATAAGTAAGAAATCAAAATGATTCTCAAATTAGTGACTTGTATTATGAGTTTTGTTGTGATGTTGTGTTTGGTGGTTGATAAGAGTTGTAGAACTTGTTTAGAATAAAATTGAATCACTAATTTTAGAATTTTTTAAAGTTAAAATTGAAATTGAAGTTATAATCAGTTTAATCGAGTTTAATGAAGTTGAATTTGGTGTTATTAAGTGAAGGAAATTCATTTATATTAGATTGATGAAGATTAGAATGAGAATTTGTGTAGAAATCGAAGTTGATAGTGTAGAGAATTCGATTTATGAGTATTTAAGATACTATAAATTATATTTGTATGATTGTGATACAAAGTGGTGCTTAGAAAATAAAAAAAAAGTATCTTGGATTGTGTTGTATGAGGTTCAATTTAAGAGAAACTGATTTATTTGAGGAATATATAATTTTAGAGATATGATTCTTAGCAAATTAAATGTAATTGATTTTATGAGAATAGAAGAAATTGAAGAATAAACTGTTAAATGTGTTAATTGAGTGTTTGTATTAATTGTTGTATTTATATTAACGAATAATTTTGAAAAATATTACTTTAGGGAGAAATCTCCGTAGTATGGGAGAAAAAAAATGTTATGGAAAGTTAAGGAATGCAATGAGGCGAAGGAACCAGAGCGCCAAGCTTAGAGGAAAGCCAGAAACAAGTGAGTGTAAAATTTATTTTTAAAGCAAAGTATATTTTATTTTAGTAATATGTTTTATCTAAAGTTTAGGAAGTCAATATTTTTATTTAAGTTAGTGTAAAATCAGATTTTCAGTTGAATTACATTTAGTTTATTTTCTTTAAGTTTGATTTAGTATTTTGTGATTTGGTATATAATTGTTATTTAAATGTGTTTTAATTAAAGTATTTTAAATTTTAGAAATTCAAAATTTATATTCATTTAATAAATATGTTTTACGTATATTCCATGGTTTTTAATTAAAAATTAGTTTTTAAAATAAAGAAAATAGTTTTCAAACCCATGGATTATCCTATGGATTATCAGATTATCAGATCAGTTATCAGCAATTAGACTCGGCCGGTACATCCCAATTGTGTGTGGCAAGTTAAGGGGGGATAGTCCGCTAACTCCAGGGGGGTTGAGTCTGTCGAGTCTGTCAGTGGCCCACACATTGGGGTGTTGTCTCGCTATATGTATGCGACGCATCATTCCGCACATAGACAGTGAGATGTCTTTTATCAGATGTCACGTTGAGTGCATCAGTTAGTCGCCTCGTGACTTATATCAGATGTCACAGTGGACGGCGCAGTTAGTCGCCCTGTGACCCAATCATATGGTACGACGCAGTTAGTCGAACTATGAGTTCAGCTCAGCTTAGGGGTCCATTAGGAGTTTTCAGATACAGAAGCCAAGCCAGAAATATTTTCAGATTATCAGTACAAAATATTAAATTAAGAGTTTTATACATTAGGCTTGGCTAGATTTTCAGAAAAATAGATTTCGGTACAAGATTTAGAAAACAAATTATTATTATCTTCAGTGCAGAATAAGTTTTCAGAAAGTTTAGTATCAAAAAAGTATTTTATCAGAACAATATTATCAGAAAACTATGTTATTAGAAAAGTTTTATCAGAGAAGTTTTATTAGAAAAACATTTTCAGTAAAGTATATTCTTTTAGTTTTTCAGTTTCAAGAAAAGTACATTATCTTAATATTTCAATTTTTCAGAAAACATATTATTTCAGTATTTTAGTTTTCAGAAAAGAATATCAGGTTAGTTTTCAGTTTTCAGAAATAGAAGAGATATAACTTCAGCTTTTCAGATTTTAATAAAGTGAAAGTATATGTATATGTTCTTAGTTTTCCAGTTTTTCAGTAATTTGATTTCAGAATAGTTTTCTGTATAAATTTCATAACAGTTTCCAGAAAATAGATTTCAGTATAGTTTTATGAGAAAGATTTTAATATATACTTCAGAATAGCTTTTATAAAAGAGATTTCAGTATAGTTTTCATGAATTAGATTTCAGTTCAGTTTTCAAAGAAACAGAAAAAGTTTTATTATTTAGTTATTTACTTCACCACAGTTTTCAGAAGGTAATAAAAGATTTATTATTTTGGAATTTCAATACGTCAATTCTAGTAAATAGAATTTAGTACTGTGTTCAGTAAATATAAAAGTTTTATTAGTTTTCTTTCAGTATTTTCAGAAAATAAATTATTATTCTTTTCAAATTTCAGAGAGGTTATTAGAAAAAGGATTGAAGTTTATTTAGAAATTAATAACACTCACTGAGTTCGTTTAGCTTATTATAGTTTTTATGTTTTATAAACCAACCTCCTCAGGTATAGGTACAGGTACAGGTACAGACATTGCAGGGACACCGAAGACCAGTGGGACCAGTCAGAGGATGTTGTGACTGTTTTACAAGCTTATATAATATTTTAAATTGTTAAGTTTGTATTTTAAGATTGTTTTAAATGTATAAGTCTTTTATTTAAAGATTTGATTTATTTATCTTTGGTAACTATTTATTTTGATATTTAAACTGTTTGAGTTGTGATTGAGTTATTGAGATGGACCGGAGGTCCACAGTAGTTGAGATTTGAAAAATTATAGAAGTATTCAAGTTTTTATGCAGGTCTCCAAGATTTGATAATCTCAGAAAAACAGAGGAGACTCTGCCAAAATTTTCATAACGTAGTTTTGTATAAAAAAACAAAAAAATTTCCTACTCAGATTTCTAGTTATGAGAAACGGCTTAACTTCACGGAAGCCTTTCAGAGAGGCAAGCCTCGGCTGGGAAGCTACCGTGGAGTACCAGCAGGCTATCTAATGAGAGATAGTAGGTTAGAGGCCTGTCAAGCTATACACGACATAGCCTCTGATATAAGTTAACAGAAAGGGTATTTTGGTGAAAAACAAAACTAGGGAGTGAATTTTGACTAATACATCAAACTGTAAAGGGGAATGATAATCTCTCTTTATATTATATTTAGGGAAAAAGTGGAAGTGTATATAATATCCCTTACTATAACCCCATTTTTGGATCGGCCCTATAAATAAGGGTTATAGGCATCTAGGGTTACTTAGATGAAGCATTTAGAAACAAAAACTTATACCAGTAGCCGCCACATCTAATACAAGAGTGTCTCCTATATTTTATTTTCCTATTCCCTTTGTTTACTATAGTAGTAAGAATTAGGAGGAAGATCTTGATACTAAAAGCAATTAATTGGCGATTCAAGAAGGAAATCAACTTAGTGGAATTTAGAATCGAGAAGATTCAATTTTTGGTGAGATTTTAATTTAATCTACTTTGCTTTGTGGTGTGATCGTGATAATATTCGGTTTAATTGAAACCCTTTTCTTATAATTAAGTTAAATCTTTTGTATTTTTATTTGATAAAACTGTTTCAGTTCCTTCACTGCTGGAATGGTCCATAAAGGCATGTCAGGGTGGAATGCCAGTGCGTATAATTGTCAATAATGTGTAAGTCACCTCTCATTTTGATCTCCTCATAAAATCCTTAAAGAGTTATTTGTAATACTTTTATCTCTAGCTCTTTAAATGTATATGATGGTCATCTAAGCCAAGAGAAAATGGCAAAGGTCTTACAGTAATCCTCATATTTGTAAACTTTCAACGAGAAAAATTGAACAATTATTCTAATCGTTGCTCAAAAGAATGAAATCGGGTTTCCAAACACTGCAAAATTTTGTTAATTTGGGTTGTAGTGTTCCATTATTTCTCTTTTAAGTCAACAAGCTTTACACTTGATGAAAGCTTGACAAATTTGTCTAGCATTTGGTGACTTTGGTTTCCATTTGCATTCTTTACTAATTACATTTATTGGTGACTGGGAAGAAATCTAGTATATTTTTCTATGCAAAATTTTATTACAAAATTTTAACATAGAAGAAAATCAGGAGAAACTACATGCAATTGAAAATCAAATCATTGTTCATCTATATGTTGGGAAAGTTCATAACTGTAGCAAATAAAATAGTTGTAGTCATTATTGAAACAACAAACTTAGAGTGTTTTTTTAATGCTTTTCAACAATAATACAAATAATTGTTCAAGTTTTTTCTTTTTTTTTTTCTCTTGAAAGTCTGCAAAAATGAAGATCAGATGCTTGAAGAGCTAGTGATAAAGTATTATTAATAACTCTTTTAGCACCTTATGAGAGATCAAATTGAGTGGAGATTTGCAAATTATTTGTTTCGTAACAAACAAGGATGATCCTCAAGACATCTCTGCGGATTGAGCGTTTTATGTGATAAATGGGTCAGCTTTACTTTTAGCTGTAACTGATTTTGAGGATTGAATATATGTGATAAATGGGTATCTTATTGAATATAATTTTGATTTTATCTTTGACTCGTCTTGCTCAAGCATGAGTGTTTTATGCTTCAATTGCCTTTGAAAAATATAATTTTGATTTTATCTTTGACTTTCTTAAAAGATTTCCAAAGCATGTTCTTTTAAAAGTGAGATTTTGGTTTGATGATCTAGTATTTTTTTTCTATGTAAAATTTTATATTTTTTTTCTATGTAAAATTTTACTACAAAATTTAAACATAGAAGAAAATCAAGAGAAACTACATACAATTGAAAAGCAAATAAAATAATTGTAGTCTTTATTGAAACAACAAATTTAGTCTTTATTGAATTATTGAAAAATATAGTTTTGATTTTCTCTTTGACTCGTGTTGCTCTTTTGGACAAAACTTTCTTAAAAAGATTTCCAAAGCATGTTTTTTAAAAGTGGGATTTTAGTTTGATGATCTCATGCTTAAGCATAAACTCACATTATGTGTTAGATTAAAATGCTTGATATAGTTCTTTTTTCAATCGTAAGACGAAAATTAAATTGTTCACATTATGTGTTAGATTAAATGATTAACTTTGCTATTTATCACAAAACTTTGATTACGAGTTTCTTGGAAATTGTCTGGCAAATGGATATCACAAGAGATAGCACTACATGTGGTGAGGGAAAAGTTAAAGGGAATATTGGAGATTGGACAATGCACAAAACATAATTAACCCAATCCATTTCCTTTATCAATTAAAGCTAAAACAATAAATAGTATTTTCGGATATGTGGTAAAAAAATTAACATGTATCATTAAAATTATATACATAACAGCCACATATTATATTTTCGGTGATCGAATGCACCTTACGAAAGATTTACTCCGAAATAGATATTTTATCCTTTTAATTAATAGGGTTTTCATCTATCGGCAAGTCTTTTCTCAATTATATATATATATATATTTATTTATTATAAAAGTAAATTATATTATTGAGAGAAACTTCACTTCTGAATCCCAAACAATTCGATTAGGGGTCCATAAACAGAGATTTAAGGATTCTTGAATGTTATCTTTGATTTCACCATGTTTCATTACTTCATTTTTATATACATAGATCTTCCTTTTTTTAATTAAAACTGTCAAACATTGAAGTACTTTTATGTGCACATTATCTAATAATATTATAAAGATCATCAGTGGTAATTTTATTCCGAAAGTTATAACAATAATTAAAATAGACATAATATTGTAATGTAATTTTATATACTTTTTATTATTCCAAATTTTTGAACTAAATTAAATTTAATCATAATGTTGTATTAAAAATAATTATTCTTATATATAATTTTAAACGAACTAGGGAGACTGTCCTTCTCATTGAGGACACCATCTCTCCTAGTTTTAGGAGTTGACCTATTGTATGTTGTAAGTTCTAACTTTTTATTGATTCTTTTTTTAAAGTTATATTTAACTTTTTGATAACAAAGTGTTTCAGTTTATTTAAGTTTTGATATATTATGAGGATAAAAGTGTCTAGATGTTCAATTAATGATGGCAATATAGACACTTTTTGTTCAATTTGTTTTTCTAAGAAAATTTTGCAAAAATGGAGATTAGAGGGGCACATTTTTACAGTTTCGACATATCTGGCTTGAGATGAAGAAGATTGTCAAACCAAACGAAACCAAAGAGAACAAGTAGATTCACAAAAGGGACTTCATTGATTTTGCATATCAAAGGTTGGCAAACTTCAGTGGAACCACCACAGACACATTTTTCAAAGGACAATATGACCCTGTTAGAGTATCTCAATCTACTCAATCCGAGAACAACAACTCCAGCTGCCAAACATTCTCTCACGATGCTCATGCAGGTGCTGCTTCTGTTGCAAGCAACGACATTCCAGAGCTATCAAACTGTGCTTCAATTTTTGTGTATCCTGTGAAGCATTGTTCCAGTATTGATCGAAGAAAGAAAGGTAATAGAACTCTTGATAGCAAGTTCACGGGTGGCTGATCAGCTGGAGTTAGTTGAGCTTAGAGTTGGTTAGGATTTATGCTGACTTGGTAAAGTTTGTTATAGATGGATGGTGAACCATGATTTATGAAAGATTTCAGTTGTGATTTCTGACTCAGCTATAACTCTATATATATGTAATTGCAAGTGTAACCGTTATTGTATTGAGTGAAATGAAATCAGAAATGCATTTGCATAGTTTTCTAACAAAGCTTCAAGTTCAACAATGGTGTTTTCTGTGAGGATTTTCACAAACACCTTTGATCTTAGTATTGTGTTTTAACTTCTTCTTGCAGAGCAAAGTGTTTCTAGTTCAAGATCAGCTACTTTTACATGGTATCAGAGCTAAGAACAGACTAATTGTCTATGGCAACCGATTCCATTAGATCTTCCTCGCTTTGAAATGCTGATCGCATGATTACACCTTCCTCTTATGATTTTGCTGCACTTGCCAAGTCAATAAGCTTCAATATTCTAGTAAAGTTGGACCGGGAAACTATGTGTATTAGAAGACACAAATGCTTCCCGCCATTAAAGCCTTCGAGCTGGATGACTTCATTTCAGGTTTGAAACCTGAACCTTCTAAGTTTGTAGAGGTTGTATTATCTGACGGTTCCAAAGAAACTACTATTAATAAAGAGTATACTACTTGGACAAAAGCTAATAAGCTCTTATTGTTATAGTTATTCTCAACAATAAGTCCTTGTTTGATAGGTGAAGTAACTAGCTGTGTGACATCTTTTGAAGTATGGAATGTTTTGAAATGTCTTTATCCACAACGTTTTGAAATGTCTTTATCCACAACAATCTCTTGCTGAAGTTTTACAACTAAAACAGCAAATGCAAAATGTTAAAAAAAGATTCTTCCTCGGCTAGTGAATTTGTGTTAAAGGTTAAGGGAATTGGTGATGCACTTAGAAGTGCAGGAGAGGAGGTCAAAGATCATGATTTGTTGCTTAGTATACTTAATGGTATAAGGCACGAATATGATCATGTTGTTGTGTTGATTGATAATCAAAAACACACTATAACCATTCAAGAAGCACAGTATATGCTTATGGTCCATGAGCAGAGGATAGAATACCTTAACTCAACTTCTCAGATCGATGTATCTAGTGCTAGTACAAATTTTGTTGATGGAAATCAAGCTAATGTCAATAAACAATCTCAACCATAGAGAGGTGGTTTTGGAAATGGTAGAAATGGCAATGATAGAGGTAGGGGAAGAGGAAGAAATAGAAGAAGGTGGAACAACAACAAACCTACCTACCAAATTTGTGGTCGTGTTGGACATCTAGCTTCCTATTGCCACAATAGATTTGATAGGAACTACCAAGCTCCTGTCAATCAAAACAATAATAAAGCTGGAGGATCAGGTGTACAAAACAATTTTCAGCAAAACAGTTTTCAACAACCTCCTATGAGACAGTTTCCATCTCCTACAAATCAGCAAAATCAGGCCAATGTGATGCAATCTACTGCCTATTATGCCACTCCAGAATCAGTGAGTGATGATTCATGGTATGCTGATTCAGGTGCAACGAATCATGTAACTTCAGATCTCAGCAACCTGTCCTTGCAATATGAATACAAAGGTAATGAAAGGCTTGTTGTTGCTCAACATCACTCATATTGGTAACTATATTATCACTTCTCATTACTCAACTTTGGTGCTTAAAAATGTGTTGTGTGTACCTTCTATTGCAAAGGATCTATTGAGCATATATAAGTTTACAGCTGATAATAATGATATTCCAGAATTTGTTGAGAATTGTTGTGTGTTGAAGGACAAGACTGCCAAGAAGATGCTGCTCACAGGAACCCTTAAGAATGGCCTTTATGAGCTTGCTTTCAGTTGTGTCAAAGCCTCCATGTTAGATGCATCAGTCTTAGCCAATGTTAATTGTAACATCCCTAATTTCGCATAAATATGAAAAGTATTATTGAACTAATATGGAGTATGTGAATGTGATATTTATGATTTGAACGGTCCAAAACAGTGCACGAAAAAAGGGAGAAAAATTAGACAGTGAGTATTGCGACAGCCTCGCGACCAGAGCTCACGGTAGCTGCTCGCGATGAAGGTGGTAAAATTCCACCAGTGAGTACCTCGACCGAGCGATGCGACCACCGCTCGCGATGGCCCAAAATTATGAAAAAAAAAATAGAGCACCGAGTGATTGAAACGGTGCTACTTAAAATAGAAAACAGAAATAGAAAGTGAGCAGAAGCTCACAAGCAGAATAAAGAAACCAGAGGACGGGAGAGAAGAAAGAAAAGAGGAGAGAGAAAGAAGAATAAGAAGAAGAAGAAGAAGAAGAAGAAGGAAAAAAGGAAAAGAAAAGGGTATCCAGGTTCGGTGTACACTAGTTTTCGAATTTTCAGTTTTCCAGAATATTTCGAACTGATTGAATTTTATTAATGTTGAGTTATTTGTATTATATTGATTATAGTTTATAGTTTAAAATTGATTTTGGAATGATTTGAATTACAATATAGTTTATATCTGAAATATTGATTGTGAATAATATTATGAAATGATTTTAATACGTTTTAATTCTAATATTGTTATGAGAAATATAGTTGAAAGTGATTTTGATTATATAATGTTTGTGAAATGTATCGAAAAATGATTTTGGGGCATTTTGATTTAATATTGGTTTGAAAAATATACTCGTATATGATTTTGTATATTTATTTTATATGATTATTAATGAAATTTGGATTTCAAAAATATGTTTATTGATTTAAAATATTTTAAAATTAAATTTGAATATAAGAAAGTGATTTGTAAAATTGTATTTCGGAATTGGAATTGTAATATTGAATTTGAATGATTTGAAATCTGAATGGGATGATTTTAAAGGAAATGAAAAGGGTTGACATTGGATTTGAGAAATGGCTCTGATGTGTATAAACATAGATATGGATATAGGAGGTTGACATGTCAATTGGGTTTTTCTGAACAGTACTGTGCCGATATACTCTGATGCACCACCCTATGGATAGTGCAGACTACAAGTGCCGGTCCTAGGGTAGGGAGCTTTGATCTGAATGTACCATCCTTTGGATAGTGCAGGCCGTAAGTGCCGGTCCTAGGGTTGGAAATCTGATATGGGACATTTACAGCGGGTAACCCTGTTGGTGTCCAACTCTGATCTGATGTTCGACGGGTAGCCTCGTTGGTGTCCGATGTCGAACAACCCGTAATCCAGTCCGAAAAATTATGTTATGTATGTCAGGAGCCCAGTATGAAAACTGTTTTATTATATGAAAGCAATTGAGAAATTATGAAGATTTTGTCTGTTGATTGATTTTGAATATTATATTTGTTGAGTATATGATTTGATTTGACATGAGCCCCATATATGATTTATATATATGTTATTTATATTTTCGATAAATAGATAAAATTATTTGATATAGTATATTTGGATATACAATTTTGTGTACATCCACTAAGTAACCTGCTTAGCGTGTTGAGTTTTCTCACACGTAGGTAACAAAGGTTCCAAGGGAGACAAAAATAAAGAAAAGTAGAGACTGCAGAGGCAGAGTTCAAAGTCACATCGTTCCTATATATTTTGGTAGTCCTTTTGTAATAAGTATATATGTTTTAATACAACATGCATATACGGAAAATGTTTGTACATATTTGAAGAAATTTCGCTGTGTAAATATTTTATTATATGTTTATGTTATTTGAATTTTTATAAATTATATTGTGATAAATTGATTTGGCAAGTCGCACTAAAGTTGAACGGGTGCGCAAAAGTGATTTGAGAATTTAGAAGTGTTGATTTTTATGAATTTTAATTGTAAACATGTTTTGGAAAGTCAGCAAAACAGAGAAAACTCTGACAAGATTTTCAGAAATTTATTTGGACCATTTTCAAATGTTTTTAATATAGTTTTAAGTTATAGTTATATAGAAATAAAATAGAGATTTCGGTATATAGTAGCGCTCCCTGATTCGGTCCGAGCGGTTTGGGTCAGGGGGTGTTACATTAATTGTGTAAACGAGTCTGCTGTAATTTCTGAATTCAATAAAGCCAGCATACCTTATCAACCTTCCTCTGTAAATTCACCAAAGTCTGGCTCAGTTTGTACAAAAAGCAATGTGTTGTAAACTTAATTTATATGTTGAAAACTTTTGTAAAACCAACCAATATTGTTATGATTAAAATATTGTACAGTGAGCCCATTACTATTATAAAAAAAATTTGTCAGAGTTTCCTTTGTTTTTCTAACTTTCCAAAAATCCTGTTTTCCACAAAACTCAAACAATATAATATCAAACACTTCAAAATTCATTTCTCAATCATTTGCGCACTCTTCCATATAGTGTGACTTCCCCAAACATTTTTATTTATAACACTATCCATAAACAATATTTAAACAAAATACTAAAATCTCATAGTTTTAATCCAAAGAAAACAGAACTTATATATTACAACTTTACAAAACTTCTGTATATGCATGTTTAACTAAATAATATACAAACAAAATTTAAATATAACCACCCAAAAGTAATGTGACTTTGACTCTTCGTCTGCAACTCCCTCCTCCTCAGTCTTTTTCTCCACTGGTATCTCTATTACCTACGAGTGATAAAATCAACGCGGTAAACAATAATGCTTAGTGGGTGTACACTAAAATATTTTCGATATATAATATAAATGTATAGAACTAAAATTTCATAAATGCTTAATATCATACGGAATTAAATAAAACATAATAGTACAAATATGAAATAAATTGAGACTATAGTAATTAAAACATCTTCAAATGTTTCTGGATTGAAATCTCAATAAAAGCTCATTGCATTCATTTCATAGTTTTCAGTAATTTTCATTTTTCATTTCTTAATTGGGCCTCTGATATACATAACAGGGTTTACAGGACTGGATTACGGGTTTATACAGTCGGGTTTCCTATCTCAAAATGAAATGGTATCCCTATATTCACAGTCGATTTCCCATTTCAGAATGAAATAGTATCCATATATTCACAGTCGGTTTCCCATTTCAGAATGAAATGGTATCCATATATTATCATCATAAGTATTAGGAATATCAGTGCAGTACTGCTAAGTGCACTCAATTGACATGTCAATTTCCTATATCCATATTTCCCTATACGCATATCAGGGCCGTAATTCAGGTATTCCAGATTTCACAAATCATCAAAAATTCTCAATTTTCAACTTTAAAATTCTTACAACACAATCAAATAAATTTTATAAAACAGAAATCCTCTCAATTATTCCAAAAATCAATATCAAGCTATTCCAAAATCAATATCAAGCCATATTTATAAACCAAAGTATTCAACACAAAAATAGATATATATAGAAACCGAAAGTTAATTATGACAATATATTCTGCAAACTAAAATTATCAAAATCAATAAAATCCACATATATAAAATTCCAAAATCATTTTTAAAATTTAGTCATAAATCAATTCAATTATAAACTTACGAATTATTAAAAATTCAACTAGTCAGTTTGAATCTGAAAATTAATACTTAAAATAACAATGTATACCAACCTGAAAACAGTTTCTGGAAACATTTTTTTTTCCTCCACTTTTTTTTTTCTTTTTCTCTTCTTCTCTTCTTCTTCTTCTTTCTTTTCTTCTTTCTCTCCCGGCTTTCTTCTCCTTCTTTCTTCTTTTTTTTTCTTTTCTCTTCCTCTCACGCCAATCTCTTTGCTCTCTTTCTTTTTTTGCTTTGTTTTTGGTTTGGTTTCTGGTTGCTGTGCTAATTGTTTGTTTGACTTTTTAAATTTTTTTTTTAGTTGTTCTCCACTAACTATATATATATATATATATATTATAAATATCTCCTTAATTACAAATTGCTCCATTGAGCTTCTTAAAATCCTACAATGACACAAATGTACTATTAATCACATGTGATTTACCAATCCTTATTTAATTATCAAACTAATCCACCAATCACATTCC
Organism: Xanthoceras sorbifolium; assembly: GCA_003430845.1. Lineage (NCBI taxonomy): Eukaryota > Viridiplantae > Streptophyta > Magnoliopsida > Sapindales > Sapindaceae > Xanthoceras > Xanthoceras sorbifolium. Next base: position 1,643,529 of record CM010619.1, read on the forward strand.
ATCTCGATAATATTCCAAAAATATTCCACACTTATCCAATTAACAAATTGACTTCACCAATATTCAATTGAACCTATTATTCTCCAAATGCACCATGAAAATAATATTTCTAAATCGGTTAAAATCACTATTTGTTTATACACTATATATCGAGAATATATATATATATATATATATATATTTTTCACCAATTTTAATCACATACGTAACTTTTGCATGGTCAATAATAATTACTAATAATCCAAGGATATTTATTCTATTTACGAAAAATTAAGAGCGTTACACCAGCTATTCCTTTTCATATTCAACTGTTTTCTCCTACTTAGCTTGTAACTCAACTTTAATCACCAAATGTCCCAGTTATACCTTTTGAGTCTCCTGTGTCTTTATCATCTCCTATGCAGTAGCAACCTTCTAATGTGGTTCCTTTTCACCCTATGCTAACAAGACTGAAGGCTGGCATTATCAAACCAAAGGTCTATTCTTCTGTTTGTCAAGTTCCTATCAATGTTTTGGCTATTGGTCTTGAACCAAAGTCTGTTAAGGATGCTTTGGCTCAGCCTCATTGGTTTCAAGCCATGAAGAAGGAATATGATGCATTACTCAAGAATCACCCTTGGTCTTTGGTTCCGAGATCTCCCTTTATGAATTTGGTAGGCTGTAAGTGGATTTTTAGGACAAAATTCAAATCTGATGGAAGTGTGTTGAAGTATAAAGCTAGGTTGGCAGCAAAAGGGTTTCATCAAACAATTGGGATTGATTATTTTGACACATTTAGTCTAGTTGTTAAAGCATTAACTATAAGAGTTATCTTCACTCTAGCTGTCTCTTATGTTTGGCCAATTCAACAAATTGATATTAACAATGCATTTTTGTATCGTGATCTAAATGAGCTTATGTATATGAAGCAGCCTTCTGGTTTCATCCATCCTTAAATCCCATCACATGTGAGCAAGCTGCAAAAAGCTCTTTATAGCCTCAAACAGACTCCTCGAGCATGGTTCTTTAAGTTGAAGACAGCTTTGACAGACCTTGACTTCCAACCCTCAAAATCTGATGTCTCTCTTTTTATCAAACATACAGCTTCTCATGTTCTTTATTTGTTAGTGTATGTCGATGATATTTTGGTTATAGACAGCTGCTCTTCGTTGGTGCATCAAACTATTTCAGTATTGCAATCCAAATTTGCCTTGAAAGTTCTTGGACAGGTTAGCTACTTCCTTAGTTTTGAGGCACATCGAACTTTAGCTAGGATTTCACTTTGTCAGTCCAAGTACATTAGTGATTTACTTCTCAAGATATGATCAATTGCAAACTTTGTGCTACTCCAATGTGTCAAAGTACCAAGTTAGTCAAGACTAAAAAGCCATTTGCTAATCCATTCCTCTATTGAAGCACAATTTGTGCCTTGCAATACTTGTGCAACACTCGGCCTGACATTGCTTTCACAATTAATAGGCTTAGTCGGTATTTAGCAGCTCCTACAGAAGATCATCGTTTTGCATGTAAGACGGTACTCATATATCTCAAGGGAACATCTTCAAGGCGTCTTCTCTTCTAGCCAGTTTCAAAGTTTCATATTGAGGTCTTTAGTGATGCAGATTGGGCATCCAATCTTGATGACAGGAGCTCCACAAGTGGCTGCTGTGTCTTCTTAGGATCAAACCTCATCAATTGGAGTTCCAAGAAGCAGAATGTTGTGGTCGATCCAGCACAGAGGCTGAGTATCAAGCTTTAGCCAATGCTGCCTCTGAAGTGTTATAGCTGCAGTATTTGTTTACAAAACTTACCCTTCATATTCCCTCATGTCCAGTGCTTTGGTGTGACAATAAAACTGTTGCAGCTCTCTTAGAATCCTGTTTTTCATGCTTGGACGATATTGAGATTGACATTCATTTCATTTGAGAGAAGGTGGCAGCCAAGCAACTGTCTGTTTAATATGTGCCCACTTTTCTTCAGACAGCTGACATTTTAACCGAGGGTCTTCCTCAACCTCGTTTTGAGTTTTTATGCTCCAAACTGAGTTTATGCAATGATCTGTCGTTTAGCTTGAGGAGGGATGTTAAAGTATCTCAATCTACTCAATCCAATAACAACAACTCCAGCTACCAAACATGCTCTCACGATGTTCATGCAGGTGTTGCTTCTGTTGCAAGCAACAACATTCCAGAAATATCAAATTGTGCTACAATGTTTGTGTTTCCTGTGAAGCATTGTTCCAGTATTGATCGAAGAAAGAAAGGAGATAGAACTCTTGATAGCAAGTTCACTGGTGGCTGATCAGCTGGAGTTAGTTGAGCTTAGAGTTAGTTAGGATTTATGCTGACTTGGCAAAGTTATTATAGATGGACAGTGATCCATGATTTGTGAAAGATTTTAGTTGTGATTGCTGACTTAGCTATCACTCTATATATATATTTGCAAGTGTAATCGTTATTGTATTGAACGAGTAAAATGAAATCATAAATGAATGTGTATAGTTTTCCAGCAAAGCTTCAAGTTCAACAATGGTGTTTTCTGTAAGGATTTTCATAAAAACCTTTGATCTTAGTATTGTGTTTTAACTTCTTCTTGTAGAGCAAAATGTTTCTAGTTCAAGATCAACTACTTTTACATACCCCAATTGGAGAGAAGATGGTTTTGAAATCGTAAAGGGGTTTTTGTTTTGCTAGTGCATATGCATGATGATTTAGATTCTAAATCACCAAAACGATATATCACTATGATCATGATGTTGTAATTGAGTTTAATTCAAGGAATGAAAAAAATATAATTAGAAAAAATTGACAGTAGTCGATCTCCATCTTTGTTAATGGATGCTTTTGTGGAGAATAATATTATATGATATACAATTGGTCTAGGAAAAAGGTAATTTTGTAAATTGTTATTGTAGACCCTAAATTTCAAAGGGTGGTAGAAAGATCACCTACAACTGGCGAGACTAGCAAACAAAAAGTCGAAGTGTCACTTAGATACCGGGATAGTGCCGGCCAAGGGAACTCCAACACTCAAGTTAGAGATCGCAACAAGAGAAATAAGAGAGATAAATAAATGAACTTAGAGGTTTACTCATTGTAATGGTTCCCTGGATGGATTTGGTTGAAGTATGGTTGTTTCATCAGAAAAGTTAACAATCGGTAATGTGCAATAAATGAATGGTGTCAAGGTGAGCCTAGGAATCTGTTAGAGCATTCTACGTAGGTGTTATCCACTGTTAAATGGAATCCTGTAATAAATGGAGTATCCTTGTAATCATGGGATCGTTCCACGGTTGGAGCATCTCGTTATAAAAGGCCACATATTCCGCTTGACTGGTTCTTAAACCATTTTGTTCTACTTGCCCTCACTTTACACGATATTTAGGCCTCTTTGGTTTGTTTATGGGCTTCATGGGCCTTTGTTTTATGTGATACTCTTTGGGCCTTACTTGTACTCTGTGTTTTAATATATTCATATATCTCCGTTCTTAGGCTCGTGGGCTTTTGTTTTGAGCCTCGTCTTAGTACTATTTTTTGCTTTTATAATTATATATACTTATTATATTATGTTGAAATTCAATTAAATTTTTATATTGATTTAAATTATGATTACGGTAATACATTTATGACAAATTTTGAAAAGAGATTTATAAAGTAAAATATATTAAAGGAAAGAAAAATTGTTTTATGTCCAAAGATCCCCTTCTAAGCTGTATTTTAATAAATTAGCTTTGGTCATTTATATTATAATAAAGGGAAAAAGAAGAAGTTATATTTAAAAAAAAAAAAGGAAAATAGAGAAAGTGCATATAAATTAGGCTACTACAACCTTATTTTTGGATCGAGCGCTATAAATTTTTATATTGATTTAAATTTTTTTTACGGTAAAACATTTACGATAAAGTTTGGAAAGAGATTTATAAAGTAATATATATTAAAGGAAAGAAAAATTATTTTATGTCCAAAGGTCACTTTCTATGCTGTATTTTAATAAATTAGCTTTGGTCATTTATATATAATAAGGGAAAAGAGGAAGTTATATTAAAAAAAAAAAAAAAGGAAAAAAGAGAGAGCGTACGTTGACCATAAAAAGTGTAATATGGGGATTCGGGCACTACAATCTATAAAACGAGAGAGAGTGATCGGTAGGATGTTTGAGATACCGGGGCGGTGCCAGCCTAGTGAACGATGATTAAAGTCAGTAGACTTTATGCAAAAATTGTTAAAGCAGTAGAATGAGACAGTAGAAATACTTCCTGGGTATGGTTGATGAATTGGTGATGATTAGGATTGTGATGAGATGGCGATCGGATTGAGGGTCTAGTGATGACTGGAGTTGGCCATAAGTTGCAAGTACAAGTTCGTAGTTGATAAACAGTGAAAGAAATGTCAGAGTGGTGTCAGAATCTCTTTGAGTTAAGAATGCGTGAACCCCTTCTCAATGCCCACTCCTTCTCTTCTATACTGTGTTTGTATTGCCTGTTGTGGAGAGGCCATGTGCCCTTATTTATAGGCGAATTTCTCGAGGTTCATCAACGTCATTTTTTACTTGGTCTGATTTTTGAATAGTCTGATGGTCCTTCGGACCTGAGTTGGTAGTGCTTGGATTTTGGACTAGATAAATACTTTTGGTTGGGCCCTTATGAGTCTTGAACCTATATATAAAAGAAAGTGTATTTAAAAAGTTAAGCTCTAGGCCCATTTGATGTTACTTAGATACAATCGGTTTTGGCTTTATATGTGTTAGGCCTAAGCTTTAGGCCAGAGACTTATTTTGACCACTACAATGTATATAAATTAAGCACTACAACCTTATTTTTTATTCAAGCGCTATACATTGGGGTTATAAGCATATGGGTTACTTAGATGAAACATCTTGAAACGAAAACTTCTTTTATTTTCTCTACCAATAGCCGCCACACCTAATACAATAGTGTCACCTATATTTTCTTTTCTTCTTCCCTTGTTTACTATAGTAGTAAGAATTAGGAGAAAGAATCTAGACACTCAAGATAATTAATTAGCAATTCAAGAAAGGAAATCAACTTAGTGGAATTTAGAATCGAGAACATTCGATTCTAGGTGAGATTTTAATTTAACCTACTTGCCTTTGTAGTGTGATCATGTTAATCTTTGGTTTAATTGAAACCCTTTTTTTATAGTGATGTTAAATTTTGTTGCATTTCTCTTTGATAAAATTGTTTCAGTTCACTCAATTGATGATGGAATGATCGATAAAGGCATCTCTCTGTGGAATGGCAGCGCATATAATTGTTAATAATATGTAAGTCCCCTCGCAATTTGATCTCTTCGTCAATCCTTAAAGCGTTATTGGTAATACTTATCTTTAGCTCGTTTAGATGAAATGCATTTGATGGATCATCTAAACCAAAGAAATGGAAAAGACCTTCCTTTCAAGAGGAACAGATCTCCCTTTCAAGAGGAAAAAAAATGCTCATTTAGCCTAGTAAAGTCCCAAATTTAAATTGATACCACCGCATGTGGTACATCAAAAAAGAAAGAGGAAAAGATCAACAATTATTCTAATTATTGTTGTTCAAAAGAATTAAATGGGGATTTCTAAACACTATAATTTTGTTAACGTTGTAGTGTTCAATTATTCCTCTATTAAGTCAACGGGGTTTTACACTATGAATGCTTGAAAAATGTGTCTAGTATTTGTGACTTTGATTTCTATTTGCACTCTTTACGGATTACGTTAATTGGTGAGTGGGAAATAATTGTCAACTCTCGTATATTTTTCTATTCAAAATTTTATTACAAAATTTTGGTCATAAAAGAAAATCAAGAAAAAATACATATAATTGAAAATCAAATATATATGTATGTATGTATATTCGGAAAGTTCATACGTGTTTTCTTTATAGATGCAATAAATTTAAACTGTGTTTAATGTTTTTGAACAATAATTCTAATAATTGTTCTTTTTATTTTTCTCTAGAAAGTTTGCGGAATTGAAAATTAGAGTAACAATAGAAGGAAATTCAACCAGAAGAGCTAATTTTCAGTCGGTTTCGACACGCCTGGCTTGGGATTATGGAGGGATTAAGGAGTATTTGGAGATAAGATGGTCTTGAAAATTATGGAGGGGTTTTTGGTTTGCCAGTGCATGTTTACGGTCACAAGGATCTTGGTTCTTTGAAGCTATTCCCTTGCAATTGTTGGGTCTCAGGATTCAAGAATTTCAATGCTTTGAAGCAACTCACTTTGGGTTGGATTGAACTGAGACAAAATTCTGTCAAGGCCCTTCTGTTGCACTCTTCAATGTTGGAGAGTTTCAGTCTAAAAAGGTGTTGGAGCATTCATGACCATCTTGATATTTCCAGGCCAAACCTAAGACTCACAACTTTCGTTGCTGATAAGTGCAATTTTGTGTATGGTTCAGCTTGATGCTCCAAATTTGAGGTTCTTCAAGTATAGTGGAAAAGCTGAGCAAGTTTACTTTGGTTTGAGGGATTAGATTAATTTGATTTCTACTAGATGTGAGCTCTAGCAAATTTTGTGATTTGGGTCTATATTATGTTTGTTTTTAATTACATGTCAATCACAAACTTTTTGAGGTTACCTGAAACCATATATCAGAAAAGTATGTATGTTTTATTTCATATTTGTAAAGTAGATACCATTTTTAGTACCTTATCCTATGTTACATTAACTTATATCTTCATTAAGTTTGCAAGAAAAAAAAAATTCCTTTTCTCATCTTCAAAGTGAAGATGAACTTCAACACTTTTTATAGCGGTAACTTATCTTAGTTATTCCTATAACTCTGAAAGTATGCGTGAATGTGTCAGTTACAACTTGGCTAGGTGAATAGGTTTTATTTATTGGGTATTTAGAGTGGAATATGCTTGTAGAGTGATGTTCTCAGTTCTCTACTTGAGTGGTTGTAAGACTAAGAGAGGTGTTTTCTTGGTCGTATTGATGTAAGACATCACAATTGAACGCTTGTAATCTGGTGTTGTTTTCTCTGTACTCTTCTTTTGTTAATTACTTGCAAAATTTCTTTATTTGTTGTTTTCTCTAAACTCTTCCACTGAATTTCTGGTTGCATTGCATTTGAGTGCTCAAAGTTTTACGAAACTCAATTCACCCATGTGAGTTTTCGTCTAAACTTAAAATTAGAGTGTTGTTTACAAAAGTTACAGGGTTTTTTCAGAAATCTGTCTATTTATTACAATATTAATTCATAAATTTTATTTTCTGAATTATTCTATATCGTATTTATTTTTATTTTTTCACCCATTGTACCTAGTTTACATAATTGATTTTCAAAGGGATAATTGCACAAACATTGATTTTTATAAGGGGTAACTGCACAAACACTCTCGAGTTTAGGCCTAATTATACATATATGGATCTTATATCAAAATTAACACAAACACCCCTGTCATAAGTTGACTTCCATCCAAACTAACAGTTGACCAGACTTTTTGGGCCAAAAGACCATTTCACCCTTAATATCTTATTTTATTTAATTTTTTATTATCCTTAATAATTATTTAAAATTTAACTATATAAAAATGAATTTTAGAAAAGAAAAACTCTATTGAAGGAGCTCATAGCTCCTTCACTAGAGCCAAATGAAGGAGCAAAGCTGTTTTGTCAAAATTCCTTCGCTCTCGTGGAAGCTCGATCTACTCTAGTCGAAGGAGCGATCTACTAGAGAGGTGGAACCGGTGTGTGTTATAGGAAGTCTAGTGCTCTCACCAATCACAATATCATCTGAACCTGTATATGGCGTATGAAGAGAGAGCACTACAAGAAAAAATAGCTTTTCTGACAAACAATTTCTAACAGAGTCCAAATATGGTCGGTAAAAGTCGTATTTCCAATGGTAAAAATGTAACCATCGGAAAAGTGTAAAAGAAATATCTATTTTTTACGACGGAACAAATATCCTTAAAAATGGTATTGAAAGTCGTCGGAAATACTATAGAAATGGCGCCAAACTTTGGCGCCAACACTATTTCTAACCATATGTATATAGCCGTCGGAAATATTGAATTTTTTCCGACCAAGACACTTGATCCTCGAAAATTTTATAAAATTTCTGACAATATGTAACTTGTCCTTAGAAAAAAATAAAATATTTCCGACCATGGTCTCGATCCTTGAAAATATTATAAATTTTTTATAACAAATAACTTGTCCTGATAAAAGGTTAAAGTTTTCCTATCATAATTTTTTATCATTGAGGCAAATATATATATAACATATTTATAACATGTTTTTTCCCACATTTTTTATTTTTTAATTTGTAATTATATATTAATTAATTTATTTTATTTTATTTTATTTTATAAAAATATGTATTTGGTTTACACGTGGCATGGTCTGCTAAGGTTTGAATGGTTTAGGTTTTTTGCTTTTTAATTTGTAATAATCTATTAATTAATTTATTTTATATAATACAAATATTTACTTGTTTTGTTTTTTTTAAACGTGGCATGGTCTGCTAAGGTTTGAATGGCTTAGGTTTTTTATTTTTTAATTTGTAATTATATATTAATTAATTTAATTAATTTTATTTTATGTAATAAAATTATTTAACTTTTTTTTTTTACACGTGACATGTTCCTTGTTGAAAGAAAAAAATACCCATGTAATCGTTAAATTTAACTAACGGTTGACTAACAGAAGGAAGAAAGCTTACCGACTATATGAATTGGCCTGGAAATGCTGAGTCCATACAAAGATGCATTGTATCACTTTTTTTTTTGTCTTCTTGACAAAGATAGAGTTAGACATATAATTCTAGTAGAAATCATCATTAAGTTCTTCATATGTGAGATAATAATCAACTTAGATATAATATCATAATTCTAAATAGCAAATACAAGATAATGTACATATATAAAAAAAAAAAGAAAAAAGGATACAATGATTTTTATGATTCGAATTTTTTTATCAATGTTATATATTTCAATTAAATCGAAGTAATCCAATTTAGATTAATACGTCAATTCATTCGGTCTTAATATATGTAGTAATGTGTTTTTAAGGAGTTTTATTTGTCTCGACTTAATTAATTGGTTGAAAAGTGTATACTATATTTTTTATTATAATTTATTTATTTTATTTTTTAATAGTTTAAGTTTGATTAGGATTTAATTTATTTTCCTTTTTAGTAGTTTAAGTTTGATTATATTTAATTTATTTTCCTTTTCTTGTTATTTTAGTTTGATTATAATTAATTTATTCCCCTATTTAGTAGTTTAAGTTTGATTAAGATTTAATTTATTTTCTTTTTAGTAGTTTAAGCCTTTTAATAGTTTAAGTTTATAATTATTTGTTTTCCCTTTCTAGTAGTTTCAATATAATTGAGATTTAATTTATTTTATTTTTTACTTAAGTATTTATTTTTTTACTTGTTTTCTTATAAGGAAGCTTCATCATTATTATTTGTAAGCGTCTAACACCATTAACGAATACCAAATTAATTAAATATTAGAAAAAGTGAAATATGGTATAAATCATCATTAAGTTCTTCATGTGTGAGATAAGAATCGACTTAAAGTATAATATCATAATTCTAAATAGCAACTACAACATAATTCTCAATGATTGTTCCTATGGAAAAAAGTCCTTATACCTAACCCTTAATCTCTTGATTCCCTTTCCCGCGAATGTATAAAAAATGATACAATGATTTTTATGTTAATCGTGATTCGAATTTTTTTTATCAATGTTATATATTTCAATTAAATCGAAGTAACCCAATTTAGTTTAATACATCAATTCATTCAGTCTTAAAATATATAGTAACATGTTTTTAAAGAGTTTTATTTGTCTCAACTTAATCAATTGGCTGACAATTATATACTATATTTTTCTTATGAATGATATGTAGTAACATGTCAATTGATGTGATAACTAAAATTATATGATTAACAATTACAAGAAAATATTTAATTTTAAAATATTTCCTTTTTACTTTACATAATGCACATAAATTATATATCACACATACATGGATCTTAAGAATATTAATAAACTAATTAAAAATTTTAATATATTAATTAGTAATTAGTTATAAGAATACACAATGTCTTTTTCCTTGGTGGTTGGAGGCTTCAAAATCACCCATGCCATCAAGGTTCAAATCATTGTGTAGCCATATAAATATGTATTCTCACCATTATCCATAAAAACGTAATTGTGTGGGTAGACCTCTCCCCCGTACTGAGAGTAGTTATCCAGACCGTACTTGTATAATTTAATTTAGTTTTAATTAGATCGATTTTTTTATATAATAATAATTTTAACCACTAGCTGATATTATTGTTACATCAATTTTAATTACATGAATTTTAATATATAATCATAATAATATTATTTATTTTTATATAATAATTTGTTCCTGCATCCCCATCCCCATCCCCATCCCCATTGTCTTGACCTCTTTCTCATCCACACCCCATCCTCATTTGGTGGGAGAGTTTAGGGGAAGGTATCCTCATTTACATCCATGTTCCCTTTTCCCCCTCATTTGACTTAAAATAAAAAATTCAACTGAAGGTGCCCTGATTGAATTACATTTTTTTTAGGCATTTTTAGTATTTTTAGTTAATTAATACAGACAAATTTGAGTTACCGAATTCGCCAATAAGTGCTCCCTCCAAAACCATGGTCCTAATGTCCTAATTCCATAATTTTTATGACACCCAAAAAAGAAAAAGTGATTGTTTTTAGTTTTATGTCAATAAATATATTGTGGAGCTGTGTTAAGTTGACACCCAGAAAAGAGTTTTTTTTTTTTTTTTTTTGAAATCACCCAGAAAAGAGTTTCCCTATGTAAATGTTTTCTTAAAATAGTCTGCGAAATATTCTTGAAAAAGTTTGGTTTAATATGCAATATTTTATAGGTTCACTCCTTTCAAAAAAAAAAAAAAATTTATAGGTTCACATGTATTACAAATGTGAAAATTGGTCTTGCTCGTGTGTTCTTATATGCATTTTGATTAATAATGATTTTCTGTTTGTATTTCTTTTAGACAAACTGGCGTAGACCAAAGGGTATTGATTCGTGTTAGAAGAAAATTCAGGGGATGTACTCTGATGCCCAACATTGGATACGGCACAGACAAAAAAAAAATTATTATTATCTTTAATTTACTTTATGTAATTATATATAATTTTACTAAATATTCAATGATTTAATAAGATGCTTTATTTTATTTTTGTATTTACTTTCATTTAGTAGAGTATTAATAGGTATTTATCATTTTTATATTTAAATAATATTTTTCGATAATGAGTTATTTTTTATCGGTATTATTTTATTTCTAATCACAATCTTTCTTACTAATACATTAAAAGGAAAAAAGTATTATTATTTTTAATTGTAATGTTGCTCGGTAATACATTATTTTCAACCACAAAAATATAGTATTTCTAATTGTGAATATTTTGATAATATATTATTTCCAACTGTTATGCATCTTGGTTATAGTATAGTGTTTTTTAGTAATATATTTTCTCCAACAACGAAGTTCGTCAATATTACAATATTTATAAATACTCTTCTCGATAATATAATATTTTCGACCATAATTTTTCTCAGTGATACATTATTTCCAACTATAAAGCTTGTAAAACAATATTTCTGACTATAAATCTCATTAATAATACATTATTTCCGACTTTAATACTCCTTGGTGATACATTATTTCCGACGGTTATTTTTATTAGTTTTACCTTATTTTTTATTGTAAAGATCCTCGGTAATACAATATTTCTTACTGTGAATCTCATCGATAATATATTATTTCTGACTATAATCCTCCTTGGTAATATTTTATTTCCAATCACAATATATATCGGTAATATATTATTTTTGATAGTGAAGCTCTTGGAAATAAAAGTTTTGTAACCATAATAGTCGTTGGTGATATATTATTTTTCACCAAAAAGTTTCTTAGTAATGACTGAGCTATTTCCGACAACAAATACGGTTAAAAATATTCTCTTAACAATTGGTTGCCATAACATTATAGATGTATATTTTTATCATTTTTTACCACTCTTTACCCTTGGAAAAGCTATATTTCCGACGGTCCGTCAAAAAAATATTATTTCCAACCATACCATTTCTAACGAAGACTGACGAACTTTTTCCATCGAAAATGTGTATTTCCGACAGTCCTTAGTCATTATCGATAACTTTCAATCATTAGAAAAGACTACATTTCTTGTAGTGGAGATTGTTGAGATCAGAAGTAACACGGTGTGAAACACTACTGTCAAGTAGCCAAGTAGAGGTGCTAAAATGCTCTGCCGTTGTAAAGTGGGCTCCAGGCAATGGAGATGTTGGTGGTCTAGGCTGCCAGGATGATGAAGGACGAGGTTGCCAGGGCTGCTAGGGTGGACGAGAATGCTGAAATTGAGAGGCTACCAGGTTGAATGAAGGACAGTGTTTGGCAGTGTGCCCCTGAGTGTTGCATGCTTGACAGAAACCGATATATGGCTTGGAGGGAGGGCGAGGTCCATAAGAAGATGAAGATTGCGGACCAGTAGCTGAAGATGTAGGAGAAGGAGATAAAAACCGCCAGGACCTAGTACGGGGTGCAACCGGATATGCCCTGGTCGGAAGAGAGGCACTTGATGATCGAGTTTGATTCAGCATCAACGTTTTGGTGATTAATTTTTCATGGAGTTCGTCAAAGGAGATCATTGTGTCACGACCATTAATCGCATCAACAAGAGGTCGATAATCATCATCAAGTCCATCTAGAATCTTTTCAATGAGATTTTCATCATCAAGAGCTTTACCTAAGACAGCAAGTTCGTCGGCCCGTGATTTGATCATTTGCATGTACTCGAAGATGCTACAGGAGACTTTGCTGGTAAGTTTGAGTTGATTTTTAATCTATTTGATGTATCCTCGAGTGGGTTTTGCATATGTATTGGCAAAGATGGTCTAAGCTTCCTGAGAAGTGGTGGTGCATTGAATAAGAGGTAAAATTGAATGAGTGAGAGATCCAACAATAGCGTTGAAGATAAGTTTGTCTTGACGAATCCATGTGGTGTAGGCTGGGTTTGAAGAGACTTGGTTGTTAATTGTAACAATTGCCACTGGAGCGGGGTGAAACCCATCGACATAGCCATCAAGATTGCAACCGACGAGCATGGCATGAAATTGAAGTTTCCAAGATAGATAATTGGTGGAATTGAGTTTGATATTATGTTGAGAAGAAATATTGATGGCCAACAAAGGTTTAGTGGGATCCTTATCATTGGGAATGGTGATCTAATTATTGGGGTTAGCCATAGAAGAAGAAAGAAAAGAAAGAGAAAAAAAAATGGCTACGAAGGATAAGAGAATGCTTAGAGAGCGTGAGACTCTGATACCATAAAGTATTGTGTAAATTCTTGGATGCTTTTCCATTAATCAACTTTGAATGTGTGTGTCTGTATATATATATATATATATATATATATATATATATATATATATATAGATACACTAATTACAATCATAATGGAATGCTAGGAGCTTACCTAAACTAAATACTCATATTCAGGATTCCAAGAGATGCCGTATTGGGTCTGGTTTTTTTTTTCGACTGCTCCCGATTGGTGTATGTAATAGAATCGAATACCATATGATTTCCAGGAGCACATACATAAATGGAACTCATTTCTTGTACGATACAAAATGAATTTAAGATAATTACTTTGATAAAATACTTTTACCTTTTTACTTTTAAGATGAAACCTTTTCCGGTTTCAATTTTGTGTAACTTCAATTGCTAGTTTGACTGTACAACTAAATGTAGCAAGTCAAAGCTAGGAAATAAACTACATAATTACAAGAATCAATCTTTAAATAATATAATCAATTAAGAAAGGAAATACTATAGTTGCATGGGAGGTTGTTTTCCCTTTCTTTAATGTGGCATCGATGGTTGAACTTGCCTCGATTGCCTTTTTGAATTTTGAGTTTGATGTGGTGGATCTTTTGTATTGTCATAAGGTTATGCTAGCAATAAGGTTGACCCCTTTTCAAATGTTATATTTTTTAAAAGTATTGGAAGTTCTTCCTTTAGAGTGGTTCCGTTCACAAAGGTGGTCTTTCTAGGAGAGGGAGTAGATTCTTCGTCTTGATACCCAAGTCCTCTCTTATCTCCATGCATCTTGCCAAAGGTTAGCAAGTCACCAATCTTCTTAGCCCCAATGGAAAGACCCTTAATAGAGTCTAAGGCATCTTCCAGTTCCCTTTCAAGCTCCACACTTTTGTTTTAGGCTTGGCATTGTTCTTGTTCATCATCTTTTGCCTCCAAGCCCATAACACCGATAATCATATCTTTTTCATAAATTTTATTATTAAGAGAGGCTATGATCTCCCTTTATTTATCAGTGTAGGATGAATCATCCTTCTCCTTTGCTACTAGAGAAGTCACTTTCTTTTGCAACTTTAAGTTCTCTTTTTTCAACTTGAAGTTTTCTTTGAAGATCTTCCCTTAGGCTACTTCAAGACACTCATTTGCTTCTACATAACTTGAAACTCTAGAAGATTCCTCTCTTGGATTATCTTCTTCAGTGTAGGAGGTGGCAAAAGAAGTGAAATTATTCATATATTCTTCGGACTCCGAAGAACTTTCTTCATCTTCACTTGATTCACCCTTGCTCCAAGAGGCTACCATAGCCTTTCCTTTCTTGTTCTTCAAGTTTTCACAATATGTGGATATGTGATTATAGCTGCCAGATTCAAAGCACTTGACCCTAATTTTTCTTTGGATTGCTTTGGTTAGAGTCAATTTTTTTAAACTATCTGGCTTAGGCTCAAATCTATTATAGGGAAATCTTCTTTTAACCTCTTTTCTTTTTAAGGCATCACCTCTCTTGTCCTTTTTCAAGAAACTCTTGAACTTCCTTACCGTAAGGGCTAGCTCATCTTCCGAGTTATCATCTTCATCAACCATGCTTTAACCGCTTAGCTATGCTCTTCTACTTCTTGATTGGTTCAAGGGGACACTTCGTAGGTTTAGAGAGAAACCACAGCAAGCCTCATATTATCAACATTTCTTGCTTCTTCTATTGCGGTTATCTTGGGATGAAATTTTTTCGGAAGAGATCGAAGGATCTTCCATACTATCTTCAAGTCAGAATAAGCTTCCTCAAGAAAATGGGCTCTGATTGGTAATGTCAATCAGTTTCATATGAAACTCAGTAAAGGTCTCATCCTTTCTCATTGTTTTAGAGCCTCATACAAAGTTATGAGCATTTGAATCTTTGTTCTTCTAACCGCCGATGTGTCTTCATGTATGGTCTGAAGAATATCCCAGACTTGCTTGGCAATATTGCAATTTATAATAAGCTTGTACTGGGTTTGATCTACTGAGCAGAATAGAGCATTTGTGGCCAGAGAGTGTAGTTGTAAGTCACGACATAGAACCAACAAGATTTGGGACCAATTCATGAGACCCTCTCACTATCATTAGGTCGTGAGATTTTCTTTGGACATTAGCTATCAAACAGTGTAAGCACAATATCGCACCCTCTTCATCGCGATTTTAACCAAGAAATCAGCAGTTTCAATCCTGCGATGGTAATCCGTTATCACAAGGCAGCGATCAAGCATCTTAAGTTTCCCATAACATACTGGTGCCAAACTGCAATGAAATTTGCTACCAATGAGTCGCAGTTGAAAGGTCGCGAGTTAGTCCAGCACTTTCTAAATCTAATCTACGAGCAAGGGGTCGCAATCAAAGGTCGCAAGTTCCAGCCATTGCGTACCAGAGCGAACATGCGACCAGCCACTCGCGCGCACGTGGACGCGCTTCAGGTCGTGCCTTTGAGAAATACTTGATTTCTCAAGCCTAAACCATGCTAAACAGACACAAAGAGCTGTAGACTCAAGCACGAACGTTTCCAACTAGGAATATAATTTAACCAAATCGATATGCAACCTTAAGATATGAACTAAACTTGCATACAACAAATTAGACCAACTATGCATGGATACATGTATATAAATGTACGTGTGTGCGATAAGTTGTGCATGATAATGCAGGGATACATATATGCAAATTGTTTGTGTTGTATGCCTAAGTCTCTTCAAGAACTACAAGGCAAGATATAATCTTTCCAAGCAGTGTAACTCCTTATAAACGAGATGGCGAGACTTGCAAAGTTGCTTCACTTGACATGAGAATCCTCAAATGGACTAACTATGCAACTAGGATATAAGCAAACAGATGCTTTGACATAGGAATAAACTTGTTAAGTTTTCACACTTAGTGCGTGATTACATTTTTTATATTTTTATGGGAAGTGGTATATATATTGCTGATAACCTTATAACCCAAAAGACTAGCCTTATGGGTTATGTCACCACTTGATATAAGTACCCTTCTATTGCTTTATATTTTTTTTAAATGTGGGATTCATCCTATCTTCTATTAGCTTCACATATGGGTTCTCTAACATTCTTCCTCACATGTGAGGCCGATTGGCTTGGCCACCGTTGTTGAGTTGCCGTTTGGCAGAGCTCGGCCCAAGCCCCATATAATGTTAGTTGAAGGCTCTAATACCATGTTAAGTTCGCACATTTAGTGCTTGATTACATTTATTTATATTTTTATGAGAAGTGGATAATCTTATAACCTAAAAGACTAGTCTTATGGGTTATGTCACCACTTGATGTATATACCCTTATATTGCTTTATATTTTTTTTTCAATGTGGGATTTATCTCATTTTCTATTAGCTTTACATGTGGGTTCTCTAACAAAACTAACCTAAAAATATATGACCTTTCAAACTAAAAATAAATTATCTTTTGGCTCTTGATGAGTATCGTAATCATTCTTAGGAAAACAATTTTCTAAATATTGAAAAAGACATCTCAATGGATGAATAAGAGAAGTCTACACACTAATTTTGATGTTTTAACATATCTAAAAATTGGGTATCTTTCTGAATTAATGAGAAAAATAATTTTTAATTTTCTCTAACTTGTCATGCTCAAGCATGAGTTCTGTCATGCTTAAGCGTAAAATTACAATTTTTTTTAAAAAAAATAAAAAAAACTAATTGTGTCTTTCTTCTCACGTTTTACAACTTGTTCTTTTAAGTAAAACACGATATCTTCTCTTCTCATTTTTATTTCAACTTCTGTAAAGCAAAATACACCTTTTTTTTAAATTTAGGAAAGAAACTTTAAATATTTTCAAAGAAAATTTTAAATCTTGCAGACATTCAGATCACCGTCCATCCGTCTTTAATGATTAACGGTGGAGATTCACCAGATTCAAATTTTTTTTAAAAAACATCTTTTGTTATTTTAATGGACGGTGGGATCTATTTATTTTTTATTTTTTCAATTAATTAATAAATATTTTGAGGATAAAATAATTTTTTTAATCAAAATTCTAACATAAATTAACATAAGGGGGGTTTTGGTGAAAAACGAAACTAGCGGGTGGATTTTGACTAATACAATAAACTACAGGGGGGAAATGATAATCTCTCTTTATAAATTAGGTTACTATAACCCTATTTTTGGATCGGGCCCTATATATAGGGCTTATAGGTATCTAGGTTTACTTAGATGAAGCATCTAGAAACGAAAACGCCTTTTTATTTTCTTTACCAGTAGCCGCCACATCTAATACAATAGTATCTCCTATATTTTCTTTTACTATTCCCTTGTTTACTATAGTAGTAAGAATTAGGAGGAAGATCTTGATACTAAAAGAAATTAATTGTTGATTCAAGAAAGAAATCAACTTAGTGGAATTTAGAATCGAGAACATTCGATTTTTGGTGAGATTCTAATTTAACCTACTTTGCTTTGTGGTGTGATCGTGTTAATCTTGGGTTTAATTGAAACCCTTTTCTTATAATTAAGTAAAATCTTTTGTTTTTTTCTTTGATAAAACTGTTTCAGTTCCTTCGCTGCTGGAATGGTCCACAAAGGCATATCGGGGTGGAATGCCAGTGCGTATAATTGCCAATAATGTGTAAGTCACCTCCCATTTTGGTCTCCTCATAAAATCCTTAAAGAGTTATTTGTAATACTTTTATCTCTAGCTCTTTTCGATTAAATGTATTTGATGGTCATCTAAGCCAAGAGAAAATAGCAAAGGTCTTACTGTAATCCTCATGTTTGCAAACTTTCAACAAGAAAAATTGAACAATTATTCTAATTGTTGCTCAAAAGAATGAAATGGGGTTTCCAAAATTTTGTTATTTTTGGTTGTACTGCTCCATTATTCGTCATTTAAGTCACATGCTATACACTTGATGAAAGCTTGAAAAATATGTCTAGCATTTGGTGACTTTGGTTTCCATTTGCATCATTTCAGATTACATTTATTGGTGACTGGGAAACAGATCTAGTATATTTTTCTATGTAAAATTTTACTACAAAATTTTAACATAGAAGAAAATCAAGAGAAACTACATACAATTGTAGTCTTTATTGAAACAACAAATATAGAGGGACATATTTGCCATTTATACTTGACTTAGATGACCATCAAAGGCAATCAACCAGAAGAGCTAGTGATAAAGTATTATTAATAACTCTTTTAGCACCTTATGAGAGATCAAATTGAGTGGAGATTTGCAAATTATTTGTTTTCTTTACAAACAAGGATGATCCTCAAGACATCTCAACGTATTGAGTAAGAGAAGTTCAAGCCACACTGATAAATGGGTATTTTGTGAATTATTAAAAAAAATACAATTTTGATTTTATCTTTGACTTGTCTTGCTCAAGCAAGAGTGTTTTATGCTTCAATTTGGACAAAACTTTCTTTTGAAAGTGAGATTTTAGTCTTGAAAATCGTGGAGGGTTTTTTGTTTTGCTAGTGCATGCGTATGGTCAAAAGGGTCTTGAATCTTTGAAGCTATTCTCTTGCAACTCTGAGACTCGCAACTTCGGCTGTTGATAAGTGCAATTTTATGGACGGTATGGTTCGTATTGATGCTCCTAATTTGACGTTTTAATTAATCTAGTTTGTCTTTGTGGTGTGATCGTGTTAATCTTGGGTTTAAATGAAACTTTTTATAATTAAGTTATTATTTTTTGTATTTTTCTTCAATAAAACTCTTTCATTTCTTTCAATTGTTGCTGGAATGATTCACAAAGGCATGTTGATGGGATCCCAATACATATAATTGTCAATTATAGGATGATCCTTGTGACATCCCAATGGATGAATAAGAGATGTCTGCACACTAAATAGGGTCTGTATAATGTTAGGTTAAATAAATTTAAAATTGTTATTTCAATTTATGATTTTAATATTCATTCATATTTGCTCTCAGTCAATCCAATAGCAGTGATACATAAATGAATTATAGACTGATAACAAATCTTGAATTGAGAGTAAATAGATAAATTTAAGTCAAATTAAATTTTATATAATATAGTCTAGTCCAAACAGAATCCAAATTTCTACTCTCTACACCATTTATAAAATCTGAAATTTTAAAATTAGCTCTCTACACCTTTCAAAGTGCCAAAAAAAGACTATATTTTTCATCACCTATTTTGTTCATATTTCTCTAAACCACAATCTTAAGAAAAAAGCCAATACCAAATTTTATTTTATTTTTTTTTTTGCTCAATCGGTTCGTGACGTGAAAAAACCGTGTTGAGTATGGTAGCAGCATTGGGGTTACATCTAGAGCAGTTAGATGTGAAAATCGTTTTTCTTTACAGGGACCTCAAAGAAAAAAAAATTATATACAGCAACTAGAAAAATGGTTACTTCATATGCAATGCGGATCATTGCTGCTACTTCAAGAGAGCTAGTTCCAGTTATATAATTATGCTACTTAATGCTGATGATATGTTAGTAGCTTGTGCAGATTTGTAGGAAATTAACAAACTGAAGAAACATTTGTATACTAAATTTGAGATAAAGAATTTAGGTGAAACGACACAGATTCTTGGGATGAGGGTCAGCAGAGACAAAAAGAGGGCTACCTTGGAATTATTTCAGGTAGAGTATATTCGCAAGGTATTATAGAGATTCAACATAGGTGATGCTAAGTCTGTCAGAATACCTCTTGCTAATCACTTCAAGTTGTCTAAATAGCAATGTCCAGATATAGATGAAGAGAAATACTTCATGGCTAAGGTCCCATATGCCTTAGCCATTGGAAGCTTGATACACGCAATGATTTGCACAATGCCATATACTGCTCATACAACCATTAACAGATTCATGTCAAACCTAGGAAAGCAGATTATATCTATTCAAGTTTATATTTCTTTTGATTAACATGTGCTTCTTAAATTAGATTCACACACAACTAATTTTTTATATAAACACACACACATAGAGAGAGTACTCTTCAAGTCAACATCTACTATTTTTTATTTCCTTATATATCGGGTTTTGGCTTCAACTTGCCCCATGAATGGCTGATGGGCTTCATCTCATTTGGAGTTGGCAATGCTGGAGTGACCTATGAGCCCCTTATTTGGTGACAGATTCTCAATAATTCAATTTAATTCAACGAATAAAAAAAATGTAATTAGAAAAAAATTGACAGTATTCGATCTCCATCTTTATTAATGGATGCTTTTGTGGAGAATAATATTATATGATATAAAATTGGTCTAGGAAAAAGGTAATTTTGTAATTTTTTTATTGTAGATCCTAAATTTCAAAGGATGGTAGAAAGGTCACCTACAACCGACGAGACTAGAAAATAAAAAATTGAAGAGTCACTTGGATACTAGGGTAGTGCTGGCCAAGGGGACTCTTAACACTCAAGTTAGAGATCGCAACAAGAGAAATAAGAGAAATAAATAAATGAACTTAGAGGTTTACTCCTTGTAATGGTTACTTAGATGGATTTGGTCGAAATATGGTTGTTTCGTCAGAAAAGTAGACAACAAGTATATGCTGTAAATGAATGGTGTCAAGGCGAGCAAGTTGTGACTTGTGAGAGAAGAAAGATAGAGAGAGAATAATGTTAGCAATAGTCAGAGTGCCAGCTTGCTAAATGAAGGATCTCCCCCTTTTTATATAGGAGGCTAGGTATCTGTTGGAGCATTCTACAGAGGTGTTATCCACTGTTAAAATGGAATCCCGTAGTAAATGTAGTATCCCTGTGATCATGGGACTGTTCTACTCTTGAAGGATCTCATGATAAAATGTCAGATATTCCGTATTGACTGGTTCTTAAACCATTTTGTTCTACGTGGCTCTCACATTACACGATATTTAGGCCTCTTTGGTTCGTTAGGCTTCATGGGCCCTTTGTTTTCTGCGATACTCTTTGGGCCTTACTTGTACTTTGTGTTTTAATAATGAATTTTGATATATTCATACATCTCCGTTCTTAGGCTCGTGGGCTTTTGTTTTGAGCCTCGTCTTAGTACTGTTTTATGCCACTACAATTATATATACTTAATAGATTATGTTGAAATTCAGTTAAATTTTCATATTGATTTAAATTCTGATTACGGATAAATTTTGGAAACAGGTTTATAAAGTAAAATACATTAAATGAAAGAAAAATTATTTTATGTCCAAATGCCACCTTAAGCTGTATTTTAATAAATTAGCTTTGTTCATTTATATTATAATAAGGGAAAAAGAGGAAGTTATATTAAAAAAAAAGAAGGAAAATAGTGAGAGTGGATATAAGAGCATCTCCAATGCAAATATGTATTTTTGAGTATCTAAATAGTGCCACATCAGCATTTCTAAATAATATGGATCTAACTTGTCAAAAAAATTATAAAAATGCATATTCACTTCTCCAATGTGAATATCTAAATAGTAATTTTAAACCAATCACCACAAGTCATTTGTTACATTCTCTCTTCATTCAATATGATAATTAAATGCATTGACAAAATACTAAAATTTTATTGGTGGGAAAACTTAGAAATCCTAGTCAGCATATCAAGGAGAATATCTACAATTAGAAACTCTACTTGATATTCTCTAACTTTTTTTTTGCCACATCATATCAATATTAAAGTTAGATAATTGCATTGGAGAATGTTTTCTTAACTTTTTCAATATTGATCCTATGTGGCACTCAATTTTCTCCAAATACATAATAGCATTGGAGATGCTCTAAATTAGGCTACTACAACCTTATTTTTGGATAGAGCGCTATAAATATTTTATATTGATTTATATTATTATTACATTAATACATTTACTATAAATTTTGGAAAGAGATTTATAAAGTAATATATATTAAAGGAAAGAAAATTTATTTTATGTCCAAATGTCGCCTTCTAAGCTGTATTTTAAAAAATTAGCTTTGGTCATTTATATTATAATAAGGAAAAAGAGGAAGCTATATTAAAAAAATAAAAAATAAAAAATAAAGGAAAAAAGAGAGTATATGTAAACCGTAAAAAGTGTAAGATGGTGATTCGGGCACTACAACCTGCAAAATCAAAGAGAGAGAGAGAGAGATCGGTATGATGCTTGGGACTCCGGGACGGTGTCGGCTACGTGAACTCCAACGATCAAGTCAGTAGTGTGAAGATTGAAACTAACAATCTATTTTTCAGAAATCTAGAAGAGAAAGAGAAGCCATGGCTGAGTTGAGAGAGAACTCTCTTTTGATGATTTTTGTTTTTATTAGAAAAATTGATTGATTACACTAATGAGATCCACTCATTATATATATTACAAGATTGAAGAGTAAACAAAACTTAGCTAAATATGATCACGCCTAAACAATGTATGATCAGGAAAACAGAATTTGCACAAGTTGACAAAACAGAGTAACTAATTTGTAACTAACTTGGCAACTTGGCAAATCTATATTTTAGCTAATGTGTATCAGCCTTATGATAATCTTGTATACCTTCATCTGACTTGGATCAATCACATGCATCACACGTCACAGGACCAACTCCAGCTCTTGCTAGAATCGCAAGTCCTGTGAAGGCTCTGTTTAGCTTGCTGCTGTGATGAACAGCTGCTGAAGGAACTGCAACTGAAGAAACTAAGGCTCTGTTGAGCTTATGCTTAACATCCCCCCGCAAGCTAAATTGGGGAGAGTCAACCAAATTTAGCTTGAAGCAAAGGAAGTGAAACTGTACACGAGGAAGACTCTTAGTGAAGATGTCTGTAACCTGATTTTCAGTAGGAACATAACGCGGTTCGATCAACCCAGCAGTAACCCTTTCTCGAATGAAATGGATGTCAAGCTCGATGTGCTTCGTCCTAGCATGGAAAATGGGATTTTGAGCAAGAGAATTCGCTCCAATATTATCACACCACAGAAAAACAGGTGCTGGAAGTGAAACTTTTAACTCAGAGAAGAGAGACTGAAGCCACAAGATGTCTGTTACAGCATTTGCCATGGAACGATATTCGGCCTTCGTGCTGGAGCGCGTTACCACCTTCTGTTTACAGCAAATGCAATATCGGGTTTGGTATGCATGAAATATTGCAATGCACCAATAGTGCTTCGATAGAGTGTAGGGTCTTCAAATGGAGAACCATCCTTAGTTGAGAGTTTACTGCTAGTGCACATGGGAGTATCACATAGTTTAGAATCAGCCATGCATGTTTTGGAGAGAAGATCAGTAATATATTTTGTCTGTGTGAGATACAAGCCCGAGCTATCCCTATAGGCTTCAAAGCCAAGAAAGTAATTGAGAGAGCCCAAACCTTTAATGCAAAAGTTTTATGAAAACGATGAATCAAACTACGAATAGCAGCGCGAGAGTTACCAGTGAGCAATATGTCATCCACATACACAAGAAGATACATAACAGTGGAGCCTGAGTGATGAATAAAGAGAGAGATATCTGAGGTTGAGTTGTGGAATCCCCAAGAAAGCAAAGCAGTCTTCAAAGTAGTGAACCAAGAACGTGGCACTTGCTTGAGACCATAAAGCGTCTTCTTGAGCTTACAAGCATGAAGAGGGTACTGCGGATCAGTGAAGCCAGGAGGTTGTTCTATAAACACAAGTTCATGGAGATCACCTTTAAGAAATGCATTGTTGATGTCAACCTGTTGAATGTCCCAGTCATGAAACACTGCAAGCGAGAAGATGACTTTGATGGTGGCAGATTTTACCACGGGACTGTATGTGTCGAACAAATCCAAACCAGCTGTTTGGTGAAAACCTTTCACGACCAGCCTGGCTTTATGCTTCAAGATACTCCCATCAGGTCGATATTTGGTGCGAAACACCCATTTGCAACCTACAAGATTCATGTTAGGTGTAAGGGGAACAAGAGTTCATGTTTCATTAACATGCAAAGCATAAAGCTCTTCCTTCATGGTTTGCACCCACACAGGACTGGTCAAGGCCTCTTTAACAGAACTTGGTTCACTAACAGGTGCAAAAAAAACTTGATAAGACCTGGCAGAAATAGCACCACTTCGAAGCCAAGTGACCATTGGGTAAGCAGCAACCAAAGGAGGAGGAGCTGATGAAGGATGAGGTTCAATTGGAGCTGCAGATGAGGAGGAAGTGCCAACAGCTGTAACATGACCGGAAGCACCTTCTGAAGCAACTGCAAAATTCTGAAGATCAACAAACAGCTGAAGAGTTGGAGGAGAGACAGAAAGTGAAGAATCTGGAATAGGAACAGAACAGCTCACTCGTGTTGTGGAATTAGTAGTTGAGGAAGGCAAGGAAACCTGCTGAGGAAATAACGAAGCATAAGGGAATTCAAGTTCATTGAATATTACATGACGAGAAATGTAAACTTTCCCATTTGGATACAAACATTTGTACACCTTGTGACATGGACTGTAACCATTGAACAAGCATTTATGCGAATGGAAATCCAATTTATGCCTAGAATGATCCCTCAAATATGGAAAGCATGTGCATCCCAAAGTCTTGAAAAAATTATAACTCAGTTTCTTGTGAAATAGCTTCTTAAAAGGTGACATGAACTTCAAGACAGAAGATGGCAGATTATTGATAATGAAATTTGCAGTTAAGAAAGCTTCACACCAAAATTTGATAGGCATGGATGCATGACTGAGTAGAGTGAGACCAAGCTCAGCTTTGTGGCAATGCTTTCGATCAGGAACTCCATTTTGTTGATACGTGTATGGACATGTAAACTGAAGCTTTACACTGAGAAAAGCCAAAGGTTTTATGAAACTTAAGTACTCACCTTCCATGTCAGTTTGTAAACATTTAATAACAGTACCAAGCTACACCTCAACAGACTTTTTGAACAACAAGAAGGTTTGAAGAGCTTCAGATTTAAGCTTTAAAGGAAAACACCATGAAAACCGAGAGTAGACATCAATGAAGACTATGTAGTATCGAAAACCCTCAGTAGAAACAATTGGAGAGGGACCCCAAATATCACTATACACCAACTCTAATAGTGTCTTAGCAGAAATATTGAACCTAGCAAAAGGTAGCTTATGCATTTTACCTCTTTGACAAGCATCACAAAACATAGGAGATTTAACATCAAAAGGAAAATGTTGAGTTTGGAGAACCTTTTTAAACACAACATCAGATGATTGCCCAAGCTTGGCATGCCATATTGTGTAATTATTTTTAACAGCAACATTGACATCAAAACAACTCAATTATGATATAGAGGTTTGTACCAAACAGTTTGTATTTTTATTACAAGCAATATAAGCATGAGATGAAGTCTTATTTCCTAAGCTGAACAGAGTCTTGGAAGGCAGAATTCGAACATCTCTTGAGCCAGCTATCTTCGTGTAATACAGCCCATTATCAAGAGAGCCTTGAAAAGAATCCTCTTGGTTTTCAGATCCTTGACAACACAACCATTGTTAGTAAACTTAGCAACAAAATTGTTGTCCTTGGTTAGCTGTGAGATACTAAGCAAATTCTTTGAGATATGTGGCACATGAAGAATATGTTTGAAGTGCACATCAGTATATGGTGTGGTGTGTGACTTAACAACTTGAGAACCAAAATGTTTAATATCAAGATGAGCACCATTTCCAACTAATAACTTGTCATTACCTTGATAGGTTGTCTGTAAAGAAAGATTATTTAACTCCGATGTAACGTGGTTAGTAGAACCATTATCCACATACCATGATTGATCTCCTTGAGGATTTGAACTGCCACAGCAAGCTGGAGCATGATGATGACACATATGATGCTGCTGACCATGCTGATTTTGAGAAAGAACTTGAAGCTGATCCGTGTATGTAGGATGACTTTGCTGTTGAACATAGTGTGCTTGAGCAGCAGGTTTAGTACCTTGACAACCTTGATCAAAACGTTTGTAACACTGCAATGCATGACGGGACCCACCTCAAAATCCTCTACTGTAGACTCCAGTAGCCCCGCCGGGCACTCCAATGAAAGTCTCCCAGAATCTAACTGACGAAACTAGAAGATTCCATGAAGCGGACCCTTTTTATAAAACTGTAATTCTAATATCATTCTAAGAGAAAGGTTGTGGATTTTGTTTTATACAAAAAAACTATTTTATTAAAATTTCGGTGAAGTCTACCCTGTATTTCTAAAATTTACCAAAATCAGGAGACCTGCATAAGAAAATGTACACTCCTAATTTTCATTTTCTCAACTACCACAGGACCTCTAGTCCATCTCAAATCAACCACAACTATGTTTGTAATTCAATTAAAAACTGCTGAACTTTAACCATATGCATTTTCTTACAATTTACTTTGCAAACTTAACTTCAAATTCATGCATCAATATTTAAACAAAAATAGAAATGCTACTATATTTATATACATGACCAAGGATTTAAGAAAAGATAATTACATAGAAAGTCAATCAAAATAAACGGTCGTCGACCACCACCCAAATCAATCTGTCGCAGGAGATCTGGCTGCCTCAGTACTAGTACCTGCACCTGGAGGCTTTTTAAAAACATAAAAACAAGGAGTGAGCTAAAGGAGCTCAGTGAGTGCGTAAATTTTTCTGCTGAGAAATCACCTGTTTCATAATATCTTCTGAAATACTTTCAATATTTATATTTCTTAACTAATTATGAAAATAGTAAATCTGTTTCATCGAAACTATTTTGAAGTCTACATTGAAAAACATAGCACAATAATAAAACTTTTTCTATTTTCTGAATGTCGTACTAAAAAGCATAGTTATAAAACTATTTTTATTCACTGAAAACTGTGCTGAAATCTTTTTCATAAAAACTGTTCTGAAATCTGTTTTCTGAAATCTAGCCAAGCATTATTTTCAAATAATTCTTTAAGAAATACTAAAGCATAAGCAAAATATATATTCAATTATCTTTCTGCATTGAAAATCTGTAAACTATTTCTGGCTTGATTTCTGTATCTGAAAACTCTCAATGGAACCCGTAAAGCTGACTCATATGATGACTAACCAGCGCCGTACCATATGAGTGGGTCACAGGGCGACTAACTGACGCCATCCACTGTGACATCTAAAATAAAGGTCACGAGGCGACTAACTAACGCTGCTCAACGTAATATCTGAAATAGGATATCTCACTGTCCATGAGGCGGAATTCTGCGTCGCCTACATATAGCAAGACAACACCCCATAAGTGTGTGGGCGACTGACAGACTCGACAGACACAATGTAATACACTCTCCCAATAATATGTACTGTACACATATAGATATTGTAATATATTTTTCCAGAATTGATTGTACGGTACTATAGTGGAATATATTTGATGGATCCGAAAGTTTTCGAAAAAGGTATCACAGATTTGAAAAATGTCTGGAATAGTTTCAGATAATTAATAAGGTTCCATAAAGTATATAAGAAATTTAAATTATAAGTTTTGGAGAACATAGTAAGGATTTCCATAAATTGGAATATTAAGAATATTTATTGGAGGTTAAAATATATTTTTACGATATGATATTTTAATTTAAGTAATTGATAGAAAAGTAAATTGAAATAGATTTTTGTGGAAAAGAGTTAGTGGATTGTTATGGATTAATTTGTAAGTTAAAAGATTGTTGACCAAGATTATGTGATTCGTTTTCAAATTGTGGTCATATTTTGATTTTAAAATGTAATGGGGACAAGTTGTAATTAGTAAAGTATAATATATATATATATATATATATATATATATATCAAAAAAATGAAATGAAAATAGAAGAGAAACTGGGTGAAGAACCCAGAAATTTCGAGAAGAGAAAGGAGAGCTCCGGCCGAAGAAGAGAGGAAAGAAAAAGAGAGAGAGGAGAGGAAGAGAAGCTACCGGTCAAGTTGAGAAGAAATAGAGCAGCTGTGAAGAAGAAAAGCTGCAGAAACCGTTAGAGGAAGAAGGAGATAGCTCGGCTAGAAGGAGAAGAAAAAGAAGGAAGAGGTAGCAGCCAAGAGAGAAGAGAGAAGAGAAGAGAGAGCTGCTGTCCAGCTGAAAGAGAATAAGAAAGAAAGAAGAAGGAGAAGAGGGAGAGAGAGCTGTCAGCAGCGGGAGAAGAAGAAGAGAGTAGAAAGTGTGTAGAAAAACAGAGCAGACCGAAAGGAAGAAGAAGAGAAAGAAAAAGAAGAAAAAGAGAAAAAGAAAAGAGAAAATGAGAGAAGAGATCCGATCCAGAAGAAGAGGAAGAGCAAGAGAGCTGGGTAAGTGATTAGTGAAGTGAAATTGAATGTTTGGGTAATGAAATTGGTTGATAGGTTTGTTAATTTAGTATTTGATTTGAGTTTGATGATGTTTTTATTTCAAATTAGTTTAATTGGAATTGATTAGAATGAAAATTTAGAAAATTAGTAAGTTAAAGATTTGAGGATTTGATTTATTTATATTTGATGACTATTAATTTTAAAATTTAAACTGTTTGAGTTGTGATTGAATTATTGAGATGGACTGGAGATCCACAGTAGTTGAGATTTGAAAGATTATAGAAGTGTTCAAGTTTTATGCAGGTCTCCAAGATTTGGTAATTTCAGAAAAACAGAGGAGACTCTGCCAAAATTTTTATAAAATAGTTTTGATAAAAAAAAAATAAAAAAATAAAAATTTATACTCAGATTTCCAAGTTAAGAAACGGCTTAATTTCACGGAACTTTTCAGAGGGGCAAGCCTTAACTGGAAAGCTACTAACTTCTCTATTTTCTGTTTTTATTTTTGTTACCCGTTGACTTGTATATTTGGATTTGTGAGTGGAATTTGGTGCATGGAGTCTCCACTCACTTGTGTGTGTGTGTCTATATATATATATATATATATATATATATATCATTTAATTGCAATTTGCTCCCTTGACCTTTTACAAATCATAACATGACAACAAATTTACAATTAATCACATGTGATTTACCAATCATCTATTAATTATCAAACTAATCCACTAACTCTTAACTTGGGATTTCATGATTGGTTCATTTTTATTTCACATGGATTGTGCTTCTTTAGGATAAAATTTTCATATACAAACTCATGTCATTCTTATGAAATTAAATTCCAAAAATATTCCACACTTATCCAATTACCAAATTGACTTCACCAATATCCAATTGGACATATTATTCTCCAAATGCTACATGAAAATAATATTTATAATGGGGTTAAATCAATTAAAATTGCGATTCGTTTTTACACTATATATCGAATATATACTTTCTATCGAAATTATGAATCGGGTTTTACAATGCACCATGACCAGGCTTTGAGCACAACTGGCAGTAAATGCGCTGATTTGATCATCGGTATCTGCCTCCTCGTTGGCCATTTCTGCCTCTGCCATTGCCTCTATTGCCTGAGCCAGAATTTCCACCATTTCTTTGACCTTTTTTGTCATAATTGCCAGCTTGATTTGCAGCAAAATGTGTTGAAGCACCTGAAATGTTTAGTTGAGCTACTGTATTCAATTGATCAATGCGCTGCTCATGCATTAGAAAAGAAAACTGAGCATCCTCCAATGACATAGTTCGATGTTGAGATGAAATCATCACCACAACAGCATCATATTCATGACCAACTCCTTCCATAAGAGCAAGAATTAGATCACGATCAGGAACTTCTTCTCTAGCCTCCATTAAAGCATCTCCAATGTTTTTAATCTTCATGACAAACTCACTTATGGAGTCACCTCCTTTCTTGATTTGTTGCAATTGTTGTCGCAGCTGTAAAATTCTAGCCATGGATTGCTGCGAGTACATACGTTCAAGTTTAAGCCATAATTCCAATGAAGTTTTACACTTAGTTACCTGTCCAATAAGAGAAGGACTAACTGTTGAAATAAGTCATCCAAGAAGAAGCTGATCAGCTTTTTGCCAGATAATAGCATCAGGATTAATCTGTTGTTCAACGGTTGATGTACCAGGAGTCACAGTAGACTGAACTTCAATGTACGGTGATGGAACTGGAGTTAGAGGAGAGATCATCCTTTCAAGATCTAAAGCTCTGATTGCTGGAAGGAGCGAAGTCTTCCAGTGAAGATAGTTGTTCCTGTCAAGCTTGATGGAAACGTTGAAGGACAAGGTTTTGGCTATGGAAACAAGATCCATAGTTGAGTTTCCTGAAGTGAGATTATTCAGGTTAAGAGTAGAATTAGCAATCGATTAAGAGGCAGCCATTGACGATTAGTCGATAAATCTCTGATACCATGTGAAGATTGAAACTAACAATCTATTTTTCAGAAATCTAGAAGAGAAAGAGAAGCCATGGACGAGTTGAGAGATAACTCTCTTTTGATGATTTTTGTTTTCATTAGAAAAACTGATTACACTAATGAGATTCACTCATTATATATATTACAAGATTGAAGAGTCAACAAAACTTAGCTAAATATGATCACGCCTAAACAGTGTATGATCAGGAAAACAGAATTTGCACAAGTTGACAAAACAAAGTAACTAATTTGTAACTAACTTGGCAACTTGGCAAATCTAGATTTTAGCTGATGTATATCAGCCTTATGATAATCTTGTACACCTTCATCTGACTTGGACCAATCACTTGCATCACACGTCACAGGACCAACTCCAGCTCTTTCCAAAATCGCTAGTCCTGTGAAGGCTCTGTTTAGCTTGTTGCTGTGATGACCAGCTGCTGAAGGAACTATAACTGAAGAAACTAAGGCTCTGTTGAGCTTATGCTTAACAAGTAGACTGTATGTAAATACTGACGATGATTAGGATTGTGATAAGATGGCGATCGGAGTGAGGGTCTAGCTATGACCGGAGTTGGCCGTAAGTTGCAAGTACAAGTTCGTAGTTGATGAACAATGAAAGAAATGTTAGAGTGAGGTCAGAATCTCTTTGAGTCAAGAATGCGTGAATCCCTTCTCAATGCCCACTCCTTTTCTTTTATATTGTGTGTACTGACTGTTGGGGAAAGGCCATGTGCCCCTATTAATAGGTGAATTTCTCAAGGTTCATCAATCATTTTTTACTAGGTTTGATTTTTGAATAGTTTGATGGTCCGTTGGACCTAGGTTGGTGGTGCTTGGACTTTGGACTATATAAATACTTTTAGTTGGGATCTTATTAGTCTTAAGTCTTTGTATAAAAAAAATGTGTATTTAAAATATTGGGCTCTGGGTCCATTTGATGCTACTTAGATGCAATCTTTTTGGGCTTTATATGTGTCAGGCCTAAGCTTTGGGCATGGAGCTTATTTTGGTCACTACAACCTTATGTTTGGTTCTAGCGCTATAAATAGGGGTTATAAGCATCTAGGGTTACTTAGATGAAACATCTAGAAATGAAAACTTATATTATTTTCTCTACTAGTAGCCGCCACACCAAATATAAGAGTGTCACCTATATTTTCTTTTCTTCTTCCCTTGTTTACTATAGTAGTAAGAATTAGGAGGAAGAATCTAGATACTCAAATAATTAATTGGCGATTCGAGAACATTCGATTCTAGGTGAGATTTTACTTTAACCTACTTTGCCTTTGTAGTGTGATCATGTTAATCTTTGGTTTAATTGAGACTTTTTTTTTATAATGATGTTAAATTTTGTTGCATTTCTCTTTGACTAAAGTGTTTCAGTTCGTTCAATTGATGTGGGAATGATCGACAAAGGCATCTCACTGTGGAATGGCAACACCTATAATCGTTAATATTATGTAAGTCACCTCTCAATTTGATCTCTTTGTAAATGCTTAAAGCGTTATTACCAGCTCTTTTAGATGAAATGCATTTGATGATCATCTAAACTAGATAAATGGAAAAGATTTTCCTTTCAAGAGGAAAAAACGCTCATTCACTCTACTAAAGTCTCAAATTTGAGACGCCACCACCGCATGTGGTATGTAAAAAAAATGGAAAAGATCAACAATTATTCTAATTATTGTTGTTCAACATATATAATTAAATGGGGGGTTTCTAAACACTATAAATTTTGTTAATATTGTAGTGTTCAATTATTCCTCTATTAACCCAATGGGGTTTTACACTTTATGAATGCTTGAAACATGTGTCTAGTATTTGGCGACTTCTATTTCTATTTGCACTCTTTACGGATTACGTTAATTGTTGAGTGGCAAATAAATGTCAATTCTAGTATATTTTTCTATTCAAAATTTTATTACAAAATTTTTCACATAAAAGAAAATCAAGAGAAAATACATATAATTTAAAATTAAATAATTGTTCATAAGTGTTCTCTTTATAATAAGTGTTTTATAATCAATAAATTTAAATTGTATTTAATGCTTTTGAACAAAAATTCTAATAATTGTTCTTTCTTTTTTTTTTCTCTAGAAAGTTTGCAGAAATGAAAATTAGAGGAACTCATTTCCATTTATGCTTGACTTAGATGACCATCAAAGGAAATTCAACCAGAAGAGCTAGAGAAAAAAGTATTAGTTTTCACTCGGTTTCGACACGCCTGGCTTGGGATTATGGAGGGGTTGACTCCATTTGGAGATAAGATGGTCTTGAAAATTATGGAGGGGTTTTTGGTTTGCCAGTGCATGTTTACGGTCACAAGGGTCTTGGTTCTTTGAAGCTGTTCTCTTGCAATTGTTGGGTCTCAGGATTCAAGAATTTCAGTGCTTTGAAGTAACTCAATTTGGGTTGGATTGAACTGAGACAAAATTCTGTCAAGGCCCTTCTGTTGCACTGTTCAATGTTGGAGAGTTTCAGTCTAAAAAATTGTTGGAGCATTCATGACCATCTTGATATTTCCAGGCCCTTCTAAGACTCACAACTTTTGTTGTTTGATAAGTGCAATTTTGTGTATGGTTCAGCTTGATGCTCCAAATTTGAGGTTCTTCAAGTATAGTGGGAAAGCTGAGCAATTTTACTTTGGTTTGAGGGACTAGATTAATTTGATTTCTACTAGATGTGAGCTCTAGCAAATTTTGTGATTTGGGTTTATATTATGGTTTTTTTTTACAAACACCTTTTGAGGTTACCTAAAACTATATATCAGAAAAGTATGTATGTTTTCATTCATATTTGTAAAGTAGATACCATTTTTAGTACCTTATCCTATGTTACATTAACTTAATTATATCTTCATTAAGTATGCAAAAAAAAAAAAAATATTTTTCTCATCTTCAAAGTGAAGATGACCTTCAACACTTTTTATCGCGGTAACTTATCTTAGTTATTCTATAACTCTGAAAGTGAGTGTGAATGTGTTAGTAACAATCTAGGCAGGTAAATAGGTTTCATTTATTGGGTATTTAGTGTGGAATAAGCTTGTAGAGTGATGTTCTCAGTTCTCTACTTGAGTGGTTGTAAGACTAAGAGAGAGGTGTTTTCTTGGTTGTATTGATGTTAGACATCACCATTAACACTTGTTATCAGGTGGTGTTTTCTCTAAACTCTTCTTTTGTTAATTACTTGTAAATTTCTTTATTTGTTGTTTTCTCTTAGCTCTTCCACTGTGAATTTATGGTTGCATTGCATTTGAGTGCTAAAAGTTTTGCGAAACTCAATTCACCCCGTGGGGTTTTGTCTAAACTTTAAAAATGAGTCAAAACTTAACAGGGTTTTTTCAGAAATCTATGTCTTCTATGTCTATTTATTACAATATTAATTCATAAATTTTATTTTATGAATTATTCTATATATGGTATTATTTTTTTTTTATGTTGACATGTGGTATATTCTTAAAAAAAATAGTATTTTAAAAATAAAAATACCTAAAAATCGTCAAATTTACCTAATGGTTAACTAATAAAGATACCAATTTAATGTATCTATTAGAATTTAGGAACTAGTGGTCACCGGCATAATCAGTAGTAACCACAATTCTTAACGAAGTTAAAGTTCCAAGTTCAATCTCCATTCCCCAAAAAAAATAATTTAGGAACCAAATTAAATATAGGAAAAGATTGTTAAAATGATTATAATTCACTAACTCAAAATAAATTTTCCTTTCTTTTTAATTATAAGAGTAAATAACGTCCACCTCCCTTGAGGTTTGCTCAATTACACACGAAGTCAACTTTTGGTTTATTAACAAAAATCACTCCTCTTTTAGGTTTGCACAATTACAGGCGGAGTCAACTTTTAGCCAACTCTTCAAGTTTTTGACAAAGTCCTCTCATGGTCAACTGTTACATTTGACCAAATTTTATTAAGGGCAGGAGAGGTGTTTGTAAATAAACAATAAAGTTGACTCCGCTTGTAATTGGCAAAATCTCAGAGGAGATCCATGCAATTAGCTCTAATTATAATATTAATAATTTTTAGACAAAGTGCACTAAAGTACCCTGAAGTTTGTTGTATGTGCTTATAGGCCAAACCTTTTTCATTTGAGCACAAAAGTACCCTTGACCATTAGGATGATCAAAGTCTTTTAATAGACATTGTTTATAAATCTAGTTCATTCAAAGAGGATGTACATGTTTTAGGAGGTGAAGAATAAAGATTATACAAATGATTTTCATATTTGTAAGGCCAATTTTGGTATTTATTGGGTGTTTATAGTAAACTTTTAATTTTCAAATTGATGTATATAAATATTGGGTGTACAAATTAGTTTGATAGGTGGTAACATCGGCATCCCAAAATAAACTACCAAGAATATTCATAATAATTTTGAAATCTTACCATAATTTCATAAAAATTACCAAGTCTTACAATAACTCACAAGTCCATAAAATACCAAAATATACTTAATACAAATCCATTTCATTAATCATCTATATTTCAAAACAATGGATTTTTTAACACAACCACTCATAAATGGTTAGTGCACCTCCCTCTCATCTTAAAGGTGAGGGTTCAAGTCTCACCATGTGCATTTACCAACATGTGTGGGTAGTTTTCTCTCCTTATTGTGAGAGTAGATGTCTCCCATTATGGGAATAAATATTCGGACCGCTCGTTTAATTATTGATCTCGGTAGGTCCCAACAGTTGTTAATCTTGTAATTGCACCATTCAAAAGGAAAAAACAATGGATTTTTTTATTGTATTATGTATTTTTAATTTATGAAGCTTTGCAGGTTTGGTCCAGTTTTAGTTTTGCGTCCACACCCGCATTGCAGGTGGGTATCCACGGGTTCGCGGTTATGCGAGTGAAATTGTCATCCCTAATTATGGGAGTAAGAGATGGGTTTATTGAAATGGGAATGGAGATGAAGATAAGTGGAAGAGATGGAAATGGAGATTTGGTGAAAGAGATGGAGATGAAGGTGGAAGTGATGGAGATGGGTTGTGGAAGAGATGAAGATTGAGATGGAGAAGGGTTTGGACTTTTTTTAATTACAAAATAATTATTTAAATTTTTTGTATATTTTTATAATTATAATTAGGCACAATTTAGACATATGATTATACTTGATGGTCCACTGTTAAGTTTAACCGTTAATTATCGATAAGTCTAACCGTTAAATCTAACCATTAACTGTTAATTTGAAGGTACTTTTCGTGCTCAAATTTAGTTTGCTCAGTCAGATATTTTAGTTGAATTTGCCCATAATTTTTATATAAAAGTTCACACAACTGCGGATGATGTTATGTAATCTAAACAACTGTTTTGCAATCTCACAAAACCAAAATTAAGTAAAATTAATATCAGGATTTATTTTATTTTAATTTTTTAGTAGTTCATTTTTATTTAATTTTTAAAATTTCTGCACAAAGAGATTTGGAGTGGTCCGAGTGGATTATATTTACAGTTTTGGAATATAGTATCGAAGTGGTAGCAGACTAGCAGGTTTTAATGTAGGTGTGAGAGTGAGATGTGGAGCTGTGACTTGACTGGTGCATGGACTTCAACCCAACTCTTCTTCTCCAGAACCAGACCCAACTCCCACCACAACTCTGCAACCTTTTCTCATACAAATGGCTTTAACCATTTCAATGTTAACAGTACAGTGGTCCTAATGGAAGATTGGGGTTGCTTTAACAGTAGTTTTGTCTTTTGCTTGATTGATAATAAGTAGTTTGTTTGGTAGGTAGGGTGAGCACAGCAAGGGATTCTGGGATTAATTGGAAGGAGAGAGCCTATCATACTCAATTATGAGCTCTATTGTCAATTCTACTGCTTTTTTGTTTTCCTTTTCTTTCTCTTGCTAATATTTGACTTTCCATGTTTGGCGGATGGGAAAAGTTAGGAAAAGAAATGAGAATATAAACTACGAGACCAACCACCATCAAAAATTGGACACTAAATTTTTACGTGGAAATCTTAACGAGGAAAAAACCCACGGGACCAACCACCGTCAACCACTTGCATCACAGACAATCTACTATATGGTAATTGAATTACACCCTCAAGCTAGTTTACTACGCCATAGTCCACTCCTCTTAGATCATAACTTAAATCTATTTACTCTGTGGGCCTTTAATAATGATGTTTGACCAATGCTTGGCCAATGAGTTTGAGAAATACTTGATTTCTCAGGCTCAAACCATGTTAAATAGACACAAAGAGCTGTAGGCTCAAGCACTGACGCTTCCAAATGAATTGACTATGTAATTCCTTGAATGGGACGGCGAAGCTTATAAAGTTTGCTTCATTTGACGAGCAATCTACAAACTGACTATGTAACTAGGAACAAGCAAACGAATATTTTGATATAGGAATAAGCCAACCTAAAAACATATGACCTTTCAATCTCCTCATTTGGCTATTCCGAGTCAAAACCCCAAATCTCATAAAAAATACAGGAAAAAAATGTTAGAGTACATTTACACTCATTCCCACTTTACAAAGAAATGCCTAAGCTATTTTTGAAAGCTTCATCTTTAATTTCTTGTAATCATATACCCGTGAGAGAGAAACCAAAGAAACTTTCCTAAATATCAAGTGAAAATGCAATGAGATAAAAAACAATACAACAAAAAGTCAATGTATGCAACATAATCCCTATAATGCAAATACTCCCCCTAATTGTTTTCCCCCCTTTTGGCACGGGAAAGAAGAAGGAGCTCCTCCTAAATGGGTCGAAGGATCAAATGCATGAATTTGTTTTGCAGAAAAAGACATATCCAAATGCGACACAAGCAGAAAACAAGGGTTTCAATACTCTTATATGAAAATATGTGTTTGCGATCGTTGCTAATGGCATAACGCAAGATTTGACATACATCACTCAAGAAACTATCAAGAAGATTTCCAAAAGAATTCAAACCAATTTATATCCAAATGAAATGAAAAAAGGATAAAACTGTCATACAAGTATAACGTGTGCATGCAATATCACTTCTGCACCAATTTTTGAGATCCTTTACACTACATCAAGACATTTTTTTCATTTTAACTCTTGATTTGATTCTTTCACACACATTTTGTGTTGGCGCATAATTTTCTAT
Organism: Xanthoceras sorbifolium; assembly: GCA_003430845.1. NCBI lineage: Eukaryota > Viridiplantae > Streptophyta > Magnoliopsida > Sapindales > Sapindaceae > Xanthoceras > Xanthoceras sorbifolium. The sequence continues at coordinate 1,681,142 of CM010619.1, forward strand.
TTTTCTTTGCTTCTTTTCATCTTTAGATAAGAATGCATTTGTTTTTCAAGTGTAACTGTGAAAACCTAAACCTAGGTTTACTGATCAAGAACACAAACGAGAATATTCTGGAAACAAGGCAAAGAAGAAAGGAGAGAGAAAATGAGAAAGAGAGAAAGGTAAAGTTGTGTTTGTTGAATAGTAATTAGAGTTACAAAAGCTATATATACAAATAGCAACTACCGTTGGATCTAATAATAAGAACTGATATAAACCATTGAGATTGACAAATCATCAATCTTTGTAAACACATCTGATTGGTCAAGAATAATAAATAACAATATTAACAGAACAATATAATACAGCTAATGCATAATAGCAACAGTAGACCATCAGCTCTTCTTTTGATCTGATATCTTCACATCCTTCGTCAGGCTAAACGGGGGAGTATCAGCCAAGTTGAGCTTGCTGCACAGAAACTGAAAACTAGTAGATGGTAGGGCCTTGGTTAACATATCAGCAGGCTAAGTTTCAGTAGGCACATAGTTGATAGCAAGTTGTCCAAAGGCAATCTTCTTTTGAATGAAGTGAACATCTACTTCTATATGCTTAGTTCGAGAGTGGAAAACAGGATTATATGCAAGAGCACCAGCACTAACATTGTCACACTACAACACTGGTTTGGCAGTACTGGTTTGGCAGTAAGAATAATACCCAATTCTTTAAATAGTGAGTTGAGCCAAATAACCTCTATAGAAGCTTGAGAAAGAGCTCTATATTAAGCCTCCGTACTAGAGCGAGCAACTACTTTATGTTTCCTAGAGTACCAAGTAATTAAATTGGACCCTAGAAACACACAACATCCACTCATAGAGTGACGGTCATCAGTACAAGAAGCCTAATCAACATCTGTAAAGGCTTAAATATATAACTGAGGGGCAGGACTGCCAATGGATATCAGTAGGAGCTACCAGAAATTGGCTCAATTTATTCACAACAAATGCAATATCTGATCTGGTGTATGTGAGATATTGCAAGGCCCCAAGTGTGCTACGATAAAGAGTTGGATTGGGAAAATGAGTGCCACACTAGAGAGACAACTTGGTGTTGGGGCAAAGAGGAGTATCACAAGGTTTCGAAAGCAACATATTAATCTTGGAAAGAAGATCAAAAATATATTTAGTCTGAGTAAGATAAATCCCTTGAGAATTCCTAAAAGCCTCAAAACCCAAAAAATAACCAACAGGACTGAGAGTTTTTTCAAAGAAAATTGGGAATTAAGGGCTGCAATGGTTTTGTGAATGAGAGCACTACTAGAGCCTGTGATTAGTATATCATCCATATAAACTATCACATACAAAAGAGAAGAATTTTTCTTGTAAATAAACAAAAAAATATTTGATGTGGAATTCTAAAAACCCCAAGATAAGAGAGTTGTTTTCAGTTTGTGAAACCAAGCTCGTGGGGCTTGTTTGTGACCATATATAGCCTTATTAAGCCTACACACATGAGAAGGAAGAGCAGAATTCACAAACCCAGCTGACTACTCCATAAACACTAACTCTTGCAAATCTCCGTTGAGAAATGAATTATTAACATCAACCTGTTGAATCTCCAAACCAAAGGTGGCAGCTAATGTGAAAATAACCCTAATGATGGATGATTTAATAACAGGGCTATAGGTTTCTGTAAAGTCTACCTTAGGAGTTTGATGAAATCCCTTTGCAACCAACCTAGCCTTATATTTAGCAATAGTCCCATCAGGTTTGTATTTAATTTGAAACACCTATTTGTGACCCACAATGTTGCAATTAGAACTAAGAGCAACTAAGGTCCAAGTATGATTTCTTAAGAGAGCAGTATACTCCTCCTCCATAGCCAATTTCCATTTAGGATTAGCTAAAGCTATCTTAACAGAAGTTGGCTCAGACTCAGTGATTTTAGCATAAAGAGATTGGCAAAGAGTAGAGAAATCCTTAGGTTTAAAAGTACCCACCTTGGACCTAGTGACCATAGGATGAGTAGAATTTGTGTGAGGGTTATTAACAGAAGGGATAACGTGAATGTTGGGATTTATGCCCTAAAGCCTGTAATTGTAAATGGTTAAAGACAATAATAAGAATTATTCAGATTATCATTCAAGTTTATAAAAGTTTTATATTCAGTAATACATTCGTATTGTGTAAGAACATCCTAGATTGCAAGATGTAATCTCTTAATGAGTATATGATGGTCATATACATAGAGGATTCATTTTGAGACGTGCAATCTAAAGAGTCCGTAGAGAGCGAACAAAAATAGGTACTTTGTTTGTGATTGATCTACTGCTGCGGTCCATTCTGTAAAGTACAGTGGTCTTATCCTAGACCGCTCATGTAGTTGACATGAGAATGGAGGGACCTTATATGATAAGATCATATAGGACTGGGCCACGATTTATATGAATCTCTCACCAAGATCCGTTAGTAGATGAGATTCATATATAATCGATAAAAGATGGCTATTTATAGGTGATCTTAATCCTGAGTGTCTTATTAACTCCTTCAGGTTAGATCGTGGCTTTTGATTTACCATGAGTGAGGTTGATGAGAATCTCGACCAATACCTCTGTATCTTGGAGTTACGGTTTAGCTTGTGGCTGGAAAGGTTTGAAAACAATAGTGGAATCCACTCCTTCTTGATTGAAGTAGATGAGTAGTTCCCTTAAGGGTTGATTCGGGGCTTGAACGATTATGAGCGCTCTCCTTCTTCCATGAGAAAGACAATATTTAATTGTTCATTAGAGAATCAATGGTACTTAAAGGAAAAGATATTTCTAGAGGGGTATAACGGACTTTATGACCCAGCTCTAGTTATGAACTATTTGTGGAGGATCACACTATATGCAATTAGCTATATCAATGGACACTGAAACTTCAGATTGTATAAACACGTCTACAGGTCTGAGAGTGCAGCCTCGTGTTTTTAGTGGAATAACTTCGAGGTTAATAATTGTGAAATATTAATTAAAGAGTTTTAATTAATATTACTAAGTATTATTGGAGCTCAAAACTGTGGGTCCATTAGGTCCCCTTGCTAGCCCTTATGGTTGTTGGTAACGAGGATCACGGTAGATTAATTGGATGGTCCAATTAATAGTGTTACGAAAGTAATGCGATTTAAATAAAAGAGAATAAATTTGTAATTAATTTACTAAAAATCCAACGTTGGACACTGTTCCGTTTCCAAAACAGCACTGGTTAGATCTAGTATTGAGTTTTTGGTTTGGGGAACATTTTGCGAGTCATATTTTAGTCCTAGGATATTATTTTGAGTCTGATATAAGTTTGATATGTGATTTAGGTTAAGGTTTGGATCGTTGTCTTTTTGGAGAATTTGTTTCCTTGCTTGGATTGCTGAAAGGTAAGTATACTAAATCTTTTATTTTCAAAACAGGAATCAGAATGGTATATGTATATGAAAGTGTTTATGTGTTATTTTGAAATATGTTTTATGCAACTGTTATGCTTTGAAAGTATGTGAATATATGGTACCATAAAATATGTTTTGACTAAGCATACCTTTATTTATTACTCTTAGTAGGCACCCTTATGATTTTTGTATGGAGCTTTATGTCATATGTGATTTGTTATGTGTGTGGTATATGGGAAGTGACTCTAGGGTACCCTGGGGACTAAAGAGTCTTCACATTTATGTGTTGACGTATTGGTGCATGTGGGAGGATACGTTGATGATCACAATGAGGGTCTGGCTCTTACCTTCAGGCACCAGTGTTCTGTGTTTTTAAGAAAATAATCATCACTTGCATTTTCCCTGTATACATTAGTTGCCGACAGGTAACTTTGTCTCTAACATATAATATGTATTATGTGCAAGTCCTACTATACAGTGATGAGTAAAGGGATCCTAGTATTATTTTGATATATGATAAGTTTGTAATTTTTCGATATATGATAAGTCTTATTAATTGTGTTTTGAATTTTATTTTGATTTGATAAATAAAAATTAATGTTTCGTATGTTTACTGAGTATCCAACTCACTTAGTCCATTGTGATTCCAAATGATTGAGGTTTTGATTCGCGCATAGCATGTATTGGCATTTCGGCGAAGACTAGTTCTCGGTTCCCTAGGCTTTAGGAGTTTATTTGTTATTTTAGGCCGCTGTTTATATTATTTGAGCATTTGTTGGACGTTGTATTTATTTTCAAACTTATCTTAAGATTAGTTGCAAGTTATTTGACAGTAAGTAAAATCATGTCTTGACCTTCGGGTTGAGGTGTGACAGGTTTGGCATCAGAGCGATGGTTTAAGGTCCTGAATACTCTTAGTTAGAATTAGTTATGGGAACCAAGCTAAATGTCAAATCCTTAGGACTAGTTGCTTATTTAAATCTTATTGTTGTGAACTTTAGCAATTGGTGATGATTGAAGGAGCTAAGATAAGAGATTTGATTTACTAATGACCTCGAAAGTTGGAGAAAATATATAAATTTCATGGATTATACAAATATACATTATGTACTTTCAATGGACATTGATTGGAATTATGCTAGTGTGTTTGTGGGACATCACTGCAAGTTTGGAATCTTTTGATATTTAAAATTCCTTAGATGAGGTCTAAGGTTTTACTTTTCATATGTATATTTTTTAAAGTGACACTGGACACTAGATACATAAAGAACATATGGATTAGATATTTTGGATAAGATCTGTAGATTTATTGGTGTCAGATGATCTGATTGAAAAAAAAAGTTGTTTCATATCAAGACTTTATATTTTAAGATTAGAATTATGATTTATTCTTCTAGAGAAATTTTGTGTGATAAGTTATAAGTCATTACAACTTGGAGCTAATTTTGACTTATGTGGAAATGCATTGTGTTTTGCAAAGGCAAGATTGGGCAGCGAAAATATAATTTTATGAAAAAGGTTGTATGGTTTTGGCAAGTGTCATGGATACTAAGAAGAGTAAAGTAAAACTCCAAGATGTCCGAGTAGCCCATGAGTTTTTAGATGTGTTTCCGAATGATCTACCCGGTATTTCTCTTGATAGAGAGATCGAGTTTCATATTGAACTGGTCCTAAGTATCAAATGGCACCCACTGAACTTAAGGAGCTTAAGCAACAGTTGCAGGAGTTGCTTAATAAGGGCTTTATTCGTCATAGTGTTTCATCGTGGGGTGCACCTGTACTTTTTGTTAAGAAGAAGGATGGCAGTATGAGGTTATGTATTGATTATCGGGAGTTGAATTGTGTAACAGTGAGGAATAGGTATCCTCTTCCTAGAATTGAAGACTTGTTTGATCAGCTTCAGGGTGTAAGTGTGTTTTCAAAAATTGATCTTCGGTTTGGTTATCATCAGTTAAAGGTCAAGAAAGAAGATATCCCTAAAACTGCTTTCCGGACTAGATATGGGCATTATGAATTTTTAGTGATGCCATTTAGGTTGACAAAGGCATCTGCTGCTTTTATGGACCTTGTGAATCGAGTCTTCAAAGACTGCTTGGATAAATTTGTGATTGTTTTTATCGATGATATTTTAATTTACTCAAGAAGTCAGGAAGAGCATGAAGAGCATTTGAGGTAGGTTTTGCATATACTTCGAGAGAAGCATTTATTTGCAAAGTTTTCCAAATGTGAGTTTTGGCTGGATTAAATTGCATTTTTGGGGAATGTTGTGTCATCGAAAGGAATTTCAGTAAACCCAAGTAATGTAGAGGCTGTGGTGAATTGGCCTAGACCAACCAATATAAAGGAAGTTCGAAACTTTCTGGGATTAGCCGAGTACTATAGACGAGTTGTTGAAGGATTTTCCAAGTTAGCTACGGCCTTAACCAAGCTAACGAAGAAGAATGTGAAGTTCATACGGACTGATGACTGTGAAACAAGTTTTCAAGAGCTCAAACAACGGTTAGTCACTGCTCTAGTACTAACTATTCCTTCAGGAACTGGTGGATATGTGATTTATAGTGATGCTTCTCTTAAAGGACTCGGTTGTGTTTTGATGCAAAATGGTATGGCTTATGCTTCTCGTCAGTTGAAGCCATATGAGTTAAATTACCCTACTCACGACCTAGAGTTAGCCGCTGTGGTGTTTGCTCTTAAAATTTGGAGGCACTATCTGTATGGTGAAAAGTGTGATATCTACATAGATCATAAGAGCCTTAAATATTTCTTTACCCATAAAAAGTTAAACATGAGACAAAGGCGATGGCTTGAGTTAGTAAAAGATTATGATTGTGTGATCAATTATCATCCAGGTAAGGCAAATGTGGTAGCTGATGCACTAAGTAGGAAGTCTACGGGTAGTATAGCTACTTTAATTACCACCCAAAAGGAAATTGTGTGGGATTTAGATAACTTTGGTATTTAAGTGATAAATGTTAATAGCGAGGGTTTTGTGGGCCTGTTGGTAGTGCAACTTACACTAATCGATAGAATTAAGCAGAAGCAGTTGAGTGATGCACAATTGATAAAGATCATGGAGGATGTTATTTCTGGAAAAAGAATTGGTTTCAGTGTTTCTGACGATGGAGTGTTGTGGTATGAAGCAAGACTTTGTGTACCTAACAGTAATGATTTAAAGAATGAAATTTTTACTGAAGCTCATAAATTCTTGTACTTTATGCATTCTGGAAGTACTAAAATGTATCATGACTTGCGGGCTCATTATTGGTGGAACAATATGAAGAGTGATGTAACAAAGTTTGTAGAACAATGTTTAACCAGTCAACATGTAAAGGTAGAGCATTTGAGACCGTCTGGTTTGCTAAAACCTTTGCTTGTGCCTGAATGGAAATGGTTAAATATAGCCATGGATTTTGTTGTGGGGTTGCCACGAACACAGAAGGCTTATACTATTATTTAGATGATTGTTGACAGATTGACAAAGTCTGTGCACTTCATACCGATACATATAGGTCCAATGGAGGTATATGCTTATATATATATATATATATATATATATATATATATATTAATGAGATAGTGAGACTTCATGGAGTGTCTAACTTTATTGTTTCAGATAAGGATCCAAAATTCACCTCTACATTTTGGAAGAGCTTGCACAAAGCTTTGGGTACTCATTTGAACTTCATCACTGCCTTTCATCCTCAGATGAATGGACAGTCTGAAAGAACTATCCAGATTTTGAAGGATATGTTGCTAGCTTGTGTATTGGACTTTAGAGGTAGTTGGGAGAAATATGTATCTTTGGTGGAGTTCTTCTATAATAACAGCTATCAATCTACTATTCATATGGCTCTTTATGAAACCCTTTATGGAAGAAAGTGTAGATCTGCAGTTCATTGGGATGAGGTTGGTGAAAGAAAAATGTTAGGTCCTGAGATCGTTCAACGAACTTATGAAGTTATTGAGAAAATCAGAGGGAGAATAAAGGTCGCACAGAGTAGATAGAAAAGTTATGCTGATAATCGCTGGAAACATTTAGAGTTTGCGGTCGGTGACAATGTATTCCTTAAAGTTGCCCCAATGAAAGGTGTTATGAGAATCGATAAGAAGGGCAAGCTAAGCCCGAGATGTGTGGGCCCATTTGAGATTTTAGAGAGGATTGGAGATTTGGCTTACAAGTTGGCACTTCTGCCAGCTTTAACTAGAGATCATAATGTCTTTCATGTGTCTATGCTTCGAAAATACATTCCAAATCCTTCCCATGTGATCAATTATGGAACCACTTCAATTAAGAGATGACCTCACTTATGAAGAAGTACCTATTCGGATCTTGGATCGAAAGGTTCAAGAATTGCGTACCAAGAAGATAACCTTGGTAAAGGTATTATGGAGGAATTATTTCATTGAGGAAGCAACATGGGAACGTGAGGATGAGATACGAGTCAAGTATCCACAACTATTTGATTGACAAGGTATGTCTAATTTCGAGGATGAAATTCTATTAAGGGGGGTAGATGTTGTAACATCCAAATTTAAATAAACCCAATATTTGTCCTAAGCATTTATAAAGAAAGAGAAACCTTACTTCTTAAAAAAAAACTCTCATCTCTTGAAGTTATCAAAATCTAAAGAAGGTGTTTTTCTAATCAAGAAGGACAAAGAGATCTTCAAGGTGTGTTATTAATAATTTATGTATTTTTATACTTATATGCTTAGTGATTCAATATTAGGGTTTTGATTGGGTATAAAACTTAAAAGCATTCTAGTTGAGTTTTTAGTTTCAATTTTATGAAATTACGTATAGTTTTGACTGACCAGTACTTATTTCGGAAAATTTATTGTGAATATTGGTAAATTAGTTTTATATTCCATAAACTAGGCATCTAAATAGTTCTAAAGAAATTCGTTTCGCTTAATAATATTTAGTATTGAATTCGTTATGAATTTTTGAATCTTTAACAGAGTTGCTGGAAAAGTTTTGTTTTCAAACGTAGTTTCCTTTCAAATCATTGTTTTAGCAGGTTATACTGCTCAACAAATTACGAAATTTTGTATGATAGTTTGGCAAGATGTTAATATGCGTTCTGAAAAGTTTCGTAATTTTTAGAGTTTATTTGGAAACGATATGAATTTCTCAATTAGGATTCTGCAATCTGTCCAGTAGTATACAGAGGGCAAAAAAGTAAAAGTAAAAATACTTTAAAAATATTCATATGTATTATCTAGTTTTGAAACTTTTATTTTAACATGGTATATGTTTATTTCATGTTACTACAAACGTTTATAGCAATTTGAGTTTTGTAGGAATTCTAAACAATTCGGCATTATATAGTGTTCCAGACTGCCCACTGTCAGGCAGACCAGAATACTCCAATAAATAAATTATTTAAAGGTAGTTTGAAATTTGATAAAAATTCTGGAAATTTTTATATACGAAGATATATTTGTTTAGAAGGTTTCTGCAAAATTTTAAAGTTTTCTAACTTGTAATTAAGTTACTAAAAATCCAACGTTGGACACTGTTCTGTTTTGCAAAACAGCACTGGTTAGATCTAGTATTGAGTTTTTGGTTTGGGAAACATTTTGAGAGTTATATTTCAGTCCTAGGATATTATTTTGAGTCTAATATAATTTTGATATGTGATTTAGGTTAAGGTTTGGATTGTTGTCTTTTTGGAGGATTATTTTCCTTGCTTGGATTGCTGAAAAGTAAGTATACTAAATCTTTTGTTTTCAAAACAGGAATCACAATGGTGTATATATATATATATATATATATATATATATATATATATATATATATGAAAGCGTTTATGTGTGATTTTGAAATATGTTTTATGCAACCGTTATGCTTTGAAAGTATGTGAATATATGGTACCATAAAATATGTTTTGACTAGGCATACCTTTATTTATTACTCTTAGTAGGCACCCTTATGATTTTTGTGTGAAACCCTATGTGATATGTGATTTGTTATGTGTGTGGTATATGGGAAGTGACTCCAAGGCACCCTGGGGACTAAAGAGTCTTCGCATTTATGTGTTTACGTATTGGTACATGTGGGAGGACTCGTTGATGATCACAATGAGGGTTTGGCTCTATCCTTCGAGCATGAGTGTTCTGTGTTTTTAAAAAAATAATCCTCACTTGCATTTTTCCTGTATACATTAGTTGCCGACAGGTAACTTTGGCTCCAATATGTGATATGTGCAAGTCCTGTTATGTGGTGATGAGTAAAGGGATCCTAGTATTATTTTGATATATGATAAGTTTTTAATTTTTGATATATGATAAGTCTTATTAATTATGTTTTGAATGTTATTTTGATTTGATAAATAAAAATTAATGTTTAGTATGCTTACTGAGTATCCAACTCACTTAGTCCATTGTGATTCCAGATGATTGAGGTTTTAATTCGCGCATAGCATGGATTGGCATTTCGGCGAAGACTAGTTCTCGGTTCCCTAGGCTTTTGGAGTTTATTTGTTATTTTAGGCCACTGTTTATATTATTTGAGCATTTGTTAGACGTTGTATTTATTTTCAAGCTTATCTTAAGATTAGTTGCAAGTTATTTGACAGTAAGTAAGATCATGTCTTGACCTTCGGGTTGGGGTGTGACAGTTATCTTCTTCCTCACTTGTCAATCTCCTTCATCTCTACATCCATGACATGCCTACACACGCGTTGTCAGGCCGCAAGTTATAGCTTGAAAGACTTGGTGATATCAAAGAAATCAAAAGAATCCAAGAAAGACAACAAAGGTAACTATTTATTCTTATTTGCGTAAGTACAAATCGATTTTATTGAAAAAGAGTTTTCAAAGTAAAAAAAAAAATAATTTAAAACCCTGTCAAACATCCGCTGCATGTTTATCTTTTTCCTTACAATCTGAATCATTAAAACCAATAAGACTAGAATTAGTATCAAAAGTGTACCAAATCCCATAATTGGCAATTCCACTAACTAATCGTATGAACCGTTTGACCAAGGCTAGATGAGACTTTTTGGGATTTGCTTGGTACCTAGCACAAACACCAATACTAGAGAGTACATTGGGTCTACTAGTAGTGAGGTACAATAAACTTCCTATCATGACCGGATAAGATCTTTGGTCCACACTCCTACCACTCGGGTCTTTATGGAGCTTCAAAGTTATGCTCATTGGGGTGTCGTATTGTTTGGCTTTATCTAGTCTAAATTTCTTCACTAGGATTTTGGCATATTTAGCTTGGGATATAAAAATCCTATTATCCACTTGCTTGATCTGCAAACCTAGGAAGTAATTCAACTCCTCAACCATAGTAATCTCAAATTCACTTGACATAATATCAACGAATTTTTGGACTTTGGACGCGTTGGTGGAACCAGAACTAATGTCATCAACATAGATTTGAGCTATGAATAGCTCGCCTTTATCACACTTGATGAATAAGGTATTGTCAATACTCTTTTTAATGTATTGGTTATTAAGGAGGAATTGTTAGGTGTTCATACCACACCCTTGGAGCTTGTTACAACCCATAAAGTGTCCTTTTGAGGCGATCAACATGTTGTGGGTTGTGAGGATCAATGAACCCTTTGGGTTGCTCTGTAAAAATTTCCTCTTACACAAGAAGCCATTGAAGAAGGCACTCTTTAAATTCAATTGGTACAATTTAAACTTTTGCATACAAGAAATGGAGACAAGTGACCTAATGGACTCTAATCTAGCAACGGGTTCAAAAATCTCCTCAAAGTCAATACCCTCAACTTGAGTGTACCCTTGTGCAACTAGTCTAGCCTTGTTGCGCACAATGTTTTCGTCCTTATCCGACTTGTTCCTAAAAATCTATTTGTTGCCTATTACATTGGTTAGGTCTAGGAAGTAGAGGCCAAACCTTATTCCTTTCTAATTGATATAGCTCTTCTTGTCTGAGAAGAACCTAAAATTCATCATCTAAGGCCTCATCAACCTTCTTGGGTTCAATTTGGGATGTATAACATGAATAGCTAATTTGATTAGCTAATTGTCTTCTAGTTCTAACACCTTGTTCAACATCCCCGATCACTTCTTGCTCATTGTGAGCTCTCTTGACCCAAGGTGGGAGTGTTCGAGTTAGGAAGAACAACCCTTTCAATATACTTTTCACTCTCCTCGCCATGTTGAGACTTGACTTCACTCAAAATCTTGTCAAGGTTTTCAACATAGTTGTTAATGTGATCATCAATATTACCCTCCTCATGCTCAGTAGCATTTTGCTTGATATCATCAACCTTCACATTGGATGATTCCATGATGGTTAGAGTGTTTAAATTGAACACTCTAAAAATCTTGTTATTGGTTTACCCAAAAGGATACCATTATTACTTTTAGAATCAAATTTGTTAAGGTAATCACGGTCATTTAAAATGTAGCATTTACTCCCAAAGGTGTGAAAGTAGCTGACATTAGGTTTCTTGTCTTTCCATAACTCATAAAGAGTTTGCTTATCATAAAGAGTTTGCTTAGTATTGGGTCTAATAAACACTCTTTTCCAATACAACAAGCCGTACTTATGGCCTTCGCCTATAGGTTTCTAGCAGCATTGCTGCTATTCAACAATGACTCGGACCATTTCTTGAAGCACCCGATTCTTCCTTTCTAATAACCCCATTTTGTTGAGGTGTTCTAGGAGTAGAAAACTCATGCGAGATGCCTAGACTATCACAATAGTCATCAAAACAAACATTTTCAAATTCCTTCCTATAATCACTCCTAATCTTAATGACAATTTTGATTTTAAGCTCTTTTTCATTTTGAATTTTCTTACATAGACTTTTGAAAGCGTCAAAGGCTTTAGATTTTTCTCTAAGAAGTTCTACCCATGTAAATTTGGGAGAAATTTGGTAATTTAGGAATATCAATGGTTTTCTTACCTACTGTAGTGGTCAAAAATAGTCCAAAAAGTTTAGACCCGAAAGACAGCCTAAGACCGCTAAAGATGGTCCAAAAATTAAAGTCTAACGCTTGACAAGTTTAGCGCTCGACGAAACCCAACAAAAGGCCTTATAGGGTTAACACGCGACCCAGCAGTCGACACAACCCCTAGGTAGGTCTGTGCGGTCGTCCCGACCTCACAGCCGCCATCAAGCAACTGACTCAGTCAACCCTTGACTAAGTCAGTTAACTTGGTCTAAACTGGTTCTCCGAGATATCAAGAATCCCGGATATCTCGGAGCACATCCCTTGGGATACGGACGCAATGGGCACCTACCCACACCCTATAAATACAACCTCCAGACTTCATTTTGGGGCTCAAGCAATTTTCACTAAAAGGCTGTCATTCTGATATCAAGCAACTACACTCGCGCACGACAAGATCCTAAGACTAGCTATGCACGACATAGCCTCTGATATAAGTTAACATAAAGGTATTTTGGTGAAAAACAAAACTAGAGAGTGAATTTTGACTAGTACATTACACTGTAGGGGGGGAATGATAATATCTCTTTATATTATATTTAGGGAAAAAGTGGAAGTGTATATAATATCCCTTACTATAACCCTATTTTTGGATCGGGCCCTATAAATAAGGGTTATAGGCATCTAGGGTTACTTAGATGAAGCATTTAGAAACAAAAACTTCTTTTTATTTTCTTTACCAGTAGCCACCACATCTAATACAAGAGTGTCTCCAATATTTTCTTTTCCTATTCCCTTTGTTTACTATAGTGGTAAGAATTAGGAGGAAGATCTTGATACTAAAAGCAAATAATTGGCGATTCAAAAAGGAAATCAACTTAGTGGAATTTAGAATCGAGAAGATTTGATTTTTGGTGAGTTTTTAATTTAACCTACTTTGCTTTGTGGTGTGATCGTGATAATATTGGGTTTAATTGAAAGCCTTTTCTTATAATTAAGTTAAATCTTTTGTATTTTTATTTGATAAAACTGTTTCAGTTCCGTCGCTGCTGGAATGGTCCACAAAGGCATGTCTGGGTGGAATGCCAGTGCGTATAATTGTCAATAATGTGTAAGTCACCTCTCATTTTGATCTCCTCATAAAATCCTTAAAGAGTTATTTGTAATACTTTTATCTCTAGCTCTTTAAATGTATATGATGGTCATCTAAGCCAAGTGAAAATGGCAAAGGTCTTACAGTAATCCTCATATTTGTAAACTTTCAACGAGAAAAATTGAACAATTATTCTAATCGTTGCTCAAAAGAATGAAATCGGGTTTCCAAACACTGCAAAATTTTGTTAATTTGGGTTGTAGTGTTCCATTATTTCTCTTTTAAGTCAACAAGCTTTACACTTGATGAAAGCTTGAAAAATTTGTCTAGCATTTGGTGACTTTGGTTTCCATTTGCATTCTTTACTAATTACATTTATTGGTGACTGGGAAGAAATCTAGTATATTTTTCTATGCAAAATTTTATTACAAAATTTTAACATGGAAGAAAATCAGGAGAAACTACATACAATTGAAAATCAAATCATTGTTCATCTATATGTTGGGAAAGTTCATAACTGTAGCAAATAAAATAATTGTAGTCATTATTGAAACAACAAACTTAGAGTGTTTTTAATGCTTTTCAACAATAATATTTTTTAGTTCAAGTTTTTTTTTTTTTTTCTCCTGAAAGTCTGCAAAAATGAAGATTAGATGCTTGAAGAGCTAGTGATAAAGTATTATTAATAACTCTTTTAGCACCTTATGAGAGATCAAATTGAGTGGAGATTTGCAAATTATTTGTTTCGTAACAAACAAGGATGATCCTCAAGACATCTCTATGGATTGATAAGAAAAGTCCAAGCCACACTGATTTTGAGGTTTGAATATATCTTATTGAATTATCAAAAAAATATAACTTTAATTTTCTCTTTCGCTTGTCTTGCTCAAGCATAAGTGTTTTATGCTTCAACTTGGATCAGCTTTACTTTTAACTGTAATTTTTTATCAGATTTTCTAATAAGTCGTTTTCAGTAGGCTTACCAAACAGCTTTTGGACCACAGCTTATTGGAAAATCTAAAAATACTTATAAAATAAACTCTCCCAAACAGGCTCTAAATAAGAGAAATCCAAGGCACACTGATTTTGAGGTTTGCATATATGTGATAAATGGGTATCTTTTTGAATTAGTGAAAAATATAATTTTGATTTTATCCTTGATTTGTCTTGCTCATGCATGAGTGTTTTATGCTTCAATTGCCTTTGAAAAATATAATTTTGATTATATCTTTGACTTTCTTAAAAGATTTCCAAAGCATGTTCTTTTAAAAGTGAGATTTTAGTTTGATGATCTCATGCTTAAGCATAAAATCAAAATACACTATTTTTCTCTATGTAAAATCATATGCTTAAGCATAAGATTTTAGTTTGATTTTATTGGTGACTGGGAAACAGATCTAGAATTTTTTTCTATGTAAAATTTTATATTTTTTTTTCTAAGTAAAGTTTTACTACAAAATTTAAACATAGAAGAAAATCAAGAGAAACTACATACAATTGAAAAGCAAATAAAATAATTGTAGTCTTTTTTGAATTATTGAATATATGTGACAAATGGGTATCTTTTTGAATTATTGAAAAATATAGTTTTGATTTTCTCTTTGACTCGTCTTGCTCTTCTGGACAAAACTTTCTTAAAAAGATTTCCAAAGCCTGTTTTTTTAAAAGTGATGATCTCATGCTTAAGCATAAACTCACATTATGTGTTAGATTAAAATGCTTGATAGGTTATAAATGTTTCCTTTAAATAACCTCTTAACGCGTCTGAATTTTTCTATTGTGTTAGATTAAAATGCTTGATAGATTTCTTTTTTCAGTCGTAAGACGAAAATTAAAGTGTTCATCCTAAGTTTCTGTTGCTTGTGCCTTGGATTTGAGATTCAAAGAGACAAACATGTTACCCACTCACTGGAGGTGTCTGAACATCTGTGTGAAGCCAGCGCAGTTGTATATTGTTCGCAACAAAGATACATATGGGCAATTTGATATTGAAAGAATAATCGGCTGTTAAGATAATCAGGTAAATGTTTGGTTAATTGTATTTAAAAATTATTTTGAGACTCAAAAATAGTGTGCATATGTTTGGTAATTTTATTCCAAAAGTTATAACCATGTAGAATAATTGAAATAGACATAATATTGTAATGCAATTTTATATACTTTTTATTATTCCAAATTTTTGAACTAAATTAAATTTAATCATAATGTTGTATTAAAAATAATTATTCTTATATATATATATTTTTAAACGAACTAGGGAGTTTGTCCTTCTCATTGAGGACACCATCTCTCTTAGTTTTAGGAGTTGACCTCTTGTATGTTGTAAGTTCTAACTTTTTATTGATTCTTTTTTTAAATTTATATTTAATTTTTTGTTTTAGTTTATTTAAGTTTTGATCTATTATGAGGATAAAAGTGTCTAGATGTTCAATTAATGATGGCAATATAGACACTTTTTGTTCAATTTGTTTTTCTAAGAAAATTTTGCAAAAATGGAGATTAGAGGGGCACATTTTCACAATTTCGACATATCTGGCTTGAGATGAAGAAGATTGCCAAACCAAACGAATCCAAAGAGAACAAGTAGATTCATAAAAGGGACTTCATTGATTTTGCATATCAATGGTTGGCAAACTTCACTGGAACCACCACAGACACATTTTTCAAGGGACGATATGACCCTGTTAGAGTATCTCAATCTACTCAATCCAAGAACAACAACTCCAGCTGCCAAACATGCTCTCACGATGCTCATACAGGTGTTGCTTCTGTTGCAAGCAACAACATTCCAGAGCTATCAAACTGTGCTACAATGTTTGTGTATGCTGTAAAGCATTGTTCCAGTATTGATCGAAGAAAGAAAGGTGATAGAACTCTTGATAGCAAGTTCACCGGTGGCTGATCAGCTGGAGTTAGTTGAGCTTAGAGTTAGTTAGGATTTATGCTGACTTGGCAAAGTTTGTTATGGATGGATGGTGATCCATGACTTGTGAAAGATTTCAGTTGTGATTGCTGACTCAGCTATCACTCTATATATATGTGTAATTGCAAGTGTAACCGTTATTGTATTGAGTGAAATGAAATCAGAAATGCATGTGCATAGTTTTCTAGCAAAGCTTCAAGTTCAACAATGGTGTTTTCTGTGAGGATTTTCACAAACACCTTTGATCTTAGTATTGTGTTTTAACTTCTTCTTGCAGAGCAAAGTGTTTCTAGTTCAAGATTAGCTACTTTTACATGGTATCAGAGCTAAAAACAGACTAATCGTCTATGGAAACTGATTCCATTAGATCTTCCTCACTTCGAAATGCTGATCGGATGATTACATCTTCCTCTTCTGATTTTGCTGCACTTGCCAAGTCAATAAACTTCAATATTCCAGTAAAGCTGGACCGAGAAAACTATGTGTATTGGAAGGCACAGATGCTTCCCACCATTGAAGCCTTCGAGCTGGATGACTTCATTTCAGGTTTGAAACCTCAACCTTCTAAGTTTGTAGAGGTTGTATTGTCTGATGGTTCCAAAGAAACTATTATTAATAAAGAGTATACTACTTGGAGAAAAGCTGATAAGCTTTTGTTGTTATGGTTGTTCTCAACAATAAGTCTTAGTTTGATAGGTGAAGTAACTAGCTGTGTGACATCTTTTGAAGCATGGAATGTTTTGAAGTGTCTTTATCCACAACAATCTCTTGCTAAAGTTTTACAACTAAAATGGCAAATGCAAAATGTTAAAAAAGGTTCTTCCTCGGTTAGTGAATTTGTGTTAAAGGTTGAGGGAATTGGCAATGCACTTAGAGGTGCATGAGTGGAGGCCAAAGATCATGATTTGTACATAATGGTATAAGGCACGAATATAATCCTTTTGTTGTGTTGATTGCAAATAAAAAACACACTATGACTATTGAAGGAGCACAGTATATGCTTATGGTCCATGAGCAGAGGATAGAACACCTTAACTCAACTTCTCAGGTCGATATCTCTAGTGCTAGTGCACATTTTGTTGATGGAAATCAAACTAATGTCAATAGACAATCTCAGCCACAGAGAGGTGGTTTTGGAAATTGTATAAATGGTAATGGTAGAGGTAGGGGAAGAGGGAGAAATGGAGGAAGGTGGAACAACAACAAACCTACCTGCCAAATTTGTGGTCGTGTTGGACATCTAGCTTCTTATTGCTACAATAGATTTGATAGGAACTACCAAGCTCCTGTCAATCAAAACAATAATGAAGCTGGAGGATCAGGTGCACAAAATAATTTTCAGCAAAACAGTTTTCAGCAACATCCTATGAGACAGTTTCCAGCTCCTACAAATCAGCAAAATCAGGCCAATGTGATGCAATCTACTACCTATTATGCCACTCCAGAATCAGTGTGTGATCAGTCATGGTATGCTGATTCAGGTGCAATTAATCATGTAATTTCATATCTCAGCAACCTGTTCTTGTAATATGAATACAGAGGTAATGAAAGGCTTGCTGTTGGCAATGGTCAACATATCAACATCACTCACATTGGTAACTGTATTATCACTTCTCGTTGCTCAACTTTGGTGCTTAAAAATGTGTTGTGTGTACCTTCTATTACAAAGAATCTATTGAGCATATCTAAGTTTATAGCTGATAATAATGCTATTTCTGAATTTGTTGAGAATTGTTGTGTGTTGAAGGACATGACTACCAAGAGGGTACTGCTCACATGAACCCTTAAGAATGGCCTTTATCAGCTTGTTTTCAGTTATGTCAAAGCCTCAATGTTAGATGCATCAGTCTTAGCCAATGTTAATTGTGTAAACGAGTCTGCTGTAATTTCTAAATTCAATAAAGCCAGCTTACCTTGTCAACCTTCCTCTGTAAATTCACCAAAGTCTAGCTCAGTTTGTACAAAAACCAATGTGTTGTTAGCATCCCATGATAATGCAAACTCTTAACATGTTAAACTCGGCCATCCTACACTACTTATTCTCAAACATGTACTAAATAAAATGCATCTTAATAACTCTGTGAGTAATGTGTATTTTTGTGATTCATGTAAGTCAGGTAAAATGCATCAGCTACCCTTTCAACTCTCTTCTTATAGAGCCAAATTTCCTCTTGAAATTGTCTACTCAAATGTTTAGGGGCCAACTCCACTGAGTTTTGTTGAAAGGTTCAAATACTATGTCATTTTCATTTATTCTTTCTCATGTTTTACTTGGTTTTACCCTCTCAAACTCAAGTATGAAGTTCCTTCCATCTTTATCAAAGTCAAACGTTTTGTTGAGCTTCAATTTGATCACAAAATCAAGTGCCTTCAAACTGATTTGCGTACTAAATATAAACTACTTCAATCTTTTCTCAGAAACTGTGGCATTCAATATAGAACATCTTGTGCATATACTCATCAGCAAAATGGGATTGTTAAACAAAAACATAGGCACTTGGTAGAGACAGGCCTCACCTTACTTGCCCATGCTCACATGCCTTTAACATTTTGGCAAGATACCTTTCAAACAGTTGTAGTCCTTATCAATAATCTTCCAACTCATGTGCTCAAAATGAAGTCACCCTTTGAGATGTTATTTCATCAAGCACCAGATTATAATTACTTTAAGTCATTTAGTTGCTCATGTTTTCCATATCTTCGAGCTTATAACACTCATAAATTTGCCATTCATTCTTCTAAATGCATATTTCTTGGTTATAGTCTCACACAAAAAGGTTACAAATATCTACATCCCATAGGCAAGATCTATGTTTTCAGAAATGTTATTTTCAATAAAAATGAATTTTGTTATCAATCCTTGTTTCCTCAAACACATTCCTCTTCCAATCCTGTCAAATCTCTGCTTGTGTCTGTTCGTAAGTTAGTTGGTTCCTCTTATGTTCCTTTAGATTTTCCACCAGCTATTCCTCTTCATATTCAACTGCTTTCTCCTACTCATCCTGTAACTCAACTTCCATCACCAAATGTGCCAGTTATACTTTTAAGTCTCATGTGTCTTCATCATCTCCTGTGTAACAGTAGCCCTCTAATGTGGTTCCTTGTCACCCTATGGTAACAAGACTGAAGGCTAGCATTACCAAACCAAAGGTCTATTCTTCTGTTTGTCAAGCTTCTATCAGTGTTTTGGTTGTTGGTCTCGAACCAAAGTCTGTTAAGGATGCTTTGGCTCAGCCTCATTGGTTTCAAGCCATGAAGAAGGAATATGATGCATTACTCAAGAATCACACTTGGTCTTTGGTTCCAAGATCTTCCTCTACGAATTTGGCAGGCTGTTAGTGGGTTTTTAGGATAAAATTCAGACCTGATAAGAGTGTGTTGAAGTATAAAGCTAGGCTGGTAGCAAAAGGGTTTCATCAAACAGTTGTGATTGATTATTTTGACACATTTAATCCAATTGTTAAAGCATCAATTATAAGAGTTATCTTCACTTTAGCCGTCTCTTATGCTTGGCCAATTCCAGAAATTGATATTAACAATGCATTTTTGCATCGTGATCTAAATGAGCTTGTGTATATGGAACGGCCCTCTGGTTTCATCCATCCTCAGTTCCTATCACATGTGTGCAAGCTGCAAAAAGCTCTCTATGGCCTCAAACAGGCTCCTCATGCATGGTTCTTCAAGTTGAAGACAGCTTTGACAGACCTTGGCTTCCTACCCTCAAAATATGATGTCTCTCTTTTTATCAAACATACAGCTTCTCATGTTCTTTATTTGTTAGTGTATGTCTGTAACGCCCCTAATTTTTCATAATTATGAAAAGTATTATTAATACTTATTATTAAGTATGCAACAGTTAAACATATGATTTAACTTGGTGGAAAGTATATATTTGGTATATAGTGTATAAACGAATAGTGATTTTTTAACCGATTTAACTCCCATTAGAGATATTATTTTCATGGTGCATTTGGATCATAATGAGTCCAATTGAATATTGGTGAAGTCAATTTGGTGATTGGATAAGTGTGGAATATTTTTAGAATATTATTGAGATGGAATGTGATTGGTGGGTTAGTTTGATAATTCAAAGATGATTGGTAAATCACATGTAATTAATTGTGAAGTTGTTGCCATTTTAGGATTTTAGGAAGTTTAAGGGAGCAAATTGCAATTGGTGATATATATATATATATATATATATATATATATATAAAAAAAAACTTGACAAGTGGAATTCCACTTGTCCAATCCAAACAAAACACACAAAAAAAAATATAAACCAAAGTCAAACAAAAAAACAAGAGAGCAAAACCAAAACAAAAAAAGAAACAAACCAGAAACTAAGCAAGTTCGGCGAAGGAAGGAGAAAGAAAGAAGAGGAAGAAAGAAAGGAGGAAAAGAAGAAGAAGAAAGGAAGAGAAAAAGGAAAAATAAGTGTTGGAAAATTATCCAGATTCGATGTACACTAGTTTTCGAATTTTCAGTTTTCCAGAATATTTCGGATTGATTAAATTTTATTAATATTGAGTTATTTGAATTATATTGATTATAGTGTATAGTTTGAAATTGATTTTGGAATAATTTTAATTACGTATTCTTAAAATATAGTTTATATCTGAAATATTGATTGTGAATAATATTATGAGTTAATTTTAGAACTAATTACACTCAACCTACCTGAGGTTTGGCTAATTACACTCGGAATCAAAGTTTGCATTAATTGACACTGACCTCCCCTCCCGTTAAGTTTAACAGTTAAAATAAATGGTTGACCATCCAAAAATATTAAAATGACCAAAATACCCTTTGTTAAAAAATTAAAAATATAAAAAATTAACTTTTTAAAAAAATAATAATTATATAAATAAAAAATAAATTTTATCTAAAACAATTATCTAAACAAATGAATCTAGTCCATTTTTACAAATATCTAAAAAATTTGTAAAATAATAATTTGAGATTTGTAAAAAAAAATCCAAATCCAATCTACACCGTCCATCAGATCTGATGAACGATCCAGATGGTATCTTGACCAATTTTTTTTAAAAAAAAAATTAAAAATTAAAAAGTCCAGATTTGATTTGGACTGCCTCCACCATGGACAGATCTCCATGGATGGAGCTTTCATCTCTCCATGTAATCCCCTCGCCACCGAAAGGCGGAGGCGGGGAGGCTCAACGAGAGAGGCGAGCCTCCCCGATCGTCGTGGGAGGTCTCGCCTCCCCCCACGACTGGGACGCCGCCCTATTTTGCTAACGGAAAGGCGTCCCTGTCGTGGGATAGGTGAGACCTCCCCACGACGATCGGGGGAGGCTCGCCTCCCTCGCCGAACCTCCCCGCCTCTGCCTTTCGGCGACAGGGGGAACTCCATAGAGAGATGGAAGCTCCATCCATGGTAGAGGCGATCCAGATCAAATCTGGACTTTTTAATTTTTTTTTAAAAAAAATTGGTCAAGATACTATCTAGATAGTTCATCAGATCTGATGGTTCTTATGGACGGTCTAGATTGGATCTGGATTTTTTTTTACAAATCTCAAATTATTATTTTACAAATTTTTTAGATATTTTTTAAAAATGGACTAGATTCATTTGTTTAGATAATTGTTTTAGATAAAATTTATTTTTATTTTTTTATTTATATAATTATTATTTTTTAAAAAAAGTTTATTTTTTATATTTTTAATTTTTTAACCAAGGGTATTTGGGTCATTTTAATATTTTTGGATAGTCAACCATTTATTTTAACGATCAAACTTAACGGGAGGGGAGGTCAGTGTAAATTAATGCAAACTTTGATTCCGAGTGTAATTAGCCAAACTTTAGGTAGGTTGAGTGACGTTTTGATTTTAATATTGTTATGAGAAATATAGTTGAAGGTGATTTTGATTATATAATGTTTGTGAAAGGTATCGAAAAATGATTTTGGGGCATTTTGATTTAATATTGGTTTATGAAATGTATTCGAATATGATTTTGAATTGATTCGATGTGAATATTGGTTTCAGAAATATATTTGAATATATTTTTAGATTGATTTGATGTGATTATTGATTTGAGAAATATATTCGTATATGATTTTGTATAATTCTTTTATATATGATTATTAATTAAATTTGGATTTCAAAAATATATTTATGGATTTGAAATATTTGAAAGTTAAATTTGAATATAAGAAAGTGATTTGTGAAATTGTATTTCGGAATTGAAATTACGAAATAGAAATTGAATGATTTGAAAATTGAATTTGTTGATTCTGAAAGAAATGAAATGTGTTGATATTGACTTTGAGGCATGATATAGTAAAATGGCTCTAATATATATGAATATAGATACGGATATAGGAGGTTGACATGTCAATTGGGTTATATAGCTGTACTGCACTGAAATATTGTGATGTACCACCCTACGGATAGTACAAGCCCCGAGTGCTGGTCCTAGGATAGGGAGTTGATATGATACATTTTCGACGGGTAGGCACCGAGTTTCCGATGTCGGGATTAAATGCATGTGATACCATTCGACGGGTAGGCACCGAGTGTCCGATGTCGAAATGGGTTCAGCGGGGAGGCACCGAGTGTCCGATGTCGAACAACCCGTAATCCAATCCTGTAATATATATTATGTGTATCAGGAGCCCGCAATAGAAATTGAAATATGATATGAAAATATTTGATATTGATATGATTTTTATTTTGGTATGAATTGAATTGAGCCCCATATTTGAACATTTATTTATTATTTATATTTCTGATTAATCGATTAAAATGTTATTACAGTATATTTGTAAAAATTCAGTTTTGTGTACACCCACTAAGCAATATGCTTAGCGCGTTGATTTTTGTCGCGCGTAGGTAAAGAAGATTCCAGAGTTGATAAAGAAGTGAAGAATTGAATCTGCAGGAGTAGGGATCAGAGTCACATCATTCCTGAGCTTTTGGGTAGTCTTTTTATATCCATTTATATGTTTTTTATTAGCATGCATATATAGAAGGAATTTGTAAATATTTGTAAAAGTTGTGTTGTTTTTACATATTTTCTATAAATGTTTATGTTTTACGGAATTATGGATTTTATCACTTTTGAATTGATTTTGATTAAATAGTTTGTATGAAATGTTTGGAAAGTCACACTAAATTTGGAATGGTGCGCAAGAGTGATATGATAAATTCGAAGTGTTGATTTTATAATTTTACTGAAAACAGGTTTTGAAAAGTCAGAAAAACAAAGGAAACTTTGGCGAAATTTTCAGAAATTTTATTGGGTCATTATTAAAGTTTACGCTTTAATTTTAAAAGTATGGCTTTATAAAAGTGAAGTAGAGATTTCAGTATATGGTAGCGCTTCCTGATTCGGTCTGAGCGAATTGGGTCAGGGGGTGTTACAATGTCGATGATATTTTGGTTACAGGCAGCTGCTCTTCGTTAGTGCATCAAACTATTTCAGTATTGCAATCCAAATTTGCCTTGAAAGTTCTTGGATAAGTTAGCTACTTCCTTGGTTTTGAGGCACACCAAACTTCAGCTGGGATTTCACTTTGTCAAGTACATTGGTGATTTACTTTTCAAGACTAATATGATCAATTGCAAGCCTTGTGCTACTCCAATGTGTCCAAATACCAAGTTGGTCAAGACTGAAAAGCCATTTGCTGATCCATTCCTCTATCGAAGCACAATTAGTGCCTTGCAATACTTGTGCAATACTCGGCCTGACATTGCTTTCATAATTAACAGGCTTAGTCAGTATTTAGCAGCTCCTACAGAAGATCATTGGTCTGCATGTAAGAGGGTATTCATATATCTCAAGGGAACATCTTCAAAGGGTCTTCTCTTCCAGCCAGTTTCAGAGTTTCATATTGATGTCTTTAGTGATGCAGATTAGGCATCCAATCCTGATGATAGGCGATCCACAAGTGGCTGCTATGTCTTCTTGGGATCCAACTTCATCAATTGGAGTTTCAAGAAGCAGAATGTTGTGGATCGATCCAGCGCAGAGGCTGAGTATCAAACTTTAGCCAATGCTGCCTCTGAAGTGTTATGGCTGCAGTCTTTGTTTGCAGAACTTGGCCTTCATATTCTCTCATGTCCAGTGCTTTGGTGTGACAATACAAGTGCTGCAACTCTCTCTCAGAATCCTATTTTTCGTGCAAGGATGAAGCATATTGAGATTGACATTCATTTCATTCGAGAAAAGGTGGCAGCCAAGCAACTGTCAGCTTAATATGTGCCCACTTCTCTTCAGACAGCTGACATTTTAACCAAGGCTCTTCCTCAACCTTGTTTTAAGTTTTATGCTCTAAGCTAAGTTTATGCAATGATCTGTCGCTCAGCTTTAGGAGGGATGTTAGAGTATCTCAATCTACTCAATCCAATAACAATAACTCCAGCTACCAAACTGTTGGCTCTATTTCTTGATCAAAAATGGACCTTCACTACTACTTTTCTTCACCTACTTGTGTTCCATTTTTGGGTAATTATCGGTTGTTTTTAATATTTTTATTCAAGTGTGCAGATAATAAGAGTTTGTGCATAATTGAAGAGTCTTGGTGGATTAAATTGAAAATGTGGGCGCCGCCTGTGAACAGTACCGTACACATGAATAATACATAATGAACAGTACCGTACACATCAGCAGTACCATACGCATCAGCAGTGGCGCTAACAGTACCGTATGCGTCAGCAGTGACGTACGCGTAAACAATACCCCTGATGAACAATACCCAAGATTTTCTTATAAATACCCCATTTCCTTCATTTAAAAGAAAATTCAGGATTTTCATAAAACAGACCACCAAGACGAGAAAAAGAGAGAAAAGAAAAGGTAAAGGGGGAGAAGAAGATCACCTTGGAAACAAGAGGATTCGGATTCAATCCTTAAGTCATATTCTCACTATCAAGCTTGGATTTGGAGAAAGTGGAAGCTAGACAAATTCGCAATAGGAGGAGGACAAGATTTCATCGCACCTAGAGTTTTTCTATCCATTTCCTTCTTTATTTTCTTACTTGTAACTCTCTTTTATCATTGAAAAACATGTTTTGTTATAAATCTTTGATTATGACTTAAACTTGTAAGTTAGGGTTTTGATGAATCATTTTCCTTGAAAGTTGAATGAATTAATTGTTTGATTTATTGTGAATGATTATTATTTTGTTGAGTGACATTATTAATCTTAATGCTTTTGAATGTAATGGCCTGTATTTAATTGATATTATGGTTTTATGTTATGAACTGAGAGGTGACACCCACAACGTGCTCGATGTAATGTTTACCATAGGTAGAATTAGATAGAAATATGCTAATTCACTTGTGTGATCATTATATATATATATATATATATATATATGACACTTAATAAATTGTTATACATGCGATAATCATCTAGAGATAGATATTGATGTGTAATAATAACTCCGGCATAATTCGAGAGAATATGTTGGTTAAATTAGATAAACACGATCATCAACATTGATAATTAAATTGTAATAATGTGCTTTCATGAACTTTAACTGGATGGATTAGGTGAATTCAAACACCCTAGCTAATCTCTCATATTGGTCATTTGCATTGTTTTTATGTTTATATTTTTTTTATCTTTTTATTTGCCTCTTCCAAACCTTCCGATTATCCAAATAGAGGTAAACTTGATTACTTTTAGTATTCAGCACCTAAATATCCCTGTGGAGACGATAATTTACTCATTATTGTATTACTTGTGCCGACCCCGTATACTTGCGGGTACAAAAAGGCGTAACACAAACATGCTCTCACGATGCTCATGCAGGTGTTGCTTCTGTTGCAATCAACAGCATTCCAGAGCTATCAAACTGTGCTACAATGTTTGTGTATCCTATGAAGCATTGTTCCAGTAGTGATTGAAGAAAGAAAGGTGATAGTACTCTCGATAGCAAGCTCACAGATGGCTGATCAGCTGGAGTTAGTTGAGCTTAGAGTTAGTTAGGATATATGCTGACTTGTAAAAATTTGTTATAGATGGACGGTGATCCATGATTTGTGGAAGATTTCAGTTGTGATTGCTGACTCAGCTATCACTTTATATATATGTAATTGCAAGTGTAACCGTTATTGTATTGAGTGAAATGAAATCAGAAATGCATGTGCATAGTTTTCCAGCAAAACTTCAAGTTCAACAATGGTGTTTTCTGTGAGGATTTTCACAAACACCTTTGATCTTAGTATTGTGTTTTAACTTCTTCTTGCAGAGCAAAGTGTTTCTAGTTCAAGATCAGCTACTTTTACAAACCCCATTTGGAGAGAAGAAGGTTTTGAAATTGTGGAGGGGTTTTTGTTTTGCTAGTGCATATGCATGGTGATTTATATTCTCAATCACCAAAACGATATATCACTATGATCATGATGTTATAATTGAGTTTAATTCAAGAATGAAAAAAATATAATTAGAAAAAATTGATAGTATTCGATCTCCTTTTTTGTTAATGGATGCTTTTGTGGAGAATAATATTATATGATGTACAATTGGTCTAGGAAAAAGGTAATTTTGTAAATTGTTATTGTAAACCCTAAATTTCAAAGGGTGGTAGAAAAGTCAACTACAACAGGCAAGACTAGCAAACAAAAAGTTGAAGAGTGGGATAGTGCCGATGAAGGGAACTCCAACGCTCAAATTAGAGATCGCAACAAGAGAAACAAGAGAGATAAATAAATGAACTTAGAGGTTTACTCATTGTAATGGTTCCCTGTATGGATTTGTTTGAAGTATGGTTGTTTCGTCAGAAAAGTTGACAACCGGTAATGTGCGGTAAATGAATGGTGTCAAGGTGAGCAAGTTGTGAGAGAAGAAAGATAGTAATAATCAAAGTGCCAGCTTTCTAAATGAAAGACCTCCCCCTTTTTATATAGAAGCCTAGGTATCTGTTATCCACTGTTAAAATGGAATCCCGTAGAAAATGTGAGTATCCCTATGATCATGGGACCGTTCTACTGTTGGAGGATCTCGTGATAAAAGGCTAGATATTCCACTTGGCTGGTTCTTAATGGCTTTCACGTTACACGATATTTAGGCCTCTTTGGTTCGTTTATAGGCTTCATGGGCCGTTGTTTTATTTGATACTCTTTGGGCCTTACTTGTACTTTGTGTTTTAATAATGGATTTTTTTTTATATATATTCATATATCTCCATTCTTAGGCTCGTGAGCTTTTGTTTTGAGCCTCATCTTAGTACTATTTTTTGCCACCACAATTGTAATACTTATTATATTATGTTGGAATTCAATTAAATTTTTATATTGATTTAAATTATGATTACGGTAATACATTTATGATAAATTTTGAAAAGAGATTTATAACGTAAAATATATTAAAGGAAAGAAAAATTGTTTTATGTCCAAAGATCACCTTCCAAGCTGTATTTTAATAAATTAGCTTTGGTCATTTATATTATAATAAGGGAAAAGAGGAAGTTATATTTAAAAAAATAATAAAGGAAAAAAGAAAGAGTGTACGTAGACTGTAAAAAGTGTAAGATGGGGATTCGGACACTACAACCTGTAAAACGAGAGAGAGTGATTGGTAGGATGTTTGGGACACCGAGGCGGTGCTGGCCAAGTGAACTCCGACGATTAAAGTCAGTAGACTGTATGCAAAAATCATTAAAGCAATAGAATGAAACAGTAGAAATACTTTCTGGGTATGGTTGATGAACCGGCGATGATTAGGATTGTGATGAGATGGCGATCGGATTGAGGGTCTAGCGATGACTGGAGTTGGCCATAAGTTGCAAGTACAAGTTCGTAGTTGATGAACAGTGAAAGAAATGTCAGAGTGGTGTCAAAATCTCTTTGAATTAAGAGTGCGTGAACCCCTTCTCAATGCCCACTCCTTCTCTTTTATACTGTGTGTGTATTGCCTATTGCGGAGAGGCCATATGCCCTTATTTATAGGCGAATTTCTCGAGGTTCACCAACGTCATTTTTTACTTGGTTTGATTTTTGAATAGTCTGATGGTCCTTCGGACCTAAGTTGGTAGTGCTTAGACTTTGGACTATATAAATTCTTTTAGTCGGGCCTTTGTGAGTCTTGAGCCTATATATAAAAGAATGTGTATTTGAAAAGTTGGGCTCTGAGCCCATTTAATGCTACTTAGATGCCATCTTTTCGCGCTTTATATGTGTTAGGCCTGAGACTTATTTTGACCACTACATTGTACTTAAATTAGGCTACTACAACCTTATTTTTTATTCAAGCGCTATAAATTGGGGTTATAAGCATCTAGGGTTACTTAGATGAAACATCTTGAATCGAAAACTTCTTTTATTTTCTCTACCAATAGCCGCCACACCTAATACAACAGTGTCTAGTATTTGTGACTTTGATTTCTATTTGCACCCTTTACGGATTACGTTAATTGGTGAGTGGGAAATAAATGTCAACTCTCGTATATTTTTCTATTAAAAATTTTATTACAAAATTTTTATCATAAAAGAAAATCAAGAAAAAATACATATAATTGAAAATCAAATATATATATATATATATATATATGTATATTCGGAAAGTTCATACGTGTTTTCTTTATAGATGCAATAAATTTAAACTGTATTTAATGTTTTTGAACAATAATTCTAATAGTTGTTCTTTTTTTTTCTCTAGAAAGTTTGCAGAAATGAAAATTAGAGGAACCATCGAAGGAAATTCAACCAGAAGAGCTAGAGAAAAAAGTAATAATTTTCAGTGGGTTTCGACACACCTGGCTTGGGATTATGGAGGGGTTGACCCCATTTGGAGATAAGATGGTCTTGAAAATTATGGAGAGGTTTTTGGTTTGCCAGTGCATGTTTACGGTCACAACGGTCTTGCCTTGGTTCTTTGAAGCTATTCTCTTGCAATTGTTGGGTCTCAGGATTCAAGAATTTCAGTGCTTTGAAGTAACTCAATTTGTAATTTGGGTCTATATTATGCTTTTTTTTTTATTATTATTACATGTCAATCACAATCACAAACCTTTTGGGGTTACCTGAAACCACATATCAGAAAAGTATACATGTGTTTTTTTCATATCTATAAAGAAGATACCATTTTTAGTACCTTGTCCTATGTTACATTAACTTATATCTTCATTAAGTTTGCAAAAAAAAAAAAAAAAATTATTTTTCTCATCTTCAAAGTGAAGATGAACTTCAACATTTTTATATCGCGGTAACTTATCTTAGTTATTTCTATGACTCTGAAAGTGTGTGAATGTGTCGGTTACAACCTGGTCAGGTGAATAGGTTTTATTTATTGGGTATTTAGTGTGGAATACGCTTGTAGAGTGATGGTCTCTACTTTATTGGTTGTGAGACTAAGAGAGAGGTGTTTTCTTGGTCGTATTGATGTAAGAGATCACCATTGAACGCGTGTAATCGGGTATTGTTTTACTTGCAAATTTCTTTATTTGTTAATTACGAAACTCAATTCACCCAATGTTGGTTTTTCAAAAATGAGTCAAAACTTACAGGTTTTTTCATAAATCTATGTCTATTTATTACAATATCAATTCATAAATTTTATTTTATCAATTATTCTATATATCGTATTTATTTTCATTTTTTATGTCGACATGTGGTATATTCTTAAAAAAATAGTATTTCAAAATAAAAATATCTAAAAATTGTTAAATTTACCTAACGGTTAACTAATAAAAATACCAATTTAATGCATCTATTAAAATTTAGGAACTAGTAGTCACCGACATAGTCAGTAGTAACCACAATTCTTAACGAAGTCGAAGTTTCAAGTTTAATATTCATTCCCCAAATAAAATAATTTAGGAACCAAATTGACTACACGAAAAGATTGTTAAAAAGATTATAATTCACTAACTCAAAATAAATTTTCCTTTCTTTTCAATTATAATATTAATAATTTTTAGGCAAATTGCACTAAAGTATTCTGAAGTTTGTTGTATGTGCTTATAGGCCAAACCTTTTTCATTTGAGCACAAAAGTACCATTGACCATTAGTTTGACTATTAGATGTTAATGGGGTATTAGTGTTAGAAGGGCATAAAGGTAATTTAACCATGATAAAGAATAAACCAATAAAAAAAATTGTAAACTAACTAAAAAAATTTTAAAAATAAAAAATCTAAAGATCTCATTACTAAGTAGGAGACTAGGAGATTCCAAATTTCCTCCTAATGAAAATAATATGTACAATCCCCTCCATATTTGGTGGAGATATGAGGCGGCAATGACAAAAGCATGAGGGAAGAGATCAGAGACAATGGCCGGTGGGTGGAGGTATGAGGGAGGAGAACGAAGATGGTGGCTGGTGGCGGTGATAGTGAGGGACTTGGTGGGTGGAATGAAGAGATGGAAATGGGTTTTCTTTGAGATTGTAGGTAGAAGATTGAAATGGATTTATGTTTGAGATTGTCGGTAGGGATGGTAGCCGGTCGGGTTTGGCCAAATCCATACCCACACCAGTATCTTTTTTAACATCCACAGCCGCTGGTGAATCCGCAAAATTATGCGGGTTAGCAGGCGGGCTTGCACCTGCCAATTTACTTATACTCACACCCGCCTACAAACCTGCGAAATAATATATATATATATATATATATATATAGTTTTTAAAAGAAAATATTAAAATTAAATTAACTTCAAATTTTTAAATTTTACCATATTCAAATCCATAATTACAAAATAAAGTATGTCGATATTGCCACCCATAAATCTAATTTGTACACCCATTTTTTATTATATTTTTATATTACAAAAACACCCATAGACAGAATTACAATTGAGGACAACAAAAATAAATTAAAATACTTTCTATTATGTCGACAAACACCCATCGTACCTCGCTTACATAACTATTTTTTAAAGGGGTAATTGCACAAACACTCCTATTGTAGGTTGACTTTCATCCAAATTAACAGTTGACCAAACTTTTTAAGGAAAAATATCATTTTACCCTTAATATCTTATTTTATTTAATTTTTTATTATCCTTAATAATTATTTAAAATTTAAATATATAAAAATGAATTTAAAAAAAGGGAAAACAGTTTCCAAAAAAAGAAAAAGAAAATATATATATATATATATATATATAAAGATGATGGATATCTAATCTCCTCTGTCCATTTAAAAGGAAATTAGATATCATCTATTCATTTTTATATTTTAAATTTAATTAATTTTAAATAGTTAATAATATATTTTAAGGAGAAAATGACCCTATTACCCTTTGACCGTTATGACTTAACCGTTGACTATTAACGGCAGGGGATATTTGTATCAATTTCGATAAAAAATTCTATATACGTGCAATTAGGTCTAAACTCAAGGGTGTTTATATAATTATCCATTTCTATAATTTCTTTATAATTGATGTAAAATATTTTTAACAAACGAATCATAATGGAAAGAAGAAAATCATAAAATAGATGCATCTATGAAGCAAAGCATTTGTGGCTTTAAAATATTTAAAATGTCAGATACGTCAAACTAAATTTTATCAATTTTTAATTAGTTGTTCTTGTCACTTGTAACACAACCTGAACAATCTTAGGATGATCAAAGTCTTTTAACAGACATTGTTCATTCAAATAGGATGTACATGTTTTAGGAGGTTAAGATTAAAGATTATACAAATGATTTTCATATTTGTAAGGCCAGTTCTGGTATTTTATTGGGTGTTTATAGTAAACTTTTAATTTTCAAATTTTAATGATGTATATAAAATTGGAGTTAATTACACTTAACTCCCTGAGGTTTGGCTAATTACATTCGGAATCAAAGTTTGCATTAATGAACACTAACCTCCCCTCACGTTAACGTTGACCGTTAAAATGACCGTTGACTTTTTTCAAATTTTTTAAATGACCAAAATACCCCTGTCACAATTTTTTTACTGTTCATTAAAAACAAAAATTAATGGTGAGATCCAATCTGAATCTCCACCAAGAAAAAAAAAAATTATCTTCATCTTCGAACCCAGAGGGTTCGATCTCGAACCCAGAAGGGTTCAAATCGAACCCTCTGGGTTCGTGGAACCCAGAGGGTTCGAAGATCGAACCCAGAAGGGTTCGAAGAACGAACCCTTCTGGGTTCGATGAATATCGAACCCAGAAGGGTTCGTGTCTTCGAACCCTTCTGGGTTTCTCGAACCCAGAAGGGTTCGAAGAACAAACCCTTCTGGGTTCGTGGAACCCAAAGGGTTCGAAGATCAAACCCAGGAGGGTTCGAAGAACCCAGAGGGTTCGATCTTCGAACCCTCCTGGGTTCGATCTTCGAACCCTCTGGGTTCGAAGATGAAGATTCAAAAAAAAAATTTTTTTTTTTTTCTTGGTGGAGATCCAATCTGGATCTCACCATTAATTTTTTTTTAATGAACAATAAAAAAAATTTGTGACAGGGGTATTTTGGTCATTTGAAAAATTTGAAAAATTTGAAAAAAGTCAACGGTCATTTTAACGGTCAACGTTAACGTGAGGGGAGGTTAGTGTTCATTAATGTAAACTTTGATTCCGAATGTAATTAGCCAAATCTCAGGGAAGTTGAGTGTAATTAACTCTATAAAATTGGGTATACAAATTAGTTTGATGGGTGGCAATATGGGCATCCCAAAATAAACTACCAAGAAAATTCATAATAATTTTAAAATCATACCATAAGTTCATAAAAATTACCAAGTCTTACAATAACTCACAAGTCCATAAAATACCAAAATATACTTAATACAAATCCATAAGTCCACAACACAACAACTCTTATCATTTCGTTGATCATCCATATTTCAAAACAATGGATTTTTAAGCACAACCACTCATAGCTCAAGTGGTTAGTGCGCCTTCCTCCCACCTTAATGGTGAGGGTTCAAGTCCCACCATATACATTTACCAATATTTGTTTTGCGGTATTGATCCAGTTATATGGAGATGGAGAAGGGTTTGGACTTTTTTTAATTACAAAATAATTATTTAAATTTTTTGTATATTTTTATAATTATATAGACATGTGATTATATTTGATGGTCAACTGTTAAGTCTAACCATTAAGTTTAACCGTTAATCATCAGTTAACCGATAAATCTAACTGTTAATTTGAATGTACTTTTGTGCTCAAATTTAATCTGTTCAGTTAGATATTTTAATTGAATTTGCCCATAATTTTTTATATAAAAATTCACACAACTGCATAAGATGTTATGTAATCTGAACAACTGTTTTGCAATCTCACAAAACCAAAATTAAATGAAATTAATATCAGGATTTTTTTATTTTAATTTTTTAGTGGTTCATTTTTATTTATTTTTTAAAATTTCTGCACAAAGAGATTTGGAGTGGTCCGAGCGGATGAAACCCCATCATTGCTTACTTTTTGTCCTCAAATAGATTATATTTATGAATCTAGCAGGTTTTAATGTAGGTGTGAGGTGAGATGTGGAGCTGTGACTAGACTGGTGCATGAACCAGACCCAACTCCCACCACAACTCTGCAACCTTTTCTCATACAAATGGCTTTAACCATTCCAATATAAACAGTAGTGGTCCTAAAGGAAGATTGGGGTTGCTTCAAAGTTCTTGTTTGAAATCAAACCTTTCTTCTAGGTGCTCCATCAACCAAGGAGGAGCTGCTGGAGACAACCCCAACCATGGCCATCACTTACAGGTACTAACACAAGTTTAGATTTCACTCTCTCTGTTTTCTTTCTGTTTTATAGAGTTTTGTTTTTTGCTTGATTGATAATATGTACATCAGAGGGCTTGTCACAGGCTTACTTATACGTCACCGAAGAATTGTTGATTTTCATATCATTTCACATAAGCTTTTACTTGACAAGTATTGTCTCTTCACTGTAGACTCCAGTGTTATCTGTAAAACTTAAATGCTAACAATGTAACTTTAAATTCCTCATATTGTTATCTTCTTGTGGACCGGGAACAACATCACGAGGCCATTTCGAGCGGCCGGAGCAGCTGCATTGCCTCCTTTTATTGACAAAGGACCGAAGAAAATCCAGTAACTATTTGAAGTTTCCAAATTGGTGTATGCATTTGCACTTGTTTCTATAGTGGCAGCATCATGTCTAACAGTGGTAGGGTTGCTCATCTTATGCAGATGGGGTAAATGAACTCTGGTAGGAGGAAAACACATAAACCAAAAGATAAAAGACAAAACAGGATTGTAAATATAAGAAACAAAAGTTGCAACAAAATTGATAGCCATATCGAGGTTTCACTAGAACTAAAATATATTACAACACGAAAATTTGGAACACGATTACGATTAGTTCGTCTCATCTCGCCTCCTATCTTTGACAACTCTCTGATTTGTCTAGATTACTTCTTTTCCAGAACTCCACTTGGGATTGAGTTCTGTTTCTTGCATGGTCGCAGTCACCTTCCTCTCCCCTGAAGAACAGAAATAACCAACTTGTCGCACTGTTGTTTGGCACATTACTTTTCTTGTTAGGTTGCTGTTTCCTTTTCGTGGATTTAATTTCTGTTTCATCAGCAACTGCATGATGACTTCATTTTTATTAACAATGCTATTTAAGGCACATCAGTTATAGTCTGTTTCCTTTCTATCCCCATTTCTGATTCCTGCAAATTACTTTGTTTCATTTCTGTCAATTCAACTGCACCTGTATGTTCACCGTTACTATCCCTCTTTTCCGCATGACTGCTCTCCATCTTATCAACAATGTCAATTGACGCAGCATCAGTTGTGTTCAATTTTCTCTTCTTACATCTCTGTCTCTTCTTCCTAGATCCCACTTCGGCTTGTATTTCCTGCAGTCCATCAGCACCCTTAGATCCTACTCCGGCTTGTATTTCCTGCAGTCCATCTGCACTCTTAGATCCCACTTCGGCTTGTATTTCCTGCAGTCCATCAGCACCCTTAGATCCCACTCCGGCTTGTATTTCCTGCAGTCCATCTGCACCCTTAGATCCCACTCCGGCTTGTATTTCCTGCAGTCCATCAGCACCCTTAGATCCCACTCCGGCTTGTATTTCCTGCAGTCCATCTGCACCCTTAGAACCTACTCCGGCTTGTATTTCCCGCAATCCATCTGCACTTGATTGATCATTCCCTTGTTTCTGCTCCCCAGGAGAGCTACTCTCCAATTTCTCAACACCGTTATGTGCGACATCATCAACTTCCCTTAGTTTCATTTTCTTAGATCTCCTTCTCTTTCTCTTAGGTTCTACTTCAACCTGTAATTCCCCCGACCTATTTATACCTGCACTCTCACCTTCACCTCCAACAGCATGTTCGCCTTTAGATCCTAATTCGGCTTCTATTTCCTGCAGCCCATCTGCACTCTTAGATCGTACTTCGGCTTGTGTTTCCTGCAGTCCATCTGCACTCTTAGATCCTACTTCGGCTTGTATTTCCTGCAGTCCATCAGCACCCTTAGATCCTACTCCGGCTTGTATTTCCTGCAGTCCATCTGCACTCTTAGATCCCACTTCGGCTTGTATTTCCTGCAGTCCATCAGCACCCTTAGATCCCACTCCGGCTTGTATTTCCTGCAGTCCATCTGCACCCTTAGAACCTACTCCGGCTTGTATTTCCCGCAATCCATCTGCACCCTTAGAACCTACTCCGGCTTGTATTTCCCGCAATCCATCTGCACTTGATTGATCATTCCCTTGTTTCTGCTCCCCAGGTGAGCTACTCTCCAATTTCTCAACACCGTTATGTGCGACATCATCAACTTCCCTTAGTTTCATTTTCTTAGATCTCCTTCTCTTTCTCTTAGGTTCTACTTCAACCTGTAATTCCCCCGACCTATTTATACCTGCACTCTCACCTTCACCTCCAACAGCATGTTCGCCTTTAGATCCTAATTCGGCTTCTATTTCCTGCAGCCCATCTGCACTCTTAGATCGTACTTCGGCTTGTGTTTCCTGCAGTCCATCTGCACTCTTAGATCCTACTTCGGCTTGTATTTCCTGCAGTCCATCTGCACTCTTAGATCCCACTTCGACTTGTATTTCCTGCAGTCCATCTGCACTCTTAGATCCTACTTCGGCTTGTATTTCCTGCAGTCCATCTGCACTCTTAGATCCCACTTCGGCTTGTATTTCCTGCAGTCCATCAGCACCCTTAGATCCTACTCCGGCTTGTATTTCCTGCAGTCCATCTGCACTCTTAGATCCCACTTCGGCTTGTATTTCCTGCAGTCCATCAGCACCCTTAGATCCTACTCCGGCTTGTATTTCCTGCAGTCCATCTGCACTCTTAGATCCCACTTCGGCTTGTATTTCCTGCAGTCCATCAGCACCCTTAGATCCTACTCCGGCTTGTATTTCCTGCAGTCCATCTGCACTCTTAGATCCCACTTCGGCTTGTATTTCCTGCAGTCCATCAGCACCCTTAGATCCCACTCCGGCTTGTATTTCCTGCAGTCCATCTGCACCCTTAGAACCTACTCCGGCTTGTATTTCCCGCAATCCATCTGCACTTGATTGATCATTCCCTTGTTTCTGCTCCCCAGGAGAGCTACTCTCCAATTTCTCAACACCGTTATGTGCGACATCATCAACTTCCCTTAGTTTCATTTTCTTAGATCTCCTTCTCTTTCTCTTAGGTTCTACTTCAACCTGTAATTCCCCCGACCTATTTATACCTGCACTCTCACCTTCACCTCCAACAGCATGTTCGCCTTTAGATCCTAATTCGGCTTCTATTTCCTGCAGCCCATCTGCACTCTTAGATCGTACTTCGGCTTGTGTTTCCTGCAGTCCATCTGCACTCTTAGATCCTACTTCGGCTTGTATTTCCTGCAGTCCATCTGCACTCTTAGATCCTACTTCGGCTTGTATTTCCTGCAGTCCATCTGCACTCTTAGATCCTACTTTGGCTTGTCTCTTAGATCCTACTTCGGCTTGTATTTCCTGCAATCCATCTGTACTCTTTGATCCTACTTCGACTTTTATTTCCCGCAATCCATCTGCACTTGCTTGATCATTCCCTTGTTTCTGCTCCCCAGGAGAGCTACTCTCCAATTTCTCAACAATGTTATGTGCGACATCATCAACTTCACTTAGTTTCATTTTCTTAGATCTCCTCCTCTTTCTCTTAGGTTCTACTTCAACCTTTAATTCCCCCGACTCATTTATACCTGTACTCTCACCTTCACCTCCAACAGCATGTTTGCCTTTATTATCACTCTGTTCTCCAGGAGTGTGGCTCTCCAATTTCCCAACAATTTTATGTGGGACAGAATGCCCTTTCACTTTTAATTCTTCAAACTTATGCTGATCTGCATTGTGGTTATCAGCTTTGAAAACAAAAGAGGTTTCCAATTTCTCAACAATGTTATTTGGAGCAGATTCACTCACATTCTGTTTCTTTTTCTTAGGTTTACGTTTCCTTTTCCTCAATCCAACTTCAACTTTTACTTCCTGCAACCCATGTGCAATTGCCTGGTCACCAACACCTTGATTCTGCTCCCAAAACAAGCTACTCTCCAATTTATCAACCATATCATTTGAGGCAGAATCGCCTTTAATGTTTAATTCTTCATCAGCTTTGCTCTTTTCTTGAAGACGACAATTTTCCAAGTTCTCAACAGTGTCATTGGGTTCAGAATCACTCTTATTCTGTTTCTTTTTCTTAGGCTTACGTTTCCTTTTCCTCAATACAACTTCAACTTTTACTTCCTGCAACCCATGTGCACTTGCCTGGTCACCAACCCCTTGATTCTGCTCTCTAAACGAGCTACTCTCTAATTTCTCAACAATGTCATTTGAGGAAGAATCACCTTTAACATTTAACTCCTCATCAGCTTTGTTCTCTTCTTGAAGGCAGCAGCTCTCCAATTTCTCAACAGTGTTATTTGGTTCGGAATCACTCTTATTCCGTTTCCTTTTCTTAGGTTTACGTTTCTTTTTTCTGGTTTCAATTTCAACTTTTGTTGCCTTCAACCCATCTACACCTGTAAGGTCATCTCTTCCTTCAGTCTGTTTCCTGACAATACAACTTTCTAATTCTCCAACAATATTATTTACATTCCTTTCACCAGATTTGTCTTCCCCTGTTTTCATCTTCATCAATGCATCTGCACCTACATGAACACTATCACCTTCACTCCGTTTACGCTTCTTATTTTTGCTCCGTTTCCTTTTCTTGGATCCAACTTCTTGTTTCATTTCCTTCAATTTACCTAAATGATAATCGAGTTGCATGCTTTGCAGGGTGGGCTGCTTCCGGAGACAATTTTGAGCAACAAGGGCATGAGCAAATTTTGCTAGATTAGAGCCTGACACTAACTTGGTGATGGGCCTAAGGAAAAAGATAAACCAGGTTAGTAATTCACATACTAGTTACTAACAAGACAACAAAAAATTCATTGAGATTACTATTTCTGTTTCTCGGATTTGGGGCGGGTGTGTTAATTGAAAACTCACCTTCCAGAAAATTTGTGTCCATAAATGGGCAGCCTCATACGTGCTGAATTCGTAGACCATAAAACACGGAGAGATAAAATGTCCTTCTCACTGACAGACTGATACAAGAGAAAAATGTTAAAACTAGACAGAGAACCCAAAAGGCAGAACTAGCATCTTCGTTAAAAAATAATTTGATTATCATAAAAGAAAAAATTAATGATATGAAGTATGACAACATATTAATCAATTGCAGTTCAAATAATATAATTCTGAGCACCCATGCTAGGTTCACAGAATCAACTAAAATTAGGAGTAACATAATCTTTCAACTGCCCAACTAGTGATGTCACAGTTATATTTGGACGGCAGAAAAAAGTCCTATTACCTTCTCAGGCAAAATTACTCCTGGCAGTAGCCTTGGAATATGGGAGTGAAATGAAGGGTTTTTGTAAAAGACAAATCTGGAGAAGAACAAAAGGAATTTGTAAGATTACAATCAAATAATAAATGCTGTTTTACATGAGAATCAAAATTAATTCAGTATAGAAACTTACAATACTTCATTCTTTGCAATCATCTTCATGCCCTGAACTGGTGAAGGTATTTCCACAGGCCACATAGATTTATCAGAAATGTATATGTAACCATTCATTCCACCACTGCATAATTTATGAAAAGAACGGTTCTGTGAGCAAAACAATTTCACATCTCTATAACACCAAAAAAAATTCAAAAAAAAAAAATAGTAGTATAGTACTACATAGAACTAGAGTTCCAATCAGTAATAAAATTATGTAGGATTTTATCAATAGTTGATGCTAAAGAATTTGCATAAAATACTTGACTTGCTGGGAAGAATAATGGCATAAACTTACTGCAATGTACATCAATCACAAATGACTTTGTAATGTTGAGAAACAATTAAAAATTTTGATTCAGATGACTGGTGTGAAAATTTAAAATCAAGACAACTTTTGGTACAGTTGATCTCTACTAATTGAAACCTCAATCTTCAATCTTCAGTCTGCCAACCGAAAAGAAATAAAGTAATGGTGATGGTTAGAACTACACACCTGAATTTTGGATCAATTTTCTGTTCAACTTTACCCTCAATATATTCTGGACTATCATTCATTTGCTTAAAAAGAGAATTGATCTCCACTGCTAAAGGATGTGAAATATGAAGAAAGAGAATGTCCACACCCAGACTATTTCTCCGTCTCTCTTCATCCTGATTGACGAAAGGAAACAGCATCAGTAAATTCAAATTAAAAATCATCTGTAGTGGAAACCTGTATTAACATGACACTTCAAAGCATGAGAAAAAACCCATGTCAGACATCAAACAACAACAGTACAAGTGAGGGATAATTGTGAGCATCTCAACAAAATTTCTGAAAGAAACAACATTTAATTCTTAGTTTCCTGCAGCACACCTTGTCTATTTGTTGCATAAATTAGGACATGTTATATTCATTAGTTTCAAACATTCTATATTACAGTACACTTAATTTCACCTAAAGTGAAGGAATCTGATGAGAACTCACCTAGAAGAAGTACTAGAACTAGGAGGAGGAAAGGAGAAATGAAGAGGATAGAAGAAGAAAAAGTGAGAAAAATCAGGCCGTGAGTACCGTGACCACGGTCGCGACCAACTGCCTCGCGACCGTGGTCGCGGTGCTCACTGGAGCACAAGGCTAGAACCCACCGCGACCAAGCTCGCGACCAGCCCAGGTCGCGACCTAGGTCGCGATACTCACTGAAGAGAGATGGTGATTTAGCGCAAGGAAGAGAAAAATGAGGCAGTGAGCCTCGCGACCAACCCAGGTCGCGACCTTGGTCGCGATGCTCACTGGTCGCCCAAAAAACTTGAATTTCCTGCACACTTTTAAATTGTATAGTTAGGGGCATTTTAGTCATTTCTCTATATTTTCTGATTTTGTATAAATAGAACAACTAGTCTAGGGTTGTAAACTATTCATTATCATCATCAATCAAAATTACAAATTGAGAGCACTTCTCTCATTCTCTTGGCTCATCACCAAGAACAAATCGGTTCTTCTTGCAATTTCGCTTGTGAGATCAACTTGGGCTAGGGTTTGGGCTAATAACCTAAGAACTAGAGAGCAAGGGATTCTCTAAAAAGGTAACTAAGCTCACAATCTATCTATATTATTGTAATTTGTGTTGGGTTTTGTTTATTTGGTTATTAGTGAAGTTAGGGTTGTGGCTTTGTATTGATTTCGGGATTAATTGAATATTGGGTGTGTTATCGTGTTGATTGGGGAAATTAGGGTTCATAGATGTTTGTAATTTGGGGCTAAATTGAAGTTAGGGTTGAATTGGGTTATTGATTGTTAGAGAAGTTAGGTTTGTTGTTGGATTTTGCACAAGGTCCTCAACAGAATCAAAACACAAAATGGGGATAATGTGACTTTGTAATTCCGTCGGCACATTTTTCTAGTATAATAAAACATGGCAGTCATCCTATTGGCAAACAATAAGAGCATGATTAATTAATGCGTTCGCATCTTGGATTGATAAGATGCACTTAAAAACTATTATGTATCTAAATTATCCAAAATATCCTTGTCTCCAATATTCAAAAAAATATTACACCTTAAACCACATTTTACATCAGACTCACAGTAAAGTCTGGCTAACACCAGTATTAAGAATTACCGTTAGTGTGTGCTCCACTTTAGCTATCTCTGAAAGAAGACGGGACTCCTCGATAAATGGTAATTTACAAATAGCCTGCAAGACCAAAGAAGATTTCAGAAAGTTCACAGCATTTTCATTCCTCACGAAGCATCAACGCAATTTATTAAATTTACAAGAAAGCAAAAGCCAAAAAAAAAAGTAAGAGAAACTGAAACTGAAAGACTTGCTTTACTTTGAAACAGGATAAGTTTAATTTCTAAATAACTGATAATAAGCATCAGCAGATAAAATTTTTTGTTTACCTAAGTATTAACATATTAAGGATCAACTCTGCAAAAAGGAAGATAATGAAGATGGATGATAATAGGTGACCACCCACATTTGCACACATATCCATCTGCATAATTATACAAGTAAACATGACTATATTTTATGTGTAAATGAGGTGATCATATGCCCTGTGTTAGAGTCTGTGTCACTAATGACTAAAATCTATCTATATGCACTCCAAATTAGCCAAAAATCCTGCCCTTTCCCATTTCTTTTCTCCCCTATTTTACAAGAAATAAGATAAAAGAAAGGGCCGATGACAGAGAATTGATTTATAGATGTCCTTGACTGTTGAAAACACAGGGTGAAACTTCAATAAATCTGTGTATCAATGTCGATCAGCAAGACATTTACCATTATCGTTAACTTTTGCAAACTGAGGAAAAGAAGTAAACAGGAATTCTCAGAAAAAAAAAATCCAGAATTAAACACTACCTGCCAAGAAAAACGCTTTCCATTCATGTCAAGCTCAAAGTCTGAAGGAAAATCTCATGATTAGCCATCTAAAAAAAAATTTATTTACTAAGTATATCTAAAATTTAGAGGCAGTTAAAATCCTACCGGTAGGATAAAAATCCAATATAGGTGACGACACATCTGTCATCAAGCTCCTGTAAAACAAAGGAAGAGCATGTGCACTGAATGTGCACAAACATGTCAAAAACCTAGTTATGCAAATAAATAAGCAAAAGAGATGGACAAGTAATGTTAAACACCTTGCAGCAGGCAATACACCCAATAGTTGATCAAATGGCTTGAAGGGTTCTCCGAGTGTGAAGTGAAATTTTAACTGATTTATATCACAAAAATCTGAAGCAAATGGAGCATAATGATATGGGTAAAACCTGCACATGGAAATATAGAGATGATAAAAAAAAGTAAGTGATATAGAAAAATGGATTATATTACCGAATTGAAACTAAAAGGGCATATCTTAGTGACCATTTATCAATATGGTAGGTGCTTTGTTATACTTATACGTTAGGTATTCTTGTCCTTCAATTATCAAGAGCCTGTTTTCTCTAGTCTGCAGATGAAATCCTAACACATAATAACCACACCCACACAGCAAGCAGCAATATCCTCTCCACATCATGCAGGACCTTATTAAGGGTGAAGCCACCCAAAAAAGTAATCTCTACACCCATTAATTTTCTGGAAATTCTGTTTCTAAAATCCTTACATAACTTAAACAGACTTTTAACTATATACTTAATAAAACAGAATTACTCTTTCCACCCATATTGACCTACATCCCCTCCACAAAACTGAAACAAACAAAAAAGCAAATTGATAACATCCAATTCAGATCTAAACACAAAAAAAATCAACCATTTCAGCAATGATACAATTAGAAAACACAACAAAATCAAAAGTAGACTTCTCTTGAGAGCTTTATTCTAAGTCAATAATGAAAACTCAGTTTGAGAGGGTAAATTTCGGTGTGATTTTTACTAATTTTGGACCAAGTTTGAAATATTCGATTTCGTGTTAAATCGTTATCAAAACCCTCATCAAAACTTCTGCTGATAAGGTATAGAAACCCCCTAGCAGTAAAGTTGAGAGTGTGCAATATGGACACCGAAGCACACAGATCCATTTACCTTCTATTAACTGTTCTCTTTCCTACTTCTTGTGCTTATTAGATTTGGTTTAGGGTATGTCCGCTTCTACGTATGGAATTAGGTTTGGCCTTGGCTTTTTCAGTGTTCGGTTGGGTCTAAAGAACACAAAAGATAATAATTTTTTTAAAAAAGAGTATACAGAAAAATGACTTAATTGAAATGATAAATGATAAATGATATTTGAGGTTATTTTTGGCATTTTTGGAGGTGTAGAGAGTAAATTATAAATTTTTAAATTTTCATGAGGGGTATGAAAAGTAAATGGGTGCATTACATTTTTTTTTTTTGGGCAGCAAGATGAGACCTATTCTTATCCATGTTGTCATTTCCTAGGTCTCCCTTCTTCTTGATTCAGATAATAGGCCCCATTTAGCAAAATGGATTCCCTTGCCTTCTAAAAAACCCTCCCAAACGAAGCCCCTCCCTAGCTTTTCAATATGTTTTGTCAGCTTACTAGTCTTGAAAACAAATTACAGTAAATATGAAGCAAAGAAAGAACCAATTGAATCAATGTGATCATTCCGCTGGGAGACAA
Organism: Xanthoceras sorbifolium; assembly: GCA_003430845.1. NCBI lineage: Eukaryota > Viridiplantae > Streptophyta > Magnoliopsida > Sapindales > Sapindaceae > Xanthoceras > Xanthoceras sorbifolium. Next base: position 1,724,955 of record CM010619.1, read on the forward strand.
AAAGGCTATTGTGCACGCAGTGTTTTAAAAATTGAGCGGCCAAGGCGCACCTCGAGGCAGCCGCCTCACTTGGAAAAATCTGGAATCCGGCTCATGAAGATGCGGCAGCTCGAGGCAGACCACCCCGAGTCTAGGTGTGTGGGGCGGTCTTGAGGCGGGTCGATTCGAAATTTTTTTTTTTTTTTTTAAACCTAGTTTACCTTTTAATAAAACTCCTCTTTACAACCTCTTTCTCTCTCTTAAACCGACCACTTCTTCTTTCTCTCACTTCATCTCTCTTCCTCCTTCCTCCTTTCTCTCACATAAACAACTCTTCAGAAACCAAGTTCAGCCATCAAAGGTCCTCATAAGGTAATTTTTTTTTCTTTTCCCTCTTCTGTATTTTTTCTTCTTTGTTTTCCCTAGGATGTTCTATCTATTTTTTTTTTCCTTCCACTGATTGTTGTTTTCAGACCCCATATCTCTGCTGCTCTTTATTTTTTCTTTACTCTTCTGCTTTTTTTCGTCTCCTACCCAGCGCACTATTGGCTTTTTTTTTCCTTATATGTTTGCCTTATAGGTTCGCTAAAGTTAAAAAAAAGCAACTATATATTATATGATCATCATGAGTTCTGTTTTCATTATGAATTCTGTTTTCTCATCTGTTTTCTTATATGTTTTCATTATGATGTATAAACTACATATAAAGAATTAGAAGAATATATACTTATACAAGTTTGATTTTCTACTTTATTAATTGTTATGAATGAACTTATAGTGGTCATTTGCTATTTTAGTATTTTTTAAATTTTATTTTGCATTATTTTCATTTTCGAATTGAGGCAACCGCCTCATGCTTTTAAAACATTGTGTGCACCTCCAAATTTTTCTGCTACCTTTGCAGCCAATGGATTCAGCTTAAAGATCTAGGGCTATCACCCAATAGAAATCCCGAAAAAAAATTAAGCCAAGAATCCACCAAAAATTCATGTTTATGGGCCACAGCCTTTAACAACTCCAAAGAATTAATGCCCACAATCAAACATTTTTATTTATTTATGACTACATAACTGAAAAATTGCTCTTCCAGATTCTATGCTAATATTCATTTTATCAAAATGATGAAAGAAATCAAAAACAATTGAAATTTTTAAGCTTTAGTTTGTGTTTTTAGTTTGTCCCACAGAAAATAAACTAATTTGCAAATCAATTATAGGGCATTATGACATCATATTTTCTCTTTATCAATTGACCAGGCGACTTTACAAACTGAAGCTAGGTCCCACCTAGCTGCCCAATTGATTTAACTCATTTGACCATGCATATTGGTTTAAATTGTTAATCAGTTCATAGATGTATAAATAAAGTTTGATAATGTTTGAAAATTATAAGAACCACATAATAAAAAGAACACTATGTACCATTGCCACGAGCATACTCCTTCGTAGTAATAACGCATGACCCAGCAAATTCCTTCTATATATTTGGTAACCTACATAGATCACAATCGACAGATTGAGAACATCAAGAAAAATATAGTTAGAAAGCATTAGAACATTTGTGGAAACCAATCCCAGCAGAGATTTAAAAGCAATAGAAAAGAAAATGAGATCCAAAAACAGCACGAATTAGAAGCAAATGATATTTCACCTACCATTAGTCAGAAACAAAAAACTCATAAAAGCACTCGCATTTGTTAGGCAAGTTTGAAAGGGTAATAGTAAAAAAAAAAAAAATAGATAGGCTTTACCCTATTTTAACTTATGAACAACAAAGAGGTTAAGGGGTGGATTGGAAAAAACTGAACCGACCTATTTTGATTGTTTTTTGGGTCAGATATTTGAAATGATGAAATAGAAAATGTGGACCTATATATAAAAGCATAACAGCAAATTTGCACTTATCCAGCCAGCAAAACATTCATTACACTAATATTCACTAACCACATGTCTTCGAACTCTCTCACGGTCATCTGGATGTTTTGCCTCAAATTTCTCAGCATAATATCTTTCCTTCCAACCCAATTCAATCTACAAACGAAACATGAAACCAAAAATAGGGAAAGGAGAAAACCATTACAGTGTATTCTAATTTCTAAATGTAAGATAAAGAGTACAAAAACTAATCACGAACTTCATCAACCCGCAGCATCTGTGCCACTGAATGTACATTAACTGATCTATTGGGATGTTTATGCTACTGGATGCATTAATAATAATCAAAACATCAATAACCTAAGTGTTGATCAAATGGTGAGCTGTGAAACTGGACTGCAGCTTAACTGTTAACAAGACAGAACACTCACATTCTGTGGGTCTTGACAAACAGGTGCTATTTTGCATTCAAGGGAGGACTCTTGATTTCCAGACTCCATATTCCTCTCAACGAATGGCACCTTTGAAGAGTCATCAGCAACCTTATTATCAGATAGACCTTGAGAACAGATCATTCTTACTTTTGCAATCTGAACAAATAGACATTATTCGTGAGAAACTACCTCAACAGCCAAGCTGGTGGGTGAGCATACTGTTGGTATTGTTCCAGTACAAAGAAACACCTTATCACATAAAAGCATAATTTTCTGCTAAAATTATCTAATAATCAATAGATAATCATAAAATAAGAGCAATGTCTCAGCAAACATATAAGATGACCAGAGAGGACAAAATTACATATTAGAACATGTCCTAAGATACAGCATAATTCATTGTACATAAGATGAAAGCCAGTCTTAGAACCTTACAAAAATAAATTAGTTCAACAAAGAAGATTTGGTAGAGAGGAATACCCGGTTACGGTTTTTTAAGATTCTGTGTTCATGAGTCGCAATTGACCGAACGAAGTGCTCCACATGTTTCAAGTTAACCTATCAATTAAACAAGAATACAATGTAAAGAAAAATATATAAGCTTAAAAATAGTAATAGAGATAATAAAGACGGTTTGACAGAAATGAAATGACCATTATTTAAGAATTTCTATAGGATGATAACTTGTGTATGTAAATGTATGTGTTTGTGTTTGTACGCAAGCATGAAGGAAGGCTTCAAAACAGCAAGAATTTTGCACCATTGCCCATAATATGTTGACTGAGGGATCAAATACTAGTTATCACAACAGATACAAGGAAAGCTCAAGTTTTTCACCTCAAAAGAATTAGTCAGGTAACCTCCTCTTTCAGAAAATTCCGTAGTGTAAATCCTCATGAGCAGATTGATAGCCCCCTGTCAAAATACGACGAACCAACAAATCAAAACTGTGTAAAAAATTAAGGTTGACAAATTATAAGATTAGTGTGCCAATTGAGAATAGCAAGAAGCAATTTCTTACATATTAACCTTATCACAATGGGTTATTTTGAAGATTAAACCTATAATCCATAGAAATAAAACAAGCTCTTAAAAGGAAGGAAACAAATGCCAAACAAATGTTTTTTCCCAGAATCATAATGGAAAAACACAAATGTGTCCCTTGCATGACAGTGTGCAAATGAACATAAGAAAAACAAAGCATAATTCATCAACTTTGGTTTGAAATAATCTTTTACTGAAAAATAAACATTTATGACTTTACTGAAAATAAAGACAAAGTGAGCATCGTAGATGTTACAACCTCAGATATTTCCAACGAAGGTATGTGCGGTAGAAAGTCATTTCCAACAAATAAACACATGAAAACAAAATCATCGATCAGACGCTCCAAGTTTGCTTCCATAGTTGAGCTCGGGATTTTCATGTCATATGCTAAATACTCCCTCAGAATCCATATGTTGACAAACTGTCAAACAAAGAGCAGACAAGAATGTTGACTTCACATATATTGAAATTATCACCAAGAACAGCAAGTCATTGAGGTTTTGCAGCACAAATGTAGAGATATTGGATTAGCTTGAATGATTCAAAGTTCCAAAACTACACCATAAAGTTGCTTCACGCATTAACCTTAATGCATCGACCTTGATACAGATGGAAACAAAATCAGCTGACTATGTCATTCTTGCTCATCAATTTGTTGAACTCACGCTAACCTGACTAGTTTTCCCCAAGCTCGAAGTATATCTATTATCTTTATCAAAGGGATTCAAAGATGCATCATCTTTTTCTAATCAGCTTGATTAAAAGACTGATGTTTGTTAATTCTTGTGTTTCTTTTTTTTTTTTTTTGCTATGTAATCTTGTTTTTTAATGGACTGCTTGTCCACATTTTGTTTTTGTCTCTTTATTATGAATAGAAAGAGAGAGAGAGAGAGAGAGGTGTTACCAGGTCAAGGATCCTGTAAATTTGAAATTTACGGGATCAGGTGTTGGCCATTGATTAAAAAACCCCATAACCAACACACTGCCCAAGGTCTTGACTTCTCAGACACTCTCTCCCCTCAGTTTCTCTCTCTCTTTATAACCCTTATTAGACTCTCTCCCCTCAATTTCTCTCCTCATCACCTTTCTCTGCCTCTCTTCACCCATTTTGTTACCAAACAGAGCTTTCCATTCTCAATATTTGTTCATAATAACCCCTAATCTGGCACATTAGTGATGAAAAATGGAGAACCCAAATTGAGAATTTTGATTATGTAGGCTTAAATAGATGCAAATACTGCCTCTTTCACTACGTGAGGACGGCAAAGAAAGAGAGATTTTGATTTTGTAGGCCAAATACAACCCCCTTTGAGGATTTTAATTTTGGTTCCTATACTAATTAATCGTAGAATCAGTGAAGGGAGGCAGAGAAATAGAGAAACAGTATAGAAAGAGAAACTGTGGAGAGAGAGGAAAGAGAAAAACTGTGGAGAAAGAATCTGATAACCCTCAGGCAGCTGTTAGTTATCAGGCTTTCTTAATTGTTCAAACAGTGGGTATTGGCACGTGGATCCCATAAATTTGTAAAATTTGTAGGATGATCCCTGACCTGATAACCCCAATATATATATATATAGTCATGGCTTCCGAGAAGTAGATTTCTATGGTGAAAATGTATATATAAGTATACTTCAACTCCAAACTCATTGAGGTTAGCTGCATGAATCATAGTTTGCTCATGTATGGTCATATTTTAAGTAACTTGTTCACAAACTAGATATTTTGCACTGAAAAAATACACGGGACTAAGAAACCATAAAGAATAGCCAATTTATGGAGTCAAAATCTCTTCACTCAAATACATCCCCACTTTAGATGTATTAAAGCATAATTGCTGCAGTCTGGCTAGAGAAAAGGTCATAAATGGAATGGAAAACAAAAACTCTGATTTGATCTTGTAAAGTATGGCCATTTAACACCATATAAGTTTTCAAGCATAGCCACTCACATAATTGTCTGATGTATTAATCCAAAGCTATGTATTAGTTGTCTTGATTACAGATATTCTGAATCAAGAATGGGTATTGAAATGAGAGAAAAGGAAAGATTAAAAAAAATCTCCATGATCCAGTTTTTTTCTCATCAACTGTTCAACAACCTCTCTCTCTCTCTTTGTATTTATTTTTTTTTTATTTTTTTTTCATTTCAACTACATCACTTGCAAACCATTATATATATCCAGTATATAGCATAATTTTCATAAACACTTGCAAAGACAGTTTCTTACAAATAGACTTTTACATAGAATAAGTAGTGGAAGATTATTGTGTCACATCCAGTATATGCTTTTATGCTCCAATACGAAACTATAGTGCCTAAAATTACCAAGATGGGAACTATCTAAAACTATTTTGCTTCAGCATTTTATTAGGTTTAGCTCATCATCCCAACAACGAAGAAAATCATGACTATTGTACAAGAGAAACAAACAAAATAAAAAAGTCAAAAAAAAATAATGACCTGAAATTTCTGACTCGTGATATAATCTTCTATATTACTGGCAAACAATGTCATTTTCTTTTCCTTCCTCCGTTTCTTCCTTCTTATCAGTCTTTTTGTAGCTTTTGAAACTTTCTTATTGAGGCCTGATTTGTGGACATCCTGCCTCTCAAATAAAACCATTAAATGGAACGATCACTTTTCCAAAATTATAATAGTACAAAACATCGAAAAATTAAATAAAAGCCTGTTTCTTATTCTTAAATTAGAATATGAACCTCTCTCAAAACTGAGAAATGGATTTCGTGAGTAGCCAATGCAAGCATGATTAGATCTGCATCCTAAAACAACAGATAACAGTAAGAATAGTTATTATCATAATTGGAACTTGCCTTTAAACATAGAAGGGGAAACCACCATTTACCAATCCATACAGACAATGCCGTGTGTTTGGATCATATCCTGGCATATTCCTTTGCAAGCGAATATAGGACATTATCTTATGCTCCCCTTCACCAGGTACACTGGCATCAGACAGTATGACCTAAAATAACCAACATGAGTTAATTTAAAACAGGAGAGAGAGAGAGAGAGAAGTGAAATCATGCCTGGAACGTTCATCCTTACCTTTATTCCTCGCCACCCTAAATCGTCATTCATCCTCAAGTGTATGTAATAACGGAGAGCCGATGACAATAAATCCATGAATTCAGTCCCAGGTGTGATAACATTTGAGTCCAGCTGATTCTTTGATGATTCTTCTCCTGAATCAATGGCCTTTCTATGACTCTCCGTTCCTAAGGCCTTAAAAAAATTAAAATACGGATTATTTTAAGATAAGAAAGGCTTTAGAACATCAATAAGACTAACAACATCGCTCATAGAAGTTATAATACTTACATTATCAGCTGCATCTTTAGCAGCTTTGAATCGCCTGGACCGTTGTTGATTCATCTTAGCTCGTGGTGCAACACCATCTGCAGAAGATCCGCCAACAAGTTAAAGTGAAATAAAAATGCAGAAGTCATGAAGTATGTCCAGCAATAGAACATTTCTGAACATGTTCATAAGCAACTGAGCTCTACTAAATGCTAAATGCTTCATATTTCTTTTCCTTCCTCTTTAGAAGGAGGTCTAAAAGTGTAAGTATTGCAAGGCAGAGTTTTCAAACCATACTATTCTTTTATAAGAAAGAAAATTTTATAAATTGCAACTGAAAAGAAACAATATAGAAAAGAAAGATTAATCATAAATGAACCCACGAGCACATTAAAAATAACAATTAAACCAAAAACAATTATGAGAAAGAAAAACCTCTACCACTGCACCAAAATCAGCAAAAGCACAGAGACATACAGAAAAGTATACCCCACAGTACCAGAAGAGATTAAAAAGACCCTCAAGTTGATGAGGCTTCATAGTGACTTTTCAAGCTTTACACATTCCTAACATAGAAACAACATTATAAAGCTAATGCATAGAGAAAACTTATTAAGAGTCTAATCGTAATATTTCCAAATATTATATGACTTTTAAACACTTACTATGCCTATGACATCCCACATCGTAAAGGAAGAAGAAGAAGGTCATGGGCAATATACGGGTGATACCTTCCAACCTATTAGAAGCATTTTAGAACCATGAGGAACAAGGATTCTCCAGAGTGGTCAGCATCTAATAGGAAGTAGTGACTCATGACTATATAGTATCAGAGCTAATCCCTACTGAAAATATGAGGATGTACAAATATCCAATGACAGCATGTCAGTAAAACGTTGGGTCCCAAAAGAGGGTGATTCTGATATCCCATATCACCTGGGAAGGAAAACTTCATGGACCACATAAGGGGATGTTCCATTAGATGCACATGAAAACCATGAAGGGCAGGGTCTTCCAAGCAGATAATATCTAATGAGAAAGGATGGCTCGTGACAATGCCTAACACTAATTGGTGTACGGGGAAAGTAAAAATCCAAAAAAGCTATTGAGAAACTTATAAAAATAGTGATTCTTGCAACCTGATGATACAAACTATTAGCGGAAAGCTATAATAATGTGAAATGTCTTGCCCTACCATTGTGAATTCAATAAAGTCATGTATGAATCTTTTATTATGAATTGAAATATAAAAGAGTTCATTTTTATCTTTTCCAGTTCCTAATTTAATTATACAACAATATAATTCAACGCAATACATATTTTGGGAAGAGTTTAATTTTGTTGACTACAAGAATAATCCAAAACAACGCCAGAAATTATCATCTGAAACTCCTCCACTTATTTGGACTGCCACTCAAGGACAGGAACCAGAAGCCTTTCACATCTTGAACATAAACATTGTGAAAACAGCTAGTTCATAGTTTAAATAATTAAATTTACTTTCCTAACTTGGGCAAGAGTACATAGTCATTGCAGACATAGATATCAATGTATACATAAAAATAGAATCACCCGTTCCCTCCAAAAAGAATATATAAATTAAAAAAAATAATAATAATAAAGAAAAAAAAGAATCTGTGGAAATAATTTACTTTCTTCAAAAGGAATGCACTCACCGATTGCTAAGAATAAGAGCTTCCGAGGCCGAATTACGGAGAAGATCCTATCAATGTACTTGTAAACAGCCTCGAAAACCTCCTCCTGCGTCTGCGGAGGAGGCTGCAAAAAAAATTACATTTGGTAACTGAATGTTAAGAAGTAAATTTCTATAATTACATGACAAAACTAATAAAGGTGCATTTGGAGTGTGTTTTTGAAAATAAACTAAGAAGCATCTTCTTGAAAATACTTCAAGAGTGATTTTTTTTAAAAGGTTCTTCCTTAAAAATTTCTTTTTCAGGAAAAAAAAAAAAGGCTTTCTACAAAATGAATAATTAATAGTCAAGTGCCTTTTTTTTTTTTTTTGTTCTTGTTAAGTGCTTTTTCAGATAGAAGTTACTGAGAAAACAATAGTAAAAGCACTTGTGAAGTACATTTTAAGGAACGCTAGAAATATGTTTCCAATTAAACAACACATTTGAGCGAATTTGAAACACAAAAAATGTGAGTCTAGAGAGAGAGAGCATGTTACCAGTCCTTCAGGGTGGAAACAGGGGTGGATTATGCCGTTCATGTCGAGATAGAGGTTGTCGAATTCGAAGCCATTCGGGTTGGGTCTCGTCGTATTGACAGGGACTCTGACGCCATTGAATCTGAAGCGGTCTTCTCTGGCGCTGACCACGCACTTCGGGTACCTCTCCACCACCCACCGGTAGAATGACGGAACTCCCATTTTAGGTTCTTGTTGAAGTGTGAGAGAGAGGAGTGAAACGCATAGAGAAGATGGCGGTGAGTAGAGGTAGGGTTTATGTCAAGTGAATCCGGAAAAAAAATATCAGGGCGGCGGAGGTGAGGTTTTATAGGGCTTATGTTTATGCTGACGTGTCGAATGTAAAAGAATTATAAAAGTTGCATTATATATTCCATAAAAATAAATGAATAAATCATGATTAAATTATATGAGATGTCGTAACGCCACATTTTTCTTACCATGTCTCTCTCTCATGGCTGGTTGGTAGATACGGCTAAGTTTGAACTGGATTAACTTCTGAATTAAGTTGAACTGTACTGGCTTAGTCTAAATTGAAACTAAATCCTAACTTATGTTTACTACTGTATAGAACTAAGAGCTGGACTATTAAAATATGACTGAAGCGTGTTTAATGTTATTTCGTATAATTTTTTTATTTTATAAAATTATAATATAAAATATTATTGATAGATTTTTTTTATTCAAAATAAAATAACAATAAATTATATCGCTTCAATTGATTATGCAGCTTTCTCTTTAACTTTCAAATATCATTTTGTTCATATTATTCACTATTCGAAGGTGAAATACAAACTGTAAACTCAAATAAATACAAATAGTATATAAATTAAATAAGTAATAATCTAATATATACAAATAATTTTAAAGCCTATAAGAATAGAAACAACAATATTCACTATAAATGTAATGAGTATAAAAATTATATTATTAAAAATATTTTCTTAAAATCTTTTATGTGAGTATAATATTGATTATATTTTAATTATTTTAAAATTATCATTTATCATATCTATTTATTAATCAATAACCTAATAATTATTTTAAAGCTTCAAAAAATATATATAGACATATAATTATCATTTAATATCATAATTAACTAAAAATAATTTAGTAAAATAAAAATAATTATATTAACATTTACAAATGAACACATTAGGTATAAAGTTAGGTGGAGAAAATTAAGTAGATGAAAAAATTAATTATTAAAATATTTAGATTAAAATTGTTACATGTAAAATAGTTAGATATAAATATATTATGTGAGTAAATTATTATTTAAGTAAATTATTATCTAAAATAATTAAGAAAAAGTTAAAAAAATAATTTATGAAGTAAAAAGATAATAATATTTTATTATTTAGAAATTGTAAAATGAAAAATACTTGGCGTAAAATGGAAAATGCTTAGAGTTGTGAATTTATAGAGACGAAATATTCTTAAAATATTCCATTTTTTATCTCTATTTCCATTTTTTATCTCCATTTTTATGAAAAAAAATATAAATTCATTGGAAATAACCTAAGGAGAGGACTATGGAGGACAAAATAAGTCCTAACTTTTAAATGGGATTAGATAGTGAAGTAAAGTGAAAATTTTTTTTGTAGGCCTAAGACTAGGGGTGGGCACATTAACAAGTTCGAAAATAACCGAAAATAACCGATCGAAAATAACCGAAAAAATAAGGTTATTTTCGATTATGAATTATGACTCGTAAAGGTTTGGTTAGTCATTTGATAACTGAATAAAAATTGGTTATGGTTAGGTTATGGATGACAAAACCGTAAATAACCGTAAATAACCGAACTTATATAAATTAAATAAAAAAATTTAAAAACAATAGGATTACATGTGTATGTCACCGATGGAAGAGGCAAACCTCCACTATAACTTTTTTTAAATGTCTTTTTTTTAAAAAAAAAAAACAATTTAGTATTCTAATGAGTTTTCTACAATTAAATTGTTAAAAGTATAACATTGTTTATATTCTAATGAGTTTAGTATTGAAGAAATTCCAAGACGTTCAATGAAGATGTTTTAACTTTTTTGCACTTTTATATTTATCTCTTTTTTTATGTAATTCGGATTGTTTTTTTACTTTTTATTATGGTACGATTTAATTATGGACTGTATCACATGGACTGTTTTATCGACGGTTTTGTTATATACATTTTTATTAATTATTAAAGTGGACGACTGGACAGTTTAATTTTTTTATAGTTTAAATCTCTGATTGTATGTTTTTTTATAGATTGTTGACAAGTATAATATAGGTGTTATCGAAGTATGTTGAAAGAAGATTGTATGTTTTGCAATATAAAAAGATAGCAATAGGTTTAAAAATATACAAAGAATTGGATAAAATATAAAAAAAAATTAATTTTTGGCCTAAAAGGCCTAATTAAGTCCATATGTACAATTTAGGCCCAATGAGGCCCAAACCGAAATAACCGAACTTAATCGAACCGAATTTAACCGACTTTTTAAGGTTTGGTTATTTTAGGTTATACATATAAAATCGACTAGGTTTGGTTAGCAAATTAATAACCGAATAAAAATTTGGTCAGGTTAGGTTATGGGCATAACCGAATATAACCGAATAGCGCCCACCCTTACCTAAGACTGTTTAATCTAGTGACACTAGGACTAAGACTTAGTCCTGTCCAATCTAAACCAGTCCTATGTACTAAATGTGCCCTCATTATTAATGAGTGTTGTAACATTTGATTGATGGATATAAATTGGCATGAAATGCTCTACCCCTTTATTATGTACTAAATGTGCCCTCACTATTAGTTAGGGATAATTACACTAACAACCCTTTATTATCGTGTTTTTACACTGTTGACAAGTTTATCTTTTATTGTATAAATATTTCCTAAAAATCGTTGACCGTCCCGTTAACTAACTGTGAACTTAACGTTTTTTGGCTGAATGACCTTTTTACCCCTAACATTACTGTTTGTGTGGATCCCACTAACTATTTAAAAAATTGATGTGACAGCTCTAATATTCTGATTTTGTGAGTTCCACTCACTTTAATGCACATTTCAATTTTACATAAATAGCCTTAAACAATTAGGATTTTCCTTCAACCAATTTTTAAAATAGCCTTAACCAATTTTTTTAACTTGACCCTTTTTTGCTCCCAACGGTAACTTCATTGCCAAGCTATGTATATATATATATATATATATGGGCTTCAATGTGTTGTTTTCACAATTATTTTCTCATCCATTTACAACTAATTTCTCATCTTTTTTCTTCAGTTACTTGTTTCCTTTTTTCTTTTTTTTTTTATTGTTTATCTTTCAAATTTCAATTTTTTTTCATTTACTGTTTTTTTTTCAATTGAATTTTTTTCTTACAAATTAAGTTGTTGCATTTGCAGATATGGAAACTTCATCCCACAATATTAGCAATGAAGTTAATGGCAATTTGATCAAATTTAAGAATCGGCATTGTAAATGTGAAAAAAAGGCAGGTGTAAGAATTTCATAATCAAGATCAAATCCATCCAAGTTATACTTCTTTTGTGAGAAAGAAAGATGCAGTTATTATTCATTTTGGTGTCCTGATAAAGATGAATTTACAGCATTTGATAATGAAGTTGATAATGAAGTATACAAGTCTGGGGAAAAATATGGTAAAAACCACGTACTGACAACAGTCATTAAAGACATGAAATATATTATTAAGAAATTAGAAAAAATTGAGAATCAAAATCAAAAGATCAACGAAACCACCAACAATGTGAAACAGTTACAACTTCTAAATATAGTTATAACTCTATCTTTTGTGTTTGCTGTAACAATTTGTATTGTACTAATGATAATATCAAGGAAATAAACTGTGATGCATTATTGAAAATTCATCCAACGAAATATTAAATTGAGAATTGATATATATTGCACTGATGCAACATGCAGCATATGTACAAGCCTTACAAAAAAGTTTATAAATGGCCTTGTACACTGCACACATGTTACAAGCATGAAACAAAGTGCTAAAATCCTAGTGTCTGAACAAAAAATTCCAATATCCTGCAAAATAACTGCCTACAACCAAGATATACACCGAAAAAACAGTTCCAACATCCTGACAAATATGCCAACGACCAAAATATCCACCAATAAAATAGTTCCAACATCCTGCAAAATATGCCTACAACAATCCAACACTTTCCACTGCCACAATCCATCAAAACTGTTGACTTCACATAAATCCATCAAAACAGTTAACAGTAGACAAAGAAAATATGCACCAACAACTGTTCAATCATAAAACTAAAAAACTTAAAAATAAACCAAAACATGCACCAACTGTTCTCTTGACTAGAATGGTCCACTCCAATCAGTATTCAATCCAGCTACAGTTCCTAAGGAAATATATTAAAATAAAAGCAAACCAATATTAATCAACAAAAATAGGTTATTAGTTTTATATTTAACCTGGATTAGCTGAACTTGACGTATATTGCATTGAGTGCGATTCAGCCTGACTAGACTGTAAAGGGGCATATGCAGTAACTGATTGGGAGCTTAGACCTGCAGCAATCTCAACATGAGCAGTCCTCTGTGTTGTGGGATTAGTTGCAGAATTTTTTCCCTACAAAGAAAACAATTGGTGTAAATAAATATAACAAATTAATAGTTCAATATAAATTGTTAGTATAATGAAATACATGTTATGCCTTTTTTGATCTTGTTGATGAACTAGCTGCTCCACGTGGATAAGTTCTAACGTTGTGGCCAAATTCATCACATCCCTTACACCTCACACTACTACTTCTCTTACGCTTGACTGGTTCATCTTTTCCTTTCTTTCTATTCTTCTTTGGCCTTCCAAGCATTCTCTTTTTCTCTGGTGGCAGCAGCTCAGCACTATCAGGCCATAATGACATGTTTGGTATAGGGTTAATGGTATGACTGTTCGTCTTCAAATAGTACTCTTTAGTAAGGTACTTGTAGACGTAGTCATGAGAGTTCAATCTTTTTGTTGTTATTACCGCCATTGCATGTTTGCAAGGTATTCCACTTACTTCCCATAAATGATAGTCACAAGTTTGCTTCTCCAAGTCAACAATGTAGTACGTGGTACCCTCCTTCACTTTGAACAGTGTGTCGATCGAGCACAACACTGTTACATATCTACCCTCATCCTGCCTTTCTGCAAGTTTTTTACAAATTTTTGGTGGTACACGTCCACTCAATTTTCTTGCTGCCATTAACCTCATGTGGCATATTTTTATCATTTTACGCCTAAGACAGTTCATCAACTTTAATGCCGGTAAAGCCTTCAACTTGTCAACCCAACCGTTGAAGCTTTCAGAAATGTTATTCGTGGTGTGTTCTGATTTAACATGGGTGTCAAACGCATGTACACACCAACACTTCAGTGGGATTGCCATGACATAATTGTACGCATCTACCGATACAATCTTTAACTTCTCCATTTCTTCTAAAAATTCAGATTTTGTGGTCTTATTCGTTATCCACCACACGTACTGACCATTCAACTGTCCCTTCCATTTCGCTTGTATGTTGGCAATAATGTGTCTGACACAATATCGGTGTGTTGCTCTAGGCCAATATAGTTGAACTGCATCCAGAACCCTTTTTTGCCTATCTGAAATAAATGTCACCCTTATAGTCTCATCCATTCCTATATGCCTATACAATAATTCTAAAAACCAACATCAACTTTGTTTCGATTCACCTTCAACAATGGCAAATGCCACCGAATACACACCATTATTCGCATCTAACCCGGTAGCAGCTGTAGCACCCCCCGACCCGACCCGGCCGGACCGACCCGGGGCGCGCTACTCGGACTTTCACATCTTTTTTTAAAACTTCATTGTACATTTTAAAATCGTTGTGAGCCCATAAATCAGTTTAGAAATCCTTTTCAAGTGAGCCCATAAAACATTTTAAACTTTTTACGAAAATCCGGCAGAGTACCGTTTGTTTTTCGGACTTTCCAAAACCTGCTTTTATACAAAACAATTCCAATTCACATTTCTTTTTCACAAACACTTCAATATCAATTTCAATAACACTTCAATAACAATTTTAAACAATTGCGCACTCTGCCGTTTAGTGCGACTTATCAATCACAATTTATAAAATAGAACAGTTCAAACTTTTTTATATATATATATATATACAGACATTCAGAAATCGTAAAGTAATTAATTAAAAACATATTACAAAACATATTTACAATTCCCCTGTATATGCATGCTTTCAGAATATATATATATACACATAACAAAATATAACTACCCAACTGTACAAATCCTGTGACTCGGTCTGCGACTCTTTCTTCCTTCAGTCTTTATCTTCGTCCGGATTCTTGGTACCTACGCGTTAGACACAAAAACTAACGCGCTAAGTATAAAGCTTAGTGGGTGTACTAAAAACTCAATTAAGTAAATTACAATATAATTATTCTTTAAAGAGAAATAAACCACAAGATAAACATTTTCATCACTAATCGATTTCAAAACAATTCAATTTCCAAAATTAAATCATTAAACAATTTCAATTTCTCGAAGTACAATAATAAAATCAACATAAGAATTCGATCAATAAAATCATTCGATTCACTTTCAATTCTATCAATTTTGGCCCACTAGAATACTAAACATATACGGACTGGAATATGGGTCAAGCTCCCAACCCCCAGAACGAATTCTGAGGAGGTACGTGTCTCCCAACTCTAGGACCGTGGGTACGGAACCTAGAGAGGTACATAGCTCCCTGTCCCAGGAACGAATCCTTGGGAAGGTACATTAACTCCCAACCCCCGGGACGAATCCCGAGGAGGTACGTATCTCCCAGCCTCTGGACGAATCCAAGAGGAGGTACATCAATATCATCAATATCAATCAATCAATATCGGCGCAGTACTGCTCAATAAAAACCCAGCTGGTATACCAACCTCCTATATCCACTTCTATGTCTACGTATCCTAGGGCCGTTTCGATAAACGATTTTCACAAACAAATACGATATAATATAAAATCTTTCCGAATCTTTCCGAAATCAACAACATGAAACGAAATCAACAATAATCATATAAATATTCAAACGCATCAACAATAATCATATAAATATCGAAATCAACAATAATCAACCGTAGATCCACAAATCATCGATTTTACATATAATATAAACATTTTTCATACGAATAATCGGAATCGAAAACTTTTAACAAAATCGAAAACGAAAACAAAAACGAGAAACGAAATCGAAAACTAAAACGAAAAAGTAAACGAACTATTTCTCGAAACGATTTCGAAAACGAGAGTACACCTACTTGGAATCCGTGTTTTCGTTCGAGAATCGCGGTTCGACGATTTTGTTTTCCTTTCCCTTTCCTTTCTCCTTCTTCCTCTTCTTCCTCTTTTTCTTTTCTTTTCTTTCTTCTTCTTCTCTCTTCTTCTTCTTCTCTCTTCTTCCTTTTTCTCGGTCACTCTCTTTTCTCTTTTCTGTTTCTGTTTTCTCTAGCTTCTGCGAGAAGCTTCTCTTTTTTTTTATATTTTTGTCGCTACCGCGACCGCCGTCGCGACCTGTGGTCGCGGCACCAGGTCGCGATGCTCACTGGAGTGCGCGCACCGCCTTCGTCGCGAGCGCACCCTGGTCGCGCGAATGGTCGCGTTGCTCTCTGCCTGTTTTTGACAATTTCGTCGCGAGCAGTCCATCGCGACCTGTGGTCGCGGTGGCTGGTCGCGTTGCTCACTGCCAGGTTTTGCCATTTTCATCGCGAGCAAGCCATCGCGACCTGTGGTCGCGGTGACTGGTCGCGGTACTCACTGCCAGATTTTGCGTTTTTCACCGCGAGCGAGCTGTCGCGACCTGTGGTCGCGGTGACCAGGTCGCGATGCTCTCTGGTCCAGTTTTCCAATTTTTCATTTTTCATTCATTTTTCACTATTCAATCCGGTCCACTGGAAATCATAAAATAAACATACATTTACACCCCCTCAAATAGTAAAATTTTATTTTCACATATATCATATATATCAAAAATTCATCACCCGAAATCCGGGATGTTACAGCAGCCATCAACACCCTTGTAAATTACCCTTCAAATGGCATGCATCCAGTCCTAGTAGTGGCCTACAACTGCTCAGCAACGTATCATTCTGTGCCTTAAAGCTTAAGAAAAGCCTCTCGAACTTCGTAGAACCGTCAAGAACTTATGTGATTGTTTTCATTTTCACTATGGAACCAGGGTTCTTTTCCATAATCATGCTGCCATATGTGTGCAGCATACTGTACGACTTGCAATTAATAACTTCTTGTTTGTCCATCACTCTATGTTTGGCCCTATACAATGTCCATACAGGGAGGGAAACTTTATAAATACGATGTATCTCATTGAGCAAGAAAGAGAATTTTACTTCTGGATTTGCATCTATTAGGTCTCTGGACCTCCTTGCTACCCAAATTGCATTGGCTTCTTGGTTTTTGTGTACTTTCTGGCAACTGTGCTGATTTTCCATGGTCTTGATCATAAAGGTTCTTCTGTCATCAATGGGAGATGCATGAATCCTCTAACCGCATCCCTCGTACGCACATTCCGTAGTATACCTATCTCTCACATTCTTAATTCTCCTTAGCTGGAATCCTTCATGTACATCGAAGTCACGGATAACTTGCCTAAAATGGTGCAGGTTCTGAAAAAGATGCCTAACCTCCAACCGTATTTTCCCACTTGGATCTGACGCAAAAGGCACTCCTCTTTCTTTGATTTTGTGATCTAACATTCTCTTCATCAGACTCGCTGTCAGCAGCACCATAATCCATGAAATCATTATCCCAGTCATAAGAGGCTGCGTCTGACATTATATCCTCTCCTGACTGAGTATCCTTAGGATCATCATGGTCCACTTCATCTTCAACTGCATCGTCTGCATCATTTACATTCATGCCTTCTTCTTCATTGATATGAACTTCATCTGAGTTCACAAACGATTCTTTGTCATCTGACTCCTCACTAATCCATTCACCATAGACTAGATTGAAAGCATCATAATCTTCATCGTCTGTATCTTCACTATGATCATCATCATCACTTGATATGTCCACCACATTGTCAGAAGGAGTATTCTCAGGTTGATTTCTTATGTACGAAGACGAAGGAGATTCGCTGCCTACCCTAGGTATTATTGCTACTTGCTAGTGGAAGTAAGTCCATGTCAACTAGCATCATATCATATTTTCTGGCACTGAACTGCTGATCAGTTCATATTTGTTACTCTTTTTGAGCCCTTTACCCGTGTCTTTCATGCTTATTTTCATGTGAATTTTGCGCTTTTGATGTGTTTGTTGAGCTTGCGCAGATTTTAGGTGTTTATAATAGTGTTGTACGATAGATGAAGTTTCGGGCTGAAACCATGCAATTCTGGATCATGAAGCTTCACCAAATAATCTTCGCTGCCATCGCGACCGAGCCATCGCGAGCTTTGGTCGCGAGGATTTGCTCGCGGCGAGTGTGGCCAGTTCCTCCAGGGAGTGTGGCGACCGAGCCATCGCGAGCATTGTTCGCGCGGATTTGCTGGCGGCGAGTGTGGCCAGTTCCTCAAGGGAGTGTGGCGACCGAGCCATCGCGAGCGTAGGTCGCAAGGATTGCTCGCAGCACGAGCATGGTTCGCGAGGATTTGCTCGCGGCGAGAATGGCCAGTTCATCCAGAGAGTGTGGCGATCGATCCATCGCGAGCGTTGGTCGCGGCGATAGTGACAATTCATCCAGAGAGCATCGCGAGCTTTGGTCGCGACAACTCGATCGCGATGGCAGAAATTCTGACCTAAAGTCAGCGCCTATAAATAGAAAAGTTTGAAAAACCTAAAAGAGAGGAATTCCAGCAGCACGAAAATAGCTTTGAAAGGGATCCATAGCTCATCTCCTTCAACACTTACTTGTCCTTGGGTGACATTATAATGGGTTTTATCAATCTTCCCTCTCTTCTTGTTGTAGAATTGATTATTATGTTGAACTAATTTCCTAGTTATGTGGTCAATGGACCAAGATTGAGATTTAATGGTGTAATTGACTGAACATTTCTATATATATATATATATATATATATATATTTTGAGATTTGTTGCTAGATGATTTAATCTATTAGTACATTAATCTTATTGTTTGCATTACGAAAGTGTCTGCATGAATTTTGGTTTATGATTAATATGGAAATTATTAGGGTATGAATGAGTTTAGTGATAGTCTAGCAATAATAGTTAAGTTGATTGAGCCACGAAAGTGTTAATTGACCTAAAGAAGTGCAACTATATTGGGTGTTTGATTGCATCACTTAATGGCCATTAGGTGAAGTTATTGAATTCGAATCATCAATGCATGACAATAATTTGGTGAGCCAATGTTAGGAAAGACTTCTATCTTAAATATATATTAAGCTTCAATAAGTTGATTACACCAGTGACTCTCATGAAGGTTTCCATTCGACCGCGTAACACTTCCTCACATTTGAACACATTCCTTCGTTACTCATAGCCTTGTTGAATTTAATTTCACCAACATCATTCTAAAAATCATTGAATTGAATTTCTGAACTTTTATAACATCTTTAGTTTGGTATTGGTAACCACCTCTTCCTTATGGATTCGACCCCGTACTCACGGGAATATTATTACTTCGACACATCCTGCACTTGGGATTTATTCCCACGCGTTTGAGCGTGTCAACTGCTGCAATAGTTACTGTATGTGGACATCATCTTCGACAACCTCATAACGCGCAATCCACGGCACATGAATCTCGGTTCTAAATGTTTCTCCAGGGGCTGGAAGGGTACTGCACTGTAGGAGATATACATCGCAGATTAACGATTGCAATGTATATTTTTCTGGATTCTGTACTGTGAAGTGATACAGTGAACCCAGAAACCTCACAGAAAAGTGCATGACACCCATTGTTTTACACCTAAAAGTTAATGAAAAAACTGTTAAACAAATTGAACAATAACAAATGTACA
Source organism: Xanthoceras sorbifolium (assembly GCA_003430845.1). Classification (NCBI taxonomy): domain Eukaryota; kingdom Viridiplantae; phylum Streptophyta; class Magnoliopsida; order Sapindales; family Sapindaceae; genus Xanthoceras; species Xanthoceras sorbifolium. The sequence goes on from CM010619.1 coordinate 1,744,820, forward strand.
AGTAACCTAACTATAATAAAACCCTAATACTGTCAAACAATGGAACAATACCAACTAATAGGTTTCAAACAAACAAGAAAAAAAAAATAGATTTAACAAGATTAAAATAAACACATAAGTAACCTTCTGGGTTATATGCAAACTGCTTTATGGTTGTGTTTTAACAACATAAAAAAAAAAAAAAAATTCTTCACTTCAAGATTTTTGGGTGTTGGGTATATCAAACAATCCACAAAAATTATTAAAGGTTAATCCTCACAAATAGCTATATTCCAAAGACGTTGACACCAAAGGACTTGCAAACAGTTCCATCAGAATAATATAGTACAGCCAAATACTAAAGCTCATATGTACCCCACCCACCCACTAGAGCTAACAATTTGGTTAGATTCTAGTCAAAACAATTGAAAGAAAGCAGCACAGAGCTAAAAGCACAAACCAACAAAAAATAGCAACAAATAAAATAACTAAAAGGGAAATAACCAAACACATACTGCAACTTTCACTTTTTTATTTCAAGTTTTCAAAAGAAAACAAAATAAAAACTAAAGAAAATCAATTATAAGTTTTTGAAAAGCTATATCTGTTGCTATAAAGTCTAAATCTAGAACACAACAAGAATACCTTCTGCCTAAAAAGAAATCAAGAACACAACACATATGAGTGTTTTAAAAAGAAATAAAAAATATATAAAAAAAAACATAAAATTATTTCATTATTCATCAAGTAAGTCAAAACTAAATTAAAACCCAAACAAAAAAGGAGCAAAAATCAAGTTCTGACTACAAAAATGAAAAAAAAACTCGCACCTTTACACCTTCTGGCTTTTTTCGCCTTTTCGTCGTCCTCGTCTTCAATAGTCAACTCTAGGATTCTCGTTTCTTCGTAAATTTTTCTAGGTTCTTCGTAAAGTTCGTCTTCAATAAAGTGATAGAGTGTGACTAGCCTCTTCACACAGTAAGTAATTTTTCTTTGTAAACAACCACAAAAGTTTTTCTTCGTAAACAACCCACAACAAAGTGATTTAGTGGGTAAGAGTTGTTTGGCGCCACAAGAAATGAGGAACCACCTCCTTCAGCAAAGTAATAGAGTGAAGAGCAAGCAAGAAATTTTTTTTTGCTGACTTGAGTGAAAAGCAAGCAAAAATTAAAAGCAGCAGTCAAGTCATTAATTTTTTATTATTTTTCTTTCCTAAATAAACGTGTGCTACATCCTGCAATCATTAGACACGTTTAAATCAAATGAATCAAGGAAAAAGACGATTTTGCCCTTGTTACTTGGACGTGTCGTTAAGTTCACAGTTAGTCAACGGGACGGCCAATGATTTTCAGGGGATGTTTGTGCAATAAAAGGTAAACTTGCTAGCATGTGCAAAAACGTGATAATAAAGGGGATGTTAGTGTAATTATCCCTATTAGTTAATATACCTTCATTGTCTCATTATCTAAACATGTAATCAAATATAATTCTATAAGATATTGTTGCTGCAGGAAAAAAAAATAAATAAATAAATACCAAACAGAATCTTAAATTGAGTTGCGGACTAAATCGCTTTCTTTAAGACATTTTTTGGCTTTGCCCAAGGTTGTGCAAGCAGCATTCAGTCCCGTCGTCCTCAGAATAAAACAACACATAATTACCTCTGTTTCGGACTTCTATGCACTGAATAATACTGGAATACTGGCACTCTAATACTGCTCGTAAAACAGCAGAACAGAAACTAAAGCAAAAAGAACATCTTTTTTTTTTAATTTGAAGTCTGAAGAATTTTCTTATTCTTTCTAAAACTGCAAGTTTCTGTCTCTTGTGGAAATAAACATGTGGCGGTGGTGGTGGCGGCAGGCGCGCATGCGTGTGGTAGACCAACAAAGGTCTATCTCATCTCCCTTTCACAAAAGTGGGTACCCCTTGGGACCCAAACTGACAGGCCCTAACCTACTATCTCCCATTAGGTAGCCTGTCAGCACTCCACGATAGCTTTCCAGTCAAGGCTTGCCTCGCTGAAAGGCTTCCGTGAAGTTAAGCCGTTTATTTTAACTGATAATCGGAGTAGGAAATTTTTTTTTTTTTTTATACAAAACTACTTTATGAAAATTTTGGCAGAGTCTCCTCTTTTTTTCTGAGATGACCAAATCTTGGAGACCTGCATACAAACTTTAACACTTCTATAAAATCCCAAATCTCAACTACTGTGGACCTCCAGTCCATCTCAATAATTTCACCACAACTCAAACAATTTAAATATCAAAATAAATAGTTATCAATTCTTTAACTAAAATACTTATGCACTTAAAACAATATCAAAATACAAACTTAACAATTAAAATATTTATATGCTTGTAAAACAGTCACAGCATCCTCTAACTGGTCCCGCTGGTCTTCGACGTCCCTGCAATGTCTGCACCTGTACCTGTACCTGGGAGGTTGGTTTAAAAACATAAAAATATAATTAGCTGAAGGAGCTCAGTGAGTATTTCTAATTTACTGAGAAACCTTAAATATAATAAGATTAACTTTGAATTTATCTGAAACTCTTCAAACTTACTACTATTACTAAAAACTGATAAACTGAAAACTCTTTACTATTGCTGAAAACTGATATCATATACTTTTCTAAAAACTAATAAACTAATATAATATACTTTTATGAAAACTGATAAATTATTTTGATAACTGATAAACTGAAATAATATATTTTTCTGATAACTGATAATCTGAAATAATATATTTTTCTAAAAACTGAAATGCTAAAATAATATACTTTTCTGATAATATTTTTTTGATAAAACGTTTATGATAAAACCTTTCTGATAAACCTTTTCTGATAAAACTTTTCTGAAAATGCCAATAGAAAACCCATATCTGATAACTGATAATCCATAGGGCGACTCAACTGGCGTCGCACTATATGGAGGGTGTCACCAGGCGACTAATCTGGCGTCGCACTGGTGACTCTGATAATCTGATAAAAGACATCTCATTGTCTATGTGTGGAATGCTGCGTCACATGCATAAAGTGAGACAACACCCCAATGTGTGGGCAACTGACAGACTCGACAGACCCAACTCTCCTGGAGTTAGCGGACTGTCCCCCCTTAACTTGCCACACACAAATGGGGTGTACCTGCCGGGTCTACTGCTGATATTCTGATAAGCTGCTGATAATATGATAATAAATGGGTATCCATGGTTTGAAAACTATTTTCTTTACTTTGAAAACTAGCTTTTAGTTCTAAAACTTGAAATATGCATAAATATATTTCTTTACTAAATTCATACATAAAACTTATTTATTAAATGAATATAAATTCTAAATCTTCGAGATATAAAAATACTTTCATTAAAACACACTTGAACATAAGTTATGTTTAACTTATAAGACTTATAAAAATAAACATTATATACTAAATTATAAAATACTAATAAAACTTAAAGAAAATATACAAAATGAAATTCAACTGAAAATCTGATTTTGCACTAACTTAAACAAAGATATTAGCTTACTAAACTTTAGATAAAACATATTACTAAATAAAATATACTTTACTTTAAAATAATTTTACACTCACTGATTTTTGGTTTTCTCTAAACTTGGTGCTCTCGTTCCTTCGTCTCATTGCATTTCCTTAACTTTCCATAACGTTTTTTTTTCTCTCATACTACGGAGATTTCTCCCTAAAGTAATATATTTTCAAATAAATCATTAATATAAATATAACAACTAATACAAAGACTCAATTAACACGTTCTACGCTTTATTCCTCAATTTCTTCTATTCTAATAAAATCAATTACATTTAATTTAATATAAATCATGGCAATCATACGATTCATCTATTTGATCAAATTTCAAACATTCAAATTCAACATCATTTCTTGAATCAATCAATTTCTCTTAAATCGAATCTCTTACAACATAATCCAACATACTTTCTTGAATTTCTAAGCATTAATTTGTATCAAATCACATAAATACAATTTCTAATACTTAATTACCCATAAATCGAATTCTCTACACTATCAACTTCAATTTCTACACAATTTCTCATATTAATCTTCATCGATTTCACATAAGTGAATTTCCTTCACTTAACATCATCAAATTTCAATCTCATTAAACTTGATTAAACTAATTATAACTTCAATTTCAAATTTAATTCAAAAATTCTCAAAACTAATGATTCAATTTCATTCCAAACAATTTCTACAACTCTTATCAATCACCAAACACAATATTACCCAAAAATTTATAATACAAGTTTACTAATTTGAGAATCATTTTGATTTCTTACTTAATGATTCCAAATTCATACCACCAATTAACTCAATAATACTCCAATTACATAAATAACATCTCAATTAACTAATTTAAACTTGGAATATTAAAATCCTCAAAATTTAACTTACTAATTTTCTTAATTTTCTTTCTAATCAACTCCAATCCAACTAATTTCAATTAAAACTCTACAAAAATTCAAATCAAATACTAAGATTAACAAAACCCATCAATCAATTTCACTTTATATTCGACAATAAAATTTCAAACACAATCAATCTCTAAAATCAATTCAATTTCATTAAATACCAACTACCAATTCTACAACACAAAGATATCATGAATTTCAAACCAATTCAACTTCATAAATCACTCACCCAAGTCCTTCCTACTCTTCTTACTCTTCTTCTTGCTGGACCGATCCTTCTCCTTCTTGTAACATTCCAGATTTCGAATTATTAATTTTGAATATGTGGATATAAAAATTTATGATATGAGAGGTGCAAAACATAATTAAATGTATGTTTATTTTTATGGTTTCCAGGTGGACCAAATTGAACGGTCGAAAATGATGCATGAGGAAAAAGGAGTGAAAAACTGTGGCAATGTGTACCGCGACCCCTCACCGCGACCACAGATCGCGATGAGCTGCTCGCGGCGAAAAATGACATTTTCGGGCAGTGAACAACGCGACCTGGTCACCGCGACCATAGATTGCGCTGACTGGCTCGCGACGAAAAAGTGAAAATCCTGGCAGTGAGCATCGCGACCAAGATACCGCGATGTGTGATCGCGATGAAGGCGGTGGAGTTGCTCCAGGGAGCAATGCGACCTAGTGGCACGACCACAGGTCGCGACGACCGAAAAATTATAAAAAAAATAAGCTTGTTGAGGAAGCTACTTGAAAAAGACAGACAGAAGAATAGAGAGGGAGAGACCGAGAGAAAGAAAGAAGAGAAAGAAGAAGAAAGAAAGAAGAAGAAGAGAAAAGGAAGGAAAGAAAAAAGAGAAAGAGAAAGGAGAGGAAAAAGAAAACCTAGAAACGCGATTGTCGAGAGGAAAAACGGTATCCAGGTTGGTGTACATCCATTTTTAAAACTTTTATAGTCTGAATCTGCGATTTATTTGAAGAATTTCATTATTATATGTTTATATTAATTTTCTTGGAATGATTTTATTTTTGATCGTATTTCGATTATTACGATTTTGTTAAAAATACTTGATTTAGACTTTTGTATGAATATTGCTTATTTTCCATGAAAACCTAATGTATATTTGAAGAATATTGTTTGAATTGTATATTTATTGAGTAATCGTTGATTAGTAACTTACTGTGAATATTTGAAAATGTTTTATTGAAACGGCCCTAGGATACTTAGACATAGAAATGGATATAGGAGGTTGGTATACCAACTGCGTTCTGTGAGCAGTACTGCACCGACATTGACATTGCTATTGATGATTTATTATGTACCTCCTCATGGATTCGTCCAGGGGTAGGGAGACACGTACCTCCTCACGGATTCGTCCTGGGGTAGGAAGACACGTACCTTCCTAAGGATTCGTTCCTGGGATAGGAAGATATGTACCTCTCTAGGGTCCGAACCCTCGGTCCTAGGGTAGGGAGATACGTACCACACTTAGGATTCGTCCTAGGGTGGGAGTTATGTTCGACAGACAGTCACTGTGGTCGAACGACCCATATTCCAGTCCTGGTTTATGTTGAGTATTCTAGAGGGCCAGAATTGAAATGAATTGAATAATATGTTTAGAAGTGAAGTTAGAAGTTAATGTTATTTATATGTTTACTATAGTAAGTGAAATTGATTGTAACAGAAAGTTTTCATAATTGTAAAAGAAAATGAGTTAGTTGTTCTTATTACATAGATTTCATATGATTTAAATTTATAATTGAATTGAATATGGCATTGTTTTCTTTAATTACATGCGATTTAGAATATGTAAATTATATTATGATTTTAATACATGAGTTTAATGTACACCCACTAAGCTATATACTTAGCGCGCCGATTTTTATCGCGCGTAGGTCATAGGGATACCGAGACAGATAAGGAGTAGAGAGGAGATTCCTGCAGCTTGGAGTTCAGAGTCACTGCATTTATTGGGTAGTGATATAGTTTTTGTATGATATATTTTGTAAGCATGCATATACAAAAGTCTGTAATTCAATGATTTTATATATGTTTTGTAAATACTTTATGATTTCTGTTTTTCATTTTTATAAAGGTTTGTAATTATTAAATTCTTAATTATTTTATTTTAAAAACTTTTGGGAAGTCGCACTAAACGGCAGAGTGCGCGTTTGGATGAAATGATATTTGAAGTGTTGTGAATTATATTTGAATTGAATTTGATTTGAAACAGGTTTTGGGAAATCAGAAAAACAGAGGGAACTCTGCCAAAATTTTTAAAATTGAAATTTTGATGGGCTCACTAGAAAAATATTTTTAAATTACAAATTGATACGATTTTCAATAGTTTGAAATGTATAAAGTGAATTTAGAAAGTATTTGAAAACCCGGTAACGCTCCCTGGGTCGATCCAGTCGGGTCGGGTCAGGGGGTGTTACACTTCTTCCTTTCTTTCTTTTTTCTGCTCTCTGTTTTCTTCCCGTTGTTGCCTCTTCTTCTCCTTTCTCTCTTCTTCTTTTTCTCTCTTCTTCATCTCTTCTCTCAGCTAGACAGCAGCTATCTTCTTCGGTTACTACTCTGTTTTCTGCACCTATTTTCTTCCTCTTCCTCCCATCTTCGATCACTGCTCATCTTCTTCTTCTTCTTCCTTCTCCGGCCAAAGCTCTCTCACTTTCTCTCTTTTTCTCCTCTCTCTCTTTTCTTTCTTCTCTCCTCTACCGCCCCTCCTTTTCCTCTGTTTTCATTTCTGTTTTGGTTTCTCTTTCTGTTTTCTGATTGTATAATATATATATATATATATATATATATAAATTTTAATAATTACAACTTACCCTTTAATCTCTCAATTTCATTTTGTGACCACAATTTGAAAACTAATCACATGATCTTTGTCAACAATCTTTTAATTTACAATTTAATCCATAACAATCCATTAACTCTTTTCCATAAAAAATCCATTTCAATTTACTTTTCCATCAATTAATTAAATCACAACCTCATATCGTAAATAAATATATTTTGACTTCCAATAAATATTCTTAATATTCCAATTTATGGAAATCCTTACTATGTTCTCCAAAACTTATAATTAAATTTCTTATATACTTTATGGAACCTTAATAACCATCTGGAACTATTTTAGACATTTTTCAAGTCTCTGATACCCTTTGTCGAAAACTTTCGGATCCATTTAATAAATTCCACTATAGCACCATTAATACATCTAACATTCAATTTCTCATAATAAGAGCTTATCTATTTACATTTGTATTGTACAATAAATTCTGTAAGAATATATTACAATACCTTTACGTGTACAGTACAATCTATCGAGAGAGTGTATTACACAAATCCAAGTCTTAGTCCACCATATTATATACACCTCTAAAGAGATGTTTGTAAACAATGTGGGACAATCTAAGAGAGGGAACTAGCAACAAAAAACAAAAACATTTTCATTTTTATTAAAATTTCACACAATCCCCCATTTGAATGTTTAAAAACAATTTCATCCAACAATATAATTTTATATAAGATTGTGCATAAATAAAGGTGTCTATCAACTTGAACCCTTGTATAGTGTAGATGATTTAGATTATACTATAGTAACTCATAGTTTTGAACTCTATCTCTAACAAACATCATACGCATAACCCTACTAGGATCAAGTCAAAAAGCCTATGTTTTATAGCCATGCACATGTATCCCAATATAGTACATGTTCTAGAGAATTTGTCCAAAATTCCATAAAAAGCGACCACACTTCTACATTCACTTAGGTGAGTCTATCAAGAGTACTCATGTAGATAGGTACTCCACTCCACATAGAGTACAGAACTCATTAAGAGTTTAAAATTAACTCAATCTTTTATCGCTTCAGAATATTATGCTTTACGTAATATATCGAATAGAACTTATAATTATTATAATAGCATGGTTCGCCTCTAATCACTTCATGACTTATTATTACCCATTGAACCTAGTTTTTGGGATCTCCAATCTATAGGTTGGGTTACCATCATGAGTGATTCATCATTCTAAAGGCTTTAGTCTCATTCCTTTCGAGGTTTTGGAAACCTTCTCTCTAGCTAATCATTTTATCAAAGGGTCAGTTAAGTTATAATCAGTACGTACATGATCCACTCTTACAACTCTAGTAGAGAAAAATTCTCTAACAGTATTATATTTGCGACGTATTTATCACCTTTTTCTGTTATAATAACGGTTCTGAATCTTTGTAATAACTGCAGTACTATCGCAATGGATCAAGACAGCTAGAATCGGTCTTTCCCATAAAGAGATATCAGATAAGAGACTTCTTAATCAACCTGCTTTCTCACTAGTTAATGCTAGTTCTATAATCTTTGACTCCATTGTAAATTGAGCTAAAATAGTCTGTTTCTTAGACTTCCAAGAAACAGCACTACCAGCTATGCTAAATATATAGCCACTGGTTTCCTTAGAGTCTTCTGAAATGGTGTTCTAATCAGCATCGCGGTATCCTTTTAGGACAACGGGAAACTTCTGATATTATAATCCAAGGTTCAAAATCCTCTTAAGGTATCTCATAACCCTTTCAATAACATGTCAATGCTCAATACTAGGTCTTCTGGTAAACTTGCATAGTAATCCCACAACATAAGCTATGTCTGGCCTAATGCAATTAGTAGTATATTGTAGATTACCAATGATACTCGCATACTCAGTTTGTCTAACACTATCTCCGATGTTCTTAAACAACTTTACACTATGATCATAAGGAGTACATGCTGGTTTACAGTTAAAGTAATTATATTTTTTAAAGAACTTTCCAATATAATGATATTGATCCAAAGAAATTCTCTTTTCAGACCTAGTGATCTTAATTCCAAGGATCACATTTGCTTATTCGAGATTTTTCATGACAAAATTAGCACAAAGCATAGATTTCACATTATTCACTACATGAATATTAGAACCAAAAATATTCACAGAAAGACATAAAATAGTGCAAATGTCATTTTTTGATTTATAATAAATGCATTTATCACTTCATTCACATTGGAAACCAAATGAGATAACATGATTATTGAACTTTTCATGCCACTGTTTAAGTTCTGTTTCAAACCATAAAAAGATTTATTAAGTTCACATACTTTGTTTTCTTGATTAGGAATAATAAAACTTTCAAGTTGATCCATATAAATCTCTTCTTCCAATTCACCATTTAAAAAAGCAGTCTTAATATCTATTTGGTGCACAATAAGATCATAAATAGCAACAAGAGAAAATAGTACACAAATAGATGCAATTCTAGTAACATGTGAAAAGGTGTCAAAGAAATCTACATTTTATGTTTATATATACCCTTTGGCAACAAGATGAGCTTTATATTTATTAACTGTACCATCGGGTTTCAACTTCTTCTTAAGAATCCACTTGTAACATATTATTTTACAACCCGGAGATAAGTCAACTAAATGTCAAGTTTTATTATACTCATGCATGTCCATTTCATCATCAATAGCCTCTTGCCATGAATTGGCATCTAAAGAAGACAAGGCTTCCTGGAGAGTATGACGATCCTCATCTAAGGTATATGCATAGAAATCAAAACCATAATCTATAGTGGTTTGGGCTCGTTTACTTCTCCTAGGTTCTGAATCTACTTCCTCATTAATTCTAATCATAGACACATTATTAGATGTCGAGCCCCCATTATTCTTTAATATAAAAGGAAATCTATGTTTATAAAAATCAGCATCATTCGATTCAATAATAACATGATCATTCAAGTCAAAAAATTTGTAACCTTTGCTATTCACAGGATAACTAAATAAACATTCATATACTCTACTAGCAAGCTTATTCCTTTTAGGATCAAGAATTCGAACAGAAGCCAAACAACCTCAAGTCTTAAAATAAGACAAATTAGGTTTTTTGTTTCTCAAAACTTCAAAAGGAGAAATTTTACTTTTTAATTTGGGAACTCTATTTAATACATAACAAACAGTCAATAAAATTTCCCCCCACCAATGAGAAGCAACACCAGAGTTAAGCAAAATAGCAACATAGACTCAGTAAAAGTTCTATTTTTCTTTTAGCCTTGCCATTCATTTCAGCAGAATAAGGTGCGGTTTTCTCATGAATGATTCTGTGAGTTTTATAAAAAGCATTAAAAGTACCAAAATCATATGCAGTGCTTCTATCACTGCGAAATCTCTTTATTTTTCTATCAAGTTGATTTTCAATTTATGTCAAAAACAATTTGAACCTATCAAACACTTTACTTTTATTTTTCATAAGAGACACAAAAATATAATTAGAGCAATCATCAATAAAAGTAATAAAATAACGTTTTTCATTTCTAATCAAGACACCATCAAGTTCACAAATGTCATAATGTAACAAATCAAGTGGTTTGGATTCTCTAAGAACTTATTTATGCGGGGTTTTGTTGATCTTAGCTTGACTATAAAATTCACATTTATCAAAATCGTTTAAAGACAATTTAGGAATTAGTCTTAATTTATTCATGTTCTTAATGACGCGTTTGTTAACATGACAAAGTCTAGCATGCCAAATATTAAAATAACACAATATGTAAGCAGAATGAGCATTTTGATTCATAACAACATTCAATTTGAACATTCCATCAGTTGCATACCCTTTACCAATAAATATATTATTTTTAATAATGGTATACAAATCAGCCCCAATAGTTTGAGTAAACCCAGCCTTATTAAGAAGGTAGCCCGAAATTAAGTTCTTTCTCATTTTTGGAGTATGCAATACATTTTTAAGAATGACAATATTTCTAAATGTAAACTTCAATTCCACCTCACCAGTACCAGCAACAATAATAGAGTTGGAATCACCCACCAATACTTTATTGTCCACAGTTTCATAATAGGATTTAAACATAGCAAAATCATAGCAAACATGATGAAAACAGTGGGTAGACACCACCCCTCGGATCCACCAACAATATTAATTTTAGAAATCATAGCAATAAGTTGCTCTTCGGTAAGATTTGCCTGCAGAGCAAGACGACGCCTATTCCTGCAAGACAACGCCTATTCCGACAGATCCGAGCAATATGGCCTGGCTTATTACAGTTATAACATGTAAATTATCTCGAATCATTCCTTAAGGGGGGTTACCGCCCATTCTGATTATGTGGAGTATTCTTATTCTGATTGTTGCGATTCTGGTTGTTGTGGTTCTGGTTGTTTCTATTATGATTCTTCATGTTTTTCCCTTTGGGTTTTAAAACAACAGAGGTGGATTTCTATTTAGCATTGTTATTAGAAATAATAAGTACTACATCTTTTTTATCCTGTTTACGGGTTTCTTCTTCAATCCAAAGACTAGTGATCTAACTCTTTAAGGAAAATTCTTTACTTTTGCGCCAAGGGCACTTTTAAAATATTTCCAACTAGGGGGCAATTTATCAATTAAAACAGCAATTTAAAATTGTTCATCTAGAGACATACCTTTAGAGAAGATTTCATGTGCAATATTTTGTAGCTCATATGACTGGGCTTCTACAAATTTGTCATCAGTAATTTGATATTTCAGGTACCGACTTAATATATACTTCTTTACTTTAGCCTTCTCTGTGCCGTATTTTTTTTTTTATGAAGTGCATCTAAAATTTCTTGACAGATTTGTTAGAATTGTAGTAGTCATACAAATCATCAGATAAACCATTCAAAATAAAATTCTTGCAAAGGAAATCATTTTTGAGCCAAGACTCATGTTCCTTTGTTTGAGTTTCTGTTGGTTCAGCAGGAAGATCAAGCAGAATCGATTTTTCAGAAGCATAGTTAAGAAAAATAACATTTTCTACCTTCATCTTTTAAAATAAAACCCCTCAAAATGAAAAGGTTTGTTCAGATATGTAGTAGCAGTAAAACTTTCAGTAGTTATGGCAGAAGAAACATCTTAAAAATGTTGCTGAAAAAAAAAACAAAAAAGAACATAAATACCAAACAGAACAAAAATACCAAACATAATCTTGGGTTGAGTCGCAGACTAAGTCGCTCTTTAAGACGTTTCGCAACTCTGCCCAAGGTTGTGCAAGCAACATTTAGTCTCATCGTCCCCAGGATAAAATAGCCCATAATTACCTCTGTCTCGGACTTCTATGCACTGAAGAAAACCACAATACTGACACCCCAATAATATTATTCTGATGAAACATGTTATGCAACTATGTAGTCTTTTTCTGAGTGAGGAATAGACGTTTTTCAGAAGTTACTCGACTCTCAAAACATGTTACAGGATGACCAAGTTGCTCGATGACGAAATCGAAGAAGATGAGTTATTTTGGAGTCAAGATGTCCTTAAAGAGGTAGCTATTGCAAACCGTCCTCATTAATTCTCTTGCTTTTTGTTCTGTCATTAATGATGATTACTTTAGCCTATGTTAAATTGAATTTCATAAATTACTATCATTTTCACTCTTCTTATTGGTTAGTGATGATGTAAGTGAGGAGAATAAAATTCTTATTTCTCGAAGTATAGAAGCGACAATTAAGGTAACAAAATACCTTAATAAGAGGAACTAATTAATATCTAGCTAAATCTCCTAACTAGAGAGATTGAGATAATCATGATAGACTTCTCATCTCTTTAATAAATAAAAGAATGTAATAATTTATAATTCAATAACTCCCCTACAAGCTGTAAATACGGTTCTAGTTAATTGTTTATTTAAAATATCGGCAGTCAGTAGGCATACAAATAATCGTGCATGTGTGGTAAACCAACAAAAGTATATCTTTTATCCCTTCTATAAAATTAGGTATACCTTAGGACCCAAATCCAAGTCTTAGTCCACGATATTATATACACCTCTAAAAGATATTTCCTAACAATGTGGGATAATCTAAAAGAGAAAACTCACAACAAAAAACAAAAAAGCTTTTATTTTTATAAAAAAAACATTCAAACAATCTCCAATTGATACAACATGAAATTAGGCATTGTGAAGAAAATGATAATTATATGTATTTTTCAAAATAGTAAAACTAAAACACCAAAATATCGTTTAATCACATTTCAAAATAATAAATGCTTATAATTAAATCTCTTTTGAACCTTTACGTGCACACTTTTGTTCTCTATAGTCGCATAAATGATATCGTTCACATATGCCTATTATTTTAAATTTGATATTGTAGATTAAATATTGAAATAGCTATTATTAGATTTAATAAAAGGTCACATCAAGAATTATTTCACCAAACCTAATTAATGTTGTTTTTTTAAAACTAAAATCTAAATTACAAAGTTACTGTTAGAGTTGGGTCGAACTATAGGGGTTTTTTTGCAAATCTCCCGTTCTACATATATAGAAATCTCTGAGCTTTTCATGTTTCTCCAACTCCAGTCTCGCATTTGTTCTTTAGTAATTCTTCCGAGACTCGTATAAAAAACTAATTTCTTTCTCGCGCAAAATTGTCATCCAGCCACCAATTTTCCAACGGTATTTTGTTGATTTCCTTGTCATTTTTCATGCACTGGAAGTGTTCGATGAAATGTGGCATTCAGATTTAAGAGCTTTTCTTTGACGTTTTTAAGTTACATGTAGGTTATATTCGTTTGGTAAAGTAACTATCACAATTTTTATTTTTAATCTTTTAGTTTAAGAGAAAGAGAGAAAGAAAGTAGAGTTTTGATGGGCAGCCATGGAAGTCTCTAACAAAGAAGATGCGCCCGTTTTTCTGGACCATGGTTCTCGAGGAACGAGGGGTAAAAGGTAAATTTTGAATTGATTGTAAATTTATTATTATTATGAAACATGTTATACAATTATGTAGTCTTTTTCTGGGTAAGGAATAGCCGTTGTTCATAAATGATCCAACTCTCAAAAATGTTACAGGATGACCAGGTTGCTCGATGAAGAAATCGAAGAGGATGAGTTTTTTTTGGAATCAAGATGCCCTTAAAGAGGTAACTATTGCAAGTCGTCCTCATTTATTCTCTTTTTGTTCTGTCATTAATGATGATTACTTTAGTCTATGTTAAATTGAATTTCAAAAATTACTATTATTTTTACTCTTCTTATTGGTAGTGAAGATTTAAATGAGGAGAATAAAATTCTTATTTCTCGAAGTATAGAAGCAAAAATTTAGGTAACTTACTATCTTAATAAGAGGAATTAACTAATATCTTGCTAAAACTCATAACCAGAGAGATTTAGATAATTATAATAAGCTTCTCATCTCTTTATTAAATAAAAGATAATAACAATTCATAATTCAATACCTCCCTTTCATGTTGCAAATACTGTTCTAGCTAATAGTTTAGTTAAAATATCGACAGTTTATGATGTAGTAGGCATACAAATAATCACGCGTGTGGTAAACCAACAACAGTCTATCTTTTATCAAAGTGGGCCTAAATCTTAGTTCACCATATTATATACACCTCCAAAAAGATGTTTCTAAACAATGTGGAATAATCTAAAAGAGGAAACTAGCAACAAAAAATAAATGATAAATATATCTATTTTTCAAAATAGTAAAACTAAAACACCAAAATATCGTTTAATCACATTTCATAATGATGAATGCTTATAATTAAATCTCTTTTGAACTTTTACGTGCACACTCGTGTTCTCTATAATCACATAAATGATATCATTCACATGTAAGTTAAAAAAATATTTATGTATTCTGAATCACAACATAATGATATCATGTGATAAGAAATATTAATATTTTAACTTGATAACATTATAATTGATGAAATATGACATATTTGTTACTTTTATGAACAATGTGTCTTCATTGAGATAGAGAAAACCATTTTATTGTCTTCTGACTGCATCTAAGCACACTTTTAAATCGTTAACCATTCCTTCCCAACCTGTGTAATCAAATGTGAGTATCATGACAAAGTAACATGCACACTTAATATTTTGGGTAACTTGGACTTTTCTATCTTGTTACAGTATTTGTTTCTGAAAGTAAATCAACGCTATTTCACATTGCTTTGCACCGTGATTTCACATAGAACAACAATGTTATTTCATGTTGCTCTGTGTTAAAGTATAGAGAGAATAATATAGGAAGAAAAAGAGGCTAGCTCAATATTGACAGCCCTCACATTTATTTATACTATTTAACATATCTAAAATTACATAACAGCCCATAACATAAAAAATAGAGATCTACTAAAACACTTTAACACTCCTACTCAAGTTGGGGCAAATATATTTAGAAGACTTAACTTGGAACACAAATTAGAAAACACACTCTTATTCAATGCCTTGGTAAAGATATCTCCTACTTGATCAGCTGACTTGACATACGGTGTAGAAACCACACCACTCATCACCACCTATCGAATAAAGTGACAATATACTTCTATGTGTTTGGTTCTTTCATGAAAAACTGAGTTACTAGCTATATGAATAGCTGCCTGATTATCACAGTACATAGTCATTGGCTTATTAGGTGAAAATTCTAGTTCTTGAAGCAGATTTTTAATCCACATCGACTTACAAACTGTATGAGCCATTGCCCCATATTCAGCTTCAGCACTTGATCTAGCTACCACATTTTGTTTCTTGTTTATCCAAGTAGCTAAGTTACCTGCAACAAATGTGCAATACCCACTAGTTGATCTTCTATCAGTCACTGCACCTGCCCAATCAGCATCAGAAAAACTAATAACATCGAGAGTGGATACAGATCTATATAACAAACCCACTCTCACCGCGCCTTTCAAGTCCCTTAAGATCCTGTATAGAGCCTCACAATGCATTTGTTTAGGAGATTCCATGAATTGACTCACAACAGTTACATAAAATGTAATATTTGGACGAGTAATAGTCAAATAAATCAACTTTCCAACCAAGCTTGTAAACCTTCTTTTATCTGAGAACTTTAAACTGTCTTTATCTTTAAATTTTGTATTTTGTTCCATAGCAGTTTCAGCTAGCCTACATCCCAACACACCAGCCTCTAATATAGATCTTGTACATATTTTCTCTGAGATAATACAATTTCATCCTTTCCATGAGCAACTTCTATACCTAAGAAGTATCTCAACCTTCCAAGATCGTTGATCTGAAAATTTTGTTTTAAATAATCTTTAACTTGTTCAATACCAATGGTATCACTCCCTGTCACAATAATGTCATCCACGTACACCACAAGTATAACAATTCCTATATTTCTTTTTAGAACAAACATAGAATGATCAGAATTGCATCAGCAAAAACTAAATGAAATCAAGACACGATTAAGTTTATCAAACAATGCTCTGAGAGACTATTTAAGACCATAAATCGACTTCTTTAATCTACACACTCTACCATTCTCCCCCTGAGCAACAAATCCAGGCAGTGCTCTATATACACCTCTTCATTCAAATAACCATAAAAAAAATGTATTTTTAAAATCCAATTGGTAAAGAGGCCAAGCAAAACTGGCTGCTAGTGAGATCAAAACCCGAACATAATTAATATGAGCAACGGGGGAAAAAGTTTTAAAATAATCAACTCCAAATGTTTGAGTATACCCTTTAGCAACTAACCTTGCTTTCAACCTTTCAATATTACCGTCATGAAGATACTTGATACCAAAACCCATTGGCATCCAACAACTTCCTTACCTTTAGGCAAGTCAGTAAGTTCCCATGTAACACGACTTACCAAAGCACTCATTTCTTCTTCTATAGCTTACTTCCACCCCGGGTGAGCAAGAGCTTTTTGGTAAGTTTTAGGTACAGGCATAGAGGACAAAGCAAAGGCAAATGAACGAAATGTAGGAGAAAAATTGTCAAATGACACAAAATTACTAATAGGATGTTGAGTACATGACTGTTTACCTTTTCTAATAGCAATTGGTAGGTTAGAATCATCAATAGGAGGATTAGAAGATAAGATATCCGAATTGTCAATAGACATTGGCACTGAAGAACGAGGAGGGAGAGGATCATTCACATAAGGTGTTGTTGGTGAAGAAGATGATTCTCAAGTAATGTTGTTACCATCTCGTATCTTCTTTCTTTGATAAGCCTACAAAGGTGGTTGTTGGACAATGTCTTGACTAGAAACAATATTAGGTATAGAGACATGCAATGACAACTCAATATTTGTTTTAATAAGTTTATCGTCAGTAGAGGATACAGGTATAGGAGCCGGAAAAGAAGAATTATTGTGCGGAGGAAGAGAACCATGATCAGAATAGAATGGAATGCCCTAAAAAAAAGGTAACATCAGCACCGATATAAAATTTTCTAACAGTAGGATCATAACACTTGTAACCTTTCTAAATCCTAGAATAGCCAAGAAAAATACATTTAATGGATTTAGGTGTAAACTTGACATGGTGCAAAATTATGCACAAAACAAACACAGCCAAAAATCCTTAAAGGAAGTGAAAATAAAGGTTTATCAGGAAATAACATAGAATATGGAGTTTTGTTGTTTAACACTGAATAAGGTAACCTATTCATAATATAACATGCGGTAAGAATGGCATCCCCCTAATATGTCTTAGGAACCTGCATATGAAAAATAATGGAATATCCAATAGATATCTATTTTCCCGTTTAGCCACACCATTTTGTTGAGGGGTGTAAGAACATGAAGTTTGATGTATAATATCATTTGCAGAGCAAAAGATGGCAAGAGAAGTACAAGTATATTCAAGTGCATTATCAGAACGCAAAATTTGAATAGGAGTGTCAAATTAAGTTTTTATTTCATGAAAGAAATTTCGAAATATATTCAACATTTTAGACCGTTCTTTGGTCAAGAAAACCCAACAAACTCTAGAATAATCGTCAACAAAACTAACAAAATACCGATACCCTTAGACATTAGGTATCCGATAAGGATCCCAAACATCTGAATGGACTAAATTAAAAAGATTATCACTTTTATTATTGACACGAGAAGGAAAACTAGCTCTATGATGCTTCACAAACTGACACGCGCTTGAAGATTTTGACCCAACATAAAAACCTAAAGAACTCAACCGTTGACCTGATGCATGGCCTAGTTTGTAATGCCAAAGCAAAACATTTGTGGAAGAAGAGAGGACAGTAGCTTTAGACATTTGAGGATTGGATTGATTAACCAGAGAAGAAAGATCGAGATAGTAAAAACCATCATGCTCAAGTCCTCCACCAATCATCTTCTTCGTATGAATATCCTGAAAAGTACAATAAGATGGAAAAAATGAAGCAAAACAATTTAAATATTTTGATAATGTACTAACCGAAAGCAAATTGATAGGAAAATTAGGAACATAGAGCACTGATTTTAGATAAAAAGATGATAAAGGGACAGGATAAACAACACCAATACCCAAAACAAGAGACAATGAACCATCAGTAAGAGAGATGAAACTATGTTTTTCAAATTTTGTGAAAGAGAAAAATAAGGAAAACTTACTAGTCATGTGAAAAGAAGCTCCTGAATCTATTACCCAAGAAGAGGAAGTTTCACTATTTGCAAGAAAGGTAGAAATACCTGAGTGAGCCAGTGTTGCACTAGCAAGCGTAAAATCCTCTTTATTACTGCCTTCAGAAGCAAAAGATGTGGGATTTATAGTTATAGCTCCCTGGACAGCTTTAGATGCTACCTGATTAGCCAAATTGGTTTGCCATGTTTGAGCCAACACTTTTCCATTGTGTGATTTGATCGTCAACAATATGTACAATAACTATCTCCTCTCCCACGACCTCTACTTATCCCTAAATCTCTACCACGCCCTATACCGCTAAACTCTCCTCGACTACGACCATCAGACACCATAGCATAAACATCTTTGATGGTAGTAGGGTTAGGTGAAGACAAATCAATCCTTTGTAGCTGTGCATACACATTGTTGAGGGAATGTAGATTTTCACTAGCAAGAATATTCTTCTTTGTCTAATTGTAATCGGAATCAAGCCCAGACAAAAACTTAGCCACTTGAAATTTTTCTCGTTGTTTTATTTGCTTGTCAATATCATTTGACAAAGGTTGTTACACCTGTAATTCCTCCCACATACCCTTAAGCTTGCCATAATATTTACCTAAAGATCTGCCATTTTGTTGAACAACAAAAAATATTCGAATACAACTGATATATGCGAGAAATATTTTTATCCTGAGAATAAGTGTCCTTTACAGCGTCCCATATTTCTTTAGCAGTATTTAGGAAAGTAACAGTGGAACGAATTGAAACCTCCATACTATTCCACAACCTATAATCATATAATCATCCTTTTGTCATGCGACAAATCCAGCTGACTTTTCATCAGGGGAATCGTGAATTAGATGATCTAATTTTCCTTTTGCTCCAATAAACACCCTCATAGCTTTGGCCTAGTAAAGATAGTTTAGATCGTCCAATTTCACATTAGTAATTTGGATACTCAAATTATCATGTCTATGGCTTTCATATTTTTCCTCACCCTTGTCAGCCATTAGTAAACCAGATCACAAGCAAACAACCGCAGAAGGAAGACCTAAAAAAAAAAAAAACTTTATCAGTCAACCCCAAACAGTAGACATAGATAAGAAGAGATTTGGAGACAACTAGGGTTTGATGAGGATGAAAAAAAAAATAGCTAGGGTTTTGGGAGGAAAATTCAGACTAGGGTCGTCGGAGGTGAGGGAGGTTCCAACCAGGGTCGCCAGAAGTAGGAAGGGTTCCGATCAGGGTCGCCGGAAGTGAAAAATGAAGTCTGCTCTCTTTCTTTTTTTATATTTATATTTTTTTATGAAACCCTCTCTAATACCATGTTAAAGTATAGAGAGACGAACATAGGAAGAAAAAGAGGTTAGGTCAATATTGACAACCCTCACATTTATTTATACTATTTAACATATGTAAAATTATACAATAGCCCATAACATAAAAAACAAAGCTCTACTAAAACACTTTAACACTCAGCAATACTGCTTCTCAAATTCTAAACAATGTCAAGCAACTTGAGTTTTTTATTTTTCTATAAATCATAAACTATTGCAATATACATCCAAATCCCATCAAATGATAATAATGTAACAAGTATAGTATAAGTTTTACGCATCTTGAAAAAAAATGACAAATTTTTCATCAAACTTCAAAATCCCAACCACTTGATTAATACCACTATATAAACTAACTTTTGATTTGCGCCCAAATATAATTATGTTTGTGTTTGACATGAATATGCAGAAAAAAAAGTGGGAAATTAGTGAAAAAAGCATGATAGAAGAGTTAGAGAAGTTAAAGAAGTAAAAAAATAGGTTAAAAGGAAGAGAAGGAAAAAAAGGTTGAAGGTCGAGGATGCTAGGTGTTTCGTAATATTTTGGCTATGAGGTGAAAATAAATTATCAAGGTTCATCAATAACAATCAAACAATTACACATGGTTAAAAATAATTTTTCACAAATTTATAATGTTAAAATTTGATATTTCACATTGTTCTTATTTAAGAAATGTTAATATATATATATATTTTTAAAAATAAATTAAAATGATTTATGCTAATTTAAATTATTTTATATATTGTGAAAACTGGTTGCCCATCATGTTCATCTAGCGGCAGACAAAATCCTTGATCAGCAACAATGCTCGATAGCCAAATCCAATCAGAGAACATGCTCAATTCGTTATGGGGGTGCATTCAGTTCAGAACTTTGCGGCGGATTTCTTTGCTAGAAAGGGAGTGTTTTATCATAATGATATGGATTTTAAGGACTTCTTTGAATCTTGCAGATGCCAACTAAAAGCAAATGAATTTGATTGCTTGATCATGTTACTTGAAGGGTCTGGTTTCAACGTGATTGTTTTGTGTATCATAGGAACCAGGTAATTTCTGATGATATTGTTAGTTGGTTTACAAATTTCCTCGAGGAATATTGCTATACTACCCTTAAGAAATCAATGGATAGTGTGGTTTGCCCTTATATGGTGCGTCAGAGTCCTCATTCTAATGGTGTTTACAAAGTAAGTACTTATGCCTATGTTAATGAGCAGGATCGATTGGTGGAGCTTAGTGTTGTTATCAGAAATCATGTTGGGCTTGTTATGGCGTCGGCTACCAAGCGGCAACCTGCAACTTATTCTTCGTTGTCCGCCGAATCTTTGCCCATTAAACGAGGATTGGAGTGCGCATTAGATACATGTCTTTGCCCTTTTATATTGGAATCTGACACTCATACTCTTTGTCAGTTTGATCGATGAAAAAGTTGCTCCGCCATCTGAAATTAGTTTAGTACTAGAGGATATCTTTTCATGCTGGTTAATGAGGTAGCTCGTTCTCTTGCTCATGTTGCTTTGTCCTGGAAAACCAATTTGTTTGGATTGAGGATTTTCCTTCATGCATTTGTATTGTGGTGCTCGCTAAACATTCTTGTTCTTCGGTTTCTCTTGCTTAATGATACTTGTTTTTATTCAAATGTTTTAGATTTTTTAAAAACATATTTAATTAATGTGATTATTATTATCAATTAATTGCATTCATATTTTAAAACAAATATCAAAATATTTTATTTTATCCAACAATAATTAAAATAGATTATGTAATCATAATTCTATCCAATTCAATCCTTGACAGTAAACGCCGTTGATGAGAACTTGAGCATTGAAATAAATTATAGATTTATATCATATCGCAAGGGTATTTCTATTTATTTCCCAACAAAGGTGTTAATTTGATATTTTATCAAAAGTTAGTAATTATTTTTAACAATCATATTTTAAAAAATGATAGTTTATTCTATAAAGAATACAAAATCCCTTCTCAAAAATAATTTTCTAGTTTCAAATTTAAAAGTAAACTCCCCACTATATTTTGCTTAAAAAAAGAGTAGTTATAAACTTTTGATGAAAATAAATTAAATAAAAAATGTTATTTTCTTAAAATTTTTAATTTTTTTATTATTTTAAATTTTAAATTGTAGATTAAATATTAAAATACCTATTATTAGAGCATCTCCAATGCTATTATATATTTAGAGAAAATTGAGTGCTACATAGGATCTATATTGAAAAAGTTAAAAAAACTCTCTCCAATGCAATTATCTAACTTCAATATTAATATGACGTGGCAAAAAAAAAGTTAGAGAATATCAAGTAGAGTTTCTAATTATAGATATTATTTTTGATATGCTGACTAGGATTTCTAATTTTTCCCACTAAAATAATTTTAATATTTTTTCAATGCATTTAATTATCATATTAAATTAGAGAGAGAATGTGACAAATGACTTGTGGTGATTGGTTCGAAATTACTATCTAGATACTTACATTGGAGAAGTGAATATGTATTTCTATAATATTTTTGACAAGTTAGATCCATATTATTTAAAATTGCTGATGTGACAGTATTTAGATACTCAAAAATACATATTTGCATTGAAGATGCTCTTATATTTAATGAATGGTGAATTATAATGGAGTTCCCTGACGTTTGATTATATTATAATAAAATCGTGAATTTAGCCTTAATTATATATTAGTACCCTACGGTTAGTTGATTCAGTCAAAAGTAAAAGTTTGATCATAATTCTTATCCAAAATGATAAAAATGCCCCTAGTTAAAAAAATAGTATTAATTATTGAAGTTCAAAAAATTAAAAAATTAAATAAAATTAATTTTTTTAAATGGACGTATTTATTTAAATTATTTTTTTAATTTTAAAACATAATATTATTTTTATTTTTTAATATGGGGTATTTTTATTATTTCAAGTAAAAGTTTTGGTCAAATTTTTATTTTTGACTGAATCAACTAACGGTAGAATTAATGTATAATTAAGATTAAATTTAGATTTTATAGTAATATAGTGAAATGTTAGGGTTTATTGTAATTTCCCTTTAATGAAAGGTAAGGCTTGGCAAAATGATCCGAATTTGTTCGACCCGTATCTGAGCCGCATGACACGATCCGGATGTAAATCTGGACCGTATTTATATAAAACCCGATTTTAACTTTAATTTTAAACCCGAATTTGTTACGGGTCGAATGCGGGTTTAAAATGCTGGTTCATTTTAAACCGCAAATAACCCGCATTGAAAATGAATCAGGGTTCACTTCACCTCCTCCTGCCTCCAAGCTTCTCTTTTCGCGATTTCAGAAAAAAGAAAAAAAAAAAAAAAAAGCCTCCTCTCTTCTCTGCGCAGCGCTGCTCCAAGCTCATCTCTTCTCCTCTCCTCTGCTTCTCTAAGCTCCTCTCACCTCTGCGATCGTCTCTACTCTCTTGCCGTGTCGACGTAGCACCTATTCCGTTGCCTGACGCTGCCATCGGCAAAGCTTCTCACGGTTAGTCTAGCTTCTCACGGTCGCTGCCATATAAAAACCTCTTATTTTCACTCACTCTTCTCTCTCTCGCAGGGATTTCTCGAAACCCAGAAAGTTTTCTTTTGATTCTCAAACCCAGAAAAATCCAGGTACTTTTCCTTTATTTTCTCTGAGATTTTAGTTCTTTTTGCTGTTTTTAGAATTATAATAGTCAGATTGCTCTACCCTAATTGTGGGTATTGGTTCTGTTCTGTTTGTAACAACAGGACAGACAAAAACCCATAAAATATGCTAAAACCATTGTAGAACCTAGTACAAATTAATTAATGTTGCAACAACAATATCTGGTCTTAGTTGGTATATATATATATTTATTGCAACATTGGCTGAGGATTTTGTCAGGATACGTGAAATATTCGTGTTTGGCATGTAAGAATTAGGTGAAGGAAAGGAATGTCCAAAGAAAAGATAACTATGACAGCACATTAGACAATGAAAACTGTGTTGTGTGGGGTACTATTATAATTCTTTGTTGGTGGTAGCTTGACTCTTGCATCTAAGCTATTGTTGTTTGCCATGGCATTGTATGATCTTGCTGTTGTTTTGTTGCCTGTTGGGCCATTAAGGCTAGCTACCTGATATTATTGAATTTTCATTTTTTTTTCCCCTCTTTCTTCACATTTCATACTTCTCATATTCACTTTGGCTTTCTCTCGTGAGGGCATCCAAAATGTCACAGTTTGGTTTTGTCCTCACAAATGACCATCAAGCAATCTCATGATTATAAGTGTAGAACATAAGAGCCAAAATTCAAGTACTTTACGGCCGTTTCTGCATTCCATTTTCGTGACATGTTTATTCTCAATTTTAATACAGTATTTGCTTCTATCTGATGTCATATATACATATAAATCACTTTTTTTTTTCACAGAAGCCACTTTGATGTTCTGTCATCTGTGGATTGACCAAATGAGTTTTGTGTTTTCTTTTTATGTTCAAATTTTTGTAAGGATGAGGACAAATGTGCTACTGGAGTTACCTTTTGGCATTTTAACTAACATTTAAAAAGCCAGAGTAGTAGCAGCAACTATTTTCTATCATGAAATTACTCCATGACACTAACACTGGGAAAATTTCAAGTGTTGGGGACTCATGCTTTGCCAAAACTGCACTTTGTACGTATTTTCCTGGACTGAGTTGATGAATATTGGATCATCGCATGGTCCAAAAAGCTAGCTTATTGGGTCGTGAATACAAAAGGCTATAGACCATTATTTTTGCCTTAATTTGTTCCATTTTCTTTATCAAAAAGGATTTCCAAGTTCCAACATTCACTAACCTTAGTAAAGATATCAGAATTGGCAAAGTGCCTGGTGGAATGATTTGAAAGTTTATTTACAAGTGAACAGTCTTGCCTGGATTGTTTCTAATTGTTGATGGTTTATTTTTACTTTGAAGAAGACATATCACAGTAGGCAAAAAAAGTGCATTTAGATTCAGAAACCTATAATATTCCTCTTCCTTTTATTATCAATAAACACCTGGGCTGGTTTAGTAGATTCTTTAGGTGACCTATCTTCACATTGCACCTAGTGACCTGTCCTACCGCTTCTGTTTTCTTTATTCCTCGTTATCATATTTATATGTCATTCTCTTTTACTGTTATCATCATATGAGTTTTGTTAAAACTACAATTTTGATGTTTATTTAATACTGTGTGGTGTCTGGCCAATATGTGTTTTAGTTTGGTTTTTGATTGAATTGTTCAAATGTATTTAGGTAGTCGAACACTATGACTAGTATTGAAGTAAGTCAAGTAAATACTTCTACTGGTAGTGGGAATAATGAAAGTATATGCTGTGGAAGAAATATATGCTATGGAAGGTGTATATGCTATGGAAGAAGTAGATGACAAAGAGCCATTAACACCACTATAATTTTTTTGTTCTTTTGATTGTTTAAATTTGGATTTTGTGTTATTTATTATTGTTCATTTTTAATAGTATGTAAAAAATTGATTTATGATTGTTTAGATTTGGATTTTATTTTATTTATTATTGTTGATTTTTAATAGTATGTAAAAATTGGTATATTTGAATTGAGTTAGTTTAATTTGTCTAAAAAAAAATAGTTTTAAAATAATAATAATAATAAGTGAGTAAGTGAGGGTTAAAAAAATAAATAAATAAAAAAGATGGTTAAAATGAGGGTTGGATAAAACCCTTATATTTTGTATGTCGGGTTCAAACCCGCACCGCAAGCCTATAAAGAGGGTTTAGGGTCGGGCTTGAGCCCTTTAAAAATTTGAGAGTTTTTTGAGGGTTTTCATGTGGTCCGGGTTTGGATCCTCATTTTGCCATCCTTAAAGGTCACATCGAGAATTATTTCACCAAAATTAATTAATGATTTTTTTTTTAACTAAAATCTAAATTATAGAGTTACTGTTGGAGTTGGGTCGAACTATAGAGAGGTTTTTGCAAATCTCCCGTTCTACAAATATAGAAGTCCTAGAGCTCTTCATGTTTCTCCAACTCCAGTCTCGCATTTGTTCTTCAGTAATTCTTCCGAGACTCGTATAACAAACTGATTTCTTTCTCGTGCAAAATCGTGATTGACCCACCAATTTTCCAGCGTTATATTGTTGATTTCCTTGTCGTTTTACATGCACTGGAAGTGTTCGATGAAATGTCGCATTCAGATTTAAGAGCCTTTCTTTGACCTTTTTAAGTGACATGTAGTTTACATTCATTTGCTAAACTAACTATCATAATTTTTATTTTTAATTTTTTAGTTTAAGAGAAAGAGAGAAAGAAAGTAGAGTTTTGGTGGGCAGCCATGGAAGCCTCTAACAAAGAAGATGCGCCCGTTTTTCTGGACCGTGGGTCTCGAGCAACGAGGGGTAAACGGTAAATTTTGAATTGATTGCAGATTTATTATTATTATGAAACATGTTATGCAACTCTGTAGTCTTTTTCTGGGTGAGGAATAGACGTTTTCAGAAATTACCCAATTCTCAAAACATGTTACAGGATGACCAAGTTGCTCGATGACGAAATCGAAGAGGATGAGTTATTTTGGAATCAAGATGCCCTTAAAGAGGTAGCTATTGCAAACCGTCCTCATTTATTCTCTTGCTTTTTGTTCTGTCATTAATGATGATTACTTTAGTCTATGTTAAATTGAACTTCAGAAATTACTATCATTTTCACTCTTCTTATTGGTCAGTGAAGATTTAAAAAATTCTTATTTCTCGAAGTATAGAAGCGACAATTAAGGTAACATACTACCTTAATAATAGGAACTAACTAATATCTAGCTAAAACTCCTAAATAGAGAGATTGAGATAATCATGATAGACTTCTCATCTCTTTATTAAATAAAAGATAATAAAAATTCATAATTCAATACCTCCCCTTCAAGCTGCAAATACTGTTCTAGCTAATGGTTTAGTTAAAATGTCAGTAGTTTGTGATACAGTAGGCATACAAATAAGATCAAAACTTTCTTCTTCAATCTTCTCCTTGATAAAATGCCTATCAAGCTCCACATTTTTTGTTCTGTCATGATGAACAAGATTTTTAGCATACAAATTGTTGACTAATAGCCCCAATTGGCATCTTCAATTCTGTCAGTACTCTTTTTAACCAAACATCTTCACAAATCCCATGAGCCATTGCTCGAAATTCTGCCTCAACACTGCTACTAGAAACTACTGATTGCTTCTTGCTTCTCCAAGTGACTAAATTTCCCGAAACAAGTGTACAATATCCAAATGTAGACCTCTTATTCGTAACTAAATCTGCCCAGTCTGCATCGGTAAAAACTTCCACTTTCCTGCTAACATTCTTCCTAAAAGGTGTCATTTTTAGATACTTCAAAATTCTAAACACTGCCTCCACGTGTTCTTCTGTAGGTTTATTCATGAACTGACCCATAGAACTTACTGGGAAAGTTATATCAGGTCTCACACGGGATAGATAGATTAATTTCCCAACTAATCTTTGATATCTTCTTTTATCAACCGGAGCACTCCTTTCAACTTGTCCTAACTTTACTGTGTAATCCATGGGAGTTTCGACAAGTGTACAATCAGTCATTCCAGTTTCTTTTAGTAAGTCAAGAATATACTCGACTTGGGAAACCACAATACCTTCCTTGGAATGAGCTACCTCCATACCCCGAAAATATCTTAGACTACCCAAATCCTTTATCTTGAACTCCTTAGCCAGAAAACTTTCAATTTCTGTATTTCTTCATCACAATTTCCAGTGAGGATAATGTCGTCAACATAAACAATGAGAACGGTAATTTTACCTCCAGAAGAATGCTTGACAAACATTGTATGATCTGACTGATATTGCATGAATCCACACAGTTTACGGCCCTACTAAATCGTTTGAACCAGGCCTGAGGCGACTGTTTTAGTCCATAAAGAGATTTTTTCAGCTGACAAACTAGAATTTTCTGGGCAGAATTTTCTAGGCCAGTTGGAAAATTCATGTATACTTCTTTTTCTAGCGCACCGTTCAAGAATGCATTCTTGACGTGTAGTTGGTAGAGTTTCCAATATAAGGTAGCTGCCATGGAGAGTAGAATACGAATTGTGTTTAGTTTTGCTATTGGTACGAAGGTTTCCTCATAATCGATTTTGTATGATTGTGTGAACCCTTTAGCCACCAACCTTATCTTGAACCTCTCAACACTGCCATTAGCCTTGTATTTGACTTTAAATACCCATTTGCAGCCTACCGGGTGCTTCCCTTTGGGTAATTCTGTCACTTCCCAGGTTTTGCTCTTCGCAAGAGCTCTAATTTCTTCATTGGCAGTTGCCTTCCATTCTGGAATTTTCATTGCTTCTACTATGTTGTTCGGAACCTGAAGTGGTAGAATATTAGCTGAACAAACCTTAAAAAATGGTGAAAGTCCATCATATGAGACATATTTGCATAATGGATAAACTGGTCTGTTACAGCACTCTCTTAGACCTTTTCTTCTTGCAATCGGCAGCGCACTGTCATCTTCTTTCTTTTCTGTTTGCTGCTCACTGTCACCTCCTGTTTTCTCACTATTCACAGGCAGTTCACTGCCTCCAGGTCTATTGAGATTGAGGTTGGCAGGGCTATTATCAATATTAGTTTCTAGAAAAACATCTTGGACTGTCCCGCTCGGTTCAGACTCTTGGTGCTGCTCGACTTGCATTAGGACTCCACATTGCTTTTGAGTTTTTCTATTTCTAGCATAAACAATAATCTCTTCACCAGTAGGAGAATGTGTTTGTAAAGGATAGGATTCTGTAGGATTTCTAGGAACTTCTAATGTAACTAGTTGTTACAATAACTTTTAGGGCAGAGCAACAATGGGATCAGGAAATATATCACAATTACTAGAAGAGTCAGGGCAAAATTTAGCATCCATTTCCCATAAACACCGAGACTCAAACTCGGCCCCCTTTTTGTTTTTCACATAAATGGATTGAGTTCCCATAAAGGTGACATCTGTTAGAAAATAAAATCTTTTTGTAGTAGGGGAATAGCATCTCTATCATTTTTGAGTTGGTGAGTACCCAACAAAAAAACAGTTTAGGGATTTAGGGTCAAGTTTACTGCATTGGATCTAATTTATATGGACAAAAACAATACATCTAAAAACCTTAATAGGAACATGTGAAATAAGTCTGGTATTAATCAAATTTTTTAACAAAACATAACGAGTATCAAAGTTTAAGACTTTTGATGGAGCCTATTAATTAATAAGTTGCTGTGAGAGCAGCCTGTCACCAAAAATATTTAGGAACACTAGAAGTGGTTAGGAGAGGCCTTGCTACTTCAAGTATATGCCTATTCTTCCGCTCGGAGACTCCATTCTGTTGTTCAGGGCAGGCACTTTGATGAATGATACTCTTTTGTAACAAGAACTTATTTAAAATGTTGTTAAAAAATTCCTTACCATTATCAATTCTGAATATTTGGATTTTTATTTCAAATTGATTTTGTATCATTTTAACAAAGTTTTGAAATATTTGACTCACTTCATATTTTTCTTTCATTAAAAACACCAATGTAAGTCTAGTATGGTCATCAATAAACAAGACAAACCATCTAGCACCAATGACATTAGGGACCCTAGAAGGACCCCACTCATCACTGTGAATCATAGAAAACGAACGAGATTGTTTATAGCCCTGAGTAGGATAAGTCTGACGATTTTGTTTGGATAACTTACAGACTTCACATTCAAACAACTGACGATTTTTATTAAGAAACAAATTTGGTAATAGTTTTTCTAGATACACAAAATTAGGATGTCTTAACCTATAATGCCACAAGAAAACATCATTATCCTTATTTGAACTAGTAAACATAACAGATGAAATAGGAAAACACATTTTACTGGAGGAATGAAATTGTTTGCTAGAATAAGATTCAACTTGAAGTAGATAGTCCTGAGTGCAAATCAGCATTGTTAATCGTCCTCCCCGAGTCAAAGTCCTGAAACACACATTGATTAACAGAGAATTTAGCAACACATTTAAGATCATTAGTCAGTTTACTCACTGAAAGTAGGCTATAATCAAGACTAGGAACCAACAAAACAGAATGTAGCGTAAGATTTGCTGAGATTGCTATAGAACTTGTCCCTTCGACCTATGATAGAGAACCATCAGCAATCTTAACAATAGAATTGCTATGGTTGGGAACAAAATTATAAACAATTTCTTATCTCCTGTCATATGATCAGAGGCTCCTGAGTCAACAATTCAGGGTTTCGGCAGTCCTTTGCTAGTATTAAGAGCTGTCAAAAAAATACCTTTTCGAGCAACAGATCGTGTGCCAATCATCGATTGCTAGGAATTAAACAACCCATCTGCTCTTTGCTGAAGAGGTTCTGGTCAGCCAGCTGAGAGCTGTCACTGCCAGTTACTTCATTTCCATAGCTTTCCTTGCTGAATTGTGTAGCTTCGTCCATGTTTCCTTCAAGTGTCCTAGTCTTTTACAATGTTCACACCATGGCTGACTCTTCCGAGGCCCGTTATCATTGAAGGTGCTCTGATTTCCTTTCACAAATAGAGCAGACCCTTCTGCTGCTAAGTTTTCAGTATTGGATGATCTCAACATTATTCTCTTTCGGCTCTCCTCCCTTCTTACTTCCGAGAATACTTCCCGAATACTGGGAAGGGGTTTAGTTCCCAAGATTCGGCCTCTTACTTCATTCAAATAAGGATTTAGCCCAAGCAAAAATCTGAAAATCCTCTTCTGTTCCAAGGTATCCTTGTACAGGCTGCTGTCTTCTTGATTCTTCCATTAGTATTTCTCGAATAAATCTAACTGCTGCTAATATCGAGTTAGATTGTTGAAATACTACGTGACTGTCAATTCCCCCTGGTGCAAGTCATACAGATTGCTTTCTATGCTTAACAATTCTGTAATATTATCACTCTAGAATATCTCTGTTTGGCAACATCCCAAATCTTTCAGGCAATTTCATGAAGAATAAAATTCTCTCTGATTTCATTTGTCATAGAGTTGATAAGCCACGGCCCGTGACATTACCATATTATTTTTGGTCTTTCGTTGCCTGAAGGCTGTATCCTCTTTTGCTGGTGTTTCTGAGATTCCAATGATGTAGTCATCTCTACCTTTTCCGCAGATAAACATGGACGCAGACTGAGACCACTGGAGATATTTGTGTTCATTTAATTTATTACCTTGATAGGCATGTGAGCAATATGGGAATGATCATTATTCCCATTGTCGGAACCACCGTTATTGTGAGAAACGGTTGGTTCAGGATTTGAAGAAGCGGGAGCACTAATTGAGGAGGTACTAGGAGTGGCCATCCCATAGTCATTCAACTAGTCTAGGTTTTAGAGGAGGCTCTAATACCATGAAGATTTAAATGAGGAGAATAAAATTCTTATTTCTCAAAGTATAGAAGCGTAGGCTTTATACAATTAAGGTAACAGACTACCTTAATAATATGAACTAAATAATATCTAGCTGAAACTCCTAACTAGAGAGATTGAGATAATCATGATAAACTTCTAATCATGATAGACTTCTCATCTCTTTATTAAATAAAAGATAATAACAATTCATAGTTCAACAGTTAGTTTACTTGAGTGCTCACTTTTTTTTCTTTTTTTGTCAATTAGCAGTCCAAAAAACTACTTTTATTGGTTGAATGTGATGATTTGGTAAGGAAAATCAAGCGATAAAAGGAACTGCTAAAAGTGAACATTCATGCATACATATATATTTTTCCTTACATTGGATTTTTATTGATTCACTAGATCCATGTGCGAAGGATATCCCATTTATCATGTCTCACCTCATATCTTTTTCTTTATTTATATGTGTTTCTCAGGAAGAGGAGGATGTTAATTATGAAGAGGAGCCAGAGGTTGCTGATGAGTTTGACAGTGACTTTGATGAAGATGTGAGTAATTTGCTATTATGTTAAGACTTTTATCTGTTTATGATATTGTAATTTCATCATTTTTATTTTGTTGTCAAGTGTTTGGAGCATCTTTGATAATTAAATTGAATCACTTTTGTTGGTGTTAGGAGCCTGAGCCAGATGAGGAAGGAGAAAATGATGCGGATGAAAGGTTTTAGCTTCTTGTAGCTGAAATAATTAACATTTAAATTCTAATTCTGTAAGCATTTTTTAAGTGTTGAGTTTTCTCATAGGGTGCAGAAGAAACGACTTATTTTTCCAGGAAGGCCTTCGACAAAGAAAAAAAAGAAACAGAAAGTCCTTTCAAAATTAGATAATGACCGCAAGGACATGAAATCAACTCAAGAGTCTACCCCACCTGAGAATCATGATGTTCCTGATGATCCAGAAGGTGAGAGAATAGTTAGAAAGTCTACGAGAACTGCAGTCATTGTCCGGCAAGCTGAAAGGGATGCCATACGTGCAGCTTTGCAAGCAACAATGAAGGTTAGTTAGTTTATTTGTCAGGGTATACTTTCTTTTGCTGGTAATATGCACATATTACTGTCATCGATGATTGGCTGGCATTTCGGAAAGATATGAAAAATTAAGGAGGTCATGCACAAGACTAAATAATATAAGTGAAGATAAACAATGAGATTACCCAGTCGTTATTAAATCCATCTGTGTGTGTGCACGTTTTTGTGTGCGTGTGCCTTATTAATTTACGAGTTTGAAAATAGCATTGTTTTGAAAAACCTAATTGAAACTCTCTTATGATTTACATGTCACAGATAGATGGGGCATGTAACCCACTGAGTGATTAATAGTTTTATTAACTCTGCATCTGCAGATCTATATGAGTAGCAGCACTTTTTCATAAGCAGACACATGAATATGAAGTTGTTCTGTTTGTGTCAGTTTATAATTGTTCTTCGTTTCTTTTTCTTTTATGCATATCAACAGTATCCAATGTCTATTCTGGCAGTGTAGATTTAACAGCAGGAATGGATTGTTGGGTGAGTAGCATTTGTGTGAGAACTTCTATCCGTTTTAAGTTTAGTTAACTATTTCTGGTTAGAACAAACAATAAGAACTAATTTTCTTTTCTATTTACAATTTAATTCAATATCTCACAAAAAGAAAATGTAGAGTATAAGATTGTGAAACTGCCGCAGATGTGTATGTATAATTGCAAGCTTCGAAACAAGCTGATTAGGGCTTTGGATACAGTTTTGGAGACTTATGGATTGTACTTTAACTCTAATAGTTGTTTAGCAAAAAGAATAAGAGGAGGTTCATTATAGATACCATATCAGGTTTTGCATATTAAGCTGCATTTACTCCTTTTATGGTTGTGATATCATAATTCTGCAATAGTAATAGTCCAATGGTTCACCTGCTACTCCTTTGAGTAGGTCAACTTTCCATTGATATTTTTTAGGGATAACATTGTATGAATGTGCATATACAATACCTCATAGTAGGGCCTGATAGCATTTTAAGAAATTGCATGATCCAAAGAATCCTTCGCATCTTGGTTGCGCAAGCCCACTATTAGTACTGCATCTTCGAATCTTTCCAAAATTCTTAGTTTCTTTAGTGAATTGAAACTCATCTGAGTGCAAAATATAAGAAAATCAAGAAAAAGTGTGTTGGAGTTGTGGTCAGACTCCATTAGTTATTAACATACCTATGAAAAAGTTAAAAGATACATATGGACGTATGTCCTCAATAATACTCTTTAAGGTCTTGTTTAGCATGTATTTATCTCTTCTTGACATTGATGCTTGCGTGAAATATCCATGATAAAATCCCATTAGAGAAAATTATATAAATCCACTGTAGAGTTTTTGTCTGAACTTAGAAGTTGTGATAAATATTGATGTTATCTTTGACCTTCTCTTTTGTAAGCCAATAAAAAGGAAAAAAGAAGGCGAGGAGAAAAGGATGACCCAAGAAGAGATGCTTCTGGAAGCAGCTCAGACAGGTTAGCTATAACACTCAGTAATTGATATTATTTATAAATAGACAAATTACAGCCAACCTACCAGGAGTTTGCCTTTTTACAAGCGGAATCAACTTATTGAAAAACTAACAGTTAACTCCCCTACCATTAGTGTTATTTGTGATGGAAAGAATTGTATTTCCTTTTGTTCATTAGGAAGAATGATACACATGTATATACAAAACTATGCAAATTAAGTGCCTAGAAATTAAGCTTAAAATTAAGCTAATTAGATAGGTGTAATACAGTTTATTAGGTGTAATACAGCTGTATTACACCTATCTAATTAGCTTAATTTTAAGCTTAATTTCTAGGCACTTAATTTGCATAGTTTTGTATATACATGTGTATCATTCTTCCTAATGAACAAAAGGAAATACAATTCTTTCCATCACAAATAATATGGTATCAGAGCATTAGGATTGCAAAATTTGGGTTTTTTGTTTTGGGTCTCTTGCATAAACACAAATTAGGGTTTAGTGTATTTTAGGGTTCCATTTTCGTAACCCTATTTGGAGTGGTCTTTTGTTCTCACCTCCTGCCCAGAAAGGCAGCCCAGCTGCCTACTGGCATTCTCCCGTTTTCCGGTGCCCAGAAGCCGTGCGTGAGCCCACATGCCGCCGCCTCTGTGCTGCGACTCCTCTGGCTGTTTTCCACTGCTGTTCCGGTGGTTTCCAGCTGCTTTTCCGGTGATTTCCCTCTGCTTTTCCGGTGGTGCTGTGTTCTGCTTGTGTCAATACGGCTTCGGTGCTTCGTCAATTTGTGTTCATCAAGGTTTGCTTGGTTGAGGTTCTTGGTTTTGTCTTTGTGTTTGCTGTCTTGTCTCTGTATTTGCTGCCTTGCCTTTGTGTTTGTTGCGTTGCTTTGTGTTTGCTGCCTTGTATCTCTGTTTAGGAGTTATGGCTGAGAAGAAATCTGTTGTTGTGTCGGATATGGTGCCTGTGATGTCTAAAATCACGGACCATAAGCTAAATGGCTTGAATTATTTGGATTGGAGCAAGACCATTCGACTTTATCTAAGGAGTATTGACAAAGATACTCATTTGACCGACGATCCTCCTAAAGATGAGTCAAGGCAGACGTGGCCTAGAGAGGATGCTCGCTTATTCCTGCAGATTCAGAATTCTATTGATAGCGAGGTAATTGGCTTGATCAATCACTGTGAATTTGTTAAATAATTGATGGATTATTTGGATTTCTTGTATTCTGGTAAAGGGAACCTTTCTCGCATGTATGAGGTGTGCAAAGCATTTTACCATGCAGAAAAACAAGATCAGTCCCTTACGAATTATTTTATGGCATTTAAGAAGACTTATGAGGAGCTTAATATGTTACTGCCTTTTAGCCCTGATGTGAAGATTCAGCAACGTCAACGAGAGCAAATGGCTATCATGAGTTTCCTTGCTGGTCTTTCCTCTGATTTTGAGACTGCTAAGTCACAGGTTCTTTCTGGTTCTGAGATCTCCTCATTAAATGAAGTATTTAGTCGAATACTCCGTACAGAAGGTACTCCACTTGTTTTTACTCAGTGGTGCTTTGGTAAGTCGAAGTAATAATTATGAGCATGGGAGATCAACCAGTTAGAGTGGAAACAAAGGAGGAGGCTCACAAGGGTTTGAAACTCGGCAACAGGATTCTGGAGGATTGTATGCCATTACTGTCATAAGCCAGGACATATAAAGCGTGATTGTAGAAAGCTTCAGTACAATAATCAGAAAGCTCACTCGGCCCACGTTGCATCCACTAATGATAATTCTGAAAAATCAGTTCTTATCTTTGCAGATGAATTTGCCAAGTTCTCACAGTATCAAGAATTACTAAATTATTCATCTTATTCTATCACTGCTATTGCTTATTCAGGTAAACCAAATGCGTGCTTTCTTTCCTTGTTCTCCAAATGGGTCATTGATTCTGGTGCCACAGATCATATGAAAGGTAATTCTGGTCTCTTTTCTACTTTTCAGTCACACACTTCCACTTCTACCGTTACTTTAGCCGATGGGTCACCATCTTGTGTTCGTGGGTCTGGCACAATTACTCCGACCCCTCTACTTCCTCTATCGTCTGTCTTACATCTACCTAATTTATCCTTTAATTTGGTCTCTATAAGCCAGCTTACTCGCAATCTTAACTGTTGCATCTTATTTTTTCCTGATCATTGCTTATTTCAGGATCTTATGACGAAGCAGATTATTGGTAAAGGTCATGAATCTGGAGGTCTCTACATTCTCGACACATCAATACCGAAATCTGTTGCTTGCTCTGATACCATGTTATTTGTGATGGAAAGAATTGTATTTCCTTTTGTTCATTAGGAAGAATGATACACATATATATACAAAACTATACAAATTAAGTGTCTAGAAATTGAGCCTAGAATTAAGCTAATTAGATAGGTATAATACAGCTGTAATACACCTTGTTACCACTGTATTATTAGGTGTATTACAGCTGTATTACACCTATCTTATTAGGTGTATTACAACTATATTACACCTAATAAGATAGGTGTATTACAGCTGTATTACACCTAATAATACAGCTGTAATAATTAGTGTTGACCGTTTCAAAAGTGCAAAAAGACCAAAATATTTGTAATTAAAAAATAAAAAATTTAAAAAGCTGAAATAAAAAAATAAAAACAAATCTAGATCTCCACCATCCAAGTGGATGGACTTGGATGGTGGAGATTTATTCAAAATAAAATATAAATTAAAAAAAAAAAGCATCATAGATCCATGGATCTCCCATGGAGGACATCCATGGGAGACCACGATGAGGAGGCTAGCCTCCCCTTTGTCGTACGACGAAGGTGTGTGATGGCCTTTCATTGCACTAGGTAGAACCAGGGGGGGCTCTTTGCCTCCCCTGGTTTGCTGATCTCCATGGGAGAATCATGGACATGGAGATAGGTTTTTTTTATTCTTTATTTTTTTTTAATCTCCATATGGAGTGGAGATCAATGTTTTATCTTTTATTTTTATTTTTTTAATAAATCTCTACTGTCCATCTCATTTGAGATGGACAGTGAAGATCTTAAATATATATATATTTTTTAAATATTATAAAAATAAATTAACATGACAAATACTCTTGAAATAGTTGACTGAGATCAACTTTGACTGACATTTTATAACGGTTGACTAACAACAGGGGAGTTAACTATTAGTTTTTTAATAAGTTGATTCTGTCTGTAAAAAGGCAAACTCCAGGTGGTTGACTGTAATTTTGCCCTTTATAAATTCCTAGAAGTTGCTTTACATTTGAAGTTTTGGGTCATGTTCTATATGTTCCCAACTTGAGTGGTGTTATCTGTAACTCTTCAGAAATCATAAACTTGAGGAATTTAGAACGTGTTTTAGCAAGAGAGGAAGAAGTTAAGAAAAGAGCCATTGTGCATAAAGCTGTCTACAGTGGCCCCCAGATTCGATATTTATCAAAAGAAGGTGACACAAGGTCCCTAGTTCCTAGTTCAATTTCTTTTAAGACGCTTGAACATTGATCTCCATCTATTGAATTTTGTTGCAACATTTGTTATTATTGAAATCATTTTATGCTTGCCTGTACATTTCTCGCAGGCTGTTCATATTTGGAATTCAGTAAAGGAGTGTCCTTTCAGTCACAAATCTCAACTGCATCCATTCCTTGTAAGTAACCGTATCTACATGGTATTTAGTGTACCTATATATCATTTGCGATGATGCCATTGCAGAAACAGGAATTCTTAATGCCTAGAATCAGATTTTGAATTTCAAAATCTCTGCTCTATATTTTTGTTATTTATAGGTGTTACTTTTACTTTTTCTTAAAGAAAATTATTATGCCATGCTATTCTGATGGATTTGAACGAGTAAAATTCTTAGGAAAATCATCAAGCTCTCCGGTCTCTCATATGTATACTCCAAATTACTTTACAAAAATACAGCAAAATTAAATAAGAAATCCATGTTATTCACTGACCTGGGTTTTATTCATATAAAGTTGAATGCATTGCTTTCTGAATTACCCTGATCAATGTCACAGTTTACCAGAGAAGTGGTTGCAGCATTTCTCTTGAAGTTAATTATATTCAAAATGATTCTGTGAGAAGTATTTGCTGCTAATAATTATTTTCTTGGAATGCTTTAAAACCAGCTTGATGTTTCTAATGCAGTGGGGGTTTCCTCAATTTTTTAATAAAAAATGTGCTATTGATTAATTATCCATTTTCAGATCCAGAGAAGGCTGTCTGTGCAGTTACTGGATTGCCTGCCAAGTAAGCGCATGTTTTCTTGATGCTGGTTCCTTATGGCTTTGCTCTTAAAATCTTACTGTGATAACATATAAATTGAAGCAGCTATAGTTGGTGATATAAAATTGTTTGTTTGATGCACCACTTATTGAATTTCTTATCATGTAGTTTTAGTATACGTTTGAAAGAGTTTCTCTATTGGCCAAACGAGCTTTTCTATTCCAGAAACTGTTTTCAAGTTCTTTATTGTAGTTAGTTGCCATTTCATTAGAGCTTTTAGACTATTAAAAATGTCGTTTTTATGTTTATTGGGAGAATTCAAATTTTAGAGTTTTCTGAGAAGCTGTTTTTGACTTTTTGTTTACAACTTTTAAATGTCAAAACTATCCTCGTGATGTTTTATTAATTACTTTGTACTTTTTCACCATAAAAACATTAAGAAACATATTAAACCTTCATTTTTATATGTCCTTTTTAATAAATTAATTATATAAGAGGTATTTCAAAATTAAACAACCAAACGATTTACATGTTCAAAAGAGCTTTCTCAATGGACTATTAAACAATCAATAACTTTTCATCAAAAGCTCTACTCATAGAAGTTTCACTCTTAGATGATCTACATCTAAGAGCTCTTCTTGGAGAAGCCATACCAAACGTACTCATAATCTTTAATTTACTAGAAAAGATACACGTAGAAATACTATTAATGGAGGGAGTAATAGGAATTCCTTATGCCCGTTCACAAAAAATATTTTTGATCAGAATTATGATTGTAAAGGCTCCATTTTATTTTTTTTGGATAGTAATGTAGAGAATTTTATTTATGGAGAAAAGAAAACAAATACAAAAGTAACTCATAGAACGCAAATAAAACGAACAGAACAAAAAACAAAACCAAAGATATACTAAAATTTCTATCAATTAACTACAGCCTTCCAATTGAACAGGTTGAAAAATAAAGAGTTGTCTTTGAATTATTTAGAAGTAGATGCCCATAAAGAAGCTATAAAATAAACTTATCCCATAAAAAGATGACGTCCTCTTTAGCTTCTTAAAGAATTCTTCTATCTCTAACCAAATAACTCAAAAATAACTTGCAAGAATATAATTTGTTTTTGTCCTATGCTTATGCATAACCTTCAGAAAAGAACTCGCATCTTTAAGAGCCCTAAATCATTTTATTACCAATTAAATGAACTGGTTAAGCCCTAAACGGCTTTGAATGCTTTCAGCGGTGTAATTTTTGTTGAGAGAAGTACCTTCTTGTTTGTATGTTTGTTTTAAGGAACCTTGGCTGGCTACCACAGAGCAAAATTTTGTAGTTATAGCTGTTGTCTAATATGGTGGCATTTGTTTCCAGATACCGCGATCCAAGGACAGGGCTACCTTATGCAACCAAAGAAGCTTTTAAAATTTTACAAGAACGGTATGTGCGGCCTAAGATAATACTTTCTTTCTGGACTAAATATTTGAATGGGTCTCACCTATTGTTCCTTAAAAGTTTAGATTTATAATTTCCTTTACCTGCTGCATTTTTATCATGAGATCATGTATTACAATGGCATGACAACTGTAGCTTGGAAGGTCATATCTGCAAAGTTTTTGGAGTTCTAGCCTGCTTCTTAAGGACAGCTTGCTCTCCCCTTTAGTATATCTTTTTGTTCAATAAAATTGTTTTTATTTAAAAAAAAAGGGAAAAAATTCTACCTCTTGAGTACTACAATAAGTACTTTTTTCTTATGCCTGTTTTTGAGTAATAATGAACTGTGTCCATAAGAAAAAAGAAGGATAAATTAAACAATGACTTTATGTGGTAAACAGTTTGAAGATGCAGATAGGATGTTTGTTCATGCATGTAATAAATACTTCAGTTAGAAAAAGAGAGAAAGAGATGCTAGCTGGTAGGCTAAAAGTTGTCAGATTAAAACCCTTTTTTTTTATCCAAGAAAGATAATATCGGGATATTTCAGTTGGTTTAAAATTTTGTCTACACTATGGTCATAATATATCCCAATAAGTTAATGTGCAGGAGTTATTAGGACCTCTTTTGGTCAATGATACTAATTGCAAGGCAAGGTTATGGGTTTTTATCTAGGGTGATGGAATAGGAGTTAAGAAAATTTATGGTGCTTTGGATTGAAAGAAATAGGAAAACTTTTGGAAACTCTAGAGGGAAGGATTTTCAGTATCTTTGTTACAGGGTCTCTCTGGTCTTTGATAACTTAAAAGAGTTTAAATATGTTCCATTATCTGTTATCCAACAGAAGTGGGAGGTTGTGGTGAAGAGGAGTTCCAGATTTCTGTTGGTTGTGTCCTTTTGTTTTTGTTTGGAGGGTTCATGCACAATGAGGGGTATAAAACATATTTTTTTCTCTGTTTTTTGGGGGTTTAACTGTCTCTTGTAGATTGCTTGTTTGCTTTCTTTGTGAAAGCTTTTCTTAATAATAATATATAGTTTTTTGATATAATAATAAAATAAATAAAAAATAAGAAGACTTGATCAATTCTTTTACAGTTTCTAATTAAGATTTATATTGGGGAGTTTGAGGGATATCGAAAGTGGATATTTAGAATTTGTTTTTTGAGCTGAGACATTTAGAGATTCCATATAGCAGGAACGAGTCTAGTAAATACATAATTTGGGCCAAGGAAGGAACTAAATCATATCTTGTAATGGGTAGTATAAGAATTTCCCTAGGACTAATATGAAATTTATTAAATTTTGATGATATATATAGCTTTTACCTTAGGTTGAGAACCTTTGCATGGCATGGGGGGCAGAGTGAGAGAGAGAATTATGAAAACAATATAAAGATGTAGACAGGTGCTTCTTCTGCTATTTAATTTAGTTAGTTCTGTTCTTTTTCTCTTTTGTTTTATAAATTGATGTTAGTTTCTTTCTTGATTGTTGGATAATCTTTGCAGTTTTGTGGATCAGAATAGTGGTATTCAAAAGGAAATGGACATGGGAGTCTTGTTTGAATCACTTGCTGGGTATGGTTTTACGGATAGGCGGAGAAGATCAGAAATTTCAACTAAAAGTAAAATGTCGCATGACCGGTACTTGGCGCGTTTTCGTACAATTCCAGCTCTTGAAATTGAAGATTCCGATTAGTTGACATGGTAAGTTTTAGAAGTAATCTGAATAGGATAATATTTTGTCATTGATCTAGAAAATTGCACTTGTAGGGCTTGTAGTCTATGCTATACATTGCCAACCACCTATAGTTGGATATTCTAAATGACCTCCTGTATTAGTTTTGAAGAGTTTGTGAGCAAAAGAAGTAAGAAAATGACTTTCTACTGACTTGATGCTTTGCTACATATGCTATGACCTAACTTTTGAATTGATTTAGAAAATGTATTTGAGCCTCACTACATTTGATGCGGCATCCTAATTACCTTATATCAGGATTTACATTATATACATTCCCTTATGAGACAATTTCAGCTACACAAGCTTATGAGACAATTTCAGCTACTCAAGACGTTGAATCAGTGGATCACCATGAAGATGTTGTCTTAGGTGCAGTAATCTTGTGATATTTAAAGAAGTACACACTGATCCTAATGATATAGATATATTCTCAACCTAAAACAAAAAAGGCATAGCATTGGTGAATAATTATGGTATTCAATTATTTCTTCAACTTTTCTGGGTCACCATGTAGGTTATCATGACTGGGAGATGGGCAAAAAAAGAAATGAGTAAATATGGTGGTGACTGTAGTAATTCTATCAAGCTGGAAATTTGATGAGAATCTACTTAGAAGAAGTACAAGAACTAGGGGAAGAAGAGGGGAAGTGCAATGGTTAGGAGAAGGGGTTGAAGAAAATGCTAAAAAACTGACAGAGGGAATTGCGACTTGGCCAAGTCGCGAGGGCATGAAGAAGACCCTAGGGCAAGACTCACGCGACTTGAGTCGCGACTTAGTTCGCGACTTGGCCAAGTCGCGAGGACATGCAGAAGAATCCAGGCTGAGGCTCACGCGACTTGTGTCGCGACATGACTCGCGACTTGACAAGTCGCGAGTGTCCCTGGACACCCAAAAATGCTGTTTTTCTGAATTGAATAGTTAGGGGCATTTTAGTCTTTTCGCCCTAATTTTAAGACTTTGTATAAATAGAACCAGTGTTCTAAAAATTGCTAGGCGCTACCTAGGCGGCGGGGTAGCGCCTAGCGATTTTTCGGCTAGGCGCCTATTAATCAGCGCCTAGGCGGTTCCTCGGTGGTCAACGTGTTGACCACCTAGAAAAATAATGATACATATATTGTTCACCTTTGGAGATGATCATAATGCTTAGGGAGTGATTATTTACCTAAGATTTTTGTGTTTTAGGTGTTAGTTGAAAAAAAAAAAAAAAGCCGGCCACCGCCTAGCGCCTA
Organism: Xanthoceras sorbifolium; assembly: GCA_003430845.1. Classification (NCBI taxonomy): domain Eukaryota; kingdom Viridiplantae; phylum Streptophyta; class Magnoliopsida; order Sapindales; family Sapindaceae; genus Xanthoceras; species Xanthoceras sorbifolium. The sequence goes on from CM010619.1 coordinate 1,787,536, forward strand.
TGCGGCCGCCTAGGCCGATTTTTAGAACAATGAATAGAACACACAAACTAGGGTTGTTATTCATTCACTATTATCATCAATCAAAATACAATTTAAGCGCATTTTCTCTCATTTCTCTTGGATCATCACCAAGAACTAATCAGTTCTTCTTGCAATTTCACTTGTGAGATCAACTTGGACTAGGACTTAGGCTAATAATCTAAGAACTAGAGAACAAGGGATCCCCTAATAAGGTAACTAAGCTCAAAATCTATCTATATTGTTTTAATTTGTGTTGGGTGTTGTTTATTTGGTTATTAGTGAAGTTAGGGTTGTGGATTTGTGTTGATTTCGGGATTAATTGAAGATTGGGTGTGTTATTGTGTTAATTGGGGAGATTAGGGTTTATGGGTGTTTGTAATTTGGGGCTAAATTGAAGTTAGGGTTGAATTGGGTTATTGATTGCTAGAGAAGTTAGGTTTGTTGTTGGATTTTGAACTAGGTCCTCAACAAAATCTTGCAACTCTCTTTTGTCTATCAAATGTCTCTTTCTTTCTTACAATAATCTGTACGTATATGTTCGGAATTCACAATTGCAGATGTCCATATTTTCGTAAGATACAGATTTTATTTTGCTGAAAACTTTTAAGAATTCACGAAAGACAAAATTTCCAGCAATCAGTAAATGCGATTCAATCGTTGAGATTTGATAATCTATTGGAACAAAGATGTGGATATCCATACTAGAGGAGGAAATGTGGATCAAGAATCCATCAAACTGGACAGAGGGACTATAATCATCTATACATCTTGTTCGCATTATCTGGTAGCTCTACTCAGTCTACATAGTTAATAGTTTTAAATTGCCCTCCCATGCATCTGTGGAGTTTCCGTTCACACACCAAGTGGAACCCCTGGAAGCTAATAGGCAATGTACATTGCTGGTATATCATAGTCAGCATTGTAAAAGATGTGAAGTTTCCAGAATCTGCTAGTGGGTTTTCTAACTTACTATTTTTTTAAGAATTTGGGATAGAACCTTCTTGCTTACTAGCAATAATCTTGAGAGATTTACACTTTGGTTCTAACGCTTTATAATCGCAACTTTTTTTTTAATCTTACGATTTGTTTGTAAATGCTGAAAGAAGAGAAAATTGATATGTTATTTTCAATTTTTTTTTTTTTTTTTTTGGGAATGTTATTTTCTAATGATGTTACCTATGCTGTCGACAGAGCTGGAAACGATTTTAAACACCATCTGCAGAAGGAAACATGAAATAGTTCTATGATGAAAGGCCTTTACACTAGCAGTTTTGAGTTTGTTAAGGTATGTAAATATTCAGTCTTGCTAGCATTAGCAGTTTTGATTTCTGAAATATATTGAAGCTAGTGGTGTTTATAATAAGAACTTATGATGCAGGGTTCATGGTATCTGTGTTCGGATATAATTCTGTGATGATAAATTGACTCGGCGAGATACATTTTACAAGGGTAGTGTATATATTGATACAACAAATATTGACAGGAAATAGTTTGCAGTACGTATCAAATCTTTGTTGAATACCATTTGCACAAATCCAATTCGGAGATGTAATTTATTGGCTTTAGTTAGCATGCATAATGATTTTTTTTTTTCCAATGTTTATTTCACCTCATGTTTAATATATAGATGCAATTGTTTTTGTGAAGCATTTAATTCCTCGTATCTACCATTTTTTTCTTCATAATTGCATTTCGTGTAAACGATGGATACTAGGTGCTGTGTGTATCGACCAGTGCAGTGTTGTTGTTAACGTGTTAAGTATTCTGTATGGGAGTATGTGTGCAAGAATGGAAAACGGAATTGAGGGGGTTTTTTAATTTTGTAAATGCCTTCACTATTCAGTTGCATTTGTTCAAGTTGGAGAAAAATCAAATTTTGAAGTTGAGAATATTTTAAAATGTTCTTATGTTCCGAGGAATTTCATGATAACTAATGTGAGGTGTGTTTAATATAAGTTTATAATCATGAATCCTTTATATTTTAGGTTAGATTTAGATGGATTCAGGTGATTTTGAATTTCTATTATATTTTTAAGACAATTTACAGTTAATTCACCTGGGGTTTATACATTTACAGACGGAAATAATTTTATGAAAAATTAACAATGAATCTCCCTACCATTACTGTTGACCATTAAAGATGACCATTGACCGTTTTAAAAGTACGAAAGATCAAAATATCTCTAGTTAAAAAAATAAAAATATAAAAGTACAAATTATAACCAATTTATCTAAGGTTTAGTTTTTTACAGATAAAATTAACTTATTAAAAAATTAATAGTTAATTACGTTGACCGTTTTAGAAATATAAAAAGATTAAAATATTTTTAGTTAAAAAAATTTAAAAACTGAAATAAAAATAAATTTATATCTTAGTGGATGATGGAGAATTATGCAAAATAAAAATTTTAAAATGAAGAATAAATTTTAAAAAATAATTAAAAAAACACTTGCGATTAAAAAAAAATCAGAATCCATTAGAGATTCGCAGATGTCCTCCATGGGAGACCACGAAGGGGAGGCTAAGAAGGTTATCACACCTCGGGAGGTGAAGAGCCTCCTCTTGCGACGAAGGGGAGGCTCTTCCCCTTCTCTTCGTCATACCAGGTCAAACCACTGGAGGCTCCTCGCTTTTCCTAGTTTACTGATCTCCATGTCCATGTAGGTTGTTACATTTTTTTTATTTTTTTATTTTTTTTATTTATTCCGTCCATTTGAGATTGATGGATAGACATTGGAGATCTTTAGTGTTTTATTATTTTTTTTATTTTTTTAAGTAAATATCTATCATCCATTTTAAATGAGATGGACAATAAAAATCTTAAATTTTTTTCTATTTTAAAAATAATTAAAATGACTAAACTGCTCTTAAAATAGTTGACTTTGACCAATGCTGACTAACATTTTATAACTGTTGACTAACGGTAGGTGAGTTAACTATTAGTTTTTTTTAATAAATTGATTTCGTCTGTAAAAAAGCAAACTCTAAATAGGTTGGCTGTAATTTATCCCAATTTAATTGGCACAATGACTATTCTACCATTTTAATCATGGTCAACGGTAACGATCGGGGGGTTCGCTGTCAATTTTTTATAAAATTGTTTTTGTCAATAAAAGGGAAAACCCTAAGTAGGTTAACTGTAATTTATCTATATTTTTATAATTTTAAAAAAAAATTCCACTGAAATTGTAGTGATCAAAGGTTCATTCAGTATGGGCATTTAACTAGAATTTTAAAAAGTATATGGTTGTAGAAATTGTACAAGTAAAGCTTTTGACAAAGGATTGTTAGTGATTTGGTTTTCAATTTTATATATATATATATATATATAACTAAAAATGCTCATTTGAATTAGTAAATAGTTTGCTTTTAATATTTTAAGGGTCCTTTAAAATGTGTTACTTAACTCTTAAGGATCCAAAAATTTGATTAAAATAAAATTTTGTTAGATCGAAAGGCAACCCCGAGTTGGGTGAATTGGGTTTTTAAGCAAATTCTTGTCACAAAAACATGTAATTTAACCTTTCTATCTTCTTAAAAAAGTTTTATAAGGTTGCATTAATTTTCATTCACTTGAATTAATAATAACTTAGAATTTAATCATCTCTATCCAAGTTACAAGATTTTTTTAATGAAGTATAAACCGTAGCATATATTTCATCCATTGTACAAAAAAAGTTATTATACCATCAATTTGCATGACTTTCATTAGGATTGATATAATATAACATTAATACAATACAACTTACATAAATAAAACAACATAAAAATTAGATTACATAAAAATATGAATAATCTAAGCATTTTTTTTCTTTTTGAGATTTGATACTTTGCAGGTGAGAAGACTACTGGGACCTATCGAGAAAATCCCTAATAGCACGGTGCAGATATCTACTTTTATAGCAGAAACCGTCTACTTCCAACACGGGAGAGGTATACCCATACTAATTGTGTTTTTATACACAATGGTGGGACAAATATATACATAACTAGTTTTTGAACCTTGGTGACATAAAGGAGCATATGAGGCTCCTCTAACCACCGAGATAAGTGATCCTAGGTCTAACTATATTTTTTTAATAGTAGTCAGTAGTTTGATATTTGATGGAGACAAATCTATATTAAGGTTGATCTATCTTTTCCTTCTCTATCAACTAACATACATATTGTCTTAACATCATATCACCACAAGTTTGTAACTGAATAAAATTATGTAGGGGATGTTTACTTAGGGGCAAAAGTCGATTCGATTCCATTTTAGTCAAAAACAAACTAAGCTGTAAATTATTGTCCGCACAAGATTGGAGAAATTCAATCTTGTGTGGGAAATAAACAAAGGTCCTAATCAGATCTTGTCAAACAAATATACTATAAGATACTGCAGACTATTTCCTATACTATTGAGAAGGAGATTTACGCTTTCATCGGATAAACAAATATTTATATGCATATACATTTTTACTTAGTCGCAATGCTATATTATAAAGTAGTAAGAAGCAAATATGTGTAACTTTAGTGACGATGGAAGCTGAATTTATAACACATTCAAAACAGTACAAGAAGCAGTTTGAATCAAACAAGTTTTTGAATTGGAGATTGTTATCGGTGCATAAAAACTTGTAAAAATTTATTGTGATAATTAGAATTTATTTATTGTTATCGAATAAAAAATAAAAATAAAAATATTTTTGATTTATTATTTTTTTAAATTTAGTAGCATATTATAAAAATAGTATTTATGAAAATGAATACGGTAAAAACATAGGGTGTTTCCGTACCTAAAATATCAGAATACCCCATTTCCATTTACTTTTTCCTTCCCATTTTTTCACGCCCTCTCCACTTTTCTCTTTTTGCTTACTTTTTTTCTCTCTTTGTAAAACCTTAGGAAGCAACTATGGTGGATATAAAGTGTTTGTAAGATTGTTTCTTAGAAAAACATTAACAAAACTAAGAGAAATTACGGAAAGTGGATCTTACTAACTTGTTGAGTGAGATAATACTTCTTTCTTTAACTTATATTTTAATATATAAAATTATTTTTAAAAATAATTTTAAAATTTAAAATTATTATTGTTTGCATAAAGAACATATTTAATAACAAATGGTACACATAATTTTTTATATTTTTCTAAAGTTGTTTTTATTTTATTAATATTAATTTGTTTTAATTCTATCCTAATTTTTATTAGTTTATTATTTTAGTTTAGATAAAAATTGTAATTTAATATTATATTTGTTTAATGATTATAGAACAAATAAAAAATATGTTTAATGTTTATATTATGATTATTTAATTTGTTAAATTATATTTTTGTCTTTCTTTATGTAATTATGAATTTAGAGATTGATTTAAATTTGAATGTGGAAGAATACATTAAGGAAATTGCTCAAGACTATGTGAGTGATAATCCGATGGAGTATAATTTTGATAAATGTTTAGAGCCTTTTAATGGAATGGAGTTTGATTTCCAACATAACGCATTCAATTTTTATCTAAAGTACGCCAAGTTTGGTATTTCAATAAAGGCTAGTCGTCGATCAAAGTCATCTAAAGAATTTATAAATGTTAAATATGCTTGTACTAGGCATGGTATGAAAAAAGAATATGATATTAATAATCACCGTCCTTGTATGAAAATTAATTGTGAGACGATATTGCATATCCAAAGAAAATCTTGTGGGAAATGATATGTTCACAATTTTATTAGGGCTCGTTTGGTAGACATGACTGGTTTGAACTGGACTAAATCCTGGGATTATACTGGACTGGACTGACTTGAATTAGACTGGGACTAAGTCTTGAACTATATTTGGTATGCATCGAACGAAGAGCTGGACTATTAAAATAGTCCAGACCTGTGTTTGGTGCTATTTTAGACTAATTTTCGGACTATTTTTTTTTAATAAATATTTTTTTTATTTTATAAAATTGTAAATATAAAACATTATTCATAGATTTTTTTTTATTTGAATATATATGGTACATTATGGTTTGAACTAAATTTAGTACTATCTCTTATTTGGTATTAAATGAGATTGGAAAAAATAATAATTGTATTTTATATTTGATACAGTATAAGATTGATCAAACTAATATATCATTTGAAATCAATTGCAAAAAAAAATATAATTATTTAAATATTTTAAATTAAAATTAAATTGGTTAAAAATTAAATTACATTAAATTAAATTAAATCAAAATGGTTAAAATTTTAAATTAAATTATTTTAATATTTAATTTTTTAATTAAAGAAAAAATTAAATTAAATTTTAAAATAAATAAAACTATTTAACTTAGATCTTAAATACAATAATAATATGTTTTAGTTTATATTGAAAATATTACAATATTTTAATAAAATATATTTAACTAACTTTTAGAATACGTTAACTTTATATATAAGTATTTTAATAAAATATAAAAAAAATTCTCCTTATATACAACTCAGAGGCATAAAGAAATGTGAGACGAGATGTGAATTATATATATATATATATATATATATATATATATATATATATATTTTTACAAAAAAGGAATAGTTTATTCAAAACAAGTATTTGTTTGAATTATAAAAAAAAAAAAAAAAAAGGAGATGAAGAGGACAATTGGGAGGATTGATAGAGAGGGGACTAAATTAGACCTAATATTTAGAGGGGGTTAAGATAGTGATGAATAAATTAATCTTTTTTGTGAGCCCGCGAAAATAGTCCTACTTTTTCTAGTCCAGTGATGCACCAAATATGTGACTAAATTTTAGTCCAGTCCAATTCTATATACCAAACATGACCTTAGAAAACATAACCATGAACTCTTTCTGGCTCATGCACATTATTTTCCATGTTATGGAGCATTGCATCTGTTACTAAACAAAATATTGATAGTCTACATGTAGTTGAGGTGGGTACTAACAAGATTTATGTTGTAATGGCTAAACAACATGATGAATATAAAAATATTGGCTATCTAGAGAAAGATATTGGAAACAATTTAGATAAAGAACGACGATTGGCTCTTGCATCCGGATGCTAAAGCATTGCTTGGGCATTTTATGCATATACAAGAAGAGAATAAAAAAAAATTTTACATAATGGACTTGGATGTTGAACAAAGACCGAAAAATATTTTCTAGGTTGATGCCCAAAGTAGAGAAGATTTTAAGATATTTTGTAACATTGCTTCATTTGACACGACATATATTATAAATAAATTTAAACTGCCATCTGCCCCTTTTATGAGAGTAAATAATCATTTTCAATCTATATTACTTAGATGTGATTTGCTTGCGGATGAGACAACTTCAACATTTGTGTGGCTAATGCAAACATAGGTTAGAGCAATGGGTGGAAAAACTCCAATCGTTATACTTACTAATCAGGATAACGCTATGAAAGCGACAATTTGGATTGTTTTCTCTAATACACGACGTCGCTTTTGTTTATGGCATATATTAAAGAAGGACCCTAAAAAGTTTGGTCATGTGATAAAGAGATATGAAGGTTTTATGAAAGGATTCAATGATTGTATTTATAATACATGGTTAGAGGACGATTTTGTGAAAAGTGGTGGGGTTAATAGAAAATGCATTATTGTGTTTTTTATTATTAGTCTTTTTGAATAGGTTAATGATATATTATTGTGTTTTTAGTTAGTATATTTTTATTTATTGGTAATATAAGTATTATTAGATAAAGAAGAATTTTTGTTTAGTAAATTTTTTTTTATGATAATTTTAATATGAATTTAAAAGTCACTTTATTTCAATACTTTCTACACACTCTAGTGACTTGTAATATAAAATTACTATGTAAAAATAGAAAGTAAGTTTATATATAAAAAAAAGATAAAAAAAGAAAAAAAAGGAGTAAAGAGGCGTGAAAAAAGGGAAAAGGAAAAGGAAATAAAAACGGGATGGTAATATTGTAAATAAGGGGAAGAAAATGGTTAATTTTACGAGCCATAAGACTAGTTAAAGAAAAAAAATGTTATAATAAATATTTAGGGAACGATTAACGATTGTACTCCAACAGTTACCTAAGCGACTGTTGATAGCATGTATCTTTCATCTATTGTATGAAAAAAGTAATTACCATTAATTTGCATGAGTTTCATTAGGATTGATATAATATATAACATCAATACAATGCAACTTACATAAATAAAATAAATTACATAAAAAACGTGAATAATCTAACCATATTTTTTTAATAGTAGTCAGTGGTGCGATATTTAATTGAGATAAATCTATATTAAGGTAGATATTTATTTTTCTTCCCTATCAATTAATTTATTGCCCGAACATCATATCACCACAAGCTTGTAACCGAATAAAATTATGTAGAGGGTGGTTACTAAGGGGTGGACAAAAGTCGGTTCGATTTGGTTTGGTAAAATACGAATTAAACCGAAAATTATTTAATTTATGAAAAGATAAATTGATTTAAACCCACTTAACGGTATAAATCGAACAAAATCAAACTGGTAAAACTCTGTTTACTTATATCTTTGGTTTTGATTATATAGTGTATTTCTCTATATTTCTTTTGTACGTAAGGAATAAAGAGATAAAGCAATTTGGGTAAAAATATAAGAGTTCCTTACTTCAGGGGCATCAGAAGTATCATGTGTACAATGACTCATATTTCTTATGCAATTGGTTTGGTGAACATATACCAATCTAACTTGGATAAAAACATTAGAATGTTGTTAAGAGGATTTTAGCATACCTCATCGGTGTGTTTGGTACGTGGATTGGGTTGGATTAGATTGAATAAGATAAGATTAAATTATTACATATTTAACAATTACTATTTAAATAAAATATGAATATGAATAAATTACTAGATTTGAATAAAAAATATTTAAATTATTTTTAAAATAAATAAAACTATTTAAAATTAAATATGAAATATTTATTTTTAGTTAATATAGAAAATATTATTTTTAAATTTTTAAAATAAATATATTAAATTCATTTTTAAAATAAATTTAATACTTTATATAAAAATATTTAATAAAAATAATAAAAATGGTTAAAAGTAACTTGGGACTCTATAATTCCAAGTAATCCCACCACAACGAGACTATTACCCACATAAGATTGGAGAAATTCAATTCTGTATGAATAACAAACAAATGTCATAATCCAATCCTATAAAATAAACGTATCCTAAGGATACTGCCGACTATTTTCTATACCATCAAGAGAGAGATTTATGCTTTGGTCGGATATACAAATATTGACTGAAAAAGTAATATAGATGAGCAAAAATCTTTATATGCATATACATTTTTACTTAGTCGCAATGCTATATTATAAAGTAGTAAGAAGCAAATATGTGTAACTTCAGTCACGATGGAAGCTGAATTTATAACACATTCAAAACAGTATAAGAAGCAGTTTGAATCGAACAAGTTTTTGAGATGTATTAAAACTTGTAAAAATTTATTGTGATAATTGGACACCGATTGTCTAAATCACATGATTGAGATGTGGACCTTCCTTTAAAAAAAAAAATTAAGAATTTATTTTAAAAATGATAAATTTACCATTAAATTTTAAAAATTTTTATTTTGTCCCACTTCAAACTTTTTTATTTTAATATACCCTCCAACAAAAAACTTTTGGTTTCGCTCTTGATGAAGACATATACTGTTTAGTCGGTCCATCATATACACACTAAGGGTTTTTTTTTTTTTTAATTTTTTTATCATAAAGTGTCAAAAAAGAGACATAATGAGTGAGACATGACCACCTAAGTTTTTTTTGGGATATACCAACTAACGCAAAGGTAAAAAGAAGAAAACACAAATAAAAATGAGGTGAAATTGTAATTAAATAGTTTGATATTTTATCATATTATAATAAAATTATAATTTTTTTTAATTATAATTAAATATATCGAATAATTATTATTTGGGTCTCTAATATATTTAAAAATAATACTTTTTATTTTATTTTTATTTTTTAACCACGTGATTTTTACCTGGTTCAAAATATATAAATTTAGTCTTTATGACCAAAATTTTTACTGTTAAACCTGATATAAAGTATAAATTAATCATCTTATCATTTTTTATTAAATTATTAAATTAAAATGATACTTTTACCCTTTAATTTTTCAACAACTTTACTTATTTGGATAGTCCAATAAGAAACTGACATATATTATAAAAATTTATTTATTTTTTAAAAATACTTAAAAAGGATTAAATAATAAAATAAATAGATAAAATTATTAAAAATAAAAAATAAAAATAAAAATATTATGAAAATTAAAAAAATGTTAAAAGTAATATCATTTATTAAAAATAAAATAAATTTAAAATTGAATACTTATAAAACTTAAAATTTAGTAATTTAATACATATGTATTGCAGTTTTGTTATTATATTTTTATTTTTATAATATAATAATAATAAATTTATATATATATTGTAATTTTATTATTATATTTTATTTTTTAATGTATATATACTATATAATATACTCTAAAATATGTATATATATAATATTTTAACATTTTAATTTTTTTTAACTAAATTTTGAGTTTCATAAGTATTCAATTTTGTATTTTATTTTTTATTTTAATAAATGATGTTATTTCTAATTTTTTTTAATTTTTATAAATTTTTAATGAATTTATAATATTTATTTTTTATTTAATTATTTTTAAGTGTGTTTTAAAAAATAATTTAAGTTTTCATACCACATATTTTTTTTATTGGACTATTTAAATAGGAAAATAGTTAAAATGTAAAATGTTGGAGGGTAAAATCATCTTGCTAATTTAATAAAAAAGAGTTATATGATCAATTTATACTTTATGTTAGTTTTGACCGTCAAAATTTTGGTCATGGGGACTAAATTAATATATTTTAGAAAAGATAGAGACCATTTGAGTTAAAAAAGTAAAAATAGGTAATTGACTTATTTTAAATACATTATGGACTAAATTAATAATTATTCGAGGTAATTGGTTGTAGTTTAAGGAAAAGTACGATTTCATTGCAATATAACTAAACGTTAGCGCATTCCATTATAATTTATCCTAAAAATAAAGAGAGATTTGCAAAAAAACCTTCTTAAAGTTCTATTCATCTCTAAAACGAACTTTCTAATTTACAATTTAGGTGAAAGTCTCTATCGTTACTTGACTTTAGTGAAAATCTCTTGCTGTTAGTCAATTGTCGGTTGCCTTTATCAAGTTTAATAATATATAGACAATTCAATTTTTAATATATAATTTTAAATAGATAAATTACAGTCCATTTTCTTAAGATATCTTTAATTACAGACGAAATCTCCATCATGAATCTCCCTGTTGGCAAACTAACCAGGGATGGCAAACCTCTCGTGGTTTGCGAAAAAGGAAGAGGTTGTAGCCTCCCCATTTCGTAGACAGTTAATGTGCGTGAATAGGGAAGACTCCCTACCATGGCCTCCGGATGGATTTTTTTTAAAATTTTTAAAATTTAATTTATTTATTCTTTTTAATCTATTTTAAATTAAGATTATGAATGTTACTTATTTAGTTATTTTTATGTCACATTAACTATTTTTAATAGAAACCAAACAATATTAGAGTTGTCACTTAAAAATTAAAGACGAAAAATATTTTGGTCCTTAATTTTTTTTGTATTATTATTTTTTTTATTGATATTTGATATTTCAACTCTTATGGTCTTTAATTTTTCTGAAATCAATTAAATTAGTTTGTCTAACCAAATTTTTAACAGTTAAATCTAACAAATTTATACATTAATCATTTTATTCTTCAAAAAATTAAAAAAAATATTAATTATATAAATTTTTTTTCTGTTTTTATTTTTTAATTACCATCATTTTTTTCAAAATTTAATTTTTATTTAATAATTTAATTTTTTTAGTTTTCAATCTAAATATTATTTTTATATATAAAGACTAAAATATTTATAATACCACTAAAATTGATTAAATATTAATTAATGAAAGGATTAAACTGATTAATTTTAAAAAAGTTAGAAATTACTGAAAGCAAAATATTAAAAAAATAATAATTAAGTATTCACACCATACATATATTAGTATGTGTGAGTAGTTTTCTCTCCTTATTATAAGAATAGATATCTCTCGTTATGAGAGTAAATATCCAGACTGCAAGTTTAGTGATTAATTTTATCAGGTCTCGACAGTTATTAATATTGTACTTGTACCTTTTTAAAAAATAATAATAATTTTCGTGCAAAATTAAAATTAGAGGGTTTTTTTTTTTAAAAAAAAAAATGAGTTAAACTTAAAGATGAAGAATAGCTTTTTGCAAAATATCCGTAAAAATAAATACAATAAAGAAAACAAATAAAGTAAAGAAAATGAACTTTTTCTCTGTAGGGGGATTCTGGATTCGTCCAGAGACAGACAGAAACCTCTCTCACTTGACTTCATATACTTCTTCTTTTCGCTTCCTGCTTCTCACAATATCTGTTATTCTCTCTGCTCTCGATAAAGACTCGAGCTTTTGCTTGACCAACCCAGTGTAAAGACCAACACCAATAAGGAATTTTTGAGGTTGAAGAAGAGAAAAAAAAAATGGTGGGTAGTGAGTACTTTCCCATGAAAATGATGAAGAGGAAGGAGCTTGATCTTGATGAAGTCAGCGACGAATTGCATGACTTCTCTCTCTCTTCCCCTGCTAGAAAGATTCGCCGATTGGTACTCTTCTTCTTCATTTTTATGTTTTTTTCTCTTCTTAAAGCTTTTCGTGTGTGTATCAGAAATTTTGATCATCGTCCACCAAACCTATTTTTTCCTGGAAAATTCTAACTGGGTTTTGATGAAAGAGGAAATGTTTTTTCTTCTATGTATCATCACTATTTGATGAAAATCATGAAAACCCCTTTTTTTTTCTTTTGTGAATAATAATCTTCTTAGAAGTAGTTTTGAATTGGGGTTTTCTTGAATTTGTTATACTAGAACGCGCAATTGCCGCCGATCATGGAGGAGGAGAAGGAGCAGGAAGTGCTTGTTGAGATGTCACCATCATCACCTGTCTATGAAGGAATGGTTGCGGAATTGCAGCCACCGGTTTCGGATCCGGTGAACGAAGAGAGGGCTATTGTTCTGTACAAGCCTGTGAACTCTCCTGCTTTGTTGCAGTCTCCTTCTAATGTTACTGTGAATTTGGGTTCTCTCAACTTAGTTTCAGGCTTCAAGAGTGAGCACCAAAACCCTTTTATTTTTTTATTGTTTTTCTTATGCTTAGTATCCTTGTTGGTTGCAGAAAGTTTCTATTTTCATTTAATTTGCTTGGGCTTAACTATCAAGCTTTTTATTTAGAGTATCTGATGCTGCAGCAAGATGTCAAAAATGCTAAGTGGAGTGCATTTGATATTTTCCAAAAGAGCTTTTAACTAACCGAGAGCGTTTATAGGGTATTACATTTTGTAGTGTTTTGCTGGAAAAAAAAAAATTATTAGGTAATAAAACACTTGGGGTGTTTTCCAAATAGATATGTTTTTAAGAAGGTTTTTTTTGGATCTGAAAAACAGTTGAAGTACTTAGAAAAGCAACCGACAACTGGCATCTGTTGTTTTATGGAAGACTATTAAGTGTTTTTACTCAACACTGCTTTCAACAAAAGCACTTGAAATTGCATCTTTGGTGCTGCAAGTATCAATATCAGTTCTTTACTATATGGTTTTTGTGGTCACATTGTTCAGTAGAATGGATATGGAATAGGTTTGTTGATAGGAGTATAAATAGATTAAGTCGCTGGATTTAGTTGTTTATTGGTATCATTGGTTGATTGACCTAACTCCTAAGTTTATGTAATTGTCGTGTCTAGGGGTGTGAAAGATTTGGAAGTGTTTTAGTGCTAGGTGACCGATTCTGAGAATTATGGAAGGTTCCTACTTCCTACCATGTTATTCAGTTACAAGTTAAGACCAAGTTTTGTGATGAATTTTGTTCTTGGATCCAGATAATTGTTGGGTAATTACGAGGTTTGTGTTGTATAAAAAGCGTCTCGGTGCATATCCGTTTCTGTTTAGTAGGGCATTAAATATATGATTAGAGCTTCTAGAGACAGTGACATTAAACTCAGCAATCAATCATCTGACTGGGTGGGTTGCTTAGCTTGGACCCGGTTTGTCTCGATCAATGTAGTTTTTTAGATCCTGTTTCTTCCTTTCTTTATTTCCAGTTCTCTTTGAACAGGGTTTCCTTTCATTTTGAGTTTTGATGTATGATGCTTCAAAACGTTACTATATGCCTTGTTGCAACTATTATGTACTTTATTCTTGATTGACGGTTGTATGTATCTTTCCTAATACTGTTTGCATGCTCCACAGATGAGTTTCTTCGGGTAAGGCAATCTAGCCATATGAAGTTGCCTGAGGATGATGAGTATTCAGATAACAAGAATGCGACAACAAAAAATTGTTTAGCCGTTATTCCCTGGGTTCCTTCTCAGTCTCAGTTTCCCCATACCTCGGGCGTGGATGTTTCCCAAACAGAGGCTCCAGAGTCGATGGAGGCTGAGGATGAACAAGTGGAAATGGATATCGAAGACAGCAATACCACTAACATGGAGCAAGGACAAATGTATGAATATGGTGGAATGAGGGACGAGGGCATACATCAATGGCCGCAACAACACTGTATGATGCCCCAGTTTCCTCAAAACACCTCCACTCCCATCACATGGTTCAAGTAGCAAGAGTTAGTAAGGCAAATAAGTTTCCTCCATTTTTGTAATTAAGTAGTGGAATGGAAAGCAGTTCAGAAGCGTGAAGGATTCGATGAAAATGAATATGCAATTGTGCAAGGTGGAGGAGGGCCGTTTTGTTGGATTATTGGGCGTTTATGCAAAAATGCACTGATTTTGGCTTTTGGATGAGAAGCTGCTTGTAGAAACTAACTTGTAATGTGAATCCAGAAAGAACTGTTGGGTTTTAATATCTAGTAATGTAGAATTTCCTTTTGAAAAGTTGGTATTTGTTCGAAAGCTTAGTTGATTTGGCTGATTTTTTCTCATGGTCATATGAAATTGTGTCCTTTTGCTGTCCTTCCTAATTTTCCATACCTAAGTGCTCTGTTGGTCGAATTGGAATACGACACTTTTCAGCTCTTTTTTACCTTTTAATAATTTTATTATTACATTTCCAAAAGTGGTTTGAATATGATTATTGTTTACTATTATATTTCCAAGTCTGTTTTTAGAAATAATTGAGAACAATTTGGTTGCCAAAGATGAGTGTTTATGATCATAAAGGGTTAAGCAGTAAAATCATAGTTGCACCAGACAGATTTAAGAAAAAACCAAAAAAAAAAAAATTGTAAAGAATATAGCCAAAAAGAATTAAAGGGTTACAAATTGGACAAGATTCCAATGTTTACAAACATCCACTGTGAGATCTCCATGCAAATTTTCATATATTATTGAAGGTTTGCATCTACCCTAAAATAATTAAAAAAAAAAAAAAGAAGATACATATGGCGGGAAGACAGCAAAAAGCAGTTCATTCAAGTCTCCGATGTCGGTATCCTTCTGTCGTTCCTTTCCCGCCCTCTGCGTAAAAAGGAGAGCACTGCTCTATATACTGAAAAACAGGCAACTCCATGATGGGTTAAGACTGCATGAAGAACTGTACCAAACTTGCTATATATAATCTCTATTTCTGCTAATCTCCTGAGACAAATGTTTTCTGATCGTAGTATTTTTTCTCACTCTCTGCTTTCTTGGCATTGCGTTTCTGCATTTAAGGTAAAGGTAACAAAATCATATCATCAGTCAGCTAAAAACCAGACAAAAGGCTTTATGCAAATTCTAGCATAAGTTTCTTCAAATGCAAAGAATTTTAGAGAAAGGGTATTATGTTTTATTGTTGGAAGTCAAACAAAATGAAGAATTACTACAAATGCCCTACTGCATGATATTTGTCCTGGACAAATAGCTTTGACTGATGTGCATATTTAGACATAACCAAAAAATACCTCAAGTAACTTTACTGTTCAATGAATCTTGACTCGCAACGATCTAAATTATATTTGATGCATGGTACACTAATTGTTGATCATTTTGGCATGCATATGATTTTTATTATGAAAGGCTACCTATTTGAAATTCTTTTGGTGTATTCATTCATGAAGTGCAAAAGAATAATAGGGAATATACCACGTAGGCCTCGTGATTGGCAACTATCCGTTGGGCTACAGAAGTGGTGGTTATACTTTTAGGGCTTTCAAGTAATCGAAAAATTCCCATGCTCTTGGGAATTGCATATGGATCAGTCTCACCCTGCATAAGACAACATTTTGTTTCAAAATTTCATTTTTAATTGAAAGAAGATAAAAGGCAGAGAAAAGAAATGCTCAAAGTAGGGCAAAGAATTTGCAATCTTACAGTAAACGAAGAGTTGGTCTCTGCGACTGTCCCGTGTACAACCAAAGATATGTTGAAAGTGGTTATCTGTCAAGTGGAAAGGAACTCAGGAATTTCCGTAAATAATACAAAAAAGTAGTAAGTATATCAAAAAATGAGTCATTGAAACTGAAAAAATGAAAAAAATTGAGAAACCAATACACCCATTAGCATACTATATCTAAAGACTGACAAAAATTATGGCTTTAAAACGTGTTTTTATTATGCCAAATTGATGTACTCGTTTCATTTCACACCACAAAAACAAGGTTATTTTTATTTGAAGAGTTTAAACATGGTTTTGCAGGCTAAAAGATATTTTGTAAAATACATTAAAGATTTAAAACCTGTTGCATGTACGGCACTTCATGCATAGAACAGTGGTGCCAGTACCCATTTTTCAATATTAACTTTAGGCAGATTATACGCAGGTTCAAATATCAATTTTATAGACTACCCACCACGTCTTTTGTAACTTCCCAAGGTGCACCAATGATGACTTCATCCACATAACGGCAAGCAAGCACACTGAGACTACGCTCATGTAGATGCATAATTGGGTAGTGATTCCCTCTGTGTTCACTGCATGAAACAGTAATCTGTCACATTATTCTTTATTTGATTTTTATCTCTGTGACTAAAGTCATAGACACTGACCAAATTTTGCAAAAATCGTCGGGAGAAATGCAGAAATAGACCATTACAGAGATAAAGCTAATAAGAAATTGAGATTACCTCACTACTTGGTCAGTATGGACACCAACCAAAAGAAAATCTCCAAGCTGCCTAGCATTCTTGAGGATCTGAACAAGCACAAAAGAATCGTATCAAGGGAGAAATAAGTGATTAATGACAGAATGCTACAAATTTGTCTAAGTTACTGGATTCGATAGTTCTCTGATTGTACAACTATACAAAGCCAGCTCAGTACCCTCAACCAACTATACGAGAGGAATGATTATGTTTAACAAATCCAAAAGAAGCAGGTATGAGACTCAATGTTACTAATCCAAGCTTGTAGTTCAGAATGAAAGCTATCCTCAATAGGCTAAGGTATGTTCCTTGTTAGAGAACACGGAAACAATATCCAACCGCAGGATAAGGAAGGCTATATTAATATAATATTGTGGTTCTAAAGCACAAAACTCTATGGTTAAAAAAAATGCCACTTATTTTTTGGCACCATTTTAGCTTGATATTTTACTTCTACAATCATAATTCAACAATAAAATGTTCTTCAACAGTAGTTTCAAAAGGCTACTATACCTCAACATGTCCTGCATGGAAGAGATCAAATGCACCATCAATGTACACAATACGAGCATTTGGTCCAGGTCCCTGAGATTAGATAAAATAACATTGCCTTTTAGAAGCAAAGAAAAGATCCATGAAATTCAAGAGTGGATATAGATTAGAAGAAACAATAATAGTTAGTGAAATAAAACCAGAAATAGAAGGGATAGCCTAGGAATTCCATTGATCATTGGTTGTAAAAGTTTTTTAAATTACTCAATTTTACGTTAAATGACCAAATATCTACATGTAAGTAGGAAACTCCTATCGTGTATGATTGTTAAGGTTAAAAGACTACTGTGCAGTCATCAACGAACACTCATACCATTATATAAAATTAACTGCTGTAAATCTATGATATCAGCACGTCCATTCACCTACTTATGACCACTTATTATATTAAAGTCTGCATCTTCACATCACTCGCAGGACGCCGGTTGAAACTCCTTATGGTTTTTAAACTTCTTTAAAGAGCCAATGTCATTGACTCGATATTCTTCCTAGTCTTCATTACCAAATCCAATCAATTCAAAGAACCCATTTTGCTTAATGTAATAAAGCCATGTAGCTTTTAGATTACCAACCCACCCACCATCCACCCACGTGCACAAACCAAATTTTTCCACAAATCAAGTGCCACAAAGCTCTTAAATACCCATTTGTGGAACCTAATCTAAGGGGGATACACTTTTATTAACTTAAAGCGAAAATAGTATCAACCAAACTTTTATACATGGAAGTAAAATATCTACTGGTGCATTCAACTGTATCATAAGCTCCGAAGTTATAATGATAAAAGTATAAAACTGATGGTCCTTTTTTTTATTTTTTCTTAAGTCAAAGATAGTAATGAATGTGTATACAGAACAGAAAAACAAAATAATGTGCAGTTTTAACAATAACAAACATACTTGACTGTCTTTTTATGTTAACAATTAAGATACAAGTAATACCTTGCAATTTGAAAATTGCACAATCCTCCTTGATGTGGGCAGAAATTGAGATACGTGGGAACTCTTGGATTGAATTGCTTTATGAGAGTCTCCGGACAATGATGTACCACTATTGTCTTCATTACCTTGTGTATCCTTCACAGAAGACAGTATCCTCCCTACATTTAAATAGCTTAACCATTAACTACAAACAGGCACACAAGTATTGTCTTCATACAGTATGCACTGCTTGATTGGGTTTAAATAAAACTGTTTTAGCCAGTGTCAAGTAAAATTATAAGATCAAGCAACTCCTGAGGTAGAGAGAAACTCTACGGATGAACTCTTTATGCATTTCCTCACACTCATGTACATCTGAGTTATCCTATCAATAATCTAGTAGTGTCAAAATCTGTTTCCTTCATATCAAATAACATCATGCCTTCCCTTACAAATCAATATTTACTTGTGTGACAACATTAGTTGAGAGAACTTTAGTACCTACAATATCTGTGCTGGAGACACCTTCAGTGCGCTTAATCTGCTTGTAACGGCCAACTTGCTTTGCCAAGGCATAAGCATCAGTTCCATCTGGAAGTAGACAAGGATCATCACCATGTATGATATAGTCAATCTTGTGCTCGTTGAAGAGACGGTTCATGAATTGCTCAGTAATGGCATAAGGAGCATTGGCTATAACTTCATCCACCCACTTTAATCCACTAACAAGGGCCAGCCTGGGAAATTCCTCAAATATTAGATTGAAAGAAGCACCACGCCAATTCATATATAATATTGACTTTAGAAACTCCACCAATAAAATGGCTACTAAGCAGATTATAGATCATATTGTTTAACTAAACTATTTTTCATAAATGGCCCTTATAGCTTATAGGGCAATTCATTCGCTCAACACTCTTTCAAAACATCCACTCATTGGGATAGATGACTTAAAATCCCGCTGAGAGATCGCAACTATAGTCAGAATAGGAAAGTTGCCGCTTATTTATATATGCACCCAAGTCCATAAATCTTAAGACATAACCAAAGGCCTAAAAGACCTGAACATATAGAGGAGGAATCATGCTCTAATGAGATGACTTTCCCCTTGTTAGGTTGCATGAATCGCTTGAATTAATTGAAGGAAAGGAGATTCTGGCCCTAGCCACTGGAGAGGATAGTTTTGACTGTGAGGGAGGCATCAAAAGCATTAGTGTGTGTGAGACAAGGGAGTGGACCCTCTTAAAAATCAAATCAAGTTTCAAGACTGAGAAGGAACGCCAAAGACTCCACCTAGTAACTCAAGATGAGTAGAAAAGCTAGAAGAGTCAACCAGAAGCTACTGATTACAAGGTCAATATGTTCCTTTCCTCAGATGCTACTGATTACAAGGTCAATATTTTCTTTTACATGATATAATTGACATCTTGAATTGGAATTGGAAAGAACAGAACAACATCCCATCTACAGTAAACTTTCTTAGTTTTCACTATCAATTTCTATTATCCCCCCGGCCCCATTTAAGAAGCTGACTAAAAACATTTGGGAGGCAGAAGAAGCATTGAAAGCCAAAACATATAACATTGGAGTGACAGTAGGACCCAAGAGCATACATATATGGACTTAACATTTCAACCAAAATTGAAGGCAATATAACCAATAAGGAGAGGCATGAATAATGAATATACCTCTCCTCCATGGATAAGACAGGTGGACCTTTATTGGCAATGATCTCCTCATCACTAACAACACCCACCACCAATTCATCTCCCAAAGTCTTAGCCTGCCGCAATGCGTTGGCATGACCATAATGCATGAGATCAAAGCACCCATCCATGTAAACACGCACACGTCTCTTCTTTTCAAGTTTCTTCTTGTGAAAGATCCCAGAATCAGACCGCAAGTAGGGCAATGAAAAGACTCCCATTCCACCAAAATAGCTAGTGGACAAGCCGAGCAAAGCAGCCGTAAGCATTAGACCTCCAAAGAGATGTGGGTAGTAATACACCCCATCCCAAATCCAACCATGAGTCTCATAATCTATTGCCATTGTCCAACCTTTCCTTTTCCGTATCTAGTTATAATTTCAACAGAGATCGGTTTGCTCAATTAGAGGAGACACAAAACCTGTAAATTAATCCCATGAAGGACATTTATGAGTATAAAATATGGAAAAGAAAAAAAAAAGTGATTGCAGCTTTTATTGACTGATATTAATAATCCATAGATCACAAACAGAACAAATAAATATAATAAAAAACAGACGAAGAAATTACACAATATTCAAGAAAGAGATAAACAGAAATCACAAAATTCAGAACACAAAATAGGAACTGATTTACAATTATACAAAAAAAAAACTCGAACAGAACGAAGAATTATAACTATCATGCAGCAACACAAAATGGATTTGTACTTTGCATAATCCAAATCTGAATCTGACCCAGAAATGCCACCTACAATTTGACACCGAAACTAGCAAAAAAAAAAAAAAATTTAAATCCAAAAATATATATAAAAATATGCTTCCTAATTGATGCTTAATCTAAATCTTACGACGAAACTCCACTTAAAATCCCAAAAACAATATGGGAAAAAAGTGGGAAAAACGAAAAAAGATAAAAAAAAAAAAAAATGGTTGAAATGCAAGCAACTGTGCAAGAAGAGGTATGAACAATAAAATGGTGTCAGATTACTGAAAATAATTCAAGCTAAAAATGAAAATCGGTTTGTGCCCAGATCTAACCTTCCATTTAATTTCATTGTTTTTACCTGAATTTTAGCTTTTTGGTTTGTGCTTCTTGTGTCTCCCCTTACTTCTGCTCGAAGGACCCCTACAGGTTTTTGTTTTGTTTTGTTTTTATATATTTATTTTCTCTTACAAAGAAGCTGTCTAATATTATATATATATATATATATATATATATTTATATCACTTTTTTTTCTTTTGGTTTTTTTTTCAAATGAGAGGAATAGGATGCGAAATTCACCGACTACTTGGATTCAAACATTCGCATTTTATTTTCTTACGGACCAAAATTATGAAATCAGTTGTCTTGTTCCGCGTTTAAATTGTTTATTTAATTATCTTCACTAATTATTCCACTAATTATTCCCCATTTTATTTTTATATGTAAAAATAAAATATACTTAAATTTCTCTAAAAATTAAATAATAATAAAATTTAAAACTTAAATAACTTATTTTTTTATTTTTAACAGTTAAATAAAAATATTGATAATTTATTTTTTTAATACTGAAAAGTGAAACACCAAAATAAATATATATTTAAAAATATATTGATATAAAAATAATAATTATGAAAAAATATTATAATTAGATAATAAAATATTATTAATTATAATTAAGTGATTAGATATTAATTTATAAATTATTTTTTATTTTTTATAAATTATTTAATCATTTAAAAAATAAATAAAAATAATTTAATATATTCAATTTATATTTATTATGTGTTAAATTTAAAAAATAAATGACCCTAAAATATTTTTAAGAGTACGTAATATCAGATAAAACGTTTATACGTGAAAGGAAAAAAAAATTTTTGATAAAATAACTTATGTTATGTTTAAATATTATTAAATTAGAAAAAAGTTTAAATAATATAAAAATAAAAAAGTAATTGTAAATTTTGTCCAAATAGATCGAAAAATCAGTTGTCAATATTGCGTGAACAGTTATTATTTTGGTTTAAAGTGTTAAGATTAAATTATTGGGTGACAATTTGTAAAAGTTATCGGTAGGATCATATAAAAATCATGTCACGGTTTGAATAATGATATTTTTTGCCCAAAGGAATAAGATATTTTGTAATAATTGTTATATAATATAAGTCGAGTGAAAGTGGTTCCTCAATCCTCCATGTGTTGTGTCGTGTGTGTCAAATCATTGACTTTGTTATTCCTTCTTTGACCATGTAACGTGTAGTATCTTCAAAGTTAAAAAAAAAAAAAAAAAGATTTAATAAATATTCTGAAAGTATAAATTCTAACAGATATTTAACGCGTCCAGAATTAGATCTATTTAGATCTGTCGAAAGTAGGAGGGATCGGAATATTTATTCACATATTTGGAGGTATCTACTTTCACGATATAAAGAGAATGAGATATGTAAAAATAGATTTTTAAACCACAAAAAAAAAATATTTATTAAAAAAACATTTTAATTTAAAAATATGCTATAAAACATTTTTATTTCAAAATATACATCCATAAAAAAATGACAAACAAATGTTTTTATTAAAACAAAACGTTAAATAGTCCAAAAGGCACTTTTCACCATTTCACGTATCTCATGTCATTTATACATGTCTTACAAAATTTAAATGAATTTTAGGTTCTTCATTTTATTTATTTCTCATAATATTAACTCATAAAAAATTAATTAATTAATACATAAATAGATACGTGAATTTAATTTTTTTATCCATTTTTTAAGGATAAATTACAATCTACCTATATAAGATATCCTTAATTATAGGCATAATCAACTTTTAAGAAAATTGATGCAGACTCCCTATTGTTCGCGTTGACCGTCAAAAAAGATAATTGACTGTTAGAAATATATAAAAAGTCAAATTTGTCAATAAAAATAAATATACTATGAATCCCTACTGTCCAAGTGAATGGTGAAGATCCATTTATAAAATTTTAAAAAATAAAAATAAAATTAAATCTAATATTTTCACTCTCAATCTAGAGATTTATCTAATAATTAAGGATCTGCTGGCCATGGGAAGAAGGGGGAGGCTCTTTTGCTCGCCTACCCTGATTATTCGTGAACCTTTGTGAATCCATCACGAATTTAGGTTCCCGATACATGGTGGATCTCACCCTTCTATCTCCCCTTCTTATTCTTTTCTTTCTTTTTTTTTCTTTTTTTTTTAGTCTCCACCATTAATTTAGAGATGGACAATGGAGATCTTAAGTTTTTTTTTTTAATATAAAAACAACTCCACCGTTCATCTCAAATGATATCGACGGTGGAAATCTTAACTGCTTATTTTTATAAAAAAAAATTAAAAAAAAGGTAAAATGATCAAAATATTCATAATATTTTTTACATTTACTAACATTAATTAATAATAGGGAAGTCTGCAATTAATTTTTTAAAAAATTAATTCTGCCTCTAATTAGGTATATTTCAGTTAAATTGATGGTAATTTTTTTTTTTTTTAAATACCAATTGTTTCTATTGAAAACATGAATAGATCGTGATGCATCATCAGTTTGGTGTGAAAAGAAAACGATGATCAATTTCATTCAAACACTTCTTCTGGCTTCTAGATAAGATAACACACAACAAATATTTTAATTAATTACAATTTTTATATCCTAATTAAGATTAGTTGTCCAATCAGTTGACAAGAGATTTGGAGTTGATTTGCATGTCACAATATTTTTATTAATGTATTAAATGTCATTAAATATGTGTTTTAAATATTATAATTGAACTCTCCCGTATTATTTTGAATCATTTGTCCTATTTTCTTTAGATTTCTTAGGTTTCTCGTTTATTGTACACCTTCTTTTTCTTCTATTTTTTTTTTCTTTTTAATACAGAGGAGGGTATTTACCCCAATAAAAATCAAACGAGCCTAGCCAGCAACCGTAAAAACCCTGCTGGTAGCAGCACCTCTAACATCACCCAACAAGGAAGGCAAAATAAAAGAGGGTGGATCCTCTAAAAACAACATACCCACGTCTATACTTTGACCCCTTTTAGTTAACACATCAGCGATTTTGTTGTTTTTTCTAAAAATATATTTAATACAACACAATCAATTACTGTTAATAAGACTTTTACAACCAGTAATAATGTTATAAAGAGGATGATTACCAATGTTATTGCTTCTAATCAACTGAATCCTACTCATAGAGTCACATTCAAGGATGACTTGCTCGTACCCATGCTTCCAAGCAAGTCCTATTGTATACGTTATACACGTTATTGTACACGTTATACAAACAGATTCAGATTTTTTTCTGTGATGATTTTTCTCCCGACTTTAACCAGTAAAAAATAATACATTGAAATTACAAATAATAAAAGTGAAAAAAAAAAAAAAAAAAACCAGAGAGAAATCAAATCCTATATAGAGCAAGGGTGTCTAATGTGCTGTCTGCATGTACATGTGAGATTGCGTGTTGATATATTAAATCTTATTTATTTATAGATTTGTGTTGGGCTAAATAGGAGAATAGGTTTGATTTTTTATTAGCTCACTTGAATTAAAATTACAACATGCTTTTGGTTTATTGGATTGGATTGTATCGGTTTTGATGGATTTCCATCAAAAGAAAACTCATCAAATCCGATTAGATTTAGAAAAATTGAGATTCAATTCATTTTAACAAGATATTCAAATCCATTAATATTAATAAAAAGGTCAAATTATAATGAAGTACCCTAACATTCACTACAAGAAAAATGATATTTTACAACGCGTTTTGCGTACTAGCAACAGAAGGTGATACGTTGTTAATGAGCATGTTACTAAAAGTCCAATCACACTGCATCATCAATTATCTTTTCCTACTGTGATCACACAGACAGAATAGGTTAACATAAATAGTCTAATAATATTCCTGTCTGCTGATTCAGTTTTTGATCTTCGCGGCCCTTCAAAAATATCAGTAATTAAATGTCCTAAAAAAGTGATGTTGATGCTCAATAGAAAGAGCATGCATGCATATACGTCAACTGGTCAAGTCTTTTTCGTGAGATGTTTGATTTAGGACATATCAATCTCTCAATTAATTAGGGGCCTCATTAAGACAAGACTGTGTAACATTCCATATCATATTCTCACTTTATAAGCAACATACTCATCCAATAATATTCAAATCCAATAATATTAATAAAAATGTCAAATTGTAATAAAGTACCTTAATATTCACTACAAGAAAAATAACATTTCGCAACGTGTAAAATGCGTTGCCAAAGGTTTTAGCAGCAGATGGCTATACATTGTTGACGGACATGTTGCTAAAAGTCCAGCCGCTTTTCGTAACGCACATTGTATGTTACCGTAGGCTTTTCGCAACGCACATAGTGGGTTGTCGTATATTTTTCGCAACACGCATCATGTTTACTACAACGAATTCTGTACATTGCTGTAACTATTAAAAACAACATAGAATGTACGTTGCTGTAGCACTTTAAGACAAAATTAGACGTACGTTGCCAAAAGTAAATTTAAAGCAATGGTCGAAATTCTGTTTACGGCAACATGTAACATATGTTGCTAAAAGTGTATATGTAAGGAAACATCAAATTGTATGTTGCCAAAAGACTGTATAAGGCAACTCTCTTTTGTGTGTTGCCAAAAAGTCTGTATAAGGCAACATACAATGTGTGCTGCCAAAAGTCTGTTTAAAACAACTTTTTTTTTCTTTTTGTGTTGCCAAAAAATGTTATTTATTTTATTTTTATAAATCAATATTATTTTTTCAAATATTTTAAATTTTCAGTTAAAAAAGACCTGTGAGAGGTAGAAGTTGTACATGTACAATATTACAATTCATATAATAAAATTAAAATGTACAAATTATAATTTAGTTCACTAACTTCAATATATCTGTAACGCCCATAATTTTTCATAATTATGAAAAGTATTATTATTAATTATTATTAAGCATGCAACAGTTAAGTATGTGATTTAAATTGGTGGATTAGTTTGATATTCAAAAGATTTTTGAATAAATTCATGTGATTAAATTTTTATTGGTGGTCACTTTATAATTTAGACTAGTCAAGGGAGTATATTGCAATTAGTCAAAGGGGTATATTGCAATTAGTATAAAAAATATAAAAAAAATAAGGTTACAACGGTGTAGTGGAATGACACCTAAAAAGCAAATGATACCAAAACATTACACTTAGCAAACACTCAGTATTTTACATGCAAAATGGTTTGACTAAGTGAATTTGAGTGTGAGAGTGTAAGAGAGGACGTGAGTAATAGAGAGAGAAAGAGAGAGATTCTAGTGAGAGATAGAGCTAGAAGAAGAAGAAGAAGAAGGAAAGTGAAGTTGGTCAAGAAGAGTTTTGTGTAAAGAATAGCATTTCAGGTTTGGTGATACTGTTTTCGTATTTTTCAGATTTTTCAGAATATTTCGGAATCGTTATAATATATTGTTTTTAAGTTTATTTGAGTTATATTGATTATGATATATTGTTTGAAATTGATTTTGAGATGTTTTGGATTACGTATATTTGGAATATATTCTCGACCCGTAATATTGTTTACAAAAAATATTATGAATTGATTTTCGATATGTTTTGACTATAGTAATATTACGGAGAATATTATTAAAAGCGATTTCGTATATATTGTTTTGCGATTTATTTCGAAAAGTGATTCGGGACATTTGTATTTACTATGGATTTACGATATATAATTGCATGTGATTTTAAATGTGATTTGAAGCGATTTCTGGATTCAGAAATATTTTTGGAAATGATTTTGTAATTTGCTTGTATATGTATATTGACGTGATTCGAATTCCGGAAATGTGTATACTGATTTGGATATGATTTCAGAATTTAAATTGACGATTCTGTTCGGAATGAATTATATGATTTTCGAAAAGTGATCTGGCTCTGATATATATAAACATAGATATGGATATAGGAGATTGACATGTCAATTGGGTTTTCTGAGTAGTACTACGCCGATTCTGATATGTATATGGGATACGCAGTGGGTCCTCCGTTGGTGTCCAATTCTGATATGTATATGGGATGCACAGCGGGTCCTCTGTTGGTATCCAACTCTGTTCTATATAGCCCGTAATCCAGTTCGAAAAATATGTTTAGTATATCAGGAGCCCAAAATGGAATTAGAAATGTGATATGATCTGTATATAATTTGAGATGAAAAATGATTTGATTTGGTATTATTATGTTTTCATAAGATATTTATTCTGATTTCCGATGGATTTATTGATATTTGCTTCGATATGATATTTGTTTCAGTTTTCCAATAGATTTGTATATTCGAAATGTTATTGATATATTCAATTTACATGGGCCCTATATGTTGATATTAAATGTTATTTTGCATATTTGAAAAGTTATTGTACTATTTGCAAATTTAACTTTTGGGTACACCCACTAAGTGTTATGCTTAGCGTGTTGAGTTTCTCACACGCAGGTAAAAGAATTGTTGAAAGGGGACAAGGATCAGAAAGAGTAGAATCTGCTGGGATAGTATTCAGAGTCACATCACTCCTGCATTTTTGGTAGCCTAGTACGTATTTGATGTTTTATATGTATTATATCGGCATGTATGGATATAAATGTTTTTTTTTTTGTAAATATATGTAATAGATATTTAGTTTTATGTATTTTTGTAAATATTTGTGATAATTGGGCCCATAGATTTTAATGCTTTTGAAATTGAATGTTATAAATATTTTATATGAATTGTATTTACGAAATTGTTGAAAACAGGTTTTTGGAAAGTCGGAAAAATAGAGGAAACTCTGGCGAAAATTTCAGAAAATCTTTTTGAACCATAATTTTAAATATTTATTTGGATCATTACTTAAAGTTCCTGTTCTGAAATTTATTTTCCGTATACGGTAGCGCTTCCCGATTCGGTCCGAGCAGATTCGGATCAGGAGGTGTTACAATATCAATATAACTAATGTCACCATAATAACATGTCCAAATAAAATTCTCCAAATGGCAATTACCCAAAATAAAATTTTCCAAGTGTTAACCTCTGAATGTGTTAGACAAAATGACAACAAAATAAATCCTACAAGGTTAGACAACATAACAACAAAATCAACTTTACATGTGTCAAAAGCATATCCACATATCCTCTACCGTAACTCCATATCACCCATTTTTACTAAAAACACAATTACTTATTCTACAATAATTTGATGTTATCTTTGAGCCATGCAACACTACTTCCAACAGCTTATGAAAGCATTTAATATTCATATGTAGATCAACATACCTTGATATTAATGAAACCGCATCGATCCAAACTCTCTAATAATATCTTCCAAGAGGCATGTTGTGGATTTTATTCTTTAGATTTGTATTTGAAATCCTGCTTTCAACAACAATTTGATCTTTAGAATCATCATCTGGGTACCAATGTAATAAATGAAATCGTGTATATTCAAATTGTGACATGTCTTGTATCATTGGAACACTCCCATGTTGGGACTGAAAAAATAATTAAAATAATAAGATAAAAGTTTTAAATCACTATATATAATTAAAAATACAGGAGAAAAAATGCAAGATTTAAACCTGAGACGTAAATACATGAGAAGGAGTACATGCATGAGAACCTACACCTTCTTCCACTTGTACACCTCTATTTAATAACTTAATTAAAGAAATACATTTTTTTTAGTAAAACTACAAATAAAATAGTTATATAAAATGTAATTTTACACATACTTTACATATTACCTGCTTATTTTGTTTCATTATCATATTTATCATCTTTTTAAGACTTGCCACTTGGTCATTTGTAGCTTCCAACTCCTCCTCCAGTAGTTTAACTATTCCCCCAGATTGAATTTGTATTTGTACTCGTAATAGTGTAGCTCCAAATCCAAGGCCTCTAACTTTCCCACGCTTCTCTGCTCCTAAGACTTTTGCAAGAGAGTCTTCATTGATGTTGTTGTCATTTAGATGGCATGTTGACTCTCGCAATTGATTAATTTCATTCTAATAATAAGGGTCAATTAGCATTTAAGTTGTAATAATAATTGTACACTATAATAGTTGTAAAGGTTTTACCATAGTAGTTTGCACTGCTTCACTTAAAGGCTTGTTTGTCTTTCTTTTATGTCTTTCAATCCAAACATTAACCTTTGTAATTTTTTCTGGATCTTTTCCTTTCTCTTTAGCTTCATTTTTCTACATTAGAAGAATCAAAATGTCAAGTAGTAACAATAATAACAACAACAACAATAATAACAAATAAAAATTATGATTTCTTAAATATTTAGAATTTGTAGATTATGAAAATTCAACCATGATATGATGCAATCGAACATAATCCCTTCTCCCTGTAGTGTGCTGTATTTTTTGACTTAATTGCATAACACGAAAATTCTTACTCCTTACCTACAATAAGTAAATACAAGAAATTGATAGAGAAAGTGATAAAACAATATGTTATTTACTTTTTGTAAAAGTTTAATATTGCTTACTTTAAACTCTTCTGATGTTCTTTGTTTAACAAATTCATTCCACTCTCCTGCATTGGTTACATTTCTAGGCTTCAACAATTTGAATGCATGTTTTTTTTTCCAGGTCCTGACTTGCTTCGATAAGCTTTTTCGTGATAAGAGACTTGTATTGTCTCTATTGACACCCCCCCACCCCTCCCCCCACCCCCCTCATTTGTTTAAAAATGTAATCCTTACTAGAGTCTTGTAACTTGAAGTATTGCAATATAATAAAAAAATATATAAATAAAAATAAATGTCATAATTATTTTAATAAGTAATGAAATTAGTAAAGACATAAAATATTGATATAAAACTAAGAATGGAATCTTTTGTCAATATGTTAAAAAATAAAAGAAAACATACTGAAAGAGATGACCACATCATATCTTTCTTTTGCTCATCAACTTTCGTCAAACTCTCAAGTGTAATAGGTACATGCTCTTGCGAGAATCCCAATATATGATGCAAGTATAATCGAAGAGCCATCTATTGTTTGACCATGCAAATTGAAATCAACTTCAGCAGGTTGATTGGCTTTTAACTTTACCATGCGAGTTACACCACGAGTCTTCTTTTTTGTTTCACTATTGTTTTCTTGGGTCACTTGCGTGTTTGGTGTTCTTGTGTATTTTGTTATTTTTGAACAATTGTATGATTTGGGCATACACTCATAGAACTTGAATCTTCATTTATAATAGCAATCCCACGATTTTTACTCCGAGTTATTGAAGCATAAATTGCTTGACGTTGCTTTAATACTCTTTTTTCGGCCTTTTTTGAAGACTACAAATAAAAAAATAAGTTAATGGACGTTCCCACCTTTTACAAATTAATATTAAAAGAAAAGAGCATATAGAAAAGTTACTTATTTCTGCCATTATTATATAGAGTATATTTCTGGCAAGACAAACTTCTCACTTACATCTGCAAAATGAAATATATATATATATATATATATCATATCACAATTATCAAATTCTAAGTGTATTTATAGCACATGTGACAAAGAAATAAAAAACCAACTACTAAAGTAAAAGGCAACATCACAAAACTCAATACCATAACTTAAATGCTTTCAAATCATAAAAATAAAATTCAAGATAATAAAGCAATGTTGCATAACAATAAGAATTAAGGAAATCAACACTAGAAAAGTACTAAACTAAAATCACACAATATGCCTTCAACATCAACTTGCAAATTCAAATCTTCGTTTCCATTGTCGATAATTGTTTCAAGACCACCTAAATTCCTCGATATTGATGGCATATAATTCTCATCATAAGTTTATAACTCATGATAACCTCTTGGTGGTGCCTTGCCAACAACATACCAATTAGATGTTTCATTTTCCCTACAATAGAACACTTGCTTTGCTTGTGAAGCCAAAATGAAGGGATCCTTTTCAAATTGGCTTTGACCTGCATAGAGGTTAACCAAAACAAACCCATAATCTATTTTAACACCATTAACAATATTTGCCCAATCACACTTAAATAATGGAACTTGATACATATGATAATTAAGAAGTAATATATCTTTCAAAACTCCATAATAGGCAACTTGTCCAAGGATTTGAGTATTATCTCTTGCACTAGATCTACACAATGTAGTTGCTTCAACTAAAACACTACTATTTTGTCGACCCTTCTCCGCCTCTTTGGTGTGAAACCGAAGGCCATTGATGATATATCCAGTAAATGACATGACAAGAACTCTAGGCCCACGTGCAAACCATTTTAAGGTATTAGACACACATGATGCGTTGCATTTGATTTCATCAATAATCTACAAAAATAAATATGGTTAATTTAAATTTTAGAAGAAAAAAAAAGAAAAACAACGGAGGAGTTTATAAGACATTCTAAGGGTCATATGATATAACCTTATCACTAAACCATGCAATAAATGTGTCCATGTGTCTCTTCTATAACCGATTATGATTCCTTGAGAGTCGCCTGTCCGAACTTCTAAATTCTTGTAAGTGCAATCTAATATTTAAATAAATATAATATTCAATCAATTCTGCAAAATAAGTTAAGCAAAACATCTAATAGTGTAACAAAGACACAACTCTTACTCCACATAAGGTTGAACTTCTGAACTATTAAATAATATGTAGAGATGAGCAATCTGTACTATTTTATCCGAAAGAATTGTGGACTTCCCAGTAGATATTGGACGCCCTCCAAAAATCAAGTCGTTCTCCATCTCTTGATTGTGACCATATCGAATATTCAGATGCTTGCTTAAAATATTTGCTACAAAACAATGTATATTCTTCTGAAAGATAATGCTCAGCAATACAACCTTCTGTTCTTGCACGATTTTTTACATATTCCTTTAAGACTTTCATAAACCTTAGACGATGAGAAAAAAAAGTTTATATATTAGTTAATGTAAATGCAAACTAATAAAACATTTTCAAGAAAGTATGCCACTAAGTACCTTTCAAATGGGTATATCCATCGAAATTGAATTGGTCCACAAAGTCATACTTCACTTCCAAGATGAATGGTAAGATGTACCATTATATCAAAGATTGAATGTGGGAAAAATCTTTCTAACATGCACAATGTCTCGGCTGCCTCTTTCTCCAATTTTTCAATTTTATTTTTATCTACAACTCGGTTGCACAATTTATTAAAGAATGAACATAACTGGAAAATTGCAGTTCTTGGACCCTTTGGTAAAATATCTCTTAAAGCGATTGACAAAAGTTGTTGCATGAGAATATGACAATCGTGAGATTTTAGGCCAAGTATTTTGCATTATTTCACTGAAATGCAAGCGCCAATGTTTGAATCGTAATCATCGGGCAACTTTATATTAGCAAGCCTTTGGGCTTTGACAAAAAAGTTGTTTCTCCATCTCTAAAAAGGTGTATGATGCAGCCGGTAAGTAAGACAAATTACCTCTTTTCTCATGATGTAATTCCTTTCTAGTGCACAAGTTTTCCAAATCTCGACGAGAATTAAGCACATCCTTAGATTTCCTTTTAACATCCACCAACTATGCTATCACAAATGTTCTTCTCGATATGCATTATGTCCAAGTTATGTCGAACAAGCAAATCCTACACAATATGATTTCCAAAAATTATAAGAAATATTTTTTTTCAATATGGCAAAATAGGAATTTATCTAAAAAAATGAATTTATTGTAAGAAATAACCTTTATACCTTCCAATATGGCAATTCAAAGAAATTTGATTTTTTCTTCCAAAGGATTGTATTTTGAAGTCACTTCCTCTTTTTTTTTTTTTTTTAATCATTTTTCCCCCTATCATTGACTATTTGCTCAACTTCTATGTACTCTTCATTACTAGTGGATAACTTTGGCTTTCGACATTGTTCTTATTCTCCATTAAACCATGCTCGTTGTGT
The DNA here is from genome assembly GCA_003430845.1 of Xanthoceras sorbifolium. Taxonomy (NCBI): domain Eukaryota; kingdom Viridiplantae; phylum Streptophyta; class Magnoliopsida; order Sapindales; family Sapindaceae; genus Xanthoceras; species Xanthoceras sorbifolium. Next base: position 1,820,805 of record CM010619.1, read on the forward strand.
TCGTAATGGATGATCAATATAAAGAAACCGTCTATGTCCTATATATGAAAACTTCCGGCTATGTTTCAACCATTCTGAACTTGTATTTTCACGACAAAGAGGACAAGTGTATTTTCCCTTAGTTGGCCATCCAGACATGTTTCCATATGCTAGAAAATCATTAATTGTCCACATCAAAACTGCTTTTAAATTAAATGTCGACTCACTAAATGCATCATACCCTTGCATTCCATTTATCTACAAGTCCTTCAAATCGTCTATAAGCGGTGCTAAATAGACATCAATATCATTACCTGGTTGCTTTGGCCCTGGGATAAGTAAAGTCAACATTAAACTCTCCCTTGACATATATAACAATAGAGGAAAGTTATATATAGCCAAAATCACTGGCCAACAACTATAACTAGAGCTAAGATCTTGAAATGGGTTAAAACCATCGGTAGCAATACCGAATTGAATATTTCGAGGATCCATTGCAAAAGAAGGCCATTTCCTATTAATTGTGTCCCATGCAACTGAATCTACTGGATGTTTCATTTTCCCATTCTCACTTCTGTGCATATAATGCCACCTTAATACTTCTGCCAAGTTAGTTATTCCAAAAATCCTCTTAAGTCTTGGTTTTATTGGGAAATAATGTAAGACTTTTGCAGAGACCCCTTTGCAAAACCTTTTTGTGCGTGGACTAACTTTCCAACGCAATGCACGACATTTAAAACATTATTGCAAATTCTCATACTTTTTTCTAAAAAGACAACAGTCATTGATACAAGCATGAATCTTCTCATACCCAAGGTTAAATGTCTTCAATAGTTTTTTGTTGAGTATAAAGAATCAGGAAGTGTGTTCTCTGGGAGGAGGATGTCATTAAATATTTTTAGCAACTCATCAAATCCATTGTCAGATAGCCTATGAGTAGCTTTATGCTTAAATAAAGCTACTGTAGCAGACATTTTTGTATGCTTTGTACAACTAGGATACAAAGGACTTTCGGCATCAGAAACTACATTCAAAAGTTCTTCCTTATCAATATTTTGATCCCTTTGCCCTACGAATGTCTCTTCATTATTGAAAAGTTGATCTTTATACAATATCTATGTTTCCGTCATCCTAATATCTTTGTACCCAAGAAGAACTACCTACACATTCTCCATGAAATACCCATGTAGTGTATGAAGGATCCATCCCCCGTATCACTAAATGCTCATACACAATATCATAATGATGTTGTCGTAAATTTTTGCAATCTATACATGGACATATTACGAAATCCGAGTTTATGATATTAGCATGAGCATTCTTAACAAAGTTACGAGCCCCTTCTTGATACTCTACTAAAAGTCTACAAACATGAAGGAAGAAACTTAAAATTATAGGTAAATGCAAATAATTTTTTTTCCACATGCCAAGAGAAGTAATTAAAGTATATAAATTATTAAATTTTAAAAGAGAAGAAAAATGTACGAAAGTAAACCAGGATAGGTGTACGCATCTCTTGCCCATCGAAGTTACACAAATTGCAAAATGAAAAAAGAATTGCTTAGTTACAAAGTAGAATAAAATAATTGCTTATCATAACAAATAAGTAAAGGATTAAAAATATATAAATAAATAATGACAACTTTACCACTTGCAAAGTAGAATTAGAGTTTGGTTTTGGATTGATTCAATATAAGCGGCTCCACAAACTGCGAAAGATCATTGCCAATATAAGCAGCTTTGACTATAATTGGAAAATATTCCTTTTTACTGAAAAGTTAGCTATAGAATCACGTGCACCTCAAAACACAAAAATGGTGAACCTATCAGTCACACCAAAGGTATAATGAAGTCACTAACTTAGGTAAACTGATCTGATGACATTAGAGTGACTACAAACTAAGACAATTAGAGCCATTTGAGCAGAAAATATCATACTTCAAAAAATAAAGCTGGAAAACTTGCTGTAAATAATAAAACCTAAAAACTTATAGTAAATAAAACTTATTCCAGCATATATGAATATAATAATTTATGGTACTGTTATATTATATCAAGCCTAAAAACTTATAACTTTCGAGACTGGAATATATATATATATATTCAGAAGCAAAGATTGGCTAGGATACTTGTAACTTCATAATTGCTATGTTTTTTTTTTAACTACTTTTAAGATGCATTATACCAATTTGGCTGAAGCAGGGACTGTAAAAGAAACATAAATATGAACTTTGGTATTTTTTTTCTTTTCGACTTATTTTGGATTTAATTTCGAGTACTAATCTATAGAATGGTTCTTATCAAATATCAACCACTAACAAAATCATTCTCTGAACAAGTGTGATGGATTTCAGTAAGACACTGTACCACTCCAACTCAATATATATTTGTGGATTTGTCTATAGTTATTACTTGATTTAATTTTTTATAGCAAATTCATTAAATTTCCGTCAAATGAAGATGTCAATGGGGTGACAAAAGGTCGCGAACCCCAGTCTAAAAACTTATACTGGTCTAAAAACTTACTCGTTACCCAGACGATGTTGACGGACCTCGATGCCGTTCGGAGTGCTCTACTGATTCGTCTTCTTCGTTGAGAGAGAGAGTGTGTGGCGTGCGGAGTGCATCAAGAGTAGGGTTGGCCGCGGTTCGAACCAAACCGTCGGTTTTGAATCGGGACCAGCGGTCTCAGTTCAAAACCGATTAGTAACTGGGACCCACGGTCCCGATTCCGATTCCGGTTCCGGTTGGCTTAAAAAATGAATCGGAACCGACGGTTCTGCCGATTCAAGGAACCGGCGGTTCCATCGATTCCAGTTCGGTTATTTTTTTTTTCTCTTAAAAAAAAAAAGAGACCGCGATTTTGGTTCGGGAACTGAAGGTTCCCAAAATCGGAGGAGAAACCATAATCGTAGTTCCTCCCCCAGTTCCGATTCCTGGAACCCCACGGTCTCGGTTCAGGTTCCCCTCCTAGAGGGATCAGAACCGGTAGTTCTAGAATTGGAATCGACGGTTTCGAAATCGCGGCCAACCCCAGTCGAGAGAGAGTGTGGCATGGGGTGGAGTTTTTTTTTGGACAAATTACACTTAACCTACCTGAGGTTTGCATTTCTACAACTGGAAACAACTTTATCAATAATTGACAGTGAACCCCCCTCCAGTTATCTTTGACTGTTAAGAAATAACGGTTGACCAAATTAAACAGTGAAAAGACGAAAATACCCCTATAAGGATTTTTTAAACGCTAATTTACGAAATTACCCTAAAAAAAAGACAAAAAAAATTAAACTTCTACCCTTATAAAAAGACAAAAATACCCTTATAATTGTTTGGATCATTTTATGACTAAATTACCCTTTATGTAAATTAATGAATTATCAATTTTTTTTTCTAAACATTTTCTTATCAGATTTCATTTCAGACCATGTGAATTGGTGATTGTAAGGGTAATTTGCAGTATACTGGTTATTTTTTTGCATGCATGCGTGATGCATGTGCCCACTCCATTGTTGGACTGCAAATCAAACAATTTCTCAACACAATAGTGGCTTATGAATCAAAATATCACAAATACTGCACTATATTGGCTACAATTATTCACACAAACCAAAGAATGACAATCTTTCCTATGAATTACTGACAATCTTTCCTATGAATTACAAAGTTACAAAATTGCACTAAATCAAATGCATAATCATGTACACAGCACACTACACACCATACCAAAGCACACACTGCACACCACACCAAAACACACACTGCACATTGTACATAAAAATCACATCCCTTACAGACTACCAGTAACTCAAATATTTTGATTTGAACTCCCAGCACCCTGATTATCTGTAAAAACAATTGAAATTGTAATTCAAAAATTACAGACCTTGAAACATTCAAAACAATTTGGTTTAACAATAATATTACCTCCAAGTTGATGAGAAAACTGTGGGGCATTTGGTGTTAGAGGTTGAGATCCAATAGGATTAAATGACTGATTTGTATGACTTGAATATGAATATTGGGCTGTATTTGATGACTGCTCCTGGGTGTTTGAAAACCAAAGTACCTACATAATTGGACATTAACCATAATTACAAAAATTGACAGTGGTATAAAAAGAAATTGAAAAAAAAAAAATGTGAAGCCATATGCAATTTACTCTAGTAACAGTTCCTAAATTGGGTGGCATTTGACTGCTTGATTGCCTAACTGGTCCAGCTGAGCTGCTACCAGCCTGAATTGGACAAGAATATCAAGCAAAAAAATTATAATATCTAATAAAAATTATAATCAACAGCACACAAATGTTTACCTCTACTCTCCTATTTTGTTGATATTGATCAGTGTTAGAATGGAATGCAGAGGTGCTGGCAGCCTATATAGAATTAAATTTCTGTCAAAAGAGGTATATATAACACAAGTTTTAAAAGTTTAAAAGAATGCATATATATTTACCTGTTTTCTCTTTCTTTGTGTAGGCTGACTTATGTTTTTACAAGTCCTATTATTGTGACCAACTTCCTTGCATTTACTACACCTAAATCCAATTGATCTCTGTACCCTTTTTTATTCACTTGCCCCTCTCACCCTCTGCTTTTTAGGTCTATCAGCCCTTTTCTTCTTTATAGGAGGCAGTACAATTTGGTTGTCAGATTCTGGCCAAAGGTTTTTATCGGGTATTGGGTGCAAGACATGTGAGTACGTATTCAAATATACAGCCTTCTTCAAGTAATCATGCACATATCCCTCAACTGAGTCTCTCATTTTTGAAATACAAGCCATTGCATGCATACATGGGTAACCACTTACTGCCCAGAAGCCACACTCACAAGTCTTTTTTTCCAAATTAACAACAAACTGCCTCTTACCATCTAGCACCTCGAACTCCCATTCACCACACTGTAATGGGTCAAGATACCTCCCTTCTGATTGTGCCTTTTGTAACAGTCGATTGATTTTTGGTGGAATGCTTGACTCCCATTTCAAGGCTGCCTCGTGTCAGATATGGATGTGTTTCATTAATTTCCTTCTAATCTTCTCCATCATTGTTAGCATCGGCAATGCTCGATACTTAACTAACCACCCATTGAAAGTTTCAACGACATTGTTGGTGGTGTGTTCAGATTTACAGAAGGTGTCAAAGGCATGGACATACCACTGTTCAACTGGTATTTTAGCAAGATAATTGTAAGGCCACTTGCAATGCTGCAGAATGCATGGCAATGTGCTGTCAAAACCTAAGAAAATTATAGTGTTATCCTTTGTCCGCAGAGTTCTAGCCTCACTCAACAAAAAAAATAGCAAAATATATCTATACCACAAAAAAGTACAATAAAAAATCAGGCAACATTGACAGTAGTATTAATTCAACCCAGCACCCAAAATTGAATTCTTAATGGGATATTCCATATTGTTCCATTTTCTGTCCTCTGTAAGCATTTTTTTTTATCTTGAAAATGTTTAAAATCGTTGCCTCATGGCTGTATAAGGGCCACTATCAAATATATGAACTCACATATATGAACTCAGAACAATAACACAATTAATGCAATTCAAATATACAAAGATACAGTGAATTCATTGATATCTCCACACATGTAATCATCAAAGCATTTTGGATACCCCATGTAATCATGAAAGCATCACCCAGGAAACAAACTATGCAAACAACAACCACAACAAAATAGGAAATAAAATGTTCATGACACAATAAATCATATTTGTTCATTTGTCCCATCTACCTGTACCGTTCTTTTTGTAGATGTATCATCAGAGGGAAGATGCAAAGGTATCACCTGGTCAAAAGAAAAAAAGCAAATCAAGAACATCATATTTGCTTAAAGTTGATCCAAAAATCACGATGTCACCGATTATTACAACTCAAGAACATACCTGAATGAGTGGTGCTACGCGAAGATCGGCGTAAGGACGGTGCAAGAGCAGCGTAAGAGTGGCAAGGCGATGAGCGGCAGAGAGGGGATAGGAGAGGATGAGCAGCGCACGAGAGAGAGAAAGAGAGAGAGAGAGAGAGAGAGAGAGAGAGAGAGAGAGAGAGAGAGAGAGAGAGAGACTTAAGGTATTGCTCTGAAAAATCTAATGAGACTTGGGGTATTGCTCTGAAAAATATAATGAGAAAATGTTTAGAAAAAAAAAATTGATAATTCATTAATTTACATAAAGGGTAATTTAGTCATAAAATGATCCAAACAATTCTGAACAATTATAAGGGTATTTTTGTCTTTTTATAAAGGTAGAAGTTTAATTTTTTTTGTCTTTTTCTGAGGGTAATTTCATAAATTAGCATTTAAAAAATCCTTATAGGGGTATTTTCGTCTTTTCACTGTTTAATTTGGTCAACCGTTATTTCTTAACAGTCAAAGATAACTGGAGGGGCTTAACTGTCAATTGTTGATAAAGTTATTTTCAACTGTAGAAATACAAACCTCAGATAGGTTAGATATAATTTGTCCCTTTTTTTTTTTTTTTTTTTTAAAGGGGGTGGGTCTGCTTTGATGTGTACAGAGAGGGGGGTAAAAGACGATCCCAATTCTCAACTCTTTTTTTTTTAAAAGAGGGTGGGGTCTATTTTGACCTAGGGCAATGAGCCAATGACTCAAAAAATTTCCTTTTTAAAAAGTAATCCCAATGTCCTCTGTTCTTTTTTTTTCTTTTTTAAAAAAAAAAATGCTGGTTTTCCATTATTTTTTTCAAATTAAATGCATTTGTAGAATCCTAATAACCTCTTAACATAATGATAATTATATCCTCGGTCAACTCTTTTTTGATTAACATCTGTTTTAATAGAAAGTATTATTTTAATTTATTTTTATAACGTTAGGGACCACAAGAACTAAAAATATGAGTAAAAAATAAATGTTTCACGAAAAAGTAGAGACTAAATTAAAGTTCCACCTAAATCAAATAATCAAATATTAGTGTACTATAGTTGATTCGGATTGTCAAGTATTCAAAATGATGTAAGATTAGTATGTATTAATTATCAATTTTCCTTCTGTGTTAATGTTCCGTCTTGTACAAAAAATGAAAAATATTAATTATATTCTACTCTTTTTTTTTTTTCTGAAAAAAATTATACTCTAGCTAGTCATGAAATTCATCGTCAATATATATATATATATATATATATATATATATATATATATATATATATATAAATTATATCTTTTAGTATGCAAATTATCTTTGTATGAGATTGATCAATGAAATTAGATACCGATATCAATAGTTTTGAAACATGACCCATTTTATTAATATCTTGGAATTGCACATGATTAAAGTAGAGTCCTTCTCTCATAATGCATATCTTAAATTACAAATTAAAATGATATTTTAATTTCAATTAGTTTTAATTAATTAAAAAAATCTCAAATTATAAATTAAAATAATATTTTAAGAGACATGCCTAATAAATTGATTTAGTTGTTTTTCTCACAATTAAAATGATATTTTTTCCCACATCTGCAATAAAGTTGTACAATAGTAATTTTAATCATGTATTGTCTCTTTTATAAAATAATTGTAAGAATTAAAAAATATAATAAAATACAATTTTATCTCAAATGTAACGTGAGATTATATGTTGCCAAAATTATATATGAATAAATTAGTTTTAAAAAATAAAATTAGAAATAAAATACAATTTTATCTCAAATATCATACGAGATTATATGTCAATTAAATTATGAATAAAAAAAATTATAAAAATAAAATTAAAAAATTATATATTAAACTACAAGTCCATATATTATATTGAAAAATATTAAGTACAATAATTATATATATCAAAAGAAATAGGTATATTGGAGCCTTCAATTATATGCCAATTGATATGAACAAGTCAATAAGCATTCGTAAAAATTTTTTGTTATAAAAATAATATATGCATGGATGTCTTATTTTGCTTAATTCAAATAGGAATTTAATATTAGTTTTGCTAACTCTTTAGAAACATTCAAGTTATGAATATATCTATGACAACATTTTCAGCAAGTGTGTTGCTAAATGTGATTTTTTATGCAATATGCAGATTGTGCATTGCAAAATATCAACATTTTTGCAACAAACAAAATTGTATGTTGCTATAGATGTACATACAGCAATGTACACAAAACATGTGTTGCCAAATATAAACTTTAAGCAACTTATTTTTTAGCTTGTTGTGAAATATCAACCCTTTAACAACATGTAAGGTTGTATGTTGCTATAGATACATTTACAGCAACGTTCAGAATTAGCATATTGCCAAATATAAAACATTAGGCAACATGCAACTTGCCCATTGTAGAAGATTAACTTTTTAACAACTTGCGAAAATTGAATATTGCTATAGATTTACTTACAACAACGTTCAGATTGAGTGCATTGCTAAATGTATCAACTTTTTAGCAACGTGCAAACATAGTATATTGTCAAAAGTGATAAAATAACAACAACTTTCAATTTACGTTGCTATTTGTGACTGTTAGCAACTTTCGTATGTTTTGCGTTGCTATATGTCTTTGATCATTAGCAATGTGCAAGTGTTTGTTGCCGTAGGGAGCTTCCGCAACATACATTTTTTGTGTGTTGCCATAGGTGACTTTTGGTAACGCATGCAATGAATACGTTATCAAATAGATGTTGCCAAAAGTCATTTTTTCTTGTAGTGGTTTAGATATATTATAATGAAATAGTGAGTTTAACCTTAATTATGCTTTAGTACCCTTGACTAACTAATTGACCATTAGAACTGACGGTTAACCAATAGGCAGAAAGGTAATATGGTCATTTTACCTTTTTTTTTTTTTTTAATTTTTTAAAAATTTCTTTTTTTTATAAATTTTTTTGTAAAATGGATTTATACCGTCCATCAATCTTGATAGACGATGAAGATCCACTTAAATTTTTTTTTATTATTTTTATTATTTTTATATAATTTAATTTTTTAACCAGAATAGTTATATCATTTTACACATAAGTCATGGTCAAACCATTATTTTTAACTATGTTAACTAACGGTAGGGTATTAGTATGTAATTAAGGTTAAACTTATGATTTCGTTACAATATAACCAAATATCAGATATTTTATTTTAAACTTATAAATCCATCCATATCTATGTGATCTAAGCTTGTGACATTATAAAATGCATACAAGGAAATAAAGAGGTTTTTTTTTTTTTTTTAAGCTATTACAATTTATTCAATATGAGTAATGTTAGATTGTCCAAATTTATATATACTTAAATGATGTGACAAGTGAATCATCAACATCACATTACTTACCACATTGTTTATAATTTATATGGTGCTGTTGACTTACATACCACAGCATTTGAATAAATATTTTGAATAATCTAGTATTACTCATTCGAGATTTAGGAGAGGAGAGTGCGGCTCAAACTCACAATCTCTATGGTGTAAGTGAGGGGCATACCACAAAACCAATCTCATATTGTCAAAAACTAAAAATATTTGGTATAATTGATGGGCATATCACTAGACAATCTCATATTATCAAAAAGTGAACAAAATTTGTGTAGGATTTGTCCTGTTTTCTTTTTTTGGGGAAAGAAAGATTTGAGTTTAATTATATGAATGTAATACTATAACCACATTTAAGTTATTTTACACATGTTAATTTCCATTACCATTTCTCCCCATATGCTCAATACACGAATTTAATACGAAAAATTTGTCAAAATTAATCTTCTAAAATTAGAAATTTGTATTTTTAACTACATATAATATTCCATGTTTCTAACAAAATATGAAAATTTTATTTCACTCCATGGCCAAACAATTGTAGAAATATTAGAGGTTTTTTTTAACAGCACTTATGAGACCGATATTTTGACATGTGGCACCTTATCATTGTTTTTACTTAAAATAGTACTTACATATAAATTTGGACAAAATTGTCCATCAGTATAAAGGAGAAAAGAGAAGGGACCGCACTTCGAAAAAAAAAAAAAAGTTAGTGAGACTCACTAAAAAATTTGCCCACTAACAATTTTTTTTTTTAAGTTTATGGCGAATTTTTTCTTTTAGTTTAACACCACAAATTCAATCAACAATAGAATCAAAATCAGTCCCCTCCTTCTTATTTTATGTTTCTTTCTTTAATATCCACTTCGTTTTATATAACAGATCTCTTATTCTCTACCTCTCTATATTTAGTTTTCATGATTGAAAAATTAAGATCTTATACTTGTTGATATATTTAATTAAATTAAAAAAATTAGGGTGCATCATCTACTATTTTTATATTAGTTTAGATTACGTATAAATCGATTTTGTTATGTTTGGATACTTTGTCTGGGGAATTAGAGAGAGAGAGAAAGAGAGAGTTTGTGAGAGAAAAATAAGAGAAAAGCGAAAGAAGAGAAGAAGATAAAAATAACCAGGACTCACATAAATACACTTTCTTTAAGAGCATTTTAGGATTTTTATGAAAAAGGGTGGCATTTTGAGAAGAAAATATTATTTCTAAAAGTATTAGTCCACGTGGTATCATTTCTCACTGTTTTCTCAAATTATCTATTGGCATGCCTCACCATTAATATTGGGCCTATGCCCAACATGAAATAATTGGGCAACGTGACATAGTGGGGCTCTTTATTTATTTATTTATTTTTTCCTCTTCTCTGGCCATCTTCCTCACTCTCTCTTTCTTCTCAATTGGGTCACTGCATTTTGTGTATGCCAATGTCGACTTGTCGTCTTCGGCCTCTCACCTCCGTCGTCGACAACTTATCCTCTCTCTTTCTCTCCTTCTCCCTTACGGTTCCCTCCCCCTTCTCTCTCGCCTTCGTTGTTGCCTCTTCTTCCTTCGCCGATGTCTTTTCTCTCCTCATGGTCGTCTATGCATCACCGTTGGTTGGTCTCTCTCATCCCGCTTGCTTTCTCTCTCTACAATTGGAGCTAGGGTTTCTCTTAGGCATGGCCCCGGTTCGGTTCGAACCAGGCGGTTCGAACCGAACTGGCGGTTTTGAACCGGAACCTTAGGTTCCGGTTCAAAACCGTTTTCGGAACCGGGATCCGAAATCGGGACAGTCGGTCCCGGTTTCGGTTTCCCTAAAAAAAATAACCGGAACCGCCGGTTTGGAACCGGCCGTTCACGGGGGCGGTTCCGGTTCAGTTCCGGTTTTTAATTTTTTTTTTTTTTTTTAAAAAAAAAAAATTAAAAAATTTTGGCCGTTGGCCACACTGTGGCCAACGGCCATCTACTGCCACCTGGCAGCAGCTGCCAGCTGCCAGGTGGCAGCAATGTAGCCGTTAGGGAGCCGTTGAACAACGGCTCCCTTGAAAAATTACCGAAATAGCCCCTAGAAAATTACAATTTAACCCTAAAGTTTTAAAAATATTAATTTTTTTCCAATCCAAAAAACTATATAAACCCCATCAATTCTCCAATTCATTCACACAAATTCTCTCATTCTCTCAATATTTCTCTCATCTCTAATTCTCTCAATATTTTTCTAATTCTCTCATTCTCTCAATCTTGCTATTATTTTTCACTACTTCAATTGTTTTCATTATTTGTTTAAACACTTTATTTTATAAATTTATAATGGCATCACCATCAAGACCATCTATTTCCGGAGGTCAAAAATCTATTTCCGGAGGCCGAAGGTCCGTTTCCAACAGAAACGCTGAGCAAAATGAGCAGGTACCGGATTTAAATGTTCAAGAAGTGCAAAGTTGCCCTTTCCCAGAATACAACAACGATCGAAATTTTGCTGAATACCTGCAAGAAAGAGAATTTGAGGAGGTAATTTTTAGTAATGAAACTCTTATTAATTTTAATCCTGATCATTCTCATCCCTTTTCTGGCGGTAGTCCCTCCTCTGCTCCAAACCTCCCAATCCCAAGTGAAACCGTACAATTGCCGCAGGGGCAGCCAGATTTGTCAAAGTACAAATATGAACTTTTTAAAGTTCATATGAAGAGGGTGGAGAAGGATGGTTTAGTTATAGTGGTTTGCAATTATTGTTCCAAAGATTTTAAATGGAACAAATTCGGAGGGTACGGGACGTATTGGAAGCATATCAACAGCAAACATCCAGCCGAAGCTCACCATCAGCGAGGACAACACCAAATTGCAAGGTACACATCCCCTAACCATCCTTTATTTAAATATACTGATCAAAATAATAGGGACCAATTAGCAAGAATGGTAGCGACCGAACATCTTCCCTTTAGTTTTGGGGAAAAAACTAGTTTTTTAAAATATTGTCATAATGTTTTAAATCCCGCTGCATGTAGAGTACCTAGAACCACATTAAAACGTACTATGTGTGATATTTATATAAAAAAAAAAGCTTTAGTAAAATATTTTCAAAATTATCCGGGTCGTGTGTCTGTTTGTGCCGATATCTGGAGTGATCATTGGCAAAAATATTCATACTTAGGACTCACTTGCCATTTCGTTGACCAATCATGGGATTTGCAAAAACGAATATTGGCATTTAGAGTTTTTGACGACACCCATACTGCTGATAATATTTATAAATTAATAAAAATTATTTTTGAAGAATATTGTATTGAGAGTAAAATTTTTGTAATTGGTTTTGATAATGCTGCAAATAATACTGCCGTCGTTCCACAATTAATTCAATTGTGTCAACCCTATTTTGGCGGTAGATTTTTTCATTAAAGATGTGTTTGCCATGTTTTAAATATATGTGTACAACATGGTTTGCAAACACTATATGAGTGGATTACACCAATTAGGGATGCTCTATACTATTTGTGGAAACATCCTAGCACTATAAAATAATGGGCTAGGTATTGTAAAGCTAACGGGAAACATCCAATTAGGTTTTCCCGTGATGTTCCAACTCATTGGAACTCCACATATAAGTTGCTTTGTGAAAGCTACGAGTATAGAGAATTATTAGTTAGATTTATGCAGCATAATGTTAATACCATTAATTTATATGAACACCATTGGGATGTTTGTACAAAAATTTGCATGCTTTTAAAAGTTTTTCATGATGCAACAAATTCTTTATCCGGTATATATTATCCAACTTCACATTTATTTTTATTTGAAGCCCTTAACATTGTAGGTGCACTTAATGAATGTACACAAATAAATAAATTAGTTCCGTGTGTTTATGCAATGCGAGAAAGATGGATAAACTATTATAGGGACATTCCTGTAATTTATACTATTGCATCAGTTTTTGACCCTAGGAATAAATTTAATAGTTTATATGAATTTTTTACACTTTATTACCAATCTCTAGGGATAATGGACATAGATGTTAGTGGTTTATATAATAATGTTAGGAATTTATTTTATTCAATGTATGACGAATATTGTTCTGTTTACGGTCCCTCGCTGAACATTAATGTTCAACAATCGGAATCAAGCGGAAGCGGTAGTACTAGTCATTCAAGCTTTCCCTCCACATTAAGGAAGTTAGGGGCAAGCGTGTTTACCAAAAAAGCAAGGACGTCGGGGAGTTTGTCTTCATCAACCTATGTTTCAGAGGTTGATGTTTACATAAACATCTCCTTTGAGTTTTTGGACACCCCAGACTTTAACGTCCTACAGTGGTGGAGGGAGCACGCAACTAACTTTCCAATTTTGGCTATCATTGCCAAACAAATTTTTGGAACCCCTGTCTTGACCGTCGCCATCGAACAGGAATTTAGTGTAGGTGGCAATGTTCTGGATGAGAGACGAGCATTGCTCAGTCCTGACTCAATACAGATCCAGGTCTGTGTTGACGACTGGACCAATGCCACATACCGGCAGCAAGAATTGGATCTGGTGTCCGACAACAATGACTTTTTCGACACCAACGAGGATACAACGGCAACCGAAGGAACAAGCGACGATTGATCACATCCGAAACATAACAGGTAAAAGAACTACGTGGGCTTTGATTCCTCCTAGAGGATACGTAGGCAACTTAATTGAGGTAAAATTAAGTGCAAGCCCTAATTTTTTATTTATTTATTTAATTTTATAGTTTTATAATATTATCAAAATTTTATTTCAATTTTATCGTTATTTATATATTTAATTTTTTTATTAATTTTTTTTTATTTTTATTTTTTAATTTTTTTTTTTATTTTGGCCTTTTCCTGATGTTTGGAACCGGCGGTTCCAAAAAAAGGGGGAAGGAACCGAACTGGGCGGTTCCCCCCGGTTCCAACCGGAACTGGGACCGGAACCTCCCCGGTCCCGGTTCCGGTTGATTAAAATTTGGAACCGGAACCGGCGGTTTCGGAACCAAAACCGCCGGTTCGGTTCCAATGGCCATGCATAGTTTCTCTCTCTACAATGGGGGCTAAGGTTCAATGCACAATGAAATTGAGTTTTATATGGGAGCATTTTTAGTTTTTACAATTTTCATATGGTTAAAAGAATGAAAAATATTCCATATGGTTTAAAATAATAATTCTTAATTTGATAGGGTTAAAAATGCAATTACCCCATACTAAAATACATTAAAATTAATCACTTTTTTTCTATTGTCTGCGTTTGTTTTTTTTGTTCGGTAATTGTTGATACGACCTGGTAACATGATACAAAATTAATGAGTTTTTAATTGTACTTTATTGGATTTGGATCATTATTTAGCTAACATGTTAAATCCGATAAAATATTGGCCGTATTTGGGTTGATTTTTTAAAACTTAAAGAATTAAACGAATCGTAACGATAACTCGTTAATTTATTGAGTTGTATTGTATTTAGAGTTTTAAATTGTAATAAAATAATCTTAACGTATCGAATTTAGATTCACATCAAATTAAACAATTCATATTTGAATTTAGGAATTTTATTAAAATTTCTCCATAATTTAATATATTAATTAAAATCTCCATTCTAATTTCATTTATGGCCAAAATCCTCCGTAGTTTCATTTTATAGTCAATTTTCCTTCTATTGTTAGTTTTAATTATCAAAATACCTTTAACAGTTAACTTTTCCATTAAAAACTTTATGGCACAAAGAGTATAAAAGATAAATATCTATATATATTAAATTATAAAAATTTAAACTTATAATATTAATGAAACTCTACGTCCATAATATAAAAAAAAATAAAAAAAATTTATCATGGACGGTAGAGATCATATATAAAAAAAAATAAAAAATAAAAATTAAAAGATAGATCTCCACCCTCTATCTCCATAGATGGATGGTGAGATCATAAACACAATTTTTTTCTTAAAAAGAAATACATAATTTTTTTAAAAAAATTAAGAAATAAATAAAAATTTTAAAAATTAAAAATAAAAACATGGATCTCTACCGTCCATCTCCATACATGGACAGTAGAGATCATAAACACAATTTTTTTATAAAAGAAATACATAAAGAATTTAAAAAAATTAAGAAATAAATAAAAATAAAAAGATGGATCTCCACCGTTCATCACCATATATTTTAATTTTATAATTGTTTAATATTTTATATTTGATCTCTACTGTCCATTATATGATGGATAGTAGAGATTCATTAATATTATAAATTAAAATATTTTAATTTAATATATATATATATAAATTTATCTTTATACCCTTGGTTCCCTAAAGTTTTTAATAGAAAAATTAACGATTAATAATATTTTGATAATTAAAACTGACAGTAAGGGAAAATTGACTATAAAATAAACTACGAGAGTATTTTGACCATAAATAAAATTAGGAGGGGGAGATTTTGACTAATACTTTAAACTAGAGAGGTTAAAATATTCCTAACAAAAATTGGTCAATTATCTTTTAATAATTAAAAGTGACGGTAGGAGAAAAATTGATATAAAATAAAATTATAGGAGATTTTGTCCATAATAAAATTAGAGAGAAAATTTTAACTAATTAGAAGAAAAATTGATATAAAATGAAATTATAGGATATTTTGTTCATAAATAAAATTTAATGAGAAAATTTTAACTAATACATTAAGTTATTGAGGAATTTTAATAATATCCCCTCAATTTATACAAACACCGAAAGAAAACTGAAATTGCCATTGCCACCTCCATAATCATATTCTCTATTTGACAGTCAAGCTTGTGCATGCATGGCTGGATCACTACTGAAGAGTGAAGACACAACACGATCAGGTCTGCACTTTACGTCTTTTTTGTGGAGACAAGGATGTGCAATTATTGCTGATTATCAATAGTTTAATTAATTCTTTAAACAAAAAATATTTGCAGGTCATGATGAGAAGAATCACTTGATTATCGGTACTTTAATTATTTTTTTTAAAAAATTTTTTTACAGGTCACGAGGAAGCCTCCTACAAAAATCACATGATTATCTAAACTTAATTACTTTTTTGAACAAAAAAAAATCTAATTAATACAATTTAAAATTATTATTTTTAATTAATATAAATTTAAAATTTATGAGAAGAATATATAACTTATAATTAATCTTAAAAAAAAAGTGTCCAGTACAATCTTTATAATTTATTTTACATTGATAGTTTAAACTTTAAAGAGTCTTGCCATGTACAGTATATATAAAATTTGCCTATTATAAAAGCTAGCCATGGCTGCGGTTCTAAAACTGAAACCGTAGAGTACCGGTTCTGGAATCAGTAAAGAACCGTCGATTCCGATTTTATATCCAGTTCTCAGAACCGGCGGTTCCAAGTTGATTTCGAAACTGCAATTAATTTTTTTTTACTCCCAACATACAAAAATATTTTTTTTCAATTTTTTTTAAAAAAAGGAATCCCGCCGGTTTTGAACCGATGGTTCCGATTCCTAAAAATAAAAAATCTAAACCGGAACGGTGGGTCCCGGTTCCGGTTACCCGGTTCAGAACCGGAGCGTTTCGAACCGAACCGTGGCCAACACTAATAAAAGCTGCAAATCAATTCTACAAATATCCCAAGGAAGCATTTGATGAAATCGTGATATTTTTTTTAACTATCCACATATACTGACAGATTTATATAGTGATACGAAAAGAAAATTCCGCACTTATATGGATAATATATATATATTGTGGGACTTGAATCCTCATCATCAAAGTGTATGAATAAGTGCACTGACCACTTAAATTATAAGTGAATATACTTTATTTTTACAATATTTGATTCAAAGAGCAACTATTATATACAAGTGAGAACATGAAGTACTCTTATAAAAAAAAGAGGAAAAAAAAAAGGAAAAGAAGAGAACATGAAGTATTGATAATATATATAGAGACATCTAATTCAATTAGTTAATTTGATAAAATATTCTCAACAATTATACTTTCAGTTCTTCATGTTTTCAATAAATTTGGCCATAGTGTTGTAAATAAGCCTGATATTCTTCAAAATCATTGACAAGTGGATCAATCTTCTGCTTCAAAATTTCTCCACTGCTTACCATTTTATTTTCTTTGGAGGGCTTCAATGGCTTTGTTTGAATATTATTTGGTTCTATATCATGCCTTGGTAATTGCACTGATTTCTGAGGATGATGCCCATAATTTTGCAACCTTAATGTTGGATCAACATATTCTCCTTCCAATATTTGAAGTACCTACAAGTTTAGCATAATTCATTTACCATATATTAGTTTAAAATTATGGAGAATAAAGTTAATCTCTCTTTCTCTCTTCTTTTTTTTTTTAAAGTAAACAATCCCGTTTTTTAGGACGGACATTGGTCGGGTCGAAGATCTGCCAGAACGTAGTGAGAACAGCATTACAAGTATGGTTTGGAAAACAACTCATAATACGAGGAATAGATCTATCAACAAATTGTTTATTTACTGATAAATATGTGTTTCGAACCTCTATTACAAGTAATTCTACACTGTTTAAAAATTTATTTAAATTTATTGTTTAAATAGTGGTGGTAAGTTAATTTTTAATTATCACATCATCAATACATCATTCGATCATAATTAATAAAATTAGTATAAATCAGCTTGTAAAATTATTTGAGTAAAAAAAAATTGGATAAAGTTTTGAATCAGTGTAGCCTTATTCATGCTTTTATAATGAATTCTTTTAGTTAACGACATGATAATGTATAATGGATTGACGACCCTATATTTCTATACACAAATTGTTACATAACACAGTAAAATTCAAAAACAACTTCAAAAGTTGTGTTTTTTTTTTTAAAAAATTTATATATATAAAAAAAAAATCTTTCTACTTAAATATATGTGCTAGTACAAGTTACACTTGCATTGTTTTTATTCCTGATCAAAAACTACTTCTGACCATATCGACATGTCTTCATATTTGTCGGCGCACTAGTTTGCTATCATTTTTAACATGGTATTTTGAAAAATTATTTTAAAAAATAAAAATTATATTTTAAAAATATAAACGCGATTGATAGCGTTTGTTAAAAATAATTTTTAAAAACTAAAAACAATATAAATTTCTCTGATATTTTTTTTTAAACTGAATAAAATAGTTATTTGGATAGAAAGTTGTGTTTTGTTTTGGAAATGTTAGTATATAGCTTTAGTTTAGTATTGGTCCATTGGGCTTAGTCCATGTATTAGCCCATTGGGCTTAGTCCATTACCTGTACATTGCCTATATAAGGCCACCTCTATTGTACATTAAACATACATCAATATACAGAATTTACATTCTCAACATGGTATCAGAGAGTCGTTTTTGATTTTCTGGTTATCGTGGATTTCCGGCGAATATTCCGCTGCCCTCGTCTTCATTCAGTGCTCACTGTCAGAAGAGAGTGACCGCCGTCACCCACAAACCTTCATCGACTCGAATCCATCAGCACATCGACTTGAATCCATTAGCACAGCCGCTCGCTCGATCCACGTCGATCCAATCCGCGTCGAATCAACCAGCACCACCGTCCACCACTTCCCCAGTGCCGCGACAACAACGTTACCCAGATCCGTTCGCTGCCTCCAGCGCCGCGATCAGAACGTTACCAAGATCCGCTCGCTGCCTCACTTCCCTCGACCACAGCCGCTCGCTCGAGCCGCTCGCTGCCTTCACCGCCGCTCGCTCGATCCACCAGCACAGCCGCTCGCTCGATCCACCAGCACAGCCGCTCGCTCGATCCACCAGCACAGCCGCTCGCTCGATCCACCAGCACAGCCGCTCGCTCGATCGTCGTTGGTTCGATCCGCGTCGCCGCTGCTGCTGCCTTTCTTTCGCCGCCGCTGCTGCTGCCTTTCTTTCGCCGCTGCTGCTGCCCATCGAATCTGCCTTGCACACTGCAAACGACGCCATCAACACCGCTCCGCTGCAGCTGCTGCTCCCTTTCGTGTCATCGCCCATCGCCGTTTGGAGCTGCACAGCCGCGTCGCTTCTTCTTCTCCGGTGAGCTATCGCCGATCTTCATGCACCACTGCCTTGTGCCCCCGAAGCCGCTGTCACCTTCAAACCAACAAGAGCAAAAAAAAAAAAAAAAATTGGTTTTGGTTGAAATGTGGAAACAGAGGTGCGGCTACCAATTTCAATCAATTTGATTGAAATTGTTTCAGTTTGGTAAAATTACCATTTTACCCTCAGAATTGATGAAATATTATTTCTACCCTGCCACGTCAGCCCTACTGCCACGTCAGCGCCACTGCCACATCAGCCCTACTGCCACGTCAGCGCCACTGCCACATCAAAAAAAAAAAAAAAAAAAAAGGTCTATCTTGCTCAGTTTTTCGCATAGATTCTCATTTTGGGCTTCGTTTCTCCAGTTGAGGTCTCCATTCTTCATTATGGCTCAACAAAACGAACGAGATATC
Source organism: Xanthoceras sorbifolium (assembly GCA_003430845.1). NCBI lineage: Eukaryota > Viridiplantae > Streptophyta > Magnoliopsida > Sapindales > Sapindaceae > Xanthoceras > Xanthoceras sorbifolium. Next base: position 1,840,487 of record CM010619.1, read on the forward strand.
ATTCGTCCTATCAACATTGTATTGGATGGACCCACTAGCTATCATGCATGGTCTCAGAATATGATTGTCTTTCTCAAGAGTCGTAAATTATGGAGATATGTGACTGGTTCAATCCCTAAGCCAGTACCAAGCCCTCCGTCCAGCGACACAGCTGCTGCAGATACTTCGAAGAGTGCTATTACAGTGGATGATTATGAAGATCGCTTGGAGGAATGGGAAAGTATTCAGTGTAAGATCTTGTCTTGGTTTATCAATACTTCTATTCCCTCCATTCATAATCTTCTTCCTCGACTTGAGACTGCTACGGTTGCTTGGAAATTTCTGGCCGATCGTTATAATTGCACTAATGATTCAAGCTTGGAGTTCCACATTGAATCAAGGCTTTATCAAATGCGCTAAGAGACAGTCAAGGAGCTCATTTCTGAGGAGAACCGTCGGCCTACTCATCACATGTCATCCTCTGATCATGTATTGGCTACACCATCTCCACAGCCTCCTATTGCCGCATTCACTGCTCCTCCGCAAATAAACTCTGGGCGACTCACCTCTCAGTCTTCCAAAGGTACTCGCTGCGAGTTTTGCCGTGCTAAAGGCCATGACATCTCAGTTTGTTGCAAACTACAGAAATTTTTGCAAGAGCAGAATAAACCTTCTTTTCCTCAGGCAGCTGCTGTATGTCCTTTAGCTCCATTGGCTCTTACAAGTCCATCTTTGGCTTCCTCACTTACTATGGCTGATATTGAGGCAGTAATTCAACAGGTTTTATCTCGAACTTCCACTGCCCTTTCTGTCACCTCAGGTAAATAACCTTGGTTTTTTGATACTGCATGTTGTAACCATATGACTCCCGATGAATCCCAATTTTCTGATAAGGCGTCTTTAGAACATCCTATCACTATTTACACTACTGATGGAACTCCTATGCCTGTTAGTCATAAAGGAAAAATTTCCTCTTCTGGTTTATCTCTTAGTGACACTTTTCATATCCCAAAGTTGTCTCTCAATTTGCTTTCTGTTGGTCAACTTTGTGAATTAGGCATAGATCTTCTCTTTACTAATCATGGTGTATATGTGCAGGATCCCCGGACGGGTCAAGTGCTTGGGACAGGCCGTAAGGTTGGTCGTATGTTTGAGGTTCATGACTTGAAGATCCTTTCACAAGTTGCTTCGGCCGCTGCTACCATTGCCACCTCATCACCTGATCTATGGCATGCTCGTCTTGGTCATCCATCCTTATCTCGTCTTCAGTTTTTAGCTTCTCAAGGTCATTTAGGTTCAATTCAGTTTCAAAAATTTGATTGTCCTTCCTGTCATTTTGGTAAGCAAACAAAATTGCCCTTTAGTAATAGTGTCTCATTTTCTTCGGCACCTTTTGATCTTATACATTCTGATATATGGGGTCCTGCACCTGTTCCTACTGAGGGGGGGTCTAGATATTTTGTCATATTTGTGGATGATTTTTCTCGATATACTTGGATTTATCTGCTTCATCATAGGTCTGAACTTGTGTCCATTTACCAAACATTTCATAAAATGATTCAAACACAGTTCAATCGTACCGTCAAAGTCTTTCGATCAGATAATGCTCAAGAATATAATGATAAATCTTTCCTATCCTTTTTAGACAGTCATGGGACACTTACGCAGCGATCATGTCCTTACACATCTCAACAAAATGGTTGTGCAGAACGAAAACATCGTCACATTCTTGATGTTGTCCGCACCCTTCTCATTTCTGCCTCTCTTCCTGAGCGCTTTTGGGGTGAGGCCGCACTCACTGCTGTGTACACCATTAATCGTATTCCTTCACCAACCATACACAACAAATCACCATTTGAGCGTCTCTATGGTCAATCTCCTGACTACTCCTCTCTTCGGGTTTTTGGTTGTGTTTGCTTTGTCTCTCTTCCTCCTCATGAACGCACAAAGCTCCAGCCTCGTGCTCGTCTCTGTTGTTTTCTTGGTTATGGTGTATCTCAAAAGGGGTTTCGCTGCTATGATCCTATTTCTCATTGTCTTCGTGTCTCTCGTCATGTTGAGTTTTGGGAACATCGTTCTTTCACGAGTCTTCAACAGCTTCCTGCGTCCTCTTCCTCCGAGTCTCCCATTTTTACTGATCTTGTTATCCTTCTCTATCATGAACTTGTGAAGGATTCTTCGACATCGGCTGCCTCTCCAGACGACTCATCTCCGGCTCTCTCCCCGGCATCTGACCTGCCTGTCTTGGATCCTGTGGCACCACCCTCTCCTGAGTCTCTTGTTGATCCTGAACTCCGTCGTTCCACTCGGGTAAGCATTCCTCCCCCCCATCTCTCTGATTATCACTGCTCTTTTGCTCTTGCCACCCTCTATGAACCTCACACCTATCGTGAGGCTCATACTGACCCTCTTTGGCAGCAAGCTATGCATGAAGAACTAGATGCCCTTCAAAAGAATCACACTTGGGATATGGTTGACTTGCCTCCTGGTCAGTCTGTAGTAGGTTGTCGATGGATTTACAAGATCAAGACCAAGGCCGATGGATCTGTTGAACGATATAAGGCTCGCCTAGTTGCCAGAGGTTTTACTCAGGAATATGGCATTGACTATGAGGAAACTTTTGCTCCTGTTGCTCGCCTTACATCTGTCAGATGTCTTATTGCTGTGGCTGCCGTTCGCCGTTAGCCTCTTTATCAAATGGATGTGAAGAATGCTTTTCTAAATGGAGATCTTCAAGAAGAAGTGTACATGCAACCACCCCCTGGCTATCCACACTCCGGCAGACAAGTTTGTCGTCTTCGCCGTGCTCTTTATGGCCTCAAACAGGCTCCTCGAGCTTGGTTTGAAAAATTTAGCTCAGTTGTTGCTCAGCAGGGTTTCACTTCGAGTCCCCATGACACTGCTCTCTTCATCCGACGATCTTCTGCTGGTATCACTCTTATTCTTCTTTATGTTGATGATATGATTATTACTGGAGATGATTCTGCAGGTATCCGCTCTCTTCAGCGCTTCCTTAGTCAGCATTTTGAGATGAAAGATCTGGGCACTCTCAGTTATTTTCTTGGGCTTGAAGTTACCTCATCATCCGATGGATACTATCTTTCTCAAGCTAAATATGCTTCTGATCTTCTCACTAAGGCTGGTATCACCGACAATAAGACTGTTTCCACTCCCTTGGAATACAATGCAAAGCTCACACCCTTGGATGGTGAGCCTATATCCGATGCTACTCGCTATCGTCAGTTGGTTGGTAGTCTGATCTATCTCACTGTTACGCGTCCAGATATTTCGCATGCTGTAGGTATGGTTAGTAAGTTCATGGATGCCCCTCGTTCTGTCCATTATGCTGCCGTTCTTCGGATTCTCCGATATGTCAAGGGCACTCTTTATTATGGTCTACACTACTCCTCTCGGTCTTCTCTCGAGCTCCATGCTTATTCAGATGCAGATTGGGCAGGTGATCCGACTGATCGATGTTCTATCACAGGTTTCTGTTTCATGTTGGGTACTTCTCTTGTCTCATGGCGTAGTAAAAAGCAGGATGTTGTTTCCCGTTCCAGTACCGAGGCTGAGTATCGTGCCTCATTGCCACCTCGAGTTTGAGGGGGGATGTTAGTATATAGCTTTAGTTTAGTATTGGCCCATTGGGCTTAGTCCATGTATTAGCCCATTGGGCTTAGTCTATTACTTGTACATTGCCTATATAAGGCCACCTCTATTGTACATTAAACATACATTAATATACAGAATTTACATTCTCAACAGGAAAGATGAAAACCAAATAATTATTGTTTTTAACTTTGTATTTATAAATTTAAAAACACTGTTTTTCTTTTTCGAAACAAATTTTTTAAAAACACATAAACAAACAACTTTATGTGTTGTTGAGATAGATATAAAGTTATTTATATATGTGTTTTCAAAAATTAATGTAAAAACATTGTTTTTAAATTATAACTAAAAGGTTGAAAAACAACAAATTTATTAATTTTCTTGGTTTTGAAAACGAACCATCCTCTCCAAACAACTATTTTTCCATTTAAAAAAAAAATACTAAACTCATTTACGTCGTTTTTAGGTTTTGAAAACTACTTTTAACAAAATTTACCAAACACGTTTGCATTTTAAAAACATCATTTTTAAAAGTATTAAAAAACATCATTTACAAAACGATTTCAAACGCATCCTTACATTTTCCAAAATAAAAAACAATTATATTGAAACAGATCCAAACAACACCTACGTATCCTCGAATTTTGAATAAATTTAATATTTGTTTTCCAATTGGTTTTGAAAAACAACTTTATAAAACAATCCAAAGTATCCTAAGATTATCATTTGGGGTTTGCAAATAATAGTACCTTAGACATCTGTGGTCTTTGTTGCGGGTTAGAAGATATGCATAAGCTAGCAGCATACATCATGCACTCCACTTCCTTCTCCACATAATTTTGTTCCAATCTACCATCAATTATCTCATTCACCATTTTCTTCTCTAACAATGGACCACCCTGCAATATATATATATATATATATATATATATATATATATATATATATATATATATATATACCCAAAAAACACATCAAAATTTTATAATTTTCGACACAATCAATAAAAAGTGGATATTAACTAGTTCAATCGTTAACAAGATTTTTTTTCTCGTTAGAGTATAACAAGTATTGTAATTGAATCCTACTCACACCAAGGTTACGAGAGAGGGCGCGATTGGGAGGGCTAGAGGTAGGAGAGTTCATTATATTTAATTATTGCAATAAAAAAAATAAATTATAAATTAGACAATTTTTTAAAGTTAAATTATGAAGTAAAAATAAATTAGAAACTTAAAAATATTAAGCTTATTTTGTGATCTAAGTCTTTTTTGACAAGTTTTAGTATCCACGATAAGAAAACGTTTATCAATAATAATTCTATTGGAAGATTATGTACAATTTAGTCGAATTTTAAATCGTTTTTGTGATTTTGTTAAAATTAATTAGTATTGTCTTAAGAGGCTTTGTTAATTTTTTTAAAACGATTATACCACTGTCCAATGTGGTTTGGTGGTAAAGGTGCTCATTCAGTCTGGCAATGTCCCAGGTTCGAGTCGCTAGCAGCAATGAAAAAAAAAAGATTATAAATATATTGTTAAAGCTAAAAACAATGAGAGAGTGAAGAAAAAATTTGCCCAATCGAGAACAAGTTGTTTTCCTGTGGTTCTTGAAAAATCACAGTACGTTCCGATAGTCATATAAGGTGTCAAGATTTCAAATTTTTTTTTAAAAAAATAGGAATATCATTAATACCCAAATGTGCCTACAACACGTGTCTCTTCTGGTAACTCGCTATCTGCTTGCCACCTGGCTAGACCGAAATCTCCTACCTGTTTATAAAGAATAAGTGCCTGGTTATTATTACGATAACAACTGTTTTTTTTTTTAAGATTGATACCGATGGCATCAGGAGTGTACTGATCATTTGAGTTATGATTGAATGTGCAAATAACTAGTAATGTAATAAACATATAAAACTATAGGATCAATATTTTCTTAAAACTATAACAAGAATCCATAAAACAAACACATGAAACAAAATAGAAATCATATGAGAAAAAAACTATACTACCCATCAAAAGTCACACATTCAAAGGATCACACTCCAGACTCCTAACGTTGGTAATCAAATAAAAATAAACTTTAGGCAGAATCTTATGTTTGAAAAAGAATGCATATTAGGGATATTATATTTTTCCCCTGAAGCTTGAGGTCTATTTCTCTTCTGTAGTTTTATTTTTCACCGAAATTCTCCCTAAATTTGAGAAAATACACAAAATTCGATCTCCCGTCAGTGATCCATTAGAAAAAAATGGTTTGAAGGGTTGCAAGGGTAAAATAGTAAATAAATATAATGAAGTTAATAGATAGTTTTAAAAGAAAATAAAAATTTATTTAATATTTGAAAAATTAAAAATAAAAACAATTAATGGTGTGTATGTGTGCTGCGGCGAGGAGGTTTCAGCCTCTAATTTTTCATACCACCTCTCATGGAGGTAGTGATCCATTTCTAAATCTCCATGGAGATCCATAGACAGTCTTTTTATCCAAAAACCTAAAATAAATTAACAGAAGCAAAAACCTAACATAAATTAACAGAAGGAAGATTTTGAGGAAAAATGAAACTAGAGTGAAGATTTTAATTAATATCTTAAACTATAAGAGAAAATTAATAATATTCTAAAAAAATAATTTTATTTCGAGTCTCTCTTATATGATGCTCTTTATTTGAAAAAAATAATATTAGAGATGAAAATAGTTACCATGGGTTCAAAGTGATGGGTGAGGAGGATGTTTTCAGGCTTAAAATCTCTATGCACAATGCAACCAACTCTGCAATCTTCATGAAGATACCTCAGACCTCTAGCAGCTCCCTTTGCAACTTTCATTCTCTTCTCCCAACCCATCACTTCTTTACCCTTTTTCCCTGCAATTTTCCACAATCATCATCACTATTTCTCATGGGAAGAAATCCCTAGCAGATATTATAAAGTTTATCTTTGTTAACTTGAATTTAAGTTATGTCTAGTGACTCGTGGCACAATTTGTGGTAAAAAAGTTTTTGTAACTGTTGTAATTCATGGTAAAATGTTTTCTCACGACCACATTTACAACACCTAGAATCCACATACCAATTGTTTTTGTCATGGTCGCATATACAATGCCTAGAATCCGCTGATGTCCATTGCAAAAACTCTTTTACCATAGCAATAATAACTTGTTAAGTGATATTTTAGAAAACAGTTCATTTTCTAGTCAGGACGGTCCTTAAAAAAAATAAAAATAAAATTAAAGACCTTTGTTTTATAATTTTGTGAAACTATTTCTGTAACATTATAAAAATTAAAAGATCAGTTTCCTAACATTACAGAATAAGTTTTATAATATTATGAAACATACGTCATGAATTTTTGTCTTACCATACAAATGCTTGTCCAAGGAACCATTGCAGACAAACTCATATACAAGAATCCACTCAGTTTCAGTGCAATATCCCACCAACATCACCAAATTCCTGTGCTGTGCGCAGCTCAAAACCTCAACCTCACTCACAAACTCTGACCCTCCTTGTGCACTCAAAACCTTATGTTTCTTCACTGCAACAACCTGTCCATCACCCAACACTACTCTGTACACCGCTCCATATCCGCCCTCCGCCAAGAGGTTCTCCTCGGAGAACCCTTCCGTTGCCCTCTCCATCTCCTCGTGGCTGAACCTTCTCGGCCTTTTGCCGAAAACCGGAGCTTTGTGGTTGCAAATGGAGCAAAGGGGTGGTGGGGTTGGAGGGCGTTTTATGGAAATTGACATGGCCTTTCTAATGCTTGATGTTCTTTCCATTGCTGAATTTGACTGATTCTCATGACTTTCAGGCTTTGGCCATAGATTTGTTGATGAATTTGTTGATCTTCTAGCTGGAATGAAATTTGATTCTGTCCTTGGTGTCTTGACAGTGTTCTGAAATCTTTTCCTGTCTTTTTTTTTTTTTTTTTTTTTTATATTTCAAAATTTTAAACAAATTTAAAAGAGATACTTGACGTTGTTCTCCAAACTTGTTTCGGTGTATTTAAAGAATTTTGAAAAGCATATGAAATGCTAGTTTGAGACATATTTTTACTGTTTTTATTTTTAGAATACTGTTTTCAAAATATGTACTTATCATTTTCACTTCACTCATATATATATATATATATATATATATATATATATATATATATATATATATATATATATATATATATATATATACACACACATACATGTTCTCGTTTTTGAAAGACCAAAAAAGAAATTTGTTAGACAAAAATAAAGAAAATAGTAATTTTCGAAATTAGAAAAATCCCCTTTAATACTTAAAGTAAATAACGCCTACTTTTCCTGAAGTTTACTCAATTACAGGAGGAGTCAACTTTTAGTTTTATTGATAAAGACATCCCCTCCCGTTAGTCAACTTTTGAGTTTTTTGACAAAGACCTCCCCTGTGTTGAAAATTAAACTTGCCTCTAGAAGCCTACAAATATGGACTTTAACAACCACCATTCTAGAAACCATCCACTATTGACTCCAAGAACCATCATCAAATTTTCCACCTCCAACCACCATCCAATTTGGCACCGGCCTATCACCAACAATTTGATTTTGATTTTGTTTTTTGTTCATCTCATTTCCTATATAAAAGAATAAAATTTGTACTGAATAATGTGGAGTGGTGTAATATAATTAAGAGAGAAATAAAAGATTCTCCTTTCTTTTTTGTGTTTAGAAAATCTCTCTCAGAGGTGCACCACAAGTGACCTCAAACCTTTCCATCCCACCAATAGTGGTATCAGATCGCAAGAGAACCAGAAATATGAAGAACAGAGGCCAAAGACGAATTTGCCCAGAAATCAAAGTGCTCACAATCAATTTTTTGAGCATCCCAGTGTGTTCTACTTGTCCCCACGAGTTCAACGGTGAAAACCTCACCCAAATCGGAGTTCCAGACAGTCCGCACGCACCTTTTGATGTTGGAGAGTGAGCGTATGCTCTGGCCACCCGCAGTTCAGTCTCGGCAAGTGACCTACACGCTCTGGTCGTCTTCTTCGCCCGTTTGCAAGATCCGACCCGATTGAGACCAGGTATTCAAACCGTGTCCGACCCGTTTCCTGACCCGGTTGCTGACGTCATTGACGCCGTTACAAAGGCTGGAATATTCCGTCAATCAAAGGAATATTCCGTTATCAGCGATTAACGTTTCCTAAAAAGTTTGACTGCCTGTTTCAGACGCTTCCGAACTCATTTTTTGACAAACTCATAGTGGTTTCCAAGGTTTTGGACTATTCTGGACGCAACCGTGCACTCCATTGTTACAAAAGAAGACTCTAAATTAGTGTTCTAAGCACATCAAGTCTTGATGGCTAACAGTAACGCGCATTTTGTCATTCCGAAACTCACCAAAGACAACTATGACAATTGGTGCATACAAATGAGAGCTCTACTAGGCTTTTAAGATGTTATAGAAATTGTGGAAGATGGATATACAGAACCTGCATCCAAAGAAGCTGAAGGAACCCTGACAGAAGCTCAAACAACAATTCTCAAAGCCGATAGAAAGAGGGATTGTAAAGCAAAGTCCATAATCTATTAATGATTGGATGAAGCAACGTTCGAGATCATAACTTCCGCTAAGTCGTCAAAAGAAGCCTGGAACACCATTCTCAAGACCTACAAAGGTGCTGACAAAGTGAAAAAGATCTGTCTTCAAACACTACGAGGGGAGTTCGAATCCCTACGAATGAAATCAAATGAATCCATTGCTGAATTCTATACATGAGTGATGGTCGTTGTGAATCAACTAAGAAGAAATGGAGAAATTCTCATAGATATGAGAATTTCGGAGAAAATCTTGCGATCATTAGATGCAAAGTTTGATTTCATAGTTGTGGCCCTAGAAGAAACAAAAGATCTAGAGACGATGTCCATTGAAGAACTAGTGGGTTCATTGCAAGCCCATGAGCAGAAAGTCACGAGAAGAAGTAACGACAGAGTATTGGAGCAAGCTCTCCAGTCAAAGCTTTCCCTCAATGAAAAAAGATACGAGCAAGGGGGGACATTACAACAAGGAAGAGAACGAGGTAGAGGATCTCGTGGAAGAGGTTCAAAAACCAGAAGTAGAGGCAGAGGAGGAAGAGACACAAATAGAGGAGGATGTGGACAGCAGAACTATGTCCTACGAGAAAGATGACGAGGAGGAAGAGGCGGATACAATAACCGTCCGATCATTGATAAAAGAAATGTTCAATGCTATAATTGCCACAAATATGGCCACTATAGCAATGAGTGCAGAGGCAACCCAAATGAGGTAAATGAAAGTTCTAACTTTGCAGAAAAAGAGCAAGTTGGAGGAGAATCGTTGATGTTGATGGCACACAACTCAACCTATCAAAACCAAAATGTTTGGTTTCTTGATTTTGGAGCCAGCAACCATATGACTGGCAGAAAAGACTTATTCACTAAACTTGATGAGAAAGTTCATGGAGAAATCTCATTTGGCGACCTCTTTAAAATCCTTATCCAAGGAAGGGGAGATGTCATGATCAAACAGAAGAATGGAGATCATGTTTTCATCTTCAATGTTTATTATGTTCTAGATATGAAGACAAACATCATAAATCTTGGACAACTCTTGGAGAAAGGCTATCATATTAGCCTTCCAAATATGCAACTCACCATTACAGACACTCAAGGAAAGCTGGCTACTCGAGTCCAGATGACGAAGAACAAGATGTTTTCTCTCGCACTTCATCATGATGCGCCAAGATGTTTAACAGTCATCATCAATGACAAATATTGGCTATGGCATCTTAGGTATGGACATCTCAATTTTGAAAGTTTGAAGCAGTTGGGAAGTAAGAAGATGGTGAAAGGATTGCCAAATATCCATCACCCTAATAAGATCTGTGAAAGTTGTATTCTCAACAAACAACACAGAAATAGCTTCGGAAAGGAGGCAAATTGGAAAGCAACCATGCCACTTGAGCTTGTTCACACAGATGTGTGTGGTCCATTGACGCCGGTATCAAATGGACAGAATCAATATTTTCTTACCTTCATTGACGACTACAATAGGAAGACTTGCGTTTATCTCCTAAAAAAGAAGTCTGAAGTATTTGGTTACTTCAAAGAATTTAAAACTCTTATGGAGAAGCAAAGTGGTTACTACATCAAAACACTGAGATCATATTAAGGTGGAGAATACACTGCAGGTGCTTTCTAGGAATTTCTCAAGCAATAAGGAATCAGACATCAGTTTACACCAGCTTATACTCCTCAGTTAAACGATGTAGCTGAAAGGAAGAATCGAACAATCCTTAACATGGCCAGAAGCATGTTAAAGGATAAAAATATGCCTAAAAGTTTTTGGGCTGAAGCAGTCTCGTGTGCAGTATATCTACTAAATAGATGTCTTACGAAGAGTCTTGATACAAAGACACCGCAAGAAGCATAGAGCACTCACAAACCAAGTGTGAGCCATCTTAGAATTTTTGGCTCCATTGCCTACATTAAGGTCCCAGAAGCAAGAAGAACCAAGCTTGAAGATAAAGGAGAAAAGTGTATCCTGGTTGGATACGGTGACGAAACTATGGGTTACTGGCTATACAACCCTGTCACCAAGAAAGTAATCTTCAGCAGGGATGTCATTTTTGAAGAAAATGAATCCTGGAATTGGGATCAGACCAAAGTTTCCCAAAGTACAGAGTTAGTACATGAAGAAGAAACAAGAGAAGTGGCTACAGAGTCACAAATACCCATAGATCAGCAGACTCTTCAACGTGGTTTCCCTTCACCACAAAGGTATGATGCTCCATTATCAATTGAACGTGAACTCTCTGATATGAGGCCTAGAGGGACATGTAGCCTAGAAGATCTATATGAAAATACAAAACAGGTGAAAGAAGATATTACTCTGTATTGTCTGCTGATGACAAGTGATCCAGTTACCTTTGAAGAGCCTAACCAAGAAGAAAAATGAAGAAGTGCAATAGATGAATAGATTCAATTCATTGAAAAGAACAAGACATGAGAGTTGATTAATCTCCCAAAAGGTCAAAAAACCATTGGAGTGAAGGGTTTACAAGACCAAAAGAAATGCCAAAGGAGAAGTCCAGAGATATAAGGCAAGACTTATAGTAAAAGGCTATAAACAAAAGGAAGGAGTTGATTACGGAGAAGTCTTTGCTCCAGTTGCCAGACTAGAGACCATCAGATTGCTAATATCTTTGGCAGCCCAAAGAAGTTGGAAAATTTACCAACTTGATATAAAGTCAGCATTCCTGAATGACTTTCTTGAAGAAGAAATCTATGTGGAACAACCACCTGGATATGTGAAGAAAGGCAGAAAAGATAAAGTATACAGACTGAAGAAAGCTCTATATGGTCTGAAGCAAGCACTTCATGCATGGAACATGAGGATTGATGATTATTTCCAAATGAACAGATTTGAGAAATGACTGTACAAGCATGCACTGTATTTGAAGAATGAAACTGACGAAAGTTTGTTATATGCATGTCTATATGTTGATGACTTGATTTTCACCGGCAACAATCCAGCCATGTTTGAAGATTTCAAGCGGAGAATGGTGAAAGAATTTGAGATGACTGGTATTGGTATAATGGATCATTTTCTCGGTATTGAAGTTGTACAAAACGAAAAAGGTATCTTCATCTCCCAGAGTAACTATGCTAAAGAAATTCTGAAAATATTTAGTATGGAAAAATGTAATCCTGTTACAACTCCTGTAGAAACAGGATTAGAATTAAGAAAGAATAAAAGAGGAGATGTTGATCTAACCTATTTCAAGAGCTTGGTTGGAAGCCTAAGATACTTGACGTGTACCTGACCAGATATACTCTATGGAGTTGGACTAGTCAGCAGATACATGGAGACTCCTGACCAGTCTCACCTAAATGCAGCAAAGAGGATACTCTGTTACATAAAAGGTACCATTAATGATGGTATATTATATACAAAATGTGAGGATTGCAGGTTGCTTGGATATTCAGATAGTGATTGGGGAAGAGATCTGGATGAACGTAAAAGCACGACAGGTTTTACATTTTTTATGGGAGACACAGCGTTCACATGGTCATCCAAAAAGCAAGCCATTGTGAAACTGTCATCATGTGAAGCTGAGTATGTTGCTGCCTACTCAGCTGTTTGTCATGGTGTCTGGATCAGAAATGTATTGCAATACTTGAGATTTCCACAAGTTAATCCCACAGAGGTCTACATCGACAATCGGTCAACGATTGCACTAGCAAAGAATCTAGTATTCCATAAAAGAAGCAAATATATGGATACACGATATCATTTCATCAAAGAGCATGTGAAGAATAAGAAGGTGAAACTAGTCTCTTGCAGGACATTTGATCAAGTTGCTGATATTTTCACCAAGCCGCTCAAACATGATGTGTTTTCAAGACTAAAATCCATGCTCGGTATAATGAAACATGGAGAGTCAAGTTTAAGGGGGGATGTTGAAAATTAAACTTGCCTCTAGAAGCCTACAAACATGGATTTCAACAACTACCATTCTAGAAGCCATCCACTATTGACTCCAAGAACCATCATCAAATTTTCCACCTCCAACCACCATCCAATTTGGCACCGGCCTATCACCAACAATTTGATTTTGATTTTGTTTTTTGTTCATCTCATTTCCTATATAAAGGAATAAAATTTGTACTGAATAATGTGGAGTGGTGTAATATAATTAAGAGAGAAATAAAAGATTCTCCTTTCTTTTGTGTGTTTAGAAAATCTCTCTCAGAGGTGCACCACAAGTGACCTCAAACCTTCCCATCCCACCAACATGACCTTGGTGCAAAATCTCAAAGGAGATCGATGCAATTAGCTTATTAGCTTAAGTTACCTAATACTGACACTATGATTTATAAAGTTGTTTTTCGATTTTGGTTGAACTTCATAAGAGAGTTTTGGAATTGCCTATATTTAAGAAACCGAAAATTAGGAATTTCATACCACTTTTCATCTTGAAAACACCAGTGTGACGTTCTGCTATTGCCTCCGAGGAGTAGGGTGGAAATTTGGTATGAGGGTTTTGATCAACTTCCAATTCCTACTTGAAATATTGAAAATTCATATTATTAGTAAATTTAGAAGTATTTTTAAATAATGGAAGTGCTTTCAAATACTTAGAAGTGAGTTTTTTTTTTTTGAGTCTGCAAAAAGGCATGGTGAGATTAGAGATATATAGAAAAAAAAGTACATGGATTTTCTTTTGAAATTCAATCAATAAATTCTTTTTGAAAAACACTATTAGAATAACATAAGAAAATTTCAAAACCATTGAATAATAATATATATAAAATAATCTTACCATTTCAAAATTAGATAAAAACTCCCATTAAACTAACTATGAAAACTCTTTAATCTAATTCTAAAGCTGAAAAGTGAAATCTCAAGAGAGTTTTGTGCAATTATTCATGATAATACACTTGTAATAATTTTATTTTCTTTTTAAAACTAACACAGAACGGGTTAGAGGTGTGTAGGGACCTATCAAGAATAATCACTATATGTGTATAAATATTTACTCCTATAACCTCCCACGGACGGAAAAAACTCTCCACAATTGTCAATAAATAATGTACATGTAGTGGAACTTGAGGTATAACCTCTTATTAAGGTGGATTAAGGAGGTGCGCACCACTTGATGCATGTTTTGATAAATTGCTTTTAAGCATTTTAAGAGACATAAAAGTGCTTAAAATAACATAACTTTTATAAACACACCTTGAGAAAGGATTTGTAACTTTTGGACTTGGTGGAGAAAGTAGACTTTTGATGAAACTGCTCTTTCTCTTCAGTGCTTGATGATAATGAAAATGAACTCCGAGTTCCAGCGCTAAGACTATTGCTTCTAGTAAAACTGCTTTTTTTAGAAGCACTTATTTATTAGTAAATCTTAAATGTATATTTGACTATTATGATATGTTAGGTGAGTGTTAGGTATACTCTTGACTTTATGTAATGTTAGGTGAGTGTTAGGTGTACTCTTGACTTTATGTAATGTTAGGTGAGTGTTTGTTGTACTCTTGACTTTATGTAATGTTAGGTGAGTGTTAGGTGTACTTTTGACTTTATGTAATGTTGGGTGAGTGTTAGGTGAATATTAGGTGGGTGATAGACTTTACGTGTTATATCTTCATGTATATATACCTCATAAGATTAATGAAACAGAAGTACATTTTTCCTCCATTACATTTTCTCTCACTTTCATCATTTTACACATTTCTTTCATTATATTTTTAGACATTTTCATTATTTTACATGGTATCAGAGCCAAGTTTCTGATCCGGACAACGTCTTGCACAGAATTTTCATCGAGCAACTTCAACAGCTTTCTTGTCTTCATCAATGATGAGTTCAAACCATGGTGCTGGTAATAAATACACTTATGCAAATGCGACAGGTCTGTATCCATTTTCCAATACTTCAATTAATTCTGTATTTACAAAGCCATGGATTTTAGATAGTGGAGCCACCGATCATATCACTTCTGATTCAAAACTTCTCACCAAAACACAATCATCATCCATACCTATTGTTAATTTACCAACAGGATCTACAGCATCAATCACTTCAACTGGCACTGTATCTTTTAATTCCAACATCACTTTAGATGATGTTTTATGTGTTCCTAGTTTTCGCTTAAATCTAATTTCTGTAAGCAAACTTACCTCTGCCCTAAACTGTTGTGCCATTTTTTTTCCCACCTTTTGTGTTCTACAGGACTTGGCTACGGGGAAGATGATTGGCTCGGGTAAACAACATGGTGGTCTCTATTACATGCCTCCCTTACAAAGGATGTCAACCTGTCATCAAATTTCACAGCCTTCCAATCTATGGCATATGCGTCTTGGACATCCATCACCATCTCGTCTTAAATTAGCTTCTTCCTTATTATCTTCAAACAATATTTCTTATGATAATAATTGCACTGTTTGTCCCATGGCAAAACAAACAAGACTTCCATTTCCATTAAGCTCCATATCAACTCATGCTCCATTTGATTTATTGCATTGTGATATCTGGGGTCCTCACAAAGTTCATACACACTCAGGGGCACGATTTTTTCTTACCATTGTAGATGACTTTACAAGATGCACATGGA
Organism: Xanthoceras sorbifolium; assembly: GCA_003430845.1. NCBI lineage: Eukaryota > Viridiplantae > Streptophyta > Magnoliopsida > Sapindales > Sapindaceae > Xanthoceras > Xanthoceras sorbifolium. The sequence goes on from CM010619.1 coordinate 1,856,194, forward strand.
TATTCCTTATGCAGCACAAGTCTGAAACTCAAAACATTTTGAAATCTTTTATTGATTTTGTTTACACTCAATTTCATGCATATGTCAAAGCAGTTAGAGTAGACAATGGTTCTGAATTTTTATCTATGAAAAACTTTTTTAGACTTCATGGCATTGAATATCAACGCACTTGTGTTTACACCCCACAGCAAAATGGAGTCGTTGAAAGGAAACATCGTCATATTCTCACTGTGGCACGAGCACTACTTTTTCAATCCCATTTACCTTTACATTTTTGGGGTGAATGTGTTTTAACTGCAGTTTATCTCATTAACCGGTTGCCATCACTATTGCTTTCAAATAAAACACCTTTTGAAATGCTATATAGTCGCCCGCCATCACTTGATCACTTAAAGGTTTTTGGTTGTCTATACTATGCAACTATTGTACATCCCATTCAAAAATTTGAACCTCGTGCCAAGTGTTGCATCTTTGTTGGATATCCGACTGGGCAAAAGGGATACAAACTATATGACATGGAAACCAAGAAATTTTTTGTCAGTCGTGATGTCAAATTTCATGAATCCATTTTTCCTTTTTCATCTATCTCAACCCCATCAACTTCTGATTTTGTGGTGCCTAATTTCATATCTGAGACCACAGAAATGCAGTCTATCATACCACCATGCTCTTCTAACACCAATCTTCACCAATCCGAGCAAACAACATCTAATACACATGAACCCATCTCACCCACACCTGTTGTTCCCTCCAGCATTGATCAACCTTCCACAAACACACCAAATGCCGAAACCTTACCACCACTTTTAGACCCATCAAATATTCCTTCTGAAACTACTACCATTACACCTCCGAGACAGTCAACACGGCCTAAGAGACCTCCGGCATGGCATAGAGACTTCCTAATGTCATCTCAGGCACATCAATCTACCTCTGCAGCAAGTCCTATACCAGGTACTCGATATCCACTCTCTAATTTTCTTTCATACTCACGTTTTTCACCTTCCCATTCTACTTTTCTAGTTAACATCACAGATCACACTGAGCCTAAAAATTATGCTCAAGCTGTCCCTAATCCACATTGGCGACAAGCTATGAATACAGAATTAGAAGCATTGCAGCTCAACAACACTTGGAGCTTAGTCCCTTTGCCTATTGGCCACAAACCAATTGGTTGCAAATGGGTCTACAAAATCAAATACAAATCTGATGGCACCATTGAACGCTACAAAGCTCGTCTTGTTGCTAAAGGATACAATCAAGTTGAGGGCATTGACTATCAAGAAACATTTTCTCCAACAGCAAAGCTTACAACACTTCGTTGTCTTCTTACTGTCGCTGCTGCTCGCCATTGGCACATCCACCAATTGGACGTTCAAAATGCTTTCCTCCATGGCGACCTTCATGAAGTTGTCTACATGGAACCTCCACCTGGTCTTCGCCGACAGGGGGAGCACATTGTATGTCGGCTCAACAAGTCTCTTTATAGACTTAAACAAGCATCAAGAAATTGGTTTTTCACATTTTCAGATACTATCAGAAAGGCCGGCTATCAACAATCAAAGGCTGATTATTCCCTTTTCACCAAAACTCAAGGTACTTCTTTTACAGCAATTCTTATATATGTCGATGACATACTTTTCACAGGAAATTATCTATATAAATGGAACGTCTCAAAAGATTCCTTCTTAAACGCTTCCGTATCAAAGATCTTGGAAACTTGAAGTACTTTCTCGGCATTGAATTTTCTCGCTCCAGAAAAGGCATTTTTATGTCACAAAGAAAGTATGCGTTGGACATTTTACAAGATTCTGGACTCTTAGGCGCATGTCCCAACAATTTTCCAATGGAGCAGAATTTGAAACTTACTCCCACTGATGGAGCATTGCTAAATGATCCAACAAAGTACAGAAGACTAGTTGGCAGATTGATATATCTTACAATGACAAGACCCGATATAGTTTATTCAGTTCGCACATTGAGCCAGTTCATGCAAGAACCTAGAATACCTCATTGGGACGCTGCCATTCGAATCCTCAAATACATCAAAGGTACACCTGGTCAGAGATTATTACTTCCCTCCATAAACAGTTTAACTTTGAAAGCTTTTTGTGATTCAGATTGGGGAGGTTGTCGTGCCACAAGAAGATCAGTTACAGGCTACTGTATTTTCCTTGGAAGTTCTCTCATATCATGGAAATCTAAGAAGCAAGCCAATGTCTCTATATCATCAGCTGAGGTTGAATATCGAGCAATGGCTAACACATGTTTGGAGTTAACTTGGTTGCGTTACATACTACATGACCTAAAGGTTCCTCAAACAACTCCTGCACCATTATTTTGTGACAATCAGGCAGCTTTACACATTGCTGCGAATCCTGTCTTTCATGAGCGTACAAAGCACATTGAGATAGACTGTCATATAGTACGAGAAAAAGTACAAGCCGGAATAATCAATCCTTCTTTTGTTTCTTCACACTTGCAATTGGCTGATGTATTTACGAAGGCTTTAGGAAAGGATCAGTTTGTGAATTTACGTAACAAGTTGGAACTTCATGATATTCACTCTCCAACTTGAGGGGGAGTATTAGTAAATCTTAAATGTATATTTGACTATTATGATATGTTAGGTGAGTGTTAGGTATACTCTTGACTTTATGTAATGTTAGGTGAGTGTTTGTTGTACTCTTGACTTTATGTAATGTTAGGTGAGTGTTAGGTGTACTTTTGACTTTATGTAATGTTGGGTGAGTGTTAGGTGAATATTAGGTGGGTGATAGACTTTATGTGTTATATCTTCATGTATATATACCTCATAAGATTAATGAAACAGAAGTACATTTTTCCTCCATTACATTTTCTCTCACTTTCATCATTTTACACATTTCTTTCATTATATTTTTAGACATTTTCATTATTTTACATTATTGGAGGCAACCAACCCAGCATATCTGCCAGTACTGTTGGATAATTTTCTTGATCTCCAATATCCTGCATATCAAACTTTTTCACTGTCATTGTGTTAACTGCTCTAAGGATTCTGGGGGTTGCATGATCCATCACTACAACGTTGCAACTCAATTGTTTGAGACAACAATCACTTTCGTTCTTCAAGCAGCTGCAATTCGGCAAAGAAAAATCTGAGAGTCCATTTTCATTTTAAAAAGCATTACCAATTTTAAAATTTTTATTACGTTTAGAAGAGATTCTCTAAATAAAGGTTTTTAGTTGGGCAGTTGGTAATGTCAGAGTTGACTATATAAGGTCCGTAAGTTAAGTAGGCCACCGCGCTTTATTAAGAGGATTAAAATAAATAAATAAATAAATAAATAAATAAGAATGATGTTATTGACACCCGTCTATGGGCTTAATAATACCCCGTTCTTAAATTAATTTTTATATTATATTTAATTTCTTTTATCATACTTTGTTAAAATACTTGTAATTATATTATTAAACTCTTTTACAAATAGAATTTTAATAGAGCCTCAGTTGCCTCTATCTAAGTGTAATTTCTTGGCTTAAAAGAAGAAGAATTTTTTGCATCATAAATCCCATTTTCTTTGTTTATTTAATAAGATCAAATGTTGGTTTAGTTTTTTTTTTTTTTAGCAGGAAAGCCCATCACAGGCAGAACGGGCCCAACAAAAAACTTTCTAAAGTTGAGAATTCATTAAACCGATATGTTTACGATCCAAATATTTATTCCTGTCACAATACGGAAAGAAATTTCTTTATACATATCGATAAATACATATGATGGAGTTTAAACCCTAATTTTTATGGGGAGATATACACCAATTGAACTATGTGGGGATGTGGCATACCTTTTAACAACTTTTAATAATAAAAATAAGGGCAAATTGCACTGAAGATCCCACACATTTGGAAAAACTGTTATCAAACCGCATTTTGGCCAACATTATAATAAAATACCATTAACTAACTGGTTAGCCATTACAGTTAATGGTTGACCATAATCAGAAGGATAATAAGGTTATTTTCCCTTAATTTCTTTTTAAAAAATTTAAAAATTTTAAAAAATTAAAACCGTAGCTTTTTAAATGGATTTTTATTGTCTATCATGACCCATCAATCTTGATGGATGGTGAAGATTATATTGAAAGATAATAAAAAATTAAAAGAAAAATGAAAAAAGAAAAAAAAATTAGGCATAAATCTTGGCTATGAGCAAAATATGTACCTATCTAGAATGACCCAAGTGGCTTCAAGTTGTCTGGCTTTTTCTGCAACCGAACCCACCTTTGCATTTGCTATAATGTTTACTTCTGTATGCAGCTATTGCCATATGCCAACCCATTGTCAGAATTTGAAAAGGAAATTTTTATTATAAGATAAAAAGACCATTTTAATATGAATTTTTTCTTTTAACGAATTCTTTATTTATATGAATGTGTAAAAGATAAAAACCCCAAATCAATACAATCCTTGTAATAATAGCTAATCATAAAAATACCTGAAATAAATTGTGGGCAGAGCGTATTTGCTGAATCATACGCACACAGACATTGTTTATTCTCTGGAACATGTCATGTTGGTCACCTGCAGATTTTGTGAAGAAGAGGCCTGTTCGAGTCCTTGGATTTTCTTTGTCATGCCCTAGACCCCATTTCTTCTTTAGCAGACCTGGAATGATCCAGCAATCACATTAGAAGCTGGAAGTTATATATATACAATATAGTGCAATGTTAGAACAAGTGAATTGGTGACATTTTTTGGGCTATTTAATTATATATGGATCTCAAACAGTATTTTTCCAAGCTTTTTTGATCATATCATATCATATCATAAGCTTTTTTGTTTTTGATTTTCATCAATAATCACGAAGAACAGAGAAAGGAAATTAGAGAGAAATAAGAAAGAAAGAAAAAATCTGACTAGTGAGAAGAGTTTGATTAGAAGTAGTAGGAGGAGGTTGACGCGAAGGAAGAAGAGGAAGTAGAATTAAAGCATCCATAGGTTTGGTGACGACGTTTTGTACTGCCCATTCCAATGCATAATCAGTGATTTCTTTGCTTGCATCAACCCCAACTATTATCACCTCTCCTCCCATTAATTATTTTCTCGAGAAAATGTTTGTCACTGATTATCTAGCTCCAACAATACCCTATATATATATATATATATATATATATATATATATATATATACACATGTCAAAATCTGCTTAGTTGTTATAGATTCTTTATCTGTTGTGACAAAAGATACTGAGTCGCATACTAATTAAGAAGTTTTCCACCAATAAGAGTTTACAAGCATCAGACGCCGTCAGATTTTATGTTTAGTTAGATTTGTCTTTTCTTTTCTTTTCTCTATTTTTTTTTTGTTAGAGAATAATTTTCATTTTTAATAGGAGATGCTTGCACCATTTTTGTTCACTCACATGATCATCTGGATATATATATATATATATATGTAAGTGAAGAAATCTCTCTTTAGAAGGTGCCAACACCAACACAACTAGATATGAAAAGAGGGTGACAAAGTCTTGAGGGTGGAGAGGGCGCCACGTGGCACAATGAGTGAAACAGTTGAAATATTCTTCTGTCGTTTAGCTTTTGGAACTTCCATTCCAGAGCTTACCTATTTAAATATCCTCTCTGTATAAAATAAGTGATTTAGTTTATAACACCTCTCAAATTACTAGAAAATTAAAAATTAATTACTCCAATTTTTTTTTTCCTTTTTTTAACAAAAAAAAGAAAAAAAAAGAAAAGGGTTTCGATAAAAAAAAAAAGTTTTCAAGTTTTAATAACTCACACCATAAAAAAAAAAAAAAAAAAGCTACAGAATCCAGAGAGACAAACCAAATATTAATTTGTAACTTTTGACTATTTTTTTTGTGGTTGAAATTTTTAATTTTATGTGATAATATATATTTAACATGTTAGCACCAGTTGGATCTACGAGCAAGCACCAGTCCAGGATGCGCTACAAGAAATCTCATAATACTTCAGGTTGTTGTGCTCATAGTGTGTGAATATTGTTCGAACAACCACAAGGATTCCACAGTTCCAGAGTCGCCATGGAAAACTAGTAGAGAGATAGTTATTTTTCTGTAGACCTTTTTCTCTGCTCAATATTCTGTATTATATCGTTAGGGATACATATCCTAGTAGGAATTATTCTTTTGATTTTGAAAATCAAATTACTTGATTTTATCTATGGGGATAATATTTGATTTTATCCATCATAGATTCATAGTTAGGATAAATTACTTTTCATATTTAGATTTTATTTACTAATAAAATCTAGTAGTCTAATTAGATTCGGCTATGCACCACACTATATATGGACGACCCAATTAGATTTTATAGGAAAAAATTCAACATCTTCTTCCACTCGCACATAGTATATGGTCCTGTTTGGTAGGACTTTTACTTTTGACTTTTGGTTTCTTGGAAGCTCTTCCTATAAAAGCCATATATTTTGACTTTGACTAGAAGAGTTTTTAAAGGTTAAAAGTTCTTTTACGGGAACATTCAAACGAGTCCAAAAGTGACTTTTAGACCCAAAAAGTCAATAATCCATTTTTATAAGCAATTCCAAAAAGGCCCTTTATCTCTCTCATCATCATTCTACTAGTTGTTCTATTCATATTTGGCTAATGAGTTCTATTCATAAAATAAAAAATATTCTTTATAATAAATATTTGTAAAATGGTCCATGTAAGAAAAAGAAAAAAAAAAAATCTCATAAAGTTGAATAGTGACATTCTGATTACCTTTAGTGTTTGGTTTTATTAGTTAATATAATATTGTCTAGAATCCCCTCCCGCGTGCAAATTACCAAAAAGCCATAGAGAGATGACAAAAAGGAAAATATATGTTAAAGAGATTGACATTAGAGAAGGCAAGGGAAATATCCCTTCTTGTAATTTATCTTATTATTATTATTATATAATTATTTTGAAATTATTTATCTTATTATTTTTTTTTAACAACTAAAATACAGCTTATACGGATTTTTTATCCACATTGATGACAACGAGAGGATGGTTCCTATAAATACAAAGTAAAATACTATCACACTTGATGACAACGAAAGGATGATTCCTGTAAATAGAAAACAAAATATAATACTATTTTAACGGGTGTTGACATCGTTGCCAGAAAAACCTCTCCTATGCTTAAAAGTTAGGAAACTGAATATTTTGTTTTAAGGATACAATTGTAATATTAATAACTATCGAAATCTGCCGAAATTAATTACTAAACGTGCGACCTGGATATTTACTCCTATAACAAGAGATATTTACTCTCATAATAAGGGTAAGGGGAGAAAACTACCCGCACATGCTGGTAAATGTGCATGGTGGGAATTGAACCCTCACCACTGAGGTTGGAGGGAGGTGCATTAACCACTTTACTATAAGTGGATGTGCATCTGGGAACTGATTTGTTATAGGAAGAAAATATTTTTCACATTGAAGAGAAAATTGTCACCTTTTCTTCTGTTATCATAGCCAAAGCTTCAGCTTCTGCTCATATATAAAAAATATTAATTGCTTAGATTAACCCTATCCAATTTTGTTGAACATGAGCATAAACCCAAGAAACATTGTAGATTTTAGTTCTCAAAAACTCCAATGTTATTTCTACCCTTCTTTTGGTTTATGAGTTTCTTCTGTTTTGTACAATTTTTTCTTTTCTTCTTAATAAAATTTCTCTTTTAGCTTGCAGTTTGCACCCGAAGATTCAATTAAAAAAACTGTTATATCCATTACAAAATAAACTCAAAGGCAATTTTGATAATACCACAAGAACTTGAGATTACCATGAGATAAAAATAATCCGGAATTTTATATATATATATATATATATTATATATAGATAGATAGTAACAATATCATAGTAATTCTTAAATTATATATATATATATATATATAAAATTTGGATCCTCTGCCGATATGAACTTAATAAAATTAAATAAAAACCTTGGTCATAGCCAGTTAACCATGGAGACATAAACCCAAAGATCATAATTTCATGGCTATGACAAAAATGGAGGTCCATATATCATGCACTACCCAACTGGGTGCTTAATTTTGGTTAGAAAATGAATGAAATCTTAAATCACAAAATCTAATAGATCACTCCAAAATCACTTCTTATCATCTTCATCTAAAACAAATGTTACTCTGAAACCTCTCGATTTGGCGATACTGGTTTTCTCCTTCTTTAGACAAGATTTTAACTTGATAATCTGCTCGGAAGAATTTGAGAGACCACGAACTTGATCACCATTAGGAACTCTCTGTATTGAACTTGTAAGGGGTTTCGTCTCGTGAAATTTTGATCCGAAACAACCCGAAGGCCTATCTTGAAATTTGGTTTTCGCTTCGTTGGATGATGATGCACTTTGGCAAAGATTTACCTTCCCAAAAAGCCTATGAAAGTGAGCCATCTCCGGGGAAAAATCACTAGGATCTAATTTTTTTCTGCAGTTTCTTGTCGGAGAAGTAACCTTTTGCTGAGGGCATAAATGCTGATCCTGAGACTCCTTTGGTTGGAGCAAACGGTAGATTGTGTGATAAGGAACAATGAAAAAGACTCTACCAGTTTTTAGGACTGATTCGGGCCGAACCACAAGCCAGGGCCAGGGAGACCTGAAAACGTCCGGACGGGTAACACAGTGTCTAGGGTTCCTCTTCATGACTTCTGCTGCGGTTATGGGCTTCTGGTGAATCTCCACAACGCCTCCGGGGTAAACCAGTTTCAGTACACAGCTCTCCTTCAAAGCCAAACCCATTATTTTTGGTAAAAATCCGGGTGCTATGATAGAATATGGATATTAATTAGTCTAGGTATGCAAATTGCACTCTACAAAAAAAATTATTGTATGATTATTGGATTTTGGGAGCAATGAAACAGAGAAGAAAAGCAGTGGATCTCTTCAAATTTTGTGACGGGAAAATTTATGTATAGGATCATAGGAAATATGGTCATATTATAATATTGGAAATATTGGAAGATAGTTTTTCTTTTCTTTCAAGGAATTGGAAGATGTTTTTGAAAAGGTTAAAAAAACAGCAAGGATATAGAGAGATTACCAATGGTAAGTTACAAAATATCTTGGTTTTTATTGTAAAAAAACATAAAAAAAAAAAAAATACTACGGCATTATAGGGAAAATCATATTTTGAGATTCTTAATATTTTAATAAAAATGATGCATATCCTCTCAATACATTAGTGGTGATCATGTGTACATTTATCAATACATGTGGGGAGATTTTTCCTTGTATTGTGGGAGTTAGATGTCTCTTGATAATAAGAATAAGTATCCAGACCGTGCATAATTGATTTCAGTAGGTCCTAGCAGACTTCTGACTCATTCGGTATCACCTTTAAAAAAAAAATTAATATGCTTCTTACCCAATTGATTTATTATAAATTTTTATTTATAAAAGTAATTACTATAAAAATTATACCATTAAAAATATTTTGTTAAGATATTTTAAATGAGTATAATATTAATTATTTTTAAATTTTTTATTTATCATATTTATTTATTAATTAATAAACTAATAAGTATTTAATTTAAAAATAATTTTTTTTCAAAGCTTCAAAAAAAAAATATAAATATAATTAATATTTAATATAATAATTAACTTAAAGTAATTTGATAAAACAAAAATAATTCCATTAACATTTTCAGATTAAAATATTACAACTAAAA